>CM057009.1:260529677-261729677 GCA_029891345.1 Dryococelus australis | reverse complement strand
GTATTTTATAAAGTGGTGTTTATTCTTTTATTATGGCCGTATTAGTAATATGCAAAGTTTCCCAATAAGATATATATATAAAATATATCCGCAGTTGTCTCGTATTTTATAAAGTGGTGTTTATTCTTTTATTATGGCCGTATTAGTAATATGCAAAGTTTCCCGTTACTTATGCGTACATTATGTTTCATTTTGTTCATACATATGTTTTACAGAACTTGCAATATTTTCGTAAACGGACATATACGAAGTGAGAAAGGAATTCGCGTGTCCCCCATTTTGTCTGTTCCAGCGTGTGGGTATAACAGACATTCAGAACACTTTCTACTGTTGCTGCGTTGTGACCGGGGGACAGAGATGGAGTATGAGTGAGAGAGAGAGGGTAGATGACAATGTGGCAACGTCGCCGACATTCCCCACGCAAACGCCACGAAAATGGACTAGCGCGACGTAGTGTTCATCCCTCGAACTACAGCTGGAGTTGTCAGAAAATTTATCCTGGGGAAGTCCACTCTGGGTATATCTTTACTCAATACTGAAACTTTATATCGACCTCTCCCTACCCCTCACATATCGAGCTGCACCCACTCATTAACCTCGCGACCCATCACAATTTGATTTGGTCTCGCAACATTTCTGACAATGCTCATAATACGACCTCGTTCAAAAATCCTTTAATTGCACGAAATGTGGTAGTGTATCCCACCGTGACGTGCCTATAATGCTTACTACACACAGGCCGATGCTTGAAACAACAGACTACTCTTTCCCCGAGTCAACTACAGTTGTATTGGACCCAGCGGTGTTATTCCTAGTTCGCAGTTCATACTCTGCTCACAGTATAGCACCATTAAACATTGCATGCACTGCCATCTATCAGTGCTCCATGCGCATATAGTGTTTCTACGTCACTGCTTTAGTGGTGATCCTCTTTCATTTTCCACTAGGATATACGTATGTGCATATATATATATACATACACACACATACTTATCTCTACACTCTGTACAGATAAGTATTGTAGAGATGAGTTTGGGGCCATGGAAGGGATAGTATTCAAGACCACTCACGTTCCACCACGATGAACAGGGTTTGATTCTCGGTGTGGCCGCTCTCAATTCGCGTACGAATGATAGAAACGTGGTAGACGTTGCCGTTGACAGTGGATTTTCTTGGTGCACTCCCGTCTGTCTCACCATTTCATTCCGGTGCTGCTCCATCTTCACTTCGCTTCGAACCCATCAATTATAGACACTTCAGCTTTTGAGAGCCACTTGACTCTATCCTTCAATCAAAGTATTGGTCGACCGATACTGAAAATCCCGACGCCGATGCAGCTTCCCATATTAAAAATTCTTCTGATCAGATATCTGAAAGACAAATTTTTAAGTTACTGTAAACACTTATTTCTCTGTAAAGCACATCAGAGATACAATCTCCTAGTAACATCTTGCTTACATTAAATTAAGATATATTCTTGGGGCAAATTTATTTTCATTATTTTTTCCCCCACCAAATTATGAACTTAACGATACTACATCTGTTTGCCAGTTTCAACAAGAAATGCAGAAACAGATTCTATAGATGTACAAATCTCTGCTTTCTCCACACTGTAATACATACAAAAATTTAAATTTTTGTAAAGAATTAAGAAAATAATTTGTGTAAACACTACAAGTACATCTCTTATTTTAATGCTGCAGATCGATATATATGAAATATCCCTTTACAATTTTTGGTTTGTATATAGATTGTTGCTGAGTTTATTAGTCCTTTTGTTTGTTGTAGTATTGCGCGGCACTGAGTTCTAACGTTTAAATTTGGACCCTAACGAGTGCCAAACTAGTGCCAATTTCGTCCGGAAAAATCACGAAGTTTGCTACCACTACTCCGTGTGCTAGATGTCACGTAGCTCTAATGTCGCTACTTCAAAATAAGTTTTGTAAATTTGCTTTTCTAAATAAGGTAACCCACACTTCGGGCACACACGTTCAAAATCGGTTGGCCGGGGTAGGCGACGTGCGAATTTGGCTTTAGTTGTGTACCACAGCCTAATACATTGATAAGTAAACATACATTTTTTAAAAGTTTTTTTAAAATTATCTTTAACTCATCAAACTAAATAAAATCTCTTGCCACAACAAATTACGTTTCAATTGCAGAAATATCTTTTCAGTACCAACATAACTCACGTTACTCTTATTACACCATATTTTTGTTTGTGAATTCTTGCATTTCTCACTGGTATTATCTTGTTTCGAATTTAATTACTATGAAGATACGTCAAACTCACGACTGATTAAATACGAGTTTGTAATATTTGAGGAGAAATGGATTATTCTAGCGACGAGTATTTCCTTCCTGACTTGTGTATATCAAAATGCAAAGTCTCGTATCGGCTCGCAAGTTTATAGTGCTCCCAGCCTAAAAAGATGTTTTAGTAACAAAATTTCGTTTTTCACAACCTATTATCGTTTTAAGTAAGTAGTAAAACTGCAGCTGGATATTAAGACTGCAGTAAATGTACAGTGGACACGATCGATGAGCCAATTAACCGATACCGGTTATCGGCTATCGGACTATCACAAACTGTAAAATGAAGTAACAGAAAAATCTGCTTCTGTTCAGAAATATACGACCTCCAATGCTGCGGTGTATAAACATCACATTTCCTTTCCTGCGCCGAGGAAGGCTGAATCAGAGTGGTATACAAATCTCCCATACAATGGACAGGGTTATTCAGCTACGAAGTTCGCCCAAATGTCTTCCAAACTGTTAAAGGTATAAAAATTTTGATTTCGAATTCCTAAATGGCACTACAAGACTTATAAGACACCGCATATGCCTGTTCCGAGATGTAATTAATTACGAGATAACGATATCTACTTTGATTCTTTAAATGGGAAAATACTTGTTTTTCCCACTAGTATAACATGTTATTTAGCGCCGAGTTAATTGACATCATTATTTTGATAATCAGAAGAGCCATTTTATGATACAGGGGGTGTCTATAGGTATATGCATTTGACTGTAGCTGTGGTGTTGTAGGTTGCGTCATCCGCTGGGAGATGTTGCATTATTGTGGACTGTGGAGCATACACAATTGCTCGGTGAATTAATTGTAATCAATCTGTAACATCAAAATTAAACACACATTTCATTAGTTTGTATCATTAACAACACCCATAAACAACCTTTCGCATGCGTTCGATACGCGTGTATTCACTAGCACTTGCGTCGCCTGTGTAGGAACACCCCGCTGGACATCCCAGCGGATGATGCAACCTACCCCGCCACAGCTAAAGTCAAATGCATACACCCATGAACACCCTCTTATCCCTTTGAGACTGACTTTAATTCACCGTTTCAGGTGTTTCAAACAAAAACATTTTATGATTCGTGCTCTTCTTTAGTCGACACAACACTTTTTTCGTTGTCACAACCAATTAGCTGTAGGCTCTATGTTTAGCTACAATAAATGAACCAATTATGACCTAGACCAGCAATACCGTTTTCGAATCATTTATCCACATGAAAAATCATTGGTCATTGAGCTTCGCAGTTTGAAGTACAGACCCAAAATTACTTACTCGTGCGTAATGTACACAACTGGGTACACTGGGTCTGAATGGGTTAAAAATCAAAAAAATTGCTCATAGGATTTTCAAAATAAGTACGTCACTGAACTTCCGCTTGATAACACGTTACTTTATTGGGAGAAATGTGTATAATCCCATTTAAATAACCAAAGTTGATATCGATATCTGAGTACTTAACTTCATCTCAGAACAGAAATATACAAGGTCTTATGAGCCATGTATAGCCACTTACGAATTATAAATAAAAATTGCGATACCTTCAGTGATTCGGAAGATATTTGGGGTGATAATCTTGCCTGAATAATCCTATATATTTTCGGGATAATTGGTGTAAGGAAGCCCATGCCTGGGCACTGAGCTTTGTCAACCTGGTTGCTGTTGAAGCTAAGTACCAACAGGACCACCAAGTCTGGCATCTTCGTTTTTATTGAAAGCCATTAACATGAGTGAATATGGTAGGCATTCTCTCTAGCTCCTTCCGGTCTTAACACTGAAAGATGTAATTTTCAATTTGTTTCCATAAAGTTTCTGATCTTTTGAGTGAACAAAAACGTGTTGTAGAACTCTGAAATGCAAAGTCCAATGCCAGATTGTGTGACTTCATTTCAGAACGTTTATGAATGCCTGTCTGCTGTATTACAGTCTGAAATACTCATGGGACAGGATGCGAAATACGGTCGGGCGCAACTAAGTAACAAGGTACACCGACCTATGGAACTACTGCATTTTTCACTGAGTTCCTTGGGAAAACCTGTGCTTCGGAATTCCAAAGGCAGAGACTGCAAAATATTGTATAAAACTGTTTTATGGAGATCGTCGTATATGTTTTGAGAAAGGTTTCGCTTTGTGGATGTGGTGGCCTAGACTTCCCTATAACATTTGTAGGAAAACATATGATTCTATGACAATTCCTCACGACTGACTTGCGCTATTTTATAAGTCACAAAATGAACAAGTGAAAACGATAAATATGTGTGAAAGAGAGAAGCTATTGGCCAGGCATTTATGTTCACTTACAGATCGCAATAATTAATGCGCTCTTTGTTCTCTTTGTAGGCGTGTATGAGCACAGGCCTTACGGGTCTAGACATAACATTCCAGGCACTAAGGAACAGATATTTTGTAACATGCAAATTTTCAGGATATGATTTTCCTACGCTGAGAGAAAGATTTTTTTTCTAGCCAACAAAATACTTGTCTGTATTTGGCCAAATATATTTAGTAGCCCCAACAAAATACTTGTCTGTATAAGGCCAAATATATTTAGTAGCCCCAATAATATACATGTCTGTATATGGCCAAATATATTCAGCAGCCCCAACAAAATACTTGTCTGTATATGGCCAAAGATATTTAAAAGCCCCAACAAAATACTTGTATATATATAGCCAAAGATATTTTTTTGCTCCAACAAAGTACTTGTCACTGCATGGCCAAATATATTTAGTTGCCCTAACAAAATACCTGTCTGTATATGGCCAAAGATATTCAGTAGCCCCAACAAAATAATTATCTGTATACGGCCGAAGATATTTAGTAGCCCCAGCAAAATACTCGTCTGTACATGGCCAAAGATATTTGGTAGCCCCAACAAAGTATTTGGTTGAGTAAACCAAATAAAACTTGTTCAGCCAATAAAATAGCTGAATCGACTATGTACAGGTTCTTAAAAAAATATGGGCTCTGCTTTAAGTGTGGATAGTACGTAATATGTAATGGGCAAATGTTCATAATTATGTGGCCGAGTCATTTTCCCTTTCGAGTAATCGCCGTCCTTAGCTACGGCGGATGGAGTATACATACCAGATATAGGTGATGCAAATATATGCCGCAGCAGTGTGCAGGCCAGTCCGGTTGTGTTTCCACAGAGTGATACAAGTGTTGTATCGCCATACGCGTGCATATGCGGTGAAATGGAATACACGTATGCAGAAAATACGGACATGATACAAATGTATGGGTGCACTAACTGTAATAGTGCAACGGCGAGACGCATGCATGCGGACATATTTATAAATAGATGAAGCGCGAACGAAGAGATATTTCGACTTATATATGAGTGTATATGAAATGGTGTTTTGGCAGGCGTGCCGGAAACAGTGGAAGACCTCGACGAGCAAAGACTGTTGATGTAGAGTAACAAGTACTACAGCACATTGAGAACCACTCTGAGGACAGTACCAGTGGCATAGCAGGGGCAGAGGGTGTACACTACGCCACTGTGTGGAGGATCCTCAAAGAGAACCTGTAGTACCCCTACCACAGTCAGCAAGTTCAGGCGCTCACCGAGGTTGACTGTCCACAACTGATGGCTTTCTGCAGTTTGTTGCAGCAGCAATGTGAAAACAACACACGCTTCCTAGAATATGTGCTCTGTATGGATGAGGCAACCTTCACTAGGGATGGTGTCATAAACTTCCACAATGCTCACCAACGGGCGGATGAGATTTCTCATGCAGTCCTGCAGTCCTGGAATAAACATCAGTTTACGCTAAATGTCTGGGGCAGAATTGTAGGCTATTTGTCAGTGGGCCCATTTGTGTTGCCTGGACGGCTAAATGGGCAGACGTACTGGAACTTCCTCCAAAACGAGTTTTCTGTGCTGCTCGATGGCGTCCCGTTATATCTCTGAAGAGCAGCATGGTTCAAGCATGACGGTGCACCGTTCCATTTCATCAACACACCAACAAACGTAAATACTACTTATCCGGGACAGCGGATTGGAGGCGGTGGAGTAATTCCACGGCCTTCCTGATCACCTGACCTTAATCCCCTCAATTTTTACCTATGAGAGGCATGTGAAGGCGTTGGTTTAATGAACCCCAGTCGCCACTGTAGGTATCCTACTGCAACGTGTTGGAGACACATTCCAACACATTCGCGCCAATCACGATATATTTGCAAGGAAGCAATCATCCATTGAAATACATCTGCAGGGCTGCATTGACGCTCATGGTGCACATTTCGTACATTTCTTGTATTACGTCATACACTCTGGGCAGTGTACCAGTGTACCTCCGTCCGCCGGAGCAAGGCTCTCTACGTTCGGAGGGCGATTACGCGAAAGGAAGATGAATCAGCCATTTGTTTATTAACATTTTTTTCTTCACATATAACGTACTATACGTCATTTAAGCAGGGTCTGTATAATTTTTTTACAACCTGTTTATTTTCTTCGCCACTTATTTGCATTTGCACGAAAATACAGTTAGAGAATTAGTTTGTAACTTTTCTGACAATTAGGATGTTAACAGTATAATTAGGATGTTAACAGTGTGCTTAATAATGGTTAAAAAAAATTCTAATAAAACAAGTTCAACAGAAAACTATAAATTAAAGCTGCCAGGTATAATTTTTTTTTCGTACGTTATCCAATGTAACTTAATTGCATGTAAACTATCGACCAAAAAGTATTTGGGCACCTGTCCACAATGTTTGCTCGGTGTTTGTCACCCCGTTAGACTCTCATAAGGCCACCTATTGCGGCTATAACAGCAGCTACCCTGTCTGACATGCTCTCTACGAGAGTTTGCAGGTCATCCACGCGGATACTTCTCTATTCCTCTTGCAACCATTCCATGAGATGAGCGATGTATTTTGACCGCGCCTGACGAGCCCTCACCCGGCTATCCAATTCGTCCCAAAGATTCTCTATAGGGTTGAGGTCGGGTCTCTAGGCGGGCCAGTCCAATAGGCGAACATTGTTGTCGGCGTACCACTACATAGTAGCCCTTGAAACATGGCATCTGGTATTGTCATCCTGGAAGTAACATGCATCCATTCCGTAAAAACGCCACAATATTGGGAGTATTTCATTATCCAGAATGTTACAATAGGCCTCTGTGTTCATGATACCACGGAAAAACTCCAGTGGTCCTACGTCGAAAGCCGTGAATCACATGTTAACTGACGTACTGAATTACCTATCTTCACGGGTACCCAATTACTTTTTGGTAGGTAGTGTATTTGCAAACATTCCTATTTAATCAAAACTCACGTTAACTGAGATTTCTATGACGTAGCGCTCGGGAACATAAGACCTGGGTTCAAATGTCGAGCAGGCTTTCAGTTTCCTTTATAATAATTGTAACTGATTAACGTGTGCAGAGCCAACCAAGTTTACGGTTTGGGGTAACCAAATGAGAACAACAAAATCATTTTGTTTCAACGATAAACTATTTTATCGCCCCTACACAAACAATAATGTGTTTGGGCAAACATGCTTTGTTTAATTCATAAAACCTTCTCCTCAATGTATTTATTCACTACACTATCTGAAAATTCTATGAAATTATAATTTTATATTACATTAATGTGTGTACATAGTTCGTAGATAATACTTCCCTAACTTCCTAAGAGAACCAGGCGAATGATTGGCGATTCAGAGAAACTTGATATTAGGGTACGTTTTTGATATGCTATAAGGCACTTCGTGGAAAATGATTGAAGTTTCCGGGAAAAAAAGGCGTGATGATTAAACTTGTTGTAAAAGTGGAAAGTTGTAAATAAATTTTTTGTGCGGGTATCGTCTCCTTACCTCGAGCCAACTAGGAACAAATTAAAAAGACGATTGATTTTTTTTTTTCTGTATTTTTCGGACCAATAAAGTCAAATACATGGCCATATGTCACCTTCTCGGCCAAATTTGCAAACATCTTTATACTTTCGCTTATATTTTTGGTATCGAATTTTATGTATTTGATATTCCTTTGTATATGATCGAAGAAAATTTCCTGTTTGTGGGCTAACTCATATAATAGGTTACCTGAATACAGAATCAGATCTATCACTAATTTTCTGTTATCTAAATTAGCCTACATTTGCATATAAATGCTTGCAGGATAATTTTTAAAAGTATATTTATGTAACATATGACATAGCAATAAGAAACCTAAGCATTTATTTTGCAGGAAAATCGTTTTCAAAACCCTGTAATTGGTCTCATTTAGGGAACTGGTAGTTTTAAATTGGATGACCAATATTATGAACTTGGGATATTATTATTCATTAAATCTTATTTTTGGTTACTCTGTTCGTTAGCATTAGTACGTTTTGAATGTACCAGTAGTATAGAAATGCCGATTCGAGTGTAACCACAAAAAAGTGGCTCAATAAGTTGGGTTTGAGAACAGTTGCAAAAAAGTTACTCAAAAAGATGCGTTTGGGCGCATCTGCAAAAATACTCGTAAAAAGTTGCGTCTGTGAGCAGTTGCAAAAAAGTGGATTTAAAAGTTGCGTTTGAGCGCAACCGCAAAATAAGTGGCTGACAAAGTTGCGTTTGGTTAGATCGTAGTTTTTAGAAAAAAAAATTTGCGATAAACTTTCGTTTCAGTGCGTCTGCAAAAATACGCGTAAAAAGTTGCGTTTGGGCGCAGTTGCAAAATAAAGTGGCTCAAAAATTTTGAATACGTAAAAAATATAATATCGTATATAATAAATGGAAGCAAATAAAAACCAACTGATTTCTAATATGATGACGACTATGGCAATGAAAAAGGCTAACGCAACTGGTAATGTTTGGAAAGAATATAAATTTAAGAAAGATGTTTTTGCGAAAAGAAAGAAGAAGAAATCTCAAGAGAAGTATGTCAAGTGTGAAACTTGTAATCACTTTTACAAACTATCTCTCATAAGTACTCATCTTAAAAGTAGATTGCACAAAGGTCTTGCACCAATACATAATAAATCACATGGACCAACAAATGCATGGGAAATTTTTTAAATATCACAACATTTAATATCAAAACAGAAGTTCCCACGAGAGAAACAAGTGAAATGTGAAACTTGTAATCACGATTACAAACCGGCTCCTATAAGAAGTCACTTGAGAAGTAAAATTCATAAGTACACTCAGATTCAGTGTAGAAGAAATCGAAACAGCATTTCAAATTAGGATTAAGACTTATGCTGTAAAGAATGTGAGTACATACATAGACCCAAATTTATTTCCTCAACGATGTAAAAGAAACTGTCACAGGATTAATTAATAAACATTTAAAATCACTCAAAGTGAACATGAAACTCTTCACTGAGTACAAAAGGGGAATTGATGATAATATTGAATATGTAGAAAGCTCCTTTAAAACAAAGAACACAATTGTACTGAAATCGACTAATCTGGAAAAATATTATGCCAACAGCATATTGAAAATCATGGTTGAGATGGCGGCTTTCAAAGATAAGGGATCTCAGTGGGAACTCAACAGAATATTTTAACTAGAAGTGCGAATAAATATATATGTACTATTCAAGGGCAGTTATTATGTTGATCTCCCAGAAAAAATCAAAGCTAAGCAGGCGGTAATTAATGTTAAGAATAATGATCAAAAATGTTATTTGTGGTCTGTTCTATCTGCATTCCATCAAGTACAAAGAGACCCCCAAAGAGTGAATAAATACATATCTTACGAACATGAGTTTGATGATGCACTTAAGGGTTTGGAATTTCCAATTTCATTGGATAGCATACCAACCTTTGAGAAAAGAAGTGAAATTTCTGTTAATGTATAAGCATACGAAGAAGACGATGGTGGTAAGAAATATATAATCTTCCCTTTAAAAACAACAAAAAATAAGACGGATAAGCACATTAACCTACTCTATATCAGAGACGAAAAGAACGACCAGTACTGCTGGATAAAAAGTCTTTCGAGACTTATCGCACCACAAGTATCAGATAATGGTCACTATATATATGCGATATATGTTTGAAACATTTCTACTCTGTAAGTAAGCTAAAAGATCACGAACAAAACTGCCGAGATCATGGTGGTGTTAGAATTGAACTACCATCTAAAGGAAAAAATTACATATTAATATTTCAAAACCAAAATCATTCTTTGAGAGTTCCGTTTGTTATATATGCTGATTTTGAATGTTTGTTGAATAAAATTGAAACTTGTCAACCAAACCCCAACGAAGTCTACACGAAACCATACCAAAAACACGAGCCTATTAGCTTCTGTTACTATGTAAAATACGAACATGGATACTATAAACCACCAGTAACTTATGAAGGATCTGATGCATCTACTGTATTCGTTTAAATACTAATGGATGAAGCAAAGTCTATTGGTGATATATACACAAATGAAAAACCAATGTTTCCACTAACTCAGAAAGAACAAATTGTTTATGATACAGCTACCCATTGTCATATATGTGAAAAGCCTTTGAATGGTGATTCTGGGAGAGATCATGATCATCTTACGGGGAAATTTAGGGAGCTGCACTCAGAGATTGTAACTTATTGTATATAAATCCATGTTTTGTCCCAGTGTTTATACACAATCAATCTGGTTATGACACACATTTATTCATAAGAGATCTTGGCATCGATGAAAATAAAATTGATCTAATTCCCAACAACAAAGAAAAATATATTTCTTTTACGAAACTTGTATATGAAAGTGTAAATCTTAGATTTATTGACTCATTTAAATTTATGGCTAGTAGTATCGATAAACACTAGCAACCTTTCCAGAAGCCAATTATGAGAGATGTGTAAACATTTTTCCAATGAACTTTTTGACTTTGTTATAAGAAAAAGTGTTTATCCATATGACTACATGGATAGTGCTGAAAAATTTTGTGAGACATCACTTCCATCCAAAGATGCATTTTACAACAAACTCAATGAATGTGACATTACAGACGAATATTACGAATTTGCGAGAAAGGTGTGGCAAAAATCCAACATAAAATCTCTAAGAGAGTACACAGAACTCTATAACAAATCTGATGTATTGATACTGTCTGATATAATGGAAAATTTTAGGGATGTATGTCTCAAAACATATAAGCTAGATCCAGCATGGTATTTCACAGCCCCAGGATTAGCATGGGATGCTATGCTCAAACATACTAAAATAGAACAAGAATTATTAACAGATTACGACATGATTTTGATGATAGAAAAAGGTATGTGTGGTGGAATTTCACAATGTTGTAAGCGATATGCTAAAGCAAATAATAAATATATGAATGCTTATGATAGTACAAAAGAAATCTTTTATCTTACATATCTGGATGCCAATAACTTATATGGATGGGCTATGAGCCAGTATTTACCCTATGGTGGGTTTAAGTGGAGAAATACAAATATAGATGTAACAAAAATACAAGATCATTCTAGAAAAGGTTATATATTGGAAGTTGATTTGGAATACCCACATGAACTACACAACCTCCACAAAGTTCTGCCATTGGCACCAGAGAATACAATATCAGAAGGTTCAAAAATCCCAAACTCTTAACTACTCTGGATGATAAAGAATAATATGTATTACACTATGTAAATCTTAAGCAATACCTATCTCTCGGAATGAAGTTAAAATAATGGAAGAATTTATTGGATTGAAATCGAAAATGTATGCCATAAATGTGGAAGGCGGTGTAAAGAAAAGAGCAAAGGGTGTGAAAAACACTGTAGTTAGGAATGGGTTTAGTTTTGATGACTACAAAAAGTGTTTGTTTGGTAAAAATAGTGTTGTACAATAGTATGAATCTTATTAAAAGTAAGAAACATGAACTCTATATGATTGAGTTGAGAAAAAAAGCAATAATTTCCGAAGATGATAAACAATGTAATCTTAAAGATGGTATTAATACACTACCATGGGTGCACTACAAAATTGAAAAAGAGTGATACTATGAAATATTATATAACAGTAAATGTTTTTAATAGATAACCATCCATTAAAAACTAATAACCATACATGTGTGTGCACTATTGGACTTTGGTGATTATTTCACTTTTAACCCCATAAATCAGGTTTCTTTGGCTTACTAGTACCACATTACAAATAGTTTTAGCTGATATTGGTTTATTAAAATCAACTGTAAGTTTCAAATTAGTTCAATCTTTTACAATAGCGGTTTTTCTGTAAGAACACTCAATGATATACAATGGTCTTCTCCCAATAAATGACTCAGAGTTGAAGCGCAGTTCATTATTACGATAAGAGGTATCCAGTTTAGTCTTTGAATGTCTAAAATCAGTGTAAGCAATATATATCTTATCAAAAATTTTATCATCAGTGTTTAAATTCCAATTCTCTTTGGGAAACACTTCATTCCATCCATTCTTAATAGAAATATTTTTGACAAAACAAGAGTCAAACATTGAACAGTGTGTGAATTGCCCAGGTTCTTATTTTCTGTTTTGCTGAAAACCAACAATGACAAAGTCTGGCAAATCGAATTGGATTGAATTGAACAGATCTTTTATATCAAACTGAAATGAGTTTGCATTAGTAGGTACTGGTTTTTCAAGACATTGCCAATAATTAAAACTAATTGGAATTTTGGGTTGTTTGTATAGTTTTGCTTCAATTTCATCTCCATAAATAGGATCATATTCAACAATTGGCCACAGAATTTCCATTTTCCTAATACTAATTTTAGCATCATCTGGTCTATTATCTTCATCATCAGATCCATCTGCTTCCTTTGGGGTCTTCTGTAAAAATAAGCATCATCATTAGAATTTCGAATGAACGTGATCTTGTACTCACCTTTTCAGAATATTTCATTACGATCTCTCATAAACCCAAACAAATATCTTAATGGATAGGTAATTTCGTTACACTTATCTTTCCTAACATATTTACCTAGTTCTATCCCCGACATTTGGAAGTATGCTGATTCTGATATCGAACCTAGCAATGTATATATCATAGTTAAAGTGATGCCAGGGTTGTCAATACTTTCTATTATACAACCATGTTTAGAGATCTCTAATCTCGAGAACTGGAATGGGAAGAAATTCTCACAAAGATCAATAGTTGAAGGTTTTTCATAATCTGCATTTGTATCTCTTCATAAAAATACCTTTAATAAGTTCATTTTTTAAATCTTTTATTCTATAGGTCGTGGGGTTTGTGTGCAATACTTCACACACCTCCAATTTGGTGTATATCCCTTTTAAAACAAATTTTTACTTTTACTTATATGAACTTTATCTCCTATTGCAAACTTTGGTTTAACCATTTTCCTTTCTCCTCCATACATGTTTATTAGAAGTAATACTTTCATTCTTTGCATTTACATTGGTGGGTTTCATTCCGATTGTACTGTGAACAGTGTTATTGTATTCACAAATTAATTTAGGTAATATAGACACCCATTTATAGTTTCCCTGCATAGTAAATATCTTACACATTTTCTCCTTCAATGTTCTATTAAATCTTTCTACAGTGCTAGCTTTCTTTTCACTGTATGTCGAATAGTGTGTTATGTTATTATTGGCTATTAATGCCTTAAATGATTTATTATAAAATTCTTTCCCTTTGTCTGTTTGTAAATGCATGGATTTGCGATCATTCAAAATAGTTTTAAATACTAACGTAACATTTTCACCAGTTTTATCTTTGATAAAATATTAATGCATATTTGGAAAAAAGTCTATCATGGTTAGCATATATTTAAACCTTTTGTTAATTCTGTGTATACCTTTTAAAGATCCAGAATTCATCTCAACTAAATCATCTTGCCAAAGATCATCGATGCCAAAAGATAGAACAGTTCTTCTGGGGAAGTTTTTTTGTATTGGTTTATGAATTTCATTAACAATATCGTTTTTTATACCCCCACTAGTGAATATCGAGTTATTGGTAACACGGCATCTACAAACACATTTAATTCTTACTTTTTTATTATTTGTAAATTCATATGAACTTAGTGTATTTTTCATACATTTGAGACAGTATACATTTAAGTTATCATTGTACATTTGATTTATTTATATAATAAATGAGACAAAAAAAAATTGTACACAATATAGAGGAGAATATAGAGAGAATAAGGCAGCTAATTGAAAAGTTTAAAACTTTTCGAAAATTTCGCCAAGATAAATATAATAAAAATAAAAAACATGATCAACCATTGATAGATGCGATAGAAGATTTGGGACATAGAATTGGACACATAACAAATGAGAATATGAACTTAATAAAAGAACTTGTTCCATTTGCTGTTAAGAATTTAGACTACCCACAGACACCAACAGAAACATCTTTTGAAAGAAAACTGTTTGGTAAAACAGGCACCAATGAACACTATGACGATGGCATTAAACGAATTGGCGATAACGATGAACGCTATGACGATGGTGTTATACACATTGGCGTGACGATGAATGCTATAACGAAACGCTATGGCGATGGATGCTATGATGATGGCGTTAAATGCATTGACTATGATGATGAATGCTATGACAAAGCGTTGGGGCATTTGAAAACTGATACCTCACAGTTAACTAACTACAAAAAAACATTTATTGATAAGAAAGTGGCAGATTTCTTAATTGACTGCAAAGACTATGTTTTTGGACTAAAGGCTGATAAAGGTAGATTGTATATTGGTGATAGCGAAGTAACATTCATTAATGACAAATTTACTGTAAAAGTCCAGACATACAATGGAAATGATGGTTTGATGAAACTACTAACTAGTAAGAAAGTAACAGAAAGTGACTATACTACAACCGACTGTGAACACTATAGTTATATCCTAGAAGATACAAACACAGTTTTTAAAAACAATGATCCAAACTTGGGAAAGCCAAAATCGAGTAGAGGGAATAAATGGAAAATTATTGTTAAACTTATTTACGATTCGATCAAAAGGAAATGCCCCTCACCTAAAAAAGGGAAAGGTATAAAGAAATATACAGACAATCCCAAAGAATACATATGGGTGGATGATATTAGGATGCTTATTGATCGACTTCTCGTTATTTATGGTGAAGAGAATGCTGGAAATGATAGCTATTACAATGAAAAAGGTGGAACAATGAATATGCTCAACAGCAAGTTTAGTGAATTTGTTCTGCATAATTCAAAAGTTATACCATATCTGATATGAGTGTTGAACACAATACCACATACTTTTTGGGAGTCGGAGCATCACGGAAAAGGGTTACTCAATGACATAATAAATTTACTTCCTTTTGAGTTGCATGCGCCCAGTTATCAGTACTTAGGTCTGGGTACGAGACTAAAAGAGAGAATTGAGAGTGGTGATAAACCCATTAATCCACTAGATGTGGGTGCAATGGAACATGATATAGCTTATCATCATCATAAAGATCTAGCTGAAAGACATTTAGCTGACAAAGAACTAGAAGAGAAAGTGTTCGATTGTTAAGTTCAGATGTCGATCTCAATGAGAGATTGCGGGCTGGTGTTACTGGATCTGCGATGCATATTAAACGTAAGTTTGGCTGGGGAATTAAAATGAAATGAAAAAAATATTTGTGTTAAAATAAATGAAAGTAAAAAACATTGTATTTCAAGTTCCTAACGAGGAGTTGAAGGGTTTGAATATTGATTCTTTCCTAACGAAAGACCAACTGGAATGTAAAAACAAGAAACTAAAGGAGGACAAAGGGATGACTATCACAATTTCAGTTCCACAACTTAAGAAAATGTCCAAAGAAATGAAAACTGGAAATGGTATGACAGTTCACAAGGGTGGATTTTTATCCTTAATTTTTGAAGTATTGGGAGCTTTAGGCACGTTAGCTGGTGGTGCATCATCTATCGCTACATCAGTAATTAATGCTAAGAAGAAAAACCAAGAATTGGAAGAACAACGCAGACATAATTTAGCTATGGAGGAATACGGCAAGGGATTGAAGAATGTTAAGAGGGGTAAGAATGTAAAAAAAAATAACTCCACTCAGTAACTTTGATATTGATAAAATGGTTAAAAAATTAAACATAAAAAATTTTCAGGGTGTATTTATGATCGATGAGCTACTTAACACGCCACTCGATAATGAATGTGGGATTATTAATCTATATGTTTTGACAAACTCTGGTACACACTGGGTATGCTATTGGAAAAAAGCAAACAACAAATATTATTTTGATTCACTTGGTGGAAATCCACCCGACAATTATTAGCATATCTCGGAACTAATATTTTTTGTAATGA
The DNA here is from genome assembly GCA_029891345.1 of Dryococelus australis. Taxonomy (NCBI): domain Eukaryota; kingdom Metazoa; phylum Arthropoda; class Insecta; order Phasmatodea; family Phasmatidae; genus Dryococelus; species Dryococelus australis. The sequence goes on along the minus strand of CM057009.1, from coordinate 261,713,139 downwards.
TAATAGAATTCAAAATTTCAATCAAGTAACTTGTGGTCATTTGTGTGTAATTGTGCTAAATCTCTTTTCACATAATTTTGAATTCCCAAAAATTATTTCACTATCAATAAACAATGGTTATATGTGGAAATGCATTAATGAGCTCTTGGATTGAAGATAAAATCGAAGAACACACGGACAATGATACAACTACTGAGAAGATCAATTCTAATGATCTCGTTTCCTTCACATAGTTCAACTACTTTATAGCCACACTGACAAGAAATAAAAGATAATTGGATAAAGCCTATCTTACTTACGTGGAAGTAGATAATAACATAGATTTTGAACAAAAAAGACTAAGACATATGGGAGATTCCATTGCACCAATGGATGCAATAAATTTAGAGTACTATCAGAAAAACAGAATTATCATTGTTCATTTAGTTGGAAAATACAGTTCAAAAGAAAAAGTATTTTACTTTGATAATCGAATAGAATATTTTTTTATGAGAGATGGAACTATAGTTGAAATAATATTAAAACCAGACAAATATAAAAGTGTTATCAACTTATACCATGAACGGAAAAAAATTGACATGTATAAAACTTTGGAAGTATACTATGATGATATGATATATTTTAAAATACTAAAGCCCACAATGTACCCGAAGGTTCAATTGTGTTTATTGAAATAGTTATGGTATACCAATACATTTAAAAAGATCAGATTATTTTGGTTTTTAATGGAAACACTTCCATTAAAAACAAAACTTACTTATAATCTAAGAATTTAAAAAGTCTTTGATTTTATTATGCTACTTGCCATTATTTAACTTACAAGTCATCTATTGTAACAAAACTATATTCATTATTCCAACATTTTGAACAAGTCTCCCTAAATTTCCCAAACGACATATCACCACCAACAAAATCACAATGAATATGTTTAAGATTTGTATTGTCTTGTCTGAATTTGCAAAGAAAATTTGCATTGTCTGTTATAAGCCACTTAGGTACTTTTGAGTATGTCTCGGCTAAATAGAAACAATCAATATCTTTATGTCTACCGTGAGTAAAGTAATCCCCTACCATATTTTGATGTTCAATTATGATATCATCGAAAACAACTACAGACTCTTTATGAAATTCATTTACATCAACCATTTCTTCATTTGATGGAAAGAAGTATGCTATTGTTTCATTAAATTATTTTGATGCTACACCTATATCTTTCTTTAAATTGATATATTTTGATTGATCCAGACTTTCTGAACACACATAGAGAGTACCAAAGTCCAACCATCCCTGAGCATATATAACATTATCTATCATAAGTGTAGTGTTTCCACAGTTACTAGGACACACTATCAAACATCTAATGTTATTAGGTAATAATTCTCCATGGCATTTTGTCGACACAGTCTTGTCCTGTATTCATATTTTAATACCCCAGTCTACATGTTTCATGTTTTTCTTGCTCATTTATTAATAGATTTTTTAAAATAATATAATAAATAAGTAAAGTATTCAAACTAACCAATTACAATTCAGTGTTGAAGAAAAGACTACATTACACTTTAGAGATAGAGTGGCACTCATTGGCTTTAGTTCAGTTCTATACTACTTATCTAATATATAACATTATCTCTGGGAAAAATAAGCTATATTTTGTGGGCCAGAATTATATGGAATCAGCAATTGATATTCCAGTTGGTCAATATAGCTTAAAAGATCTTGAAAAAACTACAAAAGCAATTTATTCATTTATTGTAGATTCAATGGATGGGAAAGAAAATGATATATCTTTCGAGCTGGATAAAATAACAGAGTGAAAGTAAAATGTACGCTTAAATTACATTTTGGAAAATGGGTTTCAATAGGAAAACTTTTGGGTTTCGTAGAAAATAAGACTCTGAAAGCAAATGTGGACGATTCCAAAATACAATTACAAAATTTGCTCCATTTGAAACAATAAATATACACTGTAATATAGTAAATGGTATGATATTAAAACATGTTGAATATAATCATAGAGAAACTAATATAATTACCATTTTTAAACCAAGAACAACATTTGGATTTGGCGACACGATCTATTACGAACCAGCTTATCCATTATTTTATCCAGTGCAAACAAATCAAGTTAATGAAATAATAGTTGAAATTAAGAATGAAAAAGGTAAGTTAATTAACTTTGATTTCTCCGAAGAACAGTGGTATTAGAGATGAGACCATAGATATATTTTGGGTTGGAAGTAGTCATATTCTATATATATATAATAACTTTAATAGTTTTTAAACTATTAAAGCTTCATATGATAAAGATGAATAATGTTTCCATAGAAAGTGCAATGAAAGATTTAGAAAAAGAATTCAATGTTTCGGCTAATTTAATATGTCGAATTTGGAGAAGCGTATATAAATTTTTAATTAGGCTATGTTGTAGCACATTGCCGAGGTCAGAGCGATAATTGTGTTTTAATGATTGGATAACCCTTACAACTTTAGAGAGATATGAACACAAATAAAAATCGACTAATGTCTAATTATACGACGACGATCATTTACTCTTTAAAAAACTGAATATAATGCATTTGTTTAACACCACAATCCACCATTCCATCATATGCAAAACTTATACCTCCACGATTAACATAATTTTAACTTTTTCACTGAAAATCTGAACATATCTCTCTGGTAAGGTTACTTTGAAATTTCCAGAAGTAATTACCACTTTGTATCCATACCGTGTATCATTTATTTCAGCATGCTTTATGGGATAGGACTGCCCAATTGTAAGTTCGGAAAGTTTCCTAAATTGTTTGATCCATCTTTATTATATAAAATATTTTATTTTTTACATATTCAAATTTTTTGAGCCACTTTATTTTGCAACTGCGCCAAAACCCAACTTTTTACGCGTATTTTTGCAGATGCACTAAAACGAAAAGTTTAACGCAACTTTCTTTTCAAAAAACTACGATCTAACCAAACACAACTTTTTGAGCCACTTTTTTGGTGGTTGTGCTCAAACGCAACTTTTTGAGTCACTTTTTGCAACTGCGCTACACGCAACTTTTTATGCGTATTTTTGCAGATGCGTCCAAACGCAACTTTCTGAGTCACTTTTTTGCAGCTGCTCCCAAACGCAACTTTTTCAGCTAATTTTTTGCAACTGCTCCCAAGCGCAACTTTTTGAGCCACTTTTTTGCGGTTGTGCTCGAATCGGCATTTCTGTACTACTTGTACCTATCACTTACACTTTATAAACTGAATATTATCTTCCGTTTTTTCCACTGATGATTTTTTTGTACGATCTTGCTCTTAAATTACAATTCACTTCCTGTACGCCTAGTCTTCATATTATGGTATTTTATGCCAATTTCAGTGTAATGACTTATTATTATCGATTACTTGGCATTTTGAGATAAATAATTGGTATCTCAGTAACACGTTTCCGTAACTGAACCAGTTCAGTCCAGGCAAGTAGACGATGTCCGTATTAGGAAAGTCAGCCAAGTTTACAAGTTTATTTTCTGAAGGAAAAAAAACATATATGGGCACCAGTTCCACTTATTGTTATGGAACTTTATACATTTAAAGGAACGGCAAATGTACTCTGATTATAGAGATGTTGTAAATGTTATAAAATGTTGTAAAATTGTTGATAAATATATATTACTTTAAAAGTGCAACGAACACTTTTATAGTCACACAATGAAGTAGACTTCCAATTCTAATCTCTCACAAGTACAGATGAATTGCCTCATAAATAGTTCAACACTTGTGGGCTGGTACGGTATCGTCTCGTTACAAAAACTCGATAGATACGAGTGCGGTCCAGCTTAGGCAACCGTCCAATACAAATGGGTCCAGTAGGCCATAACTACGTCTGTCATGACTATTAAAATATACGTTTTTTTTTTTGGCATTCAAACTCCAAAACAAATGTTTAGAAACACAATTGGTCACAGCCATAAGTATCTCATCTTTGCTATCCACTTAAAAGAAACTACACAATGTATTAATAAAAAAATATGTAAGCGTTTATAAAAATAATTTTCTTTGTTTAGACGGGTTGTCAATGTACACCTAGGATAATTATTTCCTGTGCACAATACTTGCTATCACGGATCATTAATTAATTTGATTGCATGTGAAACGTATTTGTGTCAAGTTATGTTTCATTGCTATGGGCTACCTGATTTTGAAATTACAAGGATTTTGTGATACATGCGAGCAAATTACCTTTGATCTATAGCTAATATACGTTTATCGGATTATTGTAATCGGTTTAGCTGTCTGTGTCTCGTTGAGAGATGCCTGGCACCATTCGATACAATTATCTACTATATCGAAGCTACTTTAAAGATTCGTGACTTTAAATAATGTCCCCTGAAGATTTATGGCTATGAGTATTCCTTAAGATTCAGGCATTAATATTATAAGCGAATTGTGCCAGCGTCCCAAAATTGGAATGTATAACCATTATAGAAAATTAATCAGAAACGCACTATGCATGTATGCAAACAGACACCTGCCGCGATAACGATGTAACTATTCCGAAACACAAACAATATTGTACTAAGGGCGACAAGTACACGCGACCAAAAGAAGTTTTCACCTACGTATATGTCTAGGGTGACCAATTGACGTACAGTTTTGAGTTTTACGGCTTGAAACCGTACAGTTTTAAAAGAGTAACAATTCGTTTTTTGGTGTTATAAGGATAAAATCGTTGTATTACTAACTATTTTTTGCGTTAAATTATTCTCATTCAAAGAATTATATATACATATCAATTTTAGACTTTCTTTCACTCCTCATGACTAAATATATGCAATTTTCATTTTTATACCTAATTGTGTTTTGCAGTTCCCGATCTCATATAGCCTGAATACATTTATACGCCAGTTAAACTCAAGCACCCTTAAAATAATCTGAAATATAACAAGTGGCCAGTTTTTTTTCTAAACGTCCGCAAAAAACGAACCTGAGTAGAGAAAACCAGACGAAGGTTCACACTTCATTGTCCTTTATTGGCAGCAGTAATTCTTCGTGCTATAGTAAATTGTGATTTCGCACTAAATCTTCGAAGAACGCGACAGCTAATACGCTATGTGAGTGTCCTTCACTCAGAACACTTAGGGCAGAGACAATTTAACATTTATTTACAACACATCGATGGCCACACTCTGTCCCTCTTGTGGGCTTCCTTAGCCATAGAAATCTACAATAACCCGTAATTTCCATCCACTTTGGTGGTCTGCGGGTTCAGAATCTCGCAACCATCGAGCCTACCAACCTATGATAAACTAACTACCTTGGTTTCGTATAAATAACTTAAACCACTTCTTACGGGAACGGTTTTGTTAAGATTTGTTCGGTTTTGGATTCATGCTATATTTACAAACAACTACAGTAGTACCACATGAAACTTCGGTCGGGCACGTAGATACTAAATGTGGAGCGGATTAATGACCTCGGATGGAATACATATTGGTTATATGACATAGACATCTTTTAAACTTGACTTATTTTGACCTTGACTTTCATGCCGAGATCGCTCGGGTTGACTTTGAACCCAAAAATTCGAGAAAAAATCCGAAATATCTAACATTCAAAATCTCGGAAGAAAATCTAGAAAGTATTTATTGTGCTGGTCGATATATGTTACTGACTTAACGTACTTACATTTTAAAATATCAGTTCAAATTTGCTATAGAAACTTTTATTTTTATTTTTCAAGTCTTACACGTGGCAAATCCCGTGTTCGAACATATGTCACATATACTCCACTCCCACTACGCCGTCTCGTAACTATGGCAAGCGAAATCCTGTCGATAGCATGGCTAGTAGGCGACTAGTCTCCCCTACAAATAATCAACAGCTTAAGGCTCCGGCCTACATCGAGCATTTCTCCGCGTTTGAGGCCGAGAAGCGCGGGGGCGATAAAGACGACATTGCCATGCTCATTAAGTGCGCCATCGCCACTAAGCGCAAGGCTCTGAACTGGCGTGCAGTGTTCTCGTCACACTGGGGTGTACCTATGGGACTTTCAGCGGTGACACTATAATTTTATTGGTGTGAAGTCTCAAGGAAGGTTCATTGCAGCGCCCTTGAGTAGATCTGTATGTATCTGAGGCGTATATATTGATATACAGTGCTTTGAACAAGCAGGTGTTAGCTATGTTGGGGTGCTTCGAAATGGTGTTTACAATGTGCGTGACGTCATGAAAGCACTCAACAGCTCTAGCCGGAAGTGTGTGTTCTTCTCGCAGATGAGTACATGGGAGACGCCTTTAATAGTTTCGTGGGGAAACGTGTATTTCAAACACTCTGCCACGCACTATAAGTGCCGGATAGGCGGAAACTTTAAAGCAGGCCGTGCACTTGTGCTACTCGGATCGACTCGGCTAAGGACGGAGACTTCAGCTACGAAAAAAGCATGTTTTCGTATGGCTGTTCGCGCACTACAACGTCTCAGTCGGGCAGCCGAGCCGGGCCGTCGTAGTCCCCGTGCTGCCATATGAAATCATTCGTTTTTTAAACAGACTATTCACAGTAAAATGAGCACTTTTGAAAGCCCTGCTTAGTATCTACTTGTTTCAGCGTTATGTATTCTTCTGCTTTACGTAAGATTAAAATTGTCACGGGCCTCATCACTTTATTCATGCGTAGGTCGAGTGATACTATTAAATTATTGGAAAAATAAAAATATTCTACATATCTGCTCATTTTTACACTTCGATGCATTAAAAAAAACAGAAAGCGAAATAACTATTTTAAGGGCAGGTAGGTAATTGGGCTTAACGTCTCGTTTACAGCGAGGTCATTAGAGACGGTATAAATAATTTAAGTTATCACAAATTGTTACCTAACATGTTTTATTCGACGTTAAGATGTAAACTACTTTCCATCCATCGTTACCAACTATACTGGGTGCATGTCACTCAGTGCGCCCGTTAAAATATATGCTGGCAGGAGCAGTGACTTTTTCTAAGGTTGATTTCAAAAGTGCTCATTTTATCTTGAAAAGCAATTAAAAACTAAATGTGCGTCCCAAGTCGAGCCTATCCGAGCGGAACGACTGCGCGACCTGCTTTATGCTATCCTCTGCATCATCCCGCCCCCTCCCATATTTATGCACCGATCGTTCCACTTGCTATTTGACTATGTGTCCTAGCTGTAGGCATGTTTGTGCTGTAATCATATGGTGCTGATTTCTGTTATAAGAAGTGTTCAAAATGACCACCTTCAGCGTGAATGCGTGCATGCAGTCGTCGCACGCATCGTAGAATGTATTAAAAAACAAATACCAAGTGCTTGTGGAATACGTTGACAGTTCTCTTGAATATACTGGCGAAGTTTTTCCGATCTTGACGATGGGTTTTGTATGCACAACTGTATGCTGTTTGTATTCAAACAGTACCACAAATAAAAATACAATGGATTTAAGTCTGGGGAACGTGCAGTCCAGCCGAAAAGCCCTACACCAGCTACCCATTTGTGGAGAATTTTTTTTTTCTGTTCAACTAAAATATGGCGGTGTATCACCATGCGTAAACCACATGCAAAGTATAACACCAAGGAGACCGTCTTTCACAACTTCACGCTATTGGTTTGTGAGGAAATCTACGTACGATTGACCTGCTAATCTTGTCTGTCCAGCACCTACACAAGCTACTGAGGCAGAATAGCTTATCCAGCAACAAGATGAATACGTTTATATTCGTTAAAAACCTGACTGTCCTCGGCTCCTCCGTCGCGTTATAAATGCCTAGAGGGTAGGGGAAATAGCCGAATCTTTCCGAATAATTACGGATGAGAAAGTGGTGGAGCACGCGATGGGAAGCTGCCCGACCTCTTACGAGTAAATGAAGGTGATGAGTGAATGTGAGTGAAGAGATTTGGACGGCTCTTAACATCGAGGTCTTGAGAGCCGACGATGGGGAATGATATGAGTTTGGGGCTGCACCGGAATGAAGGGGCGGGGGAAAACGGGAGATCGCCTAGAAAACCCACCCACCAACGCCACCGTCCGGCACGATTCCCAATGCGAAAATCCGGAATGGCCCGGCCGGGGATTGAACCCGAATCGCCTTGGTGGGAGGCGAGCAGGCTAACCGCTCAGCCACCGTGGCCCCCCGGAAGGGGGTTGAGTGAAAGCAACAAACTTGGAAAAGGGGAGTTGGAGCGGGTCGTTGTAATAGTTAGCTATTTATCAATTATCGGGTAATTAGTAGTCTGTTTCAGTGATACCCAGAGGTTTTCATTGGCCATTTTTGAGATAATGGAGAGTTAATCGAACCCATAAAATCATAAATGAAAGTATTTGTAAAATATGTTGTCACAGCTTTATAAAAAATAAATATTAAAATTTATCTTGGGGGATGTTTTAAAATATGTTTAATTTTTTTTTACTTCTCCCAATACCTTTTGTTTTAAGGACATTTCAAGGCCACTCCGAGGTTATGGTCTCACTCGTACAAGCGGCCACCGTCAAATATTAGGAACACCAGAGGTCAAGGTCAAATACACAATCCACGAGCTGGAGAATCTGCATCAAAATCTCCCAAACCTATATTTTGTGCATATTTCCATATGAAGAGATACAGAGAGAGAGAGAAAGAGAGCGAGCGAGAGAGAGAGAGAGAGATTTTTTTTTTAGATAAAACGGCGAGGTATCTGTGTTATTTCTTTACTTTCTTTTAAGTATAACTTTATTGCAAACGGTGCAGATCACTTCTTGCAAATAAATATCAAACGAGAAGAATTATTTGTATACGTAATATTTTCATGTCGACGAGAAATATTGTCGACTGCGTAAACCTTATCGCAGTGTAGTGATACTATCGACGGCCTGAAAGAATGGTATAGTCTTTGTAATTAAGGGGGGGGGGGAGGGTAATTCAGCTAATGACTCGCCATCTTACACATGATTTATCCCAGTACGTATAGAGAAAGATCTCCCGAAACGACTTCTAACTGATGATGTGTGAATAAAAACTAAACTTTTGATTCATTTTACATGTATAAATGCACACAAACTATAAAAGACATTGTTTTTATTTTACGTAAAGTCTTAACTGATTCTGATAGCTGATCGCTGACAAATATGTTAATATGGTTATAAAATCACATATGGCATCAATAACTCATTGAACTATTCTGAAGAATGCTCTCTGCATGGCTATCGTCTCTTGTATTGAACACATATCAGGAAAAAAACGTTATGATAATGCTGACAAGAACACACCCCGTCATCTATCAGAGACTGGGAAACTTACTTAGGGTGGAATTCATAGTCTCATATTAAGACACGTCTTGGCCAAGACGATCTTATTTCTTACGACAGCGTTTTTCAACTTCATGTTTCATAGTCGATGAACAAGACGAGCTCCATGAAGATGAGACGCGTCCATTCAAGCTTATATTTCGCTACTTCCGGCTTGACGAAGCACAATCTGAAGACAGGACTTAGGCCAGAGCAGACACGAAATAATACGAAAAGGCACGAATACGATTTCGTTCGTGCTTTGTTTGTGATTTCATTTATCAACAGAACCTTTAATTTTGAACACTCTTGATAATCGTTACGTTAGTTAAATACCTTATTACGCGATGTCTGTTTAGGCTCTTGGATGATGCATATGCACGGTTTAAGAAACATAACCTTGAAATCGTATCTTAAACATGCATTCAAGTCGCGTTTCGCTCTTTACAACTTTGTAAATATTATCAAAATAATGCTGAAACTATAGGGAAATTTTCTTTTGGAAAAAAACCTCAAACAGACTAGTAGCTGAGCCTCTGTTGTTATATTTCCTAAGTCCATCGGCAATACATGGCAGAATATCATTAAGCACAGACTCCTTACGAAATCGGTAACGGCGCTTGAACTCTTCATTACTGTGCAAATCAAATGGGTCTCGGGCATCGCATATGTATATTTTTCTCCGTCTGGCGTTTGGCATTTCTTCGTCAAGCATATCAACATCAGTCGGATCATCGTCTACATTCATTGTAAATACAGCGTACCGAACACAAGGCACTTTAACAGGAAGCTGTTTAGTTACGTAATATCGCACTTTTATAGTAATACAACGCCTTTGTACTGTTTATTTTACTCTAACACACGGGTAAACAAATGTTAAATTACATCATACACAAATTATATAGATCCGCCATTACAAGACCACAGTGTTCTCAGGTCTCAAGTCACCTTTCCGGCGGACTCGCTCAAGACGATCTTATTTCCCGCCTTAAGCATATCCTTGCCGACTGTGAAACATGCCTTTCTCAAGCTGTGAATTTGCAATACAATTGTTTCTTTTCCAGGTTAGAATCGAACGCATGTCTTTAGACAATTTTCATGGAGACAATCGTGTTGGCAGTTGCTTGAGATAAGCTTGAGCAATGTCTATGGCATACTGGGATACCTAATAAGACCATCTTGACCAATAATTGTCTTAAGATGAGACTACGAATTCCACCCTTAATATCAATGTGTGGCCACAAACTCACATACAAAAATCGTCTCATAATGACGGTTGAACGGACAAGGTAAACTGAACTACTTTAATTACAATTAATAGATTGTATGTTTTCAGAGATTTTATTCTGCGAGATACATATAAAATTTTGAGGTGAAAAAAACAGATTAAAAATGCAATACTGCATTTTCCCACAGCATTTTTAAACCGCTACATATGTAAGAGTTTAACTCTAAAATTCATAAAAAACAGACGACTCATATATATATATATATATATATATATATATATATATACACATATATATATATACACGTTCTATAAATATTAGTAAACTATTAAAATGCAAGAAATAAATCACTATCTGCAAGGCAGTTTTAAAATACATTTGAATGTTCTTTTTTGCAGATAGTTGTACTGATTAAGATATATCATGTTTGTAATTAAACATTTCTTTAAATTGAGTTACCGGTACCCTCATATAAAGAATCTACCAAAAATCTATCGATATAAAAATCTATTACATTTAGCTCATAAGTGGTTCATATTGTCGTATATATGAATATTAGTTGTTAATAAGAAATAAATTAAGCTATAAATATTTTGAACTCGGATCGGTATTTAAACCTGTGTGGTTATCGTGAAAGTGCCCTGGAGGGCATAGAAATTTTTCAAACCAATGGACGACAGCACATGAGGTAGAATGTATCCAAAATGTATTATATTTGCAGTGGCTTACCACATATTGTTTGCAATGGATCGTCGTAATTAGTAGATTACTTGTTATAAAAAACAAAAATTAATTAAAACCTGCGGTTACTTTGTGAAATGGAGAACACAGAAAAACGACGCAGATTTGATGAGGTTGCCTATGCCATTTTTCATCTGATCCGTGATTTACGCTGTAAAGTTCCAAATCATTTTATATATTCATCTGTACGCTGTGAGGGCATTTCTATTCTCGACTTCACTATATGCAAAAATATAAAAATTATTGCATGTTGAAATTTTGATTCTGCTTTCTCCTACATGTATGAAAAGAATGCTAAATCCTTAATCTCTGACGATATTTGTAAGTTGTAACGCTTAGAAACACTTAGAATTATTCATATGGTGAAAATTTGACGTTTTCAATCTACGTTGCACAGTCACAAGATAATAAATAGCACAAAACACTTCGTTCAACCACACAGAGTAAAAATATTTTGGGTTTAGATGCAGACATGACTAAGATTTCTGCGAAGGGGCGTCGTATAGGTTTGGTCCTATTTTACTTTCACAGTTTAGCTCTTCTATATGTTTGTATACATAATTAATATAGTCTATTCACGGTAAAGTAAGCACTTTTAAATGCCCTGTTGTTTGGAATAATAGTCATTAAATATATTTTATTTTAGTCGTAGTCGTTAATTTCCGTGTAAGGTGGAATATACACACTGTGCTTAATACTTACATGGCGTTGCATATTTAAAAAGGTGGTTAAAGGATGTAATATGGCTGAGAGGAAAACGTAACTAGCGCCTCAAAAGTGCTCACTTTACCGTGATCAGTCTATAGTCATTATTTATTTTTAATACCGTGGTAAATGCAGAATGATTTTTGTCACGGAACATTAAAAGTAGTACGATGAACTACGTCGCATGAAGTTCCTCTCTTGCCAGACTAATGGTTTAAAATGTTGCTACTCACACGCTGATGAATTCGAGTTGGCATATGTCAAATAATTTATGGGAGCAGTTTCATGCGCATAAATAGCTGCTTTATATGAATGGTAGCGCCAGTGATCTCCCGTATCAACTGGTATCGTGTGTCTGTTTCCCGTCCGCTGCACGCCTTTCTCTTCAGGCAGCCCCAGAAGAAAGAGTCCAGTCGTGGAGGTCAGGAGACCGCGCCGGCCGTGGTACTGGTCTACTTCTTCCTATCCACCTGCGAGGATCTTCTACATTCAAGAATGCAGTCACAGCTCTGCTCATCCTGCTGCAATCGCATGCACATCATATTGCTAAAGGCTGTTCACGATAAAGTGAGCGCTTTTGAAATCAACCTTAGAAAAATATCACTGCCCCTGCCAGTATATATTTTAACGGGCGCACTGAGTGACAAGCGCAAAGTACAGTTGGTAACGAAGGATGGAAAGTAGTTCCATATGTTACCGTCGAATAAAAAGTGTTAGATAACCGTTTGTGATCATTTAAATTATTTCTTACGCTTTCTTTTTTTTTGACACCCCAGTGTGAAAAAATTAGCAGATTTATAAAATGTTTACTTTTCTAATAATTTCACAGTTTCACTTGAACGACGCATGAATAAAGTGATGAGGCCCATGGCAACGTTTTTTACATAAGGTGGAATAATACACAATATGCATACAAGTAGATCTTAAGCAGTGCTCATTTTACCGTGAACAACATATAACAGCACATCTTCCAATGAGTGTGGAAAGGTGGTTCCAAGGAAGTGTTTGTAATAACGAGCACTGAGATTGCGCTGCATTAAATGTGGTCCAATGAGATGATCGCGAAGTAAGCGACACCGTAAAGTCACTGTAAATCGTTCTTAAAAAATGGTTTCTGTCACGGTGTGTTGCTGTTCATGTCCCCAGGTGTGTGAATGCATAGCCGAGTGAACGGTGCTTCATCGGTGGACAGCATTTTTGGTAAAGTGTTCACATGTTACTGCAGCTTTTCACAAAATGACACACACGGTGCGTGCTCTTGAGGACGAAGCTGCTACACTGTTTGCAGGCGGTACGGGTACAGGCATAGCCGTCTTTAGTGGCGGCTATGGTACAAGCCATCCACAAGCTAAATTCGCCACATCTGGGCTTGACTGACTCATGTAAACGTTGTCATACTATATTCACGGGTTCTTCACACTATTTGACTCGAACCTTCGAAAAATCACCCCAAGGGTGAAATGTTTGGTTGTTTCTTAATCATGCCACATATCACAACCGTTTTATAATTCCCTTAGCATAAAAGTTCCTTAACTGTGGTTAAATTATATGTTTACTTTCCTTTTACCTATAATTTGCAATATTTCATTAATAATATATTTAAATAAAAATGGGGAGAGAATAGGTGTTGTTAATACCTAGTAAGAAATATATCTCATGCAAAATATTATTCTAGTGAGTGCGTACGAATGCGGTGCGTTGTCCCTTAGTGTAATTTTCTAGACTCGGTTAAGCTTAGGTTGCATGAGCGAGGAATATCCCGGAAGTAAGATTATATTAAACATATGCTTGAATGTGGGGATTCCTTTACAGCATTTAATAAAGTCACGTCATTTCGAGGAACGTGTTTTCCTCCAACAGCGGTAGATATATATAAGCTAACTTACTATGGTACGAAGCAATGTGGCCCGTCCAGGTATCGCCACCGAAACTCGGCTACTGGAGCACGCCTACATCCGTCACATAATCAGCAAGCAAAACACCATGTCTGCATTATCTGCACGTGAATAAGTCCGTGACTTTGTTACACAACCAATCGCCTAAACACACCACCAACGACTGGCCACGTTAGACACAAAACGATGCTCAGTAAAGGCGTCGAATGCATCCCATTTGTACAGACGCCCCCCCACTCAACTCTACCACGGCACATACTTGCAGCCATGCTACGGTGGCACGCCGTGGTGCAAAGTATAGCAGCGTGCAAAGTATAGTCAGATGGGGCACATCGCGAACAGCTTGTGTGAGACCAATAACAGTCAGTGTCACTAGATATATTCAGTAATTACACTTGCGTTTGTTGCATTTCCGTCACTGTCTCTCTGCAGCGGGATACATAACCTAAGGTAGGTTGACCAAATATGTGCACTGCCCCAATTATGGGCACTGTATGGAATCTCGTATTAAAAGCACAATGACCGCTAGATTGCAGCACAATGCAGTGCTAACCTTCTAAGCAACTACACACATGAACTTCAGCCGATGGACAAAGCTGTCTTCAGATCCTTCGAATACTAATAAGACAACGAACTTCAATTGTTTTGGGAGAAAACATCAGGCAGGAATTTCAACAGATCTTGTTTTCGTATCTTTTATTCACGTGTTTGGCCTAAAGGTCTTCCGCCATCGAACATTATTTCAGGCTTCCATGCAATTGGAATTTTCCCCTAAGATCCATATATCAATCCGGAAGTCACCTTCGCTCCTTCCACTCTGACATAAAGGCTAAGCAGTACACCAGAACAGGTAACCATACCCTGTACCCAAGTACCAAGTGAACTTCGAGCTCATCCTTCATCCATAGTAACATCCCAAAATGTAACAAATGCGACAGTATATACCTCTCCGGAGCTTATGTCTTCAGACTCTACTCCTGAGCCCTCAGACACACAAAAGAAGCAACGTAGGCGGTCAAGTACGAATGCAAGTAGGGTTGACTCGGATGATGACAATAGTGATGGTATCACTTTACATGATTCAGATTCATCACTAGGATCACTTGAATCAGATGATGACAATGATGATGTAACTAAACCTAATTCTATCAAACAGTTTACAGAGATTTTGAGAACACCTCAAACACGATCACTGGCAGAGACGAAATGTAGCAGGAAGTCCATAAATGGCAAAGCTGTTAATATGAATATGAATTTATTTCCCGAACAAAAGGAAAGGGCATGAAAGACGCGACGTCCAACAAAGATGTTCGACCCCACAAACAAAAGTTGTTCTCTGTGGGAGAAGGTAAAGAGAGCCAAACATCAAGATCATCGACCTGGCACTGTCAGTTGTGCAATGCAAATAGGAAGATTAACATGACACGATGCAAGGTTTGCTTTCATTGGGTTCATGATGAATGTGTAGACTTGGTTCCTGATGAAGATCTTGAGGTATTGTTAACTTTCAGGTGTAATTCTTGTGAATAGATCATTTGTTTGTGATAAAATGTGACGAAAGAACAGTTGACTATAAATGGTTTCACTGTTCTATATGAGTGACCACAGAAGGGTTTTACTATGAATGTAAAGATTTTTTGGTAACACAGTTATCTTTGTATATCATTAACATCCAATTTAAGGTTGACGGCGATACATAATGTACATTATATGTAATTTGAATACATAATTTCATTGTTTTTTTTTCTTCCATGTTAGGCTGGTGTAAATGTGCATCTCTCTTGTTGCCATCTCTGAATCCTTTATGTTCAAAAGTTTGGCCAATAAATGTTCAAGTGGAACATCAACGTAATATGAATATGATTCTTTGTCACTAGCCCGAATAATGGCGTCAATAACGATTTTCTACACTAATATTAACTCTATCACTTATAAAATTGATTATAGTGCCCATATTTGGAGCACCTGATCTTGTTTCGGACATTTTATTAAGGCTAAAATCTTTTCACATTCCATAAAATAGTGGTTTATTATTCAATCATTGTTACCTCACACTATTAGTACTTGGTTTGAGGGTATACTTCCCATAATACAGAAATTTTTCCCAACATTTATCAGTTTACAATGGCTGGGGTTGGTTAAGGGCGCCCATATTTGGTAAACCTGCCTTACGTGTGAATATGTCTTTAGAACACGCTGGCTAATTTTCTCGGTTTCTCTGTGAAACATTCTTTATACAACATCAAGTTAGAAAAATCTACAATTATTTAAGTTCTTCAACTGTTACTTACAAGAAACGTTTTCAAACCAAACAAACCTTCCATGCGTATCCAAATCCATATTCAATTAAACATTTAATTTCATAGCTGAATTAAGCAAAATAATATTATACTCAGAATTGCTTATACGCAAACTCTACTTCATTATATATATTTTTTAATTAATTTTTTTTCTCGGAGGAAATGTAGATCGTAGAAATTTTGTATGGTTTATCACCAGTTTATTGGAATGTGAGCTATTAAAATTTATACTATAAATATGTTTTCATTTGGGCTTTCATAAATAATAATAATATATTATAAAACAGCATGCATTTTGTGCGCACTTGAACTAACAAAATTGCATTCTTATGTTCGAAGCAATGCGTGCATTTTTTAAGGCACTCGTGGTATTTTCGTGGAGCGATGGCTAATGAGCGGCCAGGATTAAGGTTCCCATTCAAACGTAATGCGATTCTTTCCGGAGAGTTGGCGGCTGTGCCATTGTATGACGTGCCATTAGCACCGCGAGAGTATCAGTACTTGCAGCATTAGAATTTTCATTGAGTCTGCCTGTGCTGCGTGTGAGTGGGACCAAACCTTGCGGTCTTTAACTCACTTTGAAAACTGTCAAATCAGTAGCAACCCGACGCGGTAGATCATTGAATCCAAGGGTGGCTCGCTCCTCTAATTAGGGGTGGCGTGGCGCCGGACATTAATGAGAGTCCTCATTTTGTTGGCGGATGGCCGTACGTGCAAATTAGAGTCGTCGGGAGAGGGAAGTGCCATTACCGTCACCAGGCTAACTAGCGCGATCTAAGTGCGGCGAAACCCATTAGAGGTGATAGAAATGAATGTCGGGCATCGTCATATCGTATAGCTCACTGTTATATATGTATAGCCCATTCCCGATTGGAAGCGACTTATGAAAATCAACCTTTGAAAAAACACTCTAGGCATAACATGTCAACCTGTTTTTTCAATAGCATGTATTCCACAAACATTTAACACTGTGGTTAACTTTAGAGTACTGTATTATTGAATAAATGAAACTTTACCTTAATATCTTCTATAACTTTTAATATTTTCTTCTTTTTAAATATGAATTAACAACAGCGAGAGCAGCGACGTGTTGGTAACTGGCGGTAAGAAATAGTTCACGGTTAAAATATTATTTTAACCTGGTTTTTTAGTATACTGCTTGTAAATTAAACGGTGCCTATTGAAATATTGAAATATTTATGTAGCCCCGATGGCAACATATCGCATTTTTACAGTTTAAAATAACCTCGGAAAATATCGTGAATACGGTGTTGATTTATCGGGCGAGAGCAACTTTGAAGCAACTGTCTGCTGAGCGAGGCTTGGAGCTCTCTGTCTGTCTTTATATCTTTCACACTCGGGAAGTTTCACTTCGCTAGTAAGCGGAAATAATTTTACATGTTTCCTATTGTAGCATATTTCATACTTACTGCAGCAAAATAATGATTTTTGAATTTGTAATTTACAACTGAAACGAGATTTTAATGTTTGAATACTTATTTTAATATATTTAGATACGATGGCGGGGCAGAAACAAAGTGAAGTTGGCAGACGTAGCGAGCCATGACATGGCGTGTTGCTGTTTAACCAATCGAAGCGTAAATTATACTTACTTCGAAAAATACTTCAAATTACCACATCACGTTTGTAGACGTTGTGTTTTTTAAACCTACCTAGGCAAGTTACGATGTTGTGATAAATCTGTGTTGCCAAGGCAGTAATATATATACTGTGACGTGTGTTTCCTTAATCATTGCGTCTGTGAAATGGCGTGCCTTTGTGCATCGCGGTCGATACGCTGGCCCCGTGTGTGCGTGATTTCAAATATTCGATATTAACTATTTATACGTTGTAAATGTGAACTGTTTTTATGACGAAGTTATTTATTTACAACCACATGTCTGTTTATTAATCACAACGTTGTACCTTTGCCCTGTTGGGTTTTAGAAACACAAACGTGTAACGTAATTGACCACCAATCAACAAAATAACCAAGCCGAGACCCAATAAATTTCAATAAACCTAATACACAGTAAGCAGCAATACATATAAATACGAGCGGAATAAAAGATACGGTAGGCTTATTTGTGTGCATGTTCACCGCTATATTTTAAGTTTCTGTAACAAAAAATTAGCGACACGAGTTGCGTGCTTGATTTTAATGTCGCTTTTTCGTTGGACTGTCTATTCCTTCGTTACTCGCACTGAGACAGTCCTTTTAAAGAAATAACACAAGACATATCAATAAAAAAAATTAAATACTATTGTTCATTACCCCGCAGTTGTAACAGTGTTTAACACAGTCGAGGCAAGATATTAACGTGCATTACGTGTAATGTCCTATGTCGTGGAAAACAAATATGTTACTGTAACGTAACCGTAAGAACTATCGTTAATTCAGGCATTTTTAAAACGTCATAAAGCTCACCTAAATAATGTTATAGACCTAAACTGTGCATATTAGTAGGAAATGGTTTTTGAAATAGACCTAAGACATAATTCTTTGAAAAACTGTAAACAGTAAACAACACATTTGACCGGTATAAAAGTAGAAGTCGCATTTCAGTGTTTATTTTTAGGTGTTGCGTAAGTATACGAACGCGTGTACACGCACAATGGCATGTAAACATTGATTTAGTCAGATGCTACATGGCAGTCACATGGCAATATTTGTTTACATTTGGCGGAAGGATACGAAATGGGCCTGCAAGTAGATGTTTAGCAGGGCTCCGAGATAGTTGCTTCCAATGGGGAATGGACTATACGTATTCATATTACAAGTATATAGCTTGTTCACGGTAAAATGAGCACTTTTGAAAGCCCTGCTTAAGATCTAATTGTATGCACGTTGTGTGTTCCTCCGTCTTACGTAATATAATATTGCCATGGGCCTCATAACTTTATTTCTGCGTCGGTCAAATAAAACTGTAAAATTATTATAAAAGGAACTACTTTACAAATATGCAAATTTTTACTCTTCTGTGCATTTAAAAACCATAAAGTAAAATAAATAATTCTAAGTTATCACAAATGGTTACCTAACACTGTGTATTCAACGTTAAGTTATATAACTACTTTACATCCATCATTACTAATTTTACTAGGTGAAATATATATGCATGCAGGTGCAGTGACTTTTTCCCGAGGTTCATTTCTAGTGCTCACTTTATCGTGAACAGCTTTTACCAAAGAAAACACAAAGAGAGACCTTTTATTTTAGTACTGAAATGATTTTATTGAAATGGACTAAGGTGTTTATACAGGCGTGTAAATAATTTTTCACCCGTCAGAGATTTAGCGGAGTATATTTCTAACTTATAATGCAAAAAAACTTAATTTACATGCAGATTACAAACTTATGTCAAAATTTACTTTGCGTTAATTAGACTAATAAATATTATAGTTGCTGTCTGATTTGCTTTACTTAAAATGATTTTCACGTGTAGTGTGTTTTCTAATTATTTAAAAAGAAACAATTTTTTAATATTTTTCTTTAGAATTATTAATTTTATTAGGTAGTTAAATTTCTTTATAAATGCTATCTAGCCTTTTTTTAAATTTTTAAAACAATTTTTATACATTTTAATCATTTTCTCCGATTTTTCGGTTTTACAGTTAACCTGGAATTAAGGTCAAAGTCAAAGTGGTAGAGGTTAATAACGTAAACAAACATGGCCGCTGTCTCAGCTGATCTCCAGGTCCTGGCTCGGAGCCTCGTATCCACTTAGCTGCGCTGAGGAAATTTTGGCTCACGCATTATGGATACACGAATCAACTTTGCTCATTTGAGATTCAGAGAGGAAAATAATACTAGTAAAAATAATTCGATCGGAACATTTTCCCTCTTTTTTTTTTAGGAAGGGGCTATTTTCGGCCAAAATCGACCTTTATGAAGCGATTTTGTGGTAAAAAAAAAAAAAAAAACATTTTGTCGGTCACATGATCGCCCCAGGCAGTCCAGCGGGTACAGATAATCATGCCGTTAGTATTTTCTACCCGTTGCAGCCGCTGTCCGTGTCCATCACATTACTGAAGGACGAGGGAGCTCAACAGAGCCACGATGTCTGGCGCGAGCAGTAGTGCGAGCTGCAATCAGTGGCAACCGCACACATCCAGGCGGACTATGAAGCAGTTGCATGGGGAAACCACCTAACTGCCTGTTCGTTTTGTCTCGGCACTAAGTACGCCTTGTTAAAAAAAAAGTCTACTTGGCTTATTTATTCCAACAAATTACCGCTTACGAAATAAAATTGACTTAATTTTTTGTTCGGGAAAAAATTTCTTTGGAAAGCAAGGTTAGGGTGCAAACATGTTGAGATTGTTTTTAATAAAGTATTATTCCTAGTTACACTTATCGATTAGATGGACAAAAACATAGTTTGACTAAATGTTATACATTGCAAATACATTATATTATTTCCTATATAATTTCTTATGTCATATGTTTTCTCTTTTGGATTTTTGTTATTTGTTTTTATTTGCTCACCAAACATTAATTTGTACGGCTGGAAGTATTAACACCGACAAGGGAACTGGAGCCTCTGTGTTACAGACCACAAGATTAACTGAAGCTGAGTATTTGCGTTTCATAAGAAAAAAAGTTTCCCACAAAGACTCATGGTTCTGGACATAATCATAATTCAGTCGGCATGTTGAAATATGATAGGGAAAATTGAAGGCACGTACAGAACCCGTATTTAACGCCATATCTAAGTGGCATCTGCAATTAATATATGATATTCGTTGGCCACAAAATTAACATTAACTGAGAACAGAGATGAAAAATGTATGTAATTCTTTAAACGATCAATGTTGATGTGAATTACTGTATGCAGGTGAAACACAGCTGTACGTTAACAACAGTGATATGAGAGAGACGTAAGCAGCGCTTAACAACTAAGGTCTTTAGAGCTGATAGTGGCGAAGAGGGTAGAGATGGAGCAGCGACAGAGAACTGAGTATCGAGTGTACCCCGACACTAACCACTGACCAACAGTAACGCCCGCCACGTTTCCTACACATGAAAATCCGGATGTGACCCTGGTTTGTCGTGGTGCGAGGCGAGTAGTCTGACAGTTACAACACCACAGCTCCTACAAGCGATTAAAAACTTTAAAAATACACATCCCTTTTTTTGGCGAGCTGATATTCCCAGAGGAATAACTTTTCCTATCCTATTGTAAAAGCGGCAAGAGAAACGTGAGGTTCCATATTAACGTTATTTAACTTTTATTTCAGTGCTTTGTTAAGTCAGCAAGAAAGGCAAATAATCTTGCTTCCTTGAATACCTCTATGTCAAATGTTGTCGTGTCATTTTATGTCAAATGTTTGAACGCAGATAGTGCAAGCTGACCTGGTTGGAATTTTGGGCTGACATGCATGTTTAAAAAGTTTTAAGTTCACTTACAGCGCACGAAAGCGTGAAAATGGCCGCGGTGTTGCCTAGTATAGCCATGGTAGTAAAATGTACAGAATTCTGCTGAGCATAACTGCGAGAAAGTGGTTTCAGGTCGGAAATGCATGCAACAGCGAAACAAACCCTGCAGCTCACATCATTATGTTTGGGCTACAGTATCATAGGAGGCCACAGACAGTTACTTCAACCCCCTCTCTTTCAGTTTCCTAGAGGGCTGTGCTTTGTAAAATTAATCGTATAAAGTGAAGAAAATATGCACATTTTGTACGAGTAATTGAACTAGCGTATACATTTTTTAAAATCTGGCACTTGAACTTGTCAACGCTATCAGAAAACAAGCGAAATGCCCTCGAGCCTATTAGTTTTGCAATATATTTCATTGAAAACTGGCTGCCGGTCAAAATATTTAATCTATTTTTTAACAAACAGCTATCATATATTTTTCTGCATGGGAAATTTTATAGAGCATAAATTAAGAGAATAAAACGTTCTACAAAAATGTTTTAATTCATTGAGTCGATATTTTAATGATTGAGAATATGCACACAATTAAACCCTAAGAGTCAGTATATTTGCGCATATGAGTACCCAATTTATCAATGATAAAAAGAAAGGTAAGCTGAATTGCTTTGATAAAGCCTGTATTATTTTATGTTAAACCACATTTAACGTACCAATATCGGTCCAGAAACTATTTATTCCAGTTATTTTGTAATATATAACATGTTTTGTTTAAAATACTGATAAAGTCTCATTTCATTCGATTGTTTATTTACAACATGCTGTGTTATTTGTATAAAATTTCCGATAACATTCACTAGTTCATGTGCAATATTTAAAGTGTATGATCCCCCCCTTTTTTTTTTGTTTTTCCGTTCCTTGGTTACACGGTTCTTTGGTTATAGAATAGTAATCAAAACGTTCATGTCGTCGCCATGTTAAAAATAAGTGACCGACCCACGCAAAACATATAAGTATATTTAAGTATATTTGGTCAGCGTAATGAATATTGTTTGCCGAATAAGGTTGTACCAAGTTTATTGTTTTCCGACATTTGACACAATATGTTTTTTTGTTGTAGCGGTACCTTACAATATTACAGACAAAAGTGACAAAGTACCAGCATGTTTAGTGCTTGTAGGTGATACGTTCAACATATCAAGTTTGGTTGAAATTGGCCAAAAGCAGTACCAAATGATCCTAAAATATTTATATAGTCACCATGTCAAAATTAAGTTTCTTACACATTTAAATCGCATATGTTATCATGGTATACCTAGTATTAGATACAGTATACAAAGATTGCTTGGAATTGGTCACACCGTTTCATAGATACAGAATAAATATCAAAATGTCAATATTGCCAACAATTAAAACTAAATGCCTGAACCAATTAATTCATATCAGCATACTTCTTGTTTGTCAACTTTCGTTGGAATGGGTAAATTGTTTTCTGTGTTACGATACAATAACTTAATTTTTTAATGTGTGCGCTATATTACAAAATAATGGATGTAAATGATTATTTATTGGCATATTTACAGTAATGCCTTTAGTCGATACTTTTGTCATATCAAATGTAGTCGAATTATATACATACACATATATATTATATATATACACACCAAATTTAAAAACAAATATTTGAATGACACCGTTGTGGAAATACAGTAAGTCCCACATTACTCTTAGCTGTATATGGTACCATTGCCTATTATAGGCCTAAACGGTACTAGTTGCATGCAAAATGTGGCAGGAATCTATTGTGTAATTTCCGAGATATGATCTTAAAAGTTTATTGTTTTCACGATGGTGAACCAATAAGAACGTGCCTTCCTAGATTAAAGACGTACAAGATTAACTGTGAAAATACACAATTTGGATTTACCTAGTAAAATAATTCCCAAGATATGAAATGGCGCCCTACTTTGTTAAAATAACAACCCTTTTGATATCAAGCAAACGGCTTTGCAGAACATTGTAAAACTCAGATGTCCTTACTAAGTTCAATATGTGCACCGAATTTGTTGAAATATGTTTCACAGGATCGAATGTTATTATGAGGGGACATACAGTACATCACAGACAGACATTTGCATGATTATATAAGCTCATTTTTCCAAGAAAAGTAGCTTAACATTAAATGGAAGTGAAAGTGAATTGAACGTTTCAAGTTAATCAATAAATTACGGAGGGATTATCATTTATTTCGAATTATTAAACAACTGTTAGTAGCAACATTAATTTTCGAAATATACTGTTTACGACCGCAAATAAATGTCTCGCAAGAAAAAATAAATAACCGATTTAAATATTGTAAGCTGTGTAAAAAAGTTTCCTTTTTTTCTTCCCTTTTGTTGTTGTTGTTGTTGTTAATGATGGATTCAGAAAGTCTTTCGTACAACTAGTGGCGTACCCTGTTAGGTTTCATTACATTTTTTTGGTTTCACAGAATTCTTTGTGGATGTCATTATTTTCATTTTTACTTAAATAATACAGCTTTATGATATGCACATAAGATTATGTTGGTTCAGCGATGCAATGAGGTAGGCTACCGTTTAAACAAAAACGTCCAGTTAGACTCCATGCTACATTCACTAACGCAGAAGAAAACAATGAGAATAATAAGTCTGGCGGACGAACGTTTGCTTCCACCTGATATTTAATTTAGGTTACGCCACATACAAAAATCTCTACTGGAATCACGCAGCAAAATGTTTTGTTGCCTTCTCTAAAACATGCAGTAGTAAGTCATCTTCTTGCTTTGCATCCAGTACAACAAATACTAATTGATCTCTGGAGTGGGGATACTTTATTATGTAATCATGTTCTAATCGTATTTTTGCTTATCTTCACGATGAATTTACACGTCATACTTTATGATTGTTTATTTTTGGTGGAGTGTACGACGTCAGGAATACGATTCCCTAACGTAAATCATACAGGCTACGTAAAGAAACATACAGTATGTATTGTCATGATTACGAACAGTACACGCAGCGACGTGTGCAGAGTTCAACGCAGGTACCAGTGAATATAAAGCCGTTAGATGGCGCAGGCTAAGTTGGCCAGGCTGTTAAAGCAGCCTGCCTGTCTACGTGGGTCTGTAGCAGATCAAAGTGCCACTGCAGCTGAACTGACGCCATAAACGTGGTTAGCGTACGCGACGATAGAAGGGACGAGTGTACAGAGAGCGAGAACCTCGCAGGGTTGCCAGGTGTACAAATCAGTGTTAGTCAATGTTCAGGAACTTAATGACAACCCATTACTTCACGCTGCGAGGCATCTGGCGAGTGGCAAGGCGTTTTAATCGCCCCTGACCATGCGAAAAAAGAGATCAAGTTAATATCTGTCATAACCACGGCGAAAATGCATTGAAATTGACGTGGCTCAATTTTGCGTCGTAAAGAAATAGGGAAATCTGTTTATGTATTGTTTTTTTTTAATTGCAAGCATACCAACATGCGTGCATTATCTGCTAAAGGCTGTTCACGGTAAAATGAGCACTTTTGAGGCTCGAGTTACTTTTATCTTTCAGCCATTTTTTATTCATTAACCACCTTTTTAATTAAATATGGCCATGTATGTAATAACCACAGTGAAAATATTTTACCGCACTCTGAAGTTAATGCATAAGGCTAAAGTAATATATATTTATTGACTATTATTCCAAATGAAAGAGCTTTCAAAAGTGCTCAATTTACCATGAATGGCATATAAAATGTAGGCATTCACGGCATAGACAGATACAAGCCAACTTACAAGAGAAAGGCTCTTGGCAAGGAGGTTTGTGCAATTAAACTGAATGTATTCTATTCCTGTGCGTGTGAAGTGGGAGGTAGAAAAGACATACAATGCCGATGAATGATTTACAAACACCACGCTGTTCTGTTTCTTACTTCAAACATTTTGCAGGAAAGGTTTGCTAACAAAAATCAAAGTGAATAAAACAAAGTGTAAATTGTAGGTTTGAGAAACACGTTGAATCCATACATACATACAAAAAAAAAACACAAAATAACATCTTTAAAAAAATTATTAAACCCCAAAGAATTCATACGAACCGTTACAAGTCACAAATATTTGCATATGCTCTAATGACTCCCGTAGTACTTCCCATCCAGGCGACTGTGCAATGTACCGTAAAATGATATACAAGTACAAACATGCTGAGACAAACCGAGAAGTGGATGGCCAAACGTACTTTGCGTAGAGAAGAAAGTTATATTGTCAAACAAATCCGTCAGAGATCATTTACTAGTCCTTGCGCTATTGCAAGAGACCTACGAAATACTTTCAAAGTCACTGTAACCAATGACAGTGAGAAGAGTGTTCAGCAATAGTGACTATAATGCAAGAACACCACAGAAGTAATCGTACATAGGCAAATGTAATTATAAGAAGAGACTTAACTTCGCGAAGGTATATTTACAGAACGATTACTGGACAGACGTAATATTTCCAAATGAGAATAAATTCAAGGTTTTCGATCATGACAGTCCGCTATAAGTGTGGAGAAAATCGAATAAAGATAAAAAATTCCCAAAATTCTCGTCCCACCGTCAAGCATGATGGGGGTTCAGTTACGGTGTGAGGGTTCATGAGTGCATGTGGTGTAGATGAACTGATGTTTATATATTGACTATTGGATCAATAAAACTATATTGACCAGTTTAAACATAATTTGCGACCTAATGCCATACCATTTGATGCACATTTTACGAGGATAATGGTACTAAGTGTAAGTCCTGTGCAACACGAATATGGCTGCTGTATAACTGTCCTCGTGTAATAGAAACTGCACCCCAATCCTCAAACTTAAATTCAATAGAACATATTTGGGCATACTTAGACATTAAGCTACGAAAACATCATATTTCAAGCACGCGGAACTTGAAGGAGAAAATCCCTATGAGTGGAACAATATCCCTCCTAGTGTCATACAAACGGTAGTAAAGTCAATGCCAGCGCGTTTGAGAAGCGTTCTGAAGCAAAAGGGAGGGAATGCTAAATATTAAATGGAGAATTTATTTTGTTTATGTTGATGTACGAAAACATTTGTTCTTCGTACGAAGGTGTATGAATATTTCTGATTCGGAAAACGTGCATTTATTTACATTTGTGTAATATATTACTTTGTTTATTTTATAAGGAATGTTGTTTATTTGTTGTATTTTATGAAATGGAATACAAAATATAGCTGGACGCATACGTGTGTCAACACAATTGCATATTGTACAGAAGTCGTGAAAGGAACAGGATGCATGAATATTTGTGATCGTCCCTGTGTATACATATTAGGGCCTGTTCTATTTGAAAATGCTTTCCGTGGTATTCTTCAAACACAAGAATGATTTAGTTACATTTGCAATTTGACCTTACTTTAATTCTTATGTAACCTGAACAACTTTTAACCCAGCAGAGACTACTGACATCAGACTTAATAAACACAGATCTGCCCATCATTGACATCTAGAATGTTTTAATTCTGAAACCAATAACTACTTAAACATTGCATATATGCGGTCACAGGCAGAAGTATGAAGACAGTGTTAGATAGCAATTAGTGACATTGGTAGATTAGCTTTGCCTACAGGCAGAAAATAGGTAATCAGCCATGTTTAATGTTACTTAGTGAGGTACAATATGACACAAAACAAACAACATAAACTACGGTTTCACTACATAAGACTACATCATCTCTCTCCAGCTCTTATAAACGTTGGAAATACATCAGCAAAGTGGTAATAATTGTTTACTCCACAGTTATTTGTCAGCTTCCCTATCTGTGAACAACGTCCATCAGTCTATTTAGCTCTGAATTAACCAGTTTTCTACTAATGTCTGGCCCAATGCTATTACAATTTGGTAGAAACGCCTCGTTTGCGTTTTGCGGTAAAAAAATGTTTTTTTTTTCCCCCTGACTCGTCTCTCCAATTCCTCCAGAAGATTCTCAGTGGGGTTCAGTTCAGGTGAGAGTGATTGGGGATTGTATGGCATATGAGGTCTGTTGTAGATTATCAATTTAGCAGTGTACTTGCGGTTACTGTCATGTTAGAAATAGAATACCATTAGGTTTATGGAGTTCGACCTTGAATTTCTTTCCTACTGATTATGTTATTTTGTTTCGTTGTAATATAAAATGTTACAGTATCATATAATGTATTTTATTTGTTAGCACATGTTTGCATCCATATAAAAAAAAAAGTAACATACAAAGGCGGTCTCGAGTGTACGGTTCTGACGTCCGCTGTTTCGGGTTCGAAACCACCTCGCACCTTTAATTTGTATTTCAATGCGCTCATTATGCAACGTGGTGCGCCATTGGTTTTTTGTGTCACGTTTTTACGTGAGTGTTTATTTGGCCCTGAAAAGGGCCGATGGTGTAACCTCAATAAGAGAACCAGTATCCCTCATTCTCAACCACCTGCCGCAGACGTCGTGGTAGAGAGGAGACCCGAGAAGTAGCATAGCGTTGGCTACCAGCTACTTCATCCCAGGCAACCGCTACTAGCTCCCAGAGAGCATCTTTATTTGCTGGCTGTGTATCAGGCCAGTTTTCCGCCATCGTGCTCTTCGTCTCCGACCAGACATTCTCAATTGGATTCAAGTCGGCACTGTAAGGTGGCCAATCTACGAGCTCTAGTTGGTCTTGCCTTGCGAACCATTCTTGAACCCTCTGAGAAGTGTGTATCGGAGAATGGTCTTGCTGGAAGCGCAGCACACCATCGGGATACAAAAGTCGCACCGAGGGAATCGTAAAGTTTTCTATAATATGTAAATACTGCCCAGCATTGAGGCCGCGTGTATTCGGACCTCGATCGTCGATTCTGTGCAACACGCCTATCCCGCGTGCACTCATCCATCCCCAACACGCAACAGATGCATGACCATAGAGCGAGCACTCGGCCACATATTCCGGATTGTGTCGGGTCCCACGAGGTCTGAAGACACGCATTGGCCCATCATTAGCCGAGGAAAACACACACTCGTCGGAGAATACATCTGACCAGTCACAGTCAATGTTTTCCTCGGCAAACGCTAGTCGATAAATCCTGTGCTCATCGGTGAGACTTTGCTTCCTTGAAGCACGCCGGGATTTCAGTCCCGCCGCCGTCAAGCGCCTAAGCACGGTACTCAAGCTGCCAGGAAAGTGCGTGGTGCGTTTTAGCTTAATGGCGCTCCTGAAAGGAGTCAACTGCGCCTGGGTAATCAGAATATTGTCCTCGGCTGCAGTCGACACCCTCCATGAACCCGTTCCTCCGCGACGTGTCACGTCACCCATGTTCTGGAACTGTCGTACTCATCGACTCGCAGTGCTCTCTGGAACACCATAACGTCGGCCTGCTTCAGCGGTGGAAAAACCTGCCGCCTCAACAATTCCTATGACTCTCTCCCTAACCGACTGGCTGTGGTCAGACATCGCTGCAGAATGACGTTTCACTTCCTTGAACAGTCTGGCTCTGGCGAGACATCACTACACGATGACGTGTATTAAAACGGTTGTATATGCCTGTGACGTTGAAGATACGCATGTCCAGAGTCGAATGGGGACCAAAGATGTGTGAAATGTGTATGTTGTCAGATGATATCTGTTTAAAAAGGGAGACCAACTGCAGTAAGTTCACCAACTGATCACCTGACGAAGTTCAGGGATACAAATGCATGGGCAATCAGGACCAAACTCTGTGACTTTGGAGGGGCACGCTAAATGCCCAAACCGCCTGTCAAATCATCTGATGCTTTTTACTTTCGTTACCCATCGCATGACCATGCAAACACAGAGGTGTATAATGACACGAATATGAACAGTAAAACACAGATACGTTATTTCGTGTGAGAGTAACCCTTTTTTTTGTCAATATGTTTACTTTGTATTATATTTTGATTTACTATATGAGACACCAACAAGACAGCTGATAAACGTAGTATTATTTTAGGCTGTTCACGGTAAAGCGAGCACTTTTTAAGGCCCTTCTAAATATTCCCTTTCATCCAGTTACCATCTTCCTGCTGCTTTTTAATATAAACATAGCAATGTGACCAATAAACACAGTGTATACATTTACTGCCCTAAAAATTTAATCCCTGAGGCTGTAATACGATATATTGGTTATTGGCTATTGCCTGTTGGGAGGGTCTTAAAAAGTGCTCACTTTACCATGAACAGTCTATTGCAGAAACGAAAAAATTAGTAAACGAAGAAATAGGTTTCCTACAGATAAAATCGAAGGCCTCCTTAGCGAATGCGCATCGGGATGTGTCAGATCACAAAGTTACCTAATATATGTATACACGTTCATATTCCTCACATTGTCTAAGTGATAAAAAAACTTCGAAGTACACATTTTCGTAGTCAACAATTTTACTACTGTCAGCGTTAACACATTACTTAGAATATATCGTACATTCTGTAGGTTGTTACTTATTTCACACAAATAAAATGAATGGACATTATAAGTGAAACATAAATGTGCTCTCAGTACTGCTACGTGTGCCAAGAGCAGTAAAACGAGCAGTAGGTACGCAATAAAGGTCTGAAAAAGGTTTGGAAGTTAGGGGAGTTGTGTGCGGAGGGCCGTTACATTCACTATTTGTTAGGTGAACGCACGGTAGTAAAGAAAAGACGGTTCAAATATGGATGTGTGCGCCACAAGTATAGGTTGGACGTAGTTTAAGTTAGAAGGTGTCAAACGTAGGCTTGTAAGTGTCTATATGCACCTTAATAATTTTGCAACATTTAGCTTACCATAGAAGAAACTGAGGACATCTTGATCACTGTAAATAACATGCACAGAAGCAACTTACATACATTCTCAGCACTTCATATAAAATACATGTGGAATCTGAATAATTAATATATTAATGAAATGAAAAATAAATAAAATCAGACCAAATGTGTTATGCAATTCAACAAGATGTAAAATTCAGATGTGAAATATTTATTAAACTTTAAATATATGTAAGAAAAATCACTTTACTCAAAAATCAAATGAAACTTATTTTGATGACCGAAATTGAAGTACCGCCATCCAGTATAGAGTTAAATAAATTAAGCAAATAAAAACAAATTGAAAGATAAAAACTAAAATATGACTGCAGTGCTGCTGCAAAATTAACTGGCAACTTTCTTGAAATTAAAATCAGAAATAAAAATTTGTTCATAGCCGGAAGTAGCTTTCTTCAATTTCTAACTGTTTAAGAAACTGCCTAAGCTCCTAAGTAATTAGTTGCATTTACAGTTCTCACGATCCAAACCTTTACTTGAAAATGTCACTTTAAGTTTTAATTACTTCAGAAGAATTACTCCTCGCTTTCCCTCAAATAGTTAAACTCTATTCAAATGAGATTACACTGAGTTCAATAGTTTTTAGATCTTAATGTGTTCGGGCGTTACTAGCTCATATGGGATCTCAGGAATACTGATTATACACAAGTTAAAGTTCAGAAAATGCCAAGTTCCGTAAGTTAATCTTCTTCTGAAAATACTATAAGTTCGTAGAAATAGATTACAAGTGAAGTCTTTCGCGTAGGTCTGCATCCAGGCTCTCCAAATCCTTGGCGTCACCTGTATTCTGATGCGCCGCTAACGTGGTTGACATGGCGCCTGGCGTCTAGAGATCGGTGCCCTGGCGTCTCCAACAAAACTCACTAATACAATTAGCTAGACACCTGCCATCAACCCTCCTCTATAACTGGCTGTGGCAGTGACCTAATCACTACTTCTGGGACTTATTACTAACTTATTCTTAGGTTGGCGCTGGGGATTCCCTAAGATAGAAATCTTAGCGAAAATGCAATTAACCATCCATGTTGAAAGTCCCACCCAGAAGCAAGCCTTCCGGCATCTCCATTCAAGACTAGCCAATCGTGGCCTACTTCCGACTAGACCTCCTTAAAATAAAATAAACAAAAATAAAAAATCTTTCTAATAAGAGAATAAAGTAAATAATTAAGACTTAAAAATCATAAAGTAATTACTGAGAACAAAAATAAACATATAAACATAGTATTACAAGATTGAAATAACAATGTGTCAAAACTAACCATACTGAATGAAAATTATCATAGAATATAGCCATTAAGTGGACTGGGTTTATATAAATCATAAATTACGTGATTTTAAAATGTTACCATTACATATGAGAAATATGTGAAAATTAATATTCAAATTACAATAGCGTGTGAAATAAAATAAAGAATACAATTCAAACACTTATATAGCTAATCTGCACGTACCAAACATAGCATTAAAACATATGTTCTGTCGACCTATGACAATAATTACTCTGTTTAGGATATTATGCTTGAGGCTTTCACTTTCTATATTTATTAATTCCTATATTTTACAATGAGAGTGTTTGTCGGTTTTGTGTAGAATAATTATGAAAAGGTTTTTTCGTATTGTCACAACCAACTCTGTTTTTGTGATGAACTGGCAGAAGAAAGACGCATTGTCCAATCTTGAGGTAATTTAGACAACATATGCTCATTCACAGTGGACGTACAGTAGTTGCTCTAGCCTTTTAAAGATCGTGGTGTGTATGATCAAGTTACCATATTGATTTAACTGCTCTTGACAATTATCAGTATGCAGTAGCACACAGGACGAGCTCTCGACACAATCGGCATTCTCACATCATCGAGCGTTGTAGCTTTTCGAAAACACCTCATCCCAATACAAACACCACGTACAAAGACAACAGCTGATCTCCATAGACTATGTATACCACAGTCGACGATATATTCACTGTAGTAGCGAAAAAGAGCTCACCCCAAAACGATCTACTCGCGTGAACAGGCAACACAGAATGACTAATGCACACACTCTGTGAGTCATCTGACTTGGCAACAGGGATTTTCGCAGCAGCATTCTGGCATCATTAAAATTAACAGGTCACGGTCCACAGTGATTGTTAGCAGTGGCCTGAAAGTTGTTCATTTGCGATATGAAACAGAAATATTCAAGTGTAAACTGGACATTGTAAAGTACCCGAGAGTAATTATCACTCTTATTATTTACTTTTCTTGAATTGGCGTTTTGTTCAAAGGAAAAATGTCTGTTATACTGAATATTTTATTTGACACTATGTTACTGTGATCAGATCTGTGTTCATTAGTTAGACAGTTCGCACAATATGTTATATGTAAAGTAATATACTACACAGCGATTACTATAAATATGAAGGCATTTTCAGATATTCCTTCACATTAAACACACACGCAACAATTTTATTTCTGTTTTAGTTTTACTGACCTAAATAAATATTACGGCAACACTACCATTTTTCAACGTAATGATTATGGGAATGTAGTTTTGAAACATATTAAAAATTACACTTTAAATGTTTCCTAGTTTAATTATACTACAATCGCTAGGAAGTGTGTGACCTTCAACAATATTGTAGTTTTCACTCCATACGGATATCTAGTGACTATGTAGAGTCTAAATAGGCAAGCAGAAGTTTGTTAACATTACAATTGCCTCCTCGTTCTACTGTTTCGTGGGGTTTTATGTTTACAGGTTGTTTGCTGTAACTTGCGCGCTTTTGCAAATAGACAGTGCCCGTAACCGCATATAGTTTAATATGTGCAGCAGCTGAGGTACTGCTGTAATGCTAGCCGCGACTCATGTAAACGGGTTTTTTTTTTCGCCATCGCATTATAATAATCATGTTCCAAACCAATGACCACTGAAAATCGATTCTTATAATTTGTGCAGGCCTACCACTGAACAAGAAGTGGCAGCGTAGAAACACGTCAATTTTGCAAATAACTTGACAGTGTTGCTTGATAAATATACTTACTCAATATCATGATAAACATACATATACAAGTCACTTGACCTATAGTAACAGTAATATTGCATGAGGCGAAAGACTCAAGAAAGTGGGAAGGGTTTTCAACATTGTACTACGTTAATCGTAGGCAGTGTATAAATGGTGATACTGTAGCTGCAAATGAATAGTTTTCCTGGACTGTAGTCGAAGCATTGTGTAAAGTTATTTGTCTCGAAATTAAAAAGACAAAACGTCAAGGCAGTAGCCAACGAAATTATCAATTTGTCACTATGTAGTGAATTCGATAAATTCTATGAATATACGTTCAGTGACCACTACTTAAAACGGTATTTATTTCGTGATGTTAATATAGTTTTACAACTGATAATTTCATCACGTAAATAATAATAAAATTATAGCAAAGATTTATAACTTCACTTAATGCGTTTAAAGGTTCGTAACTAAATTTCAAAACTTTTTACAGTACCACTGTAATTATGTTCTAAACAGATAGGAGAACGTTGCCTTGATTGTGGTTTTATGTGCTAAGTATGTTACACTGTTGCACCGGTTAAAAAGGTGCAGTTTAGTTATTCGTGAAATCAACCCAATGCATAAGTATTATAAGACTAAACCCAGTAAATCAATTCCATAAAGTAAGTAATACATTAAAAATGACTAGTTAATAGTATTTTATTCTGATGAGTAATTTCTCTGTTGCATAAAAAAGTCGTTAATATTTATAAGCATCCAATATTAAAACAGGCCTTTAAATTAATATTGGAATACACAACCATATTCATACAATACTTTTCTGTGCAGTGTATTCGGTCCTACATATCATTCTAACTACTGTTTCTTAACATGAAATTCAAACTGCATTCCAACTACTCCTGTTCATGAAACATGACCTCCCATAGTTCATCATGTGTATATATTGTGGAGTCTATTGTGGAGTCATGTTGATTGTCTTCCACAATGCGTTTCAGTTATGGCTACAAATGTTCTATCATATTATTCAGATCTGATGACCAAGGAGGTCAACACAAATATTACATGCCTTGTTGGTTCCGAAATCATCTCTAAACTGATTTTCTTCTATAGAATACCATTTTCTATATCTGCGACTATATTTCTAAACATGCTATAACATTAAAGGGCTCGATGCTTTAATACACCGCTGGCCACTAAACTTGCAATACCATGAAGATCATGAGGAATCACAACCGAATATATTGGACAAGAATAGCCACCATACACAGGTGACATGTTTATACTTGCAGCACGATACTACGTATGGATTGCAGGAAATCATTACTTTGTGCCCCACTTCCCACCCCTCGCATACAGAATTAACCGCCGCTACACCCACGTGGCTTCGATGTGTGCCAAAGTTGAACCGATGTAGTGGCGGGAATCCTGTCACAACCCAGTCCTCGTATGACCATTGACCACACATTTTCTATTGACAAGAGATCCGGTGAACACGCAGGCCAGGAAAGCAGTGCTACATGTTGGTCATCCAGCAGCCGTAGGACGATGTGTGCCACATGAGATCGCGCATTGTCCTATTCGCACATGTCCCCAAGTTGGCCCTGAGGTAAGGGGACGACAACAGGTTCTAACACTCCGCATTGTAACGGTTGCTGGACAGCATACCAGCGATGTGGACTAGGCACGAGTGGGACTGGAATACAATGTCACCCTATGTCATTATTCCAGGTGCCAGGTCGGTATGACTATGCATTATGTAGGACTCGATCAGGAGTGCACCACGGTGCTACGAGAGCTTAATGCGACTATATTCATGCTACAGGCAGAAGCGGAACTCGCTGGTGAAGACTATGGCAAGTTATTCGTCAGTCCATGTCCGACGTTCCACGCACCATTGCAGCCGCAGGCACCTACAGTATGTGAGCATTCAGTAGCAGCCGCAGTAATGTGCGCCTGGACATGAGGCGTCGATGGTCTAGACAGCAACAACTGTGCGTAAGAACACAGATTGATTTACCAGACACCTGACATCCCGAGCGAGAGTGCTTCATGTGACTGTATGGTATGTAATCGTAATGTGTTCCAGATGTCTGCTCTGTTGTTTTTTGGTGTGACAGGGCCGTTATGGTTTCCTGCAAATCGTTCAGCCCGTCCCTCCTCAACCACTGATCTCATATCTGCTTCGCTGTAGTTACACCTCTTCCAATCCGAGTACCAATATCGCATTAGGATAATCCACAATCTTGATAGGTTAAGATTCTTCCGCAGTCAAAAGCGGAAACATGTTTGCGAGGTCGCAGTGTTCTCCGAACCTACATACTGATTCGTTTGTGCACACAAACAGCAGCGAAAAATACAGCCACTACATCCCAGTTGTTCTCCGACCTCCACTTGTATACTGCTTCACAGCGTGGTGCCACTCGGCGAACAACTAATTACGCCATTGTTCTACCCTACGCTACGCAGTCTCCCAATGTCGGATCAATATGTTGCATCCTTCATGATGAATTTCGAAAGGCCAACAGTGTACTAAGCGTTATGTGTACTAACTGATTACCTTTGTAGTATTCCAGTAAGTATAATTATTTGGGGAAGCCTGCACAAGGGGTAAGGGCATCGGATCATCAGAGATGTTCATGCTCTACCATTCTGGTCGCCTGGCTGTCATTTTAGATGTAGCTGATGTTATAGTTAACCTTGACCAAGACCTTTGACCTCGACCCCGGTGAATAGTGACTTTGAAAACCCAGAAATTACAAAATATTTCAAAAACATCTAAAACATAAATCCAAAATATATACAAAAACTTGTAAAATATCCTTTCTACCTTTATTTATTTAAGAATTATTAAAAACATTACTTCAAAACTATTAAAACACATTTCCGGATGTCCAAAAGCACCACGCTCAGCAGACGACTGACCCCCTCCACCTCACCCCACCGTGCGAGGTTACGCAGTAATAACTCACTAGACTTGCATCCGGGAGGACCCGGCTTCGATTCCTGGTCCGGCCATTCTGATTTCGGTTTCCCATGTTTTACCGAAATCACTCCAGACGAATTCTGGGATCGTTCCGTAACAAAGGCCATGGCCGACTCCTTCCTCAATCCTTCCTGTGCAATTTGCTCCGTCTCTAATGACCTCGCTGTCGACGATACGTTAAGCCAACTACCTACCCACCTACCACCCCCAGACACCTCACCTATACCCATTCTGTCGTATGCTGTCATCTTGGTTTTTAGTTTGTCTTTGTTTATACATTGTTGAAGGCTGCCATCTTGGATTTCACAAGTTTACATCTATATCACCTATGCGGTGCTAGTGTATGTATTATCAATTTAGCCACCAGGTGGCGACCATAATTAATTATGTTTTAAAGTATAGGTGGTGCTGATGGCGCCCTCCGTATTGGATTCTATTTTCAATGTTTAGGTAGTGCTATGTTCTCGGTTATGCCGCCAGGTGAGCGATGGCACAGGTTCCCTCCATCCTCACCCACATTTTTCATTGGCAAATTACTTAGCTTCATTCAACCTCACCACCACCCATCCTTGTTCTCATTTGCTAATTAATGGTGTGTTTTTGGAAACCTTCGATCCGATCAATCAGCGGTCATTCAGCACGGACTATTGTTTTCCCTTAAAAAACAACTCTCATTCCATATGAAAACATTCCCAGCATATTAAAGGTGTCCCTGTGTATGTGATTGGAATATGCCAAGAGCCAGCGAATCACAATCCGTTCCCCATCGGAACGAACGTCCTTGACCTTAACAATCTGCGCTGCTGAGCGCCGTTTCGACAGCTCGTCGAGATGTATGCCACAAGACGTAATGCGTGCCAAAATCGTAATCATTTTTGTTCTCCGTGCAACTCAGACGCCCTACGACTATGGTGTTATGAAAATCCTTGGTACATTTAACAAATATTGTGTTTAATGCCATCCTTGACTCAGAGATAAAGCTCGTTTAAAAAATAGCAAATTCTTTGTATTGTATTTGCTTTGATGAAGAAGAATATTGTGTGATGTGTGCTTAAATAAATAAGTTTCGTTTTAAATGTGAATGTTTTGTATCTCGAGTTATGTACTGCTCACGAAAGTTTACAAAACACTGTTGGTAAAGGAAAAACATATATTTGATATAATTAATATATCTGTTTTATTATAATTTAAAGAAATTAAATAATATTCAATAAGACTCTAGCCATCATGCATGTGTATGTATGTAAATATATATACATATATACATATATAGACATATATATATGTATGAGCATAATTATTTATGAATTTAACAGATAGAAATTAAGGATTAGGGGTAACAAAAATGCTTTGCAAATAGAAGCTGTCTGAATATTATCTTTATACCTGGCGTGTAGCAGCAGCAGAGACTTCGGCAGGAGTCAATCGGCAGGCGTCAATCTTTCCATCAATACTTCGCATGTGGTGCGATTGTGGTGTATGTGGAACAATTGTGAAGTATATAAAATTGCCTAGCACCATGGTGGGCATCCAACAAGCTTCGTCATTAGTAGAAAAAATATTTTGCACTTTGTTTTCAACCAGGCAGCACACACGTTCAGTATCGGAGAAGCGAATCGAACATGGCCTACATTAAGTAACCATTCCTGGAGTGATTTCAAGAAACCATGGAAAAAAACTCAAATCAGGATATATGAACTGAGAACTGAACCTGGGTCCTCCCGAATGCACATACGGTGTTTTATCATGGCAGCGTCTTGTTATGTTTCATAGAATCTGGAATGTTACCCCACAGATGCTGGTCATACAATACATATGTATGCATTTCGCCTTGCAAACATTTATGTGGATGTCATTTCTGGTCTCACTACCATCGAATTCTGATACTGAGACATTGGATACCTAAGTGTGTAAACCGAAAAATTCGGCATGAACTTTTCAACAATACCAAACTTCCCTCAATTGCACAAATACTGCTAGCAGCTGGTAAGCCGTCGTGGGTCTGGGATATGTGCCATATTTTACAGAAACCAATAACAGGTTGAAAATGCTGTGAGCTTGAAAAAATTAACATTTTTGTCTCTATGGACCATTTACCTCACTATGTACTATGTGGAAAAGCATTCGCCTGATTTGATGGTTTTTTAACATATATTTATCTTTAGGAGTTTTCATAAGACTGATGATTTCTACTGGTATTGCATCAAAGCCCATTTTTGGCAATGAGCTGTATGTTAAGCGTTGCTGGCAATATGGCGATGACAATGAGTTAATGAGCTGGTGAAACATTTTTCCTCCCATTCTTCGAATTTAACACTTACGACTTTTTTCCTTGCGAATAATGGTGTATCTGGCAATGACTCGTGATATCAAAGTACTCTTGGTGGATAGAGAAACCAGATCTTTTTCAAACTTATTGGCATATTAAGGCATGCAAAACTGTGCTGCTGAAGTAGGACAGGCATGGTGTAATTTTCCCTTACCATATTTATTGGTCATAGATACCGTAAAACACATGATTAGGGTTGTGAATATTAACAGCGAACAGTTCTGTTTAAGTTTGATGTCTTTGTTATGAATTTGGCAACTATATCTTATGTGGTTGTGATATTACATCCAGCTATGATTATAAGTTGATTATATGGTATATTTGACCCTGCGAACCTCCCCATAGTCATGGATGATGTCTATGTTATGAATTTAGCAACTAAATCTTATGTGGTTCGGAAATTACAGTCAACTATGCTTATAAGTAGACATGGGATATACCTGGCCCTGCGACCCTTTTCATCGTCGGCCTGTGTTATGTAGTTGACAATTATATCTTATGGGGTTTGAAAATTATAGTCAACTATGCTTATATGTTAGGTCTGGTGAGCGTGTACGCCGATGCTGGTATTCATTACTGCATTATGGTGCTAGGTCGACAGATCCCAAAATGAATGACAGAGCATGAGACTCGGCACCCGCCAGGACGCTAGGTGTAAGGGTCCCAACACCCTAGCATCATATTGACAGAGCTGGAGGTTGGGATCCAAGATGGCCACCATGGGTATGAAGGAAAATAGAAATTTTGTTGTGGGGAAACGGGAAATTTGTCTCGTATGGCATCATCAAAGATGGTTGTTGCCTAGTTCCCTTGCCCACAGCTCCAAGCCCCTATTAGATTGCCCATTTGTATACTACTACATGCAAAGCCTTACTTGAAGATATGCATCAAAATGCAGTACATAGTAGTTAATACATCAGCAATATAATTATATACAGCTTTTAAACATTTTAATTACTTTCACTGACGCCAAATAGGTTGAAAAATTTCTGAAAAATGTTATATAAGCATTATATTTGAGGTAGCACTGTCTTCCAAAATGGCTACAAATATATACTTATCTACTGGTACCGGCAAATGTCTGTCCACGCGAGTCCAATCTTATTCCCTAGACTGCGGCTCGGCACGGTCCGGTCTCTAGCTGAGCGACAAGATTGCATCCCGGAAGTATTCACACAGACATAAAAACATTCGGTATTTTGTCTTCAGTAACAGCACATGCAAAACCAGACACAGAGACTTTTTGCTGGCAACAACAGGTAGCAGTGCTCTTGTGACAGTGTGTGCTGGAGGATTTCTTTACCATCTGCATGTATTGTTCGATATAATGCAATTTCTTTTCTGTTATTGAGTGCAATTTTCTGTTCAAATATTAAATAGTATCGAATTAAAATCCCATTATATAAAAGTAACAACAATGGAGGTGGAATACTTTCTGTGGTTTGATGCATCAACATATTACTTGTTCCTTTTCCACATATTCATAATATCTTTCACCATTAAAATGGGGGTGAGTGGAGGCTATATATTTTTGATCTGAAGGTTTACAGCGCGGCGTACGAAATATCTCAACGGGAATGCATTTCTCAAGACAACATTTGTTTACAAAATTTGCAAACATTGAGAGGCTTGAGACAGCATAATACTAAGCCAACTTGAACACATTTTACAGCATAGCAGTTTTACTTCTAAAAAAATCCAAAACATGCAAATATTAACATACAATGTCGTACATAGCTGCCATCTATCTAGTCAGTGCCGAATGTAATTTCGTAACATATCCACAGTTGTTGGCACGATATTTTTGATGACATGTAATTCTTGAATTGTGTCTTTTGTCGAAATCATCAATCACAATACGGAGCAGCGAATAAATTTGTTTTAATAATGAACAATAAATTAAAAACATTTTGAACTGTAATAATGTTATATTAAATGGTAAAAGAATATTTAGTACAATATCTTCTAGACAATAACACAAAATAGAACTGAGAAAAGTATAAAGATATATATTTATTTTCAATTTTTTTATTCCAAAGAAAAGGGTGATGTATGAAGGTTAAGCTAAAGTATAAAAACTCTGTCTGCAGTTTCTGCATTTAATTTAGCGCAAATATATGCAAGCGAATACCAACCAATGTGGCAGTGAATTATAGGTACAATGTGGAACAAGTAATTAATATTGTTAGACTTCCTCTCTCTAGAAATTAGGTGGGCTATACCAAGTTCGTTAAGGGATGGAGGTCTTAATGAAATAAAATAATTAATTTTAATTTCCTTATTTTATTTACAATAACTACAGCGAAATTCTCTAAACTCAAATCTACACAATAAATTTAAGTCACTTACTGTTCACAATTGACACCAATTAATAAAATTTATAATTGGGACAATGAAATGAATTAAATTTAATAATTAAAGATCAGTCCCTATAGACAGTGTCTCAGCCTATTCAATTATTTGATAATTTATGTTTCCATATTTGACAGTTCGAATATTTACAATAAAATTCAGTATTACACTTCCATTCAGTCCCACCTCAGTTCAGTCCATGTCACGCCAGTCTAATGATCTAGATTCCTCCAAACTCCCTCACCCACAGTATGCTTCACTTGTCTGTATCACACCCTCTCGTCCATTCAAGCCACGAACACCACACTCGCTGTCGTCCCGCAATCTCCAGTCGTCGTCCACACTACACCTCGCTTGTGCACACTCGCCAGACGGCCTCCGTCAAAGACTGCCGGCCGCTGAGTTGCGGCAGTATATATAGGTCTTAGGCCGCCACCTAGAATCTTCCCAACTCGCGTGATACGTCGCGGAGGGCTGAGGCGCCAGCCAGTCTCACCAGAGCATTCTTGCATCGTCGGTAAATGTATCGGAAACTCTAGAAGGCGAGAGG
This sequence comes from Dryococelus australis, assembly GCA_029891345.1. Lineage (NCBI taxonomy): Eukaryota > Metazoa > Arthropoda > Insecta > Phasmatodea > Phasmatidae > Dryococelus > Dryococelus australis. Next base: position 261,671,606 of record CM057009.1, on the reverse strand, counting down.
AGGTCTGTGACGCCAGCAAGTCTCGCCACTGTCGGCATTCGCGGGATTCCCAGAAGAGGTGCAGACAGCCACGAGCGCATCTCGTTCCAGGAAGAGGGGAGGGCGAGGTGGGTCTCCGATTATGGCGCGGGGCAGCGGAGTCGCCGCCAGCTACAGCACGTAACAAAATATTAGTTAAATTGTAGCTTAGAAATTATCTCCAATGAAATAAGCTGCTTTTTGTTCACTTAAAATAAGTTCTTATAACCACTGACAGTGTTCTGGTTGACCTATTGGCTGCCCACTGTGGCGCAGTCGGGTTAAGTGTTGAGCGTGAGTAGTTCCGGTTTTGAATCCCGGGTAGAGCAAGGGTGTGATTTATGCTTGTCCGTAGAAGTCAACCTTTAATGGGAAATGCCACTTCCAATAGGAAAAATGTGAGAAAAAAGTTGTCACGGAATTAAAACATTAGTGCTGTAAATCTGGAATTGTGTGTGAATTTTATGCTACTTTTTACAAGTAAAACCTTGAAAACTAGTAACTAAAAGAGTACATGCCTTTTTTTTTTAAATTAATTAACTAACCTACTAAGTGGACTTGCAATATATGGATATTTAACTTTACAATCAAGCTTGTGTTTCAGTTACATTTGTAAATAGAAAATCTAAATTAATATATAACTTACTTTCAAACATATATTTATTTATACCACAAATATAATACAAAAATTATTATCTTTTGTATTATATTTAAATAAATACGTTCCAACTATAAATCGAACCTACTACTTCTTGAGCAAATACTTATGGCGTTAACTTCAACAGCAGCAAACTAATTTACATATTACTATAGCCTAACGATATCGTTAGTTTCGAATCTGTTTGTGTAATAATTTGACAGGCATATAATTTTAAACAGTTAATGTTTTAGTTTTTAATGAATTTTACATAGGATTACACATTTGCACAATCTTTCTTTCAAAATCGAGAAAATATTTTCTCTTAATGAACATTGCATTTAGAATAACATTTACTGGCATAAATTATAGACAAACGTATATTACGGTCTGTTAAGTTAGTACAAATAACTGTATCATAAATGCTACAGAAATATTTTTATATTGGTTACACCGTCTGCTGAAGCCAGCATTATTTAGAAAAACATATTTACAGGTGGCATTAAGTTTGCACGTGAATAGGAATTCCAGAAAAAATACATAAACCGACAAGATACTTAACACCTTTTTATATAAACTCGAAATGTTTACTGCGATTTTCGTGAGCTTTTTAATTTGAAAACCTGGACGTTTGTAGACCACGATTTCACATAAACTACCATTTAGCACTGCAAGAATGCTTACACACAGATTAATTGGGTGGAATTTGTGAAGTAGATGAACATTATGCTGTAGATTGTAATTTAATTATTTTATTTCTTGTTTTGTAAGCACCGTGTGTATGCATTCTTTATAGTGCGGGTCAGTCCATTATGAGTAAAAACGCCCATTTTCGTGACTTTGTGCAAATAAAGATATAAAACATTTTCTATAGTTTCAAAAGAAAGGCATTGGCCTGAAATTACTGTTTTGTTATACTTTGATAAACTGTACGTATACATTAATTCACGTGTAATTGCACCGAGTGTTAAAAACTAAGTAGCATTCCAGTTGTATATTTTTATATGTGGTTTTATATAAATAAAATGGTCAAGTGCAAATTTTTAAGACTGAGGATAAATTTTCTGTATCTCTGCGAACGTCCTTCGTCCTATATTGCCTTACATATACCTACCTCAGCCCACCATAACTGATGTTTGTGGAATAGCCGATAGTACAATAGCCGATAGTACGACCAGACATGCGCGCGCATCTCTTCCACCCCCCCCCCCCCTCCATCCCGCTGACTCTTGTAACACGCTCCGCCCGCTCAGACATGCTAGACGTATGCCGGCTACAGTAGATAATACGAAACCTACGTAAGGATTTGATTTGGCAGGGCAGAAATTGGCCCAGTTAGATAGGACGTGGCTTTTCATGCAGACAGCAGCTAATTGTAAGAGTAACATTCTTGATGTGCGCATACAATAATTACATCTGCAATATGCGCCGATTGTTTAATTAATGTTTAGTGGCCTTATTTACTGATTAATATAACCATATGTTCCACTAAAGTGTGATATTCGATTTTCGCAAATGCGTACGACAGCAGGAAATTCATTTCTGTGTATCGTTAATAAAAGACAAATATTATAACTACTTAACGTCTTACATAGAATAGGGTATATTTGAATGATTAACAGAGGATTTATGCATTTCTCTTTTGCAGTTATCTGTAATTATAGTCATTTCACATACGTTTACTGTTTCATTGTTTGAAGCATCGAATGTTGCTTACATAGCTCGAGACAAGCTATATTGCACAATACTGTAGCTCAGCTCACCTGTATGACTGGTTTTCTGTTTGCTAAATGTTACCTGCTTGCACGACTCGCGAACGTTTAGTGTGGAGCTCATGTGAGGTAATTCCGCTAAAATATTTCAGGACAAGCTATCTTGCACAACACTGTCGCTTAGCACGCATTTACGACTGGTTTTCTTTCCGCTGCCTGCTTGTATGACTCGCGAACGTTTAGTATGGAGCTCATATGAGTTAATTCCGCTAAAATATTTCGGGATAAGCTATGTTGCACAACACTGTCTCTTAACACGCCTTTACGACTGGTTTTTCTTTCCACTGGCTGCTTACATGACTCTCGAACGGTTAGTGTGGAGCTCACGTGAGGTAATTACGCTAAAATATTTCGGGACAAGCTATGTTGCACAACACTGTAGCTCAGCTCGCCTTTATAATTGGTTGTTTATTCCCCTAAGTGTTACTTGTTTGCGCGTGAGACACGGACTTCCAGTGAGGAGTTTATGTGAGATATTCTGTTTTTGCATTAACTTAATAAATCGCAGAACGAGTTTCTTCATCCAATTAAATGCGTTACATTCACTTGAAGAAACCAATGTCAGAATGATGCTCCAATAGACGCTAAAGAGATTCTTGGCGCAGTTAAAACGCTGAACGATTGGCCGGATAGTAATTTTTTTTTGCTGGTTGCCTAAGAGCCAAGGCGATACGTCAGGGGACTTAACTTTTTCCGTCGCTCATTTACTCTGGCGGGAAGTGTACATGTATACACATACACACTTATATATATGAAAATGTGGTGATTTAGGTGTATGATGCTTAATTGTAACACATTCGCCCCAAGAAACTCGAGGTCTGAATTTAAACCCTCGATAATTTACCTGATGGAACCCAGATTTATTGAAGCGCATATCACAACATTTACTTCAGTTCAACATTTAGTCCAGAAAATAACACATGTATCACCATGACCATGCGTATATAACGATCAACGTGCTCAAAATAGGCCATTTATATGTAAAAAATTTTTTATTCATATCAGTCGTTTCGACTTGATCCCTCACTCCTTTTTATCACAAACACCTACACAAATACTGATATTTCACAAAAAAAGTGTATACTCCTCTGGCAGAATAAGAGTTTTGGCAGTCTAGTCTTTCACATATCAAATCTCTCCATTTACTTTTATCATCACAAGGATATGCCAAGCTGGACTCCCTGCTACGTTCACCATCTCTGTTGCCAATTCATGCATCAACTTCAAAAACAGAAATCTTTGTCAATTATATAACACCATAAACTCATATCGCCACACCTTATGTACAAATCCTGATGAACAAATGTGTTCTGCGAACCATGTTAAATGATTATGTAACCCTATGAGAAAATTATAATATTTATGAACGTGTGTATATAATAATACTAAGGAGTAATGTGTAACTAACTATCTTTTGGTCTCCGAATAAAATATTTACAGGTTTGATTTTATTTTGAATTTTTTATTTTTTCCTTTCGAAAATATTTTATTTTGTAACATAGCCTATTTAAGAAACAGCCAAATATAGGCGGAGAAACATATTAATTGTTAGAAAAGTTACCAGTAATGCTGATAACCAATTTCGCGTCAGAAATCCAAACAGCCTGGCACGAATTATCCATGCGTAGTACGTATTTAAAATTACAATGGTCTTAAGGTAGGACAACTTACAACTACTCAAGAAGTCCGGAAAATTTCAATATAATCTGTTCGTATAGGAATGATCACTTTTAACTCTTTCGCTAACTTGATGATAACAACTACTTACTATATGACAAATTATCTCCCATCTTTTAGTTTGTAGTATTCCATTCTGACTTGCCTCATGCCTTAGCGTAGAAATTATATAATTTGAATATTTTTAAGCTGTTTATCGTATAAGGAGTTACACTGAAGGTATTCCAGTAAAACATAGTGTCTTAAACCTCACACATTGAGAAAAAGGAATTGTCTAAAGAACCAAATAAATAATGTTGACATTAATTTTGCTGTTTCAAACCAACTATTGTAAAATCAAACGTTGGATTGTTGAAGTAACACCTCGGAAACGTAATAAAAGTAATTTTATTACTTTAAATCTAGATTACGTTTATGACAAGGGCAGTATAGCACAGACGTTTTAAAACAATATAAAATGTCACTGAACTCAATCCATATTGATAATAGGAACGCAAAACATAGAAACAAAATCTCAAATGCCTTCAAAAACAGGTCTAATTATTTCAAACCCCCGTGAAATTACGAGTATTCTTGTTTCTTGGTCTGCCATTTTGCACTCCCTCACTACCACCCAAGTTCGTTGTTCAGACGGACGTATCCAAATGTTTAAATTAACCATGTCAAAATAGGCATATATTGCGTTCCAAACAATTATTTGGTTAAACGTAATTGTCTTATTAGTCAAGCCAAGTAGCTGCTTGGTTGTTTTAATACATACATGTTGAAGATCAACAGAATTATTTGGTTCAAAGAAATTACTGTTGTGGTTCTGCCAAACCTGTCAACTGACTTTATTCAGCAGTGTATATCGGTTATTATTAAAGCAATATAACATTGTTGAAACAACTAAATAATATCAAACAAATAATTTTGTTGCGCCAAGCCTTGATTGCTAGTAGACAAATATACCATTTGGTTGTTTCAAACAAATTCCATTAGATTCTACAAAATATTATTCTCAGTGCATGAAGACGACAGCGGCCCTTCAATATGAAAAAAAAAAAAAAAAAAAAAGGAATGAATGTTATCGAAAGTGAATAAGACATTATCGTAGTACTATTAACTTAATACAAATCTAACATTTAGCCGCTGGCTTAAGAAATAAAGGTAACTAATCAGCAGATAATTTCAACGATCTACTCTACTGATGACATGTAATATCTCAATGTATAAGTTTATCAGTAGTTGTAGCAGAACTTTTCAGTTTAAGCAGAAATTGTTATGGAAGAAATGGTTCTGTGAGTATTAAAAAAAAAAAAAAAAAAAAAAAAAAAAAACCTCTAGTTTTACACTATGTGGGCAAAAGTTACAGTATACTCCTTTTCTTAAAGTGAAATTGTTCATATAGGCAGAAAAACCAACTCTTGAACACCATACATGTGTTTGCTGTCATAACGTGTGACCACAGAAAATTGCGTGTGTTCAAGGATGCGCCATGGCGCACGCCTGGCTGATTCTTGCTTTATGCACTGTCATACTGGCCCAGTGCCCAGAGTTATGATATGGGCTGCCATCGTATTCCAGTCCCGCCTGCGCCTAGTCCACATCTTAGGTACGCTGACCAGAAACCGTTACACCGCGGAGGTGTTGGAGCCTGTTGCTGTCCCATAACTTCACGACTAGCCTGGGTATTTGTATTAACATGACAATACGCGACCGCATCCGGAACGTATCGACCGATGGTTCCGGGATGTCCACCTTGCCATACTGCTTCCTTGGCCTGCGCGATCACCGGATCTCTCGCCCGTCGGAAACGTGTGGTCCATGGTCAGACGACGACTCGCCTGGCATAGAACACCCGTGGCCACAACGGATGAACTTTAGGCCTAGTCCACAATAGCTCGTCCGCAGTTGAATGGTCCGCGGACCTACTTCGTCCGCGGACGTATGTCCCAACGTGCGTTTCTACAATAACGACGTCCGAAGCTGAGCTTTCCAACACTGGCATCAGTGTGCACCACATTCGACGCCGTCCGAAGCTAAGCTTTTAGACACTGAAACTAGAGTGCAAACTAATTGGTGAGTCAATAAATTGTAAGCGATTACTTATACATATTGATCATTCTAACCTATTATATTTTGTTTTCTAATTTAAGTTACGAGAATGAGGACGTTTTGATTTTGCTGTAATTTAACTTCATTTGGATATCGTTTTTTGCTCAAGTCAGTGAATTTTGTATTTTTAATTATTAAATATTCGTTTTCGCGGTTACGTGATAGAAGGGTATTGCTTTGAACAAATAGCGAGTTTTAATAATAATAATAATAACTAACACACCCGCAATTTACTTTTACCGTTTGCGCGCGATAAAATGCAAACAAAAACAATTTGGAACTCGTCCGCGGACCACAGTCCGCGGACGAAAGTTGAAGTTGGCATAAGATCTTACATGGCACCTTGGGACATTGGGACGGCGAGTTATGACGTCAGATGGTCACGTGCACCAATCAGTAGTTAGGCGTCCGCGGACCAGTTATTGTGGACTAGGCCTTAGGCACGCATCTGAGCAGCATGGGCGGAGATGCCCCAGGCGGACATCCAAAGTCTCTACCTCTCAATGCCGCGTCTTGTAGCAGCAGCTATTGCGCTAATGGTGGCGCCACACAGTACTGATTCTACCAATATCTGTACTTCATATCGAGCTGCAAGTGTTATCATGTCACATGTGTATGATGGGTATTATGTTCTATAAGTCTGGTTGTCAGCAGTGTATCTACTGATCTACAGGCCATCTACCTCTCTACTGATCATCTACCGGCCATCTTATCAGCATCTTTCGACTATCTGCCGACCATAACTCGACCATCTACCATCTAATTTTCTACTTTCTACCACCGACCATTTACCAACAGTCTATCAGCCATACCAAAATTACTATATATACCGAACATCTACTAATCACATACCTGTCCACATATTGTCTGTGAGCTTTGCGCTACGTAAACTCGAATGCTTTTATGGACAGTTATATCAGAACTAGGCCTACAATTTTCAATTTAACTGCTCGGATGTAATGCTGAGAATGCATACTATTTTCCAGTAGGCCAAGAAATGTAACTATCAGAACTTAAAATATAAATAACTAAAACCTTTCCAATGATGTTTCAAGTAATTAAAACAGTTATCACCATTAAGTATATAAGTATTCCTGTCACAAATTTAAGTCAAATGATTACAGTAACTCATTCGATTTTCCGGAATAATGCAACTTGCATGGAAGATGCATGGAAAATCTTTACTAGGGTGACCAGGACACCTCCCTCGTCCAATCAGCAACCAAGGAAAAATTATTTTGAGGGTATGTGGTATATATAGGTCAGCCTAAGTGGATACATTATCAGACGAGTTTTGCCTATGGCTTTGTCAACTGTCAACATCGGTGCATATCTTAGAATGACTTGAGTACTCGTCGATGAGTAAGGGACAATGGATAAGGACTTAACACCAAAAAATTTGAAAGGAAATTAACAGATGTTCATTGTAAATTCGAAACCGGGAGTTGTACATAGCCACCTGACACCGAACATCAGAGTTCATGAAGTATTATTATAAGAATTTCATTAAAATTATCTTAAGTAATGCTTATTACAGTATTTTATAAATACTAATATTTATGTAAAATATTTATACTTATTGGCATTGTAAAATATTTTTTTGTGATATTACTTCACAGGGGTTAAGAGGCTATATCACCCCTTATAAATAAATGATTCGTTTTAGTGTCATAACGGAACAGTCAGGTTCAATACTGAAAATGTTTCATTATGGAAGTATTACATGTCATAACTTTGTGCAAATTTTCGTACATGATTATTAGTTAGTGTCCCTTGGTTGTTATCAAAATGCGAGAATGATTTAATATATACAATTTTGTATTGAGTTGATTGTTGCATAAATAAGAGTTAATAGTTTATATACTAGTCCGAAATGATGGATAAGGTTATTAGCTAAGCTTCTATTGTCACACTTTTCAATAAATCCTCCTAAATTTGAATCAATAATAAATAAATGCAAGTTTGAACATGGCGGGTGACGCAGGCCCTTAAGATCCGATCATCCAAGGTTACTGTAATGGGTTACCATCTTAAATTATAACATTCTCCATACCGGAGATTGGGCCGTAACGCTGATGTTAATGAATTCCAATATAGCAGCCACTTGACTGGAATGATGGAACAAAAGCAGCTTTGGACGCCTGAGTGGGAGTCCAGTATGGCTGCCAATCTTGAAGAAATCTAACATGGCTGGCTCGCTGATCACAAGTGACGATAATTCAACATGGATGTTTGGTCCTAATCTTAAACACGGAACCCTGTCCCAAAACATAGTTTTACTAGCTACAGTCCAATATGAAAAACAATAGTCTGAATCAGTAGTTAAATTTTATAAATTTTAATTTACTCAGATGGAAGTTAACTTACAGCAAATATGTTCATAACAGGGTTCGGAGCTTAGACTAACTGACTGCAATTGGCTATCTTGATTACGTTCACATTACGAAGGAAAAAACCAAGAAAATAAGTCATTTATTTGTTTTTATATGATAACCAACGACTTCAGCAACATTACAAATTCCAGCGTATATTCAGATAGCTGGATAGTGGTCGAAAACTCATAATTTTGTGTTTATGTCAAACACGGTTTTACTTGCAGGCTCTATATATGATGCCATTTGTCTAAAAAAAAATTGATTAATTTTTTTGTGTTGGGGCATGCCAATAACGCATATTATCTTTTCTTTTAAGTGCATAAAATATAAATTATTAGCGCACAGAAAATTTGCTACTGTATGTTACTATTTATTTATGTAATCACATTAACAACGCATTTAGTTTTTTTTTAATTGTTTAATAAAAGTAAATTGTTGTAAATATTTTATTTTTATTTTTTCTTGAATTGAAAGTTTCTTGAAACTATAGAAAACTGTTTTAATTTTAATTTCACGGAAACTACATCTCGTCTAATGTCGCAAAGTTGAATGGGCGTTTCCCGTAGACATGTAGGCATAGCAAAATAAAATGTTTGTCCTCCCAGCTGCCTTTAGAATGGTCATTGACGTCGCATATGAAATGCTTTCCTGCAGAATGTGGCATATTAGCAGGGGCATTAAAGAGAGACTGTTTGTTTGTGTTGCAGAGATCGATCAGAGCAGCATGTGTTCATCGTTAGCAGACAACGAGCTAAACGCGCCACCGTACCGCCGCCTGTCGCAGCCCAGGTTCACGATGGCTTCTTCAAGCAACGTGTCCTTGGAGCCGACGACGGAGCGAACCTCGTCGCCTAGGTACTCAGTCGCTCCCCTTGCTTGCCTCCACAAACACTACGCATTTACCCTTGTCGGGATTGTGCTAGATGACATATTACACGCTACCAGATTCCGTAAAAGCTTAGGCCATGGTGGCTGAGCGGTTAGACTGCTTACCTCCCACAAAGGCGAACCGGGTTCAATCCCCAGCTGATTCACTCCGGATTTTCGCAAGTGGAAATAACGCTCGTTGGAGGGCTTACTTTGGGATCTCCTGTATCCACCGTTCTTTCATTCCGGCGCTGCTCCATACTCACCTCACTTCACCCTCAGCGGCTCTCAAGACTCGATGTTAAGAGCCGCCCAAATTACTTCGCTCACTTTTCACCCGTATATCCTTGTTCATGGCTCCTCGAAGTAAGATGAACCCTTTCCCAAAACTTAGTTTTCCTAACTATAGTCCAATGTTGAAAACAAGTTGTCTAAATCGGCATTAAATTTTATAAATTTTAATATACACAGATGCAAGTTAACTTACTGCAACTGCGGCCATAAAACGGTTCTGAACTCCCACTAACTGATTTGAATTGGCTATCATGATTACGCCCACTTTACGGCGTACAAAACTAAAAAAATGAAACTTTAATTTTTTTTATACGATAACCTAAGACTTTAGCAACGTTGTACTTTTCATCGTATTTTCAGATAGCTGGATAAAGATAAAAAATGCATCAATTAGTGTTTCTGCCAAACACCGTTCAACTTGCATACATAAGCCTTGTACGGTCAGATTTCATACAAAATTTGGTATTTGGACCTGTCCTATTTTTGTGGCAGGTTCCATACCAGGTTTCGTACCTGGCCAACCACATTACAGTTTTAGTACATTGGGCGCTTCCCGTGATCACTACTCGAAACGAGTTGATGAAGAAACTAAAACGGATAACTCTTTATTGACTAAACGTACATGATGGAGAATCTCATTCAAATTACCTAAAAACACAACAAAGACAAATAAAAAAGACAATAGCGGCTTTTATATAAGGTTGGCAAGCTTACTGAAAAGTTAAAACATAACCCAAGTAATAAAACTTTAATACGAATGATTTTTTAAAATTTAATTTATAAAGCATATTTAATGATTACAATTGATTGCTAAACGGTTGGCATTGCAAGGGCAATGTTCCAATTTGCTGAGTACGGGTTCAAATTTAGGCGTGAGCTCGAAGCTACGTCAGGCAATTTTCTTTTATCACTAATGATTACGGATCATAATTTTACGTTAAGAAGTAACTACACTACGCAAAGTGAATACAAAAAATATACTCTCGTGACTTCGCATTATTATTTTCAAACGCTGAACACACATCAGTCTGTTCAAACGGCCAACGCTAATAAAGAAGCATTAATATGTGTTAATTTCTTAGCAGGCATACACAAGTTACTGCCTAGCAACAATTCTGCGAGCGGGGTTCATATTTACTACTAACCACACGCTACGCACACGTCGAGTGTGTCAAAAGCTAATACGCGAGCTGCTCTCGTGTAATGGGAATCGTTCATGCCAGCTCGCATAGTGGCTGGTATACCGGCTCGTCCACCCAACCACGCAGAAACTTGCAAGAGCAAAGGCGGCAGCAGATACCAGGTACAATTTGGCTTAAAGTATATTCGTGGTTTCTTAGCACTTTTTGAATTAAACCTTTGAAATATCACCCCATGTACGGCGTGTTTGGTAGTTTCTTAAGTATGTCATATTTCACAAGCATGTTATACGTGTGTTGACATAAAACAACCATTATTTTGGTTGAACTTAAATTTTATTTATATTTTACCTGTAAGTTAAGATACTTTATGTATAACTAATAAGGAAGAAAATAGTGTGAAAATTAGTGTGTTGCAATGCCTAGTAAGAAATAGTTCATAAGCCAAATATGATTAAACTGAGTGCTCACGAATGCGGTGCGTTGTCCTTTTGGTGTAATTTTCTAGACAAGGTTAAACTTTGTTTGCATGAGGAGGAGTGGAACTTTAGCATGGCTTCAAAAAAGTTGCAAGTAACCGTGAATGGACTACAAATTGAAGTCCAATGGTTTTTTGGCTGCAATAATAGAACAATTAAAAGAGGCATATCCTAGATAACTATTGTGCAACATTGTTGAGTTCGTTTTTCACAATATATTGCGCCCCAAAAAATATAAAGATGTACGGTGTCAGAAACAGATAAGCAGAAACAATTACGTCACTCTGGCAAGCTATTTGCTCACGAAGAGAGTAAAACCAATTATCTAGGATTATTCTTTTTCTGCCGCCTGCATGCGATGAAAGGGGGTGATCTCTTTCCCCCGACGATTGTTTGGTCGTAGTGTGATATGGCCGAACGGCTAAGAACGCTACGTGAATATAAAAAAGCATAGCAGCACGGCTGTGTAACACACGCACGTGTGTGTATATATATATATATATATATATATATATATATATATATATATATATATATATATATATATATATATATATATATAGTAGTGTAACACGCTCGGATGACAATGTGTGTGTCGTGAGCATACAAAACAATATAACACTGTGTAGAATATGTGTGCGAGGAATAATTAAAGAAAATAATGTCTAATAGCATGAACCTCAACAATAGGCACCTCACTGCGGACCACTGAAATCAAAACCAGCAGCTTATAATGACGTATTCGAACTGCGCAGTGCCCTTCCCCCTTTGTTGACTCCATTTCTTCAATCTCCACTTCTGTCGTGTAAATCAAAATTGTACTTCAAATTTTTGAAATGAGTGGTTTAAGGCGGCTGCCTACCTGTAGAAAATTCGCCATCAGGTTCACGGGACTGGGCTTGATGGCTGACTGACGGTGGAGGAATGTGAAACTAGCGCGCAGCTGTCCCCTCCCCGGCAGCTCGCTCTCCACCCGCTGAGTCGACGATCACAATAGGGTAGTTCAAAAAAGTTTACTACATGCGGCGGATCTCAGTATATGCCGTGGAAGGAAGCGAAGAGTAGAAACAAACTTGCGTCTCGCTCGACCGTAAAAACTTATAAAGTAAACTAACATATTTCTGTAAGCGTAACTACTCATTCTGAAGACTTAAAATTTTCACTGTATATAAATAAATTTTTCTGCCCGTAATTCAAAATTAACTTTCTTTCTTTGAAATTTGAAACACCGCTACCCTATTATTTTATTGGTGTAAAGTCTGAAGTCAGTCCAGTGCAGGTTTCTATCGTGGTTCCGCAGGAATCTTGTTATTAGTACTTCAGATATCATAAAGCTTTTTCCAAGCCCATTTTTAGGAGATCCAGAATTACATTTGCAGTAAAAATAATATAATCTTCCTTTCAGACACTCTCTAGTGTGTGTGTTATTTTATATTGAGTACACATTGACTAGTTTTGTGGAAAAAAAGTGTATTTATAACACGCTGCAAAAATACATAACATAAGTACATAGAAGTGAAATGACGTGACGGTCCCTTTGATAAAAGCGAATTCGCTGTCTCATCTGCTGCCCGGAGCTCTGGAAACGTGTCTAGAGTCTGACTGCCGACCGTGTGCTAGGAACGTTTCCGTATTGGTTCGGTTGCCTTCTGGTACGTCCATCTTCAGGCGCTAATTGGAGAATGTTGTTCCGCCACATTCTTGGCAAGTTTGGCCGTTTTGGTGGAAAGTGGTTCTGGAATCAACGTAACACGAGCCGATTTCTCTTCAGTGTTCTTAGATATTCCGTGCTGCAATGTTGGTAACTAGGCATGTTTGCTTTGCTGTTGTCTCCATGTAGAACCTAGAAAATGTTGTAACCACCTAGGTCTGTGGCTAGTATAAACTCCTGCTTGAGTTCACTTACACGGAATTCCATTTTTTTAAACACACTAATTTAATTTTGTAGATTAAATTTATTCCTAATTCTGTTAAATACCTATCAGGCGTTAAAGGTACACTGTTCTCCAAACTATATAATTATTATTTGGATCACATATACTGATTGGATTTTTTACTTCTGCAATTTACAGATTACTTTCGATTTCGCACTATATTCGCCAAATAAAAAAACTTCAACTTTTCTTTAAAGTTCCGTTTACTCTTTGCGCAATATGTCATTTGCAAACATTGCCATTGTCCAGAGACTTCTTTTCCAATTACTTATATTTACTTGGAAGTCTTTCCTAACAGTCCTTTGGATTGGAAGTATTTCCAAATAGTCCTCTGTATTGGAAGTCTTTCCTAATAGTCCTCTGGATTGGAAGTCTTTGCTAATAGTCCTCTGTATACGGACTATTGAATACTTCGATCTTCATAACAATTTGTGTTCAAAAGTAAAGGGTGCTATTTATATAAGTTAGCTGGTAACCTGAAATATGATGTGGTCTACAGATTGATCTTTAGTATAATGTATTTGAATTTTTAAATATTTTTGTAAAAAGGAAATAATATTCACATTTCTCCATTTCGTAACATTACACATTAACTAAGCATATGAAATGCATGCAATATACAATCACCATACATATTAGATGATGCAAACACAGCACAAATCACTGGAGCTGAACACATAATTTATGGGAATTCGTTGAAAATGAGTTTTTCCGAAATTTCAACTGGTAACAGGTTTTTCGCCAGTTCCTCAAAATTCCATTAATCCGATTTTATTTTAAATATAGTTTTTGAAAATTTTGGAACATGTACTTTAGAGTTTGTAGTATTCTTTTTACCCGTTCCACCTGATAAAATGAGGGAAAATGTATTTTTTTCCCTTGAATATTTCTCTTTGTTACATCCTTTTTTTATTTGGACATGTTTTGGGTTTTTACGCTCATTTTTGAGCTGTGATGGCGGGACATTTTTTTAAGTTTGATTTTCAACACACTAAATTACAAAAGATAAAATTGAATTTACGATGAGCGCAGCTGCAGGTAGAAATTATGCATAATTTTAATTTACGGCCTACAAACTTCAATGACAGATGAAGATTCCGACCGAAAGAAACCACGGGTTTTTTATACTGCACAAAGTTATTCCATGGCAGATTCAAGTTATTGCTACCGTAGCAGCAAGGAACAATTTGATTTGCCAAATATTACTTTCTTTGTGCGAGTGACGTGACGCAGAGGTGAAACACCGAACTCTCATTCGGCAGAAACCAAGTTCAAAACCTAATTCGGTCATTCTCATTTCAGTTTTCTATGTTTTTTTTTAAAGATTACTCCATACAAATACCATGAGTGTTCCATACTAAAAGGCCATGTCCGATTCCTTCCAACAGTTACCTTGAATATTATTCGTGTATGTCTCCTCTCCTAATGCTCCCGCTGTTGGCGAGGCGACTGCGGCCGAAGTGGCGAGGCAGAACTCTGCAACACAAAAATTTTCGTATCCGTACCGAAACGAAAAACCTTTCTGTTTGTGATCAAGAAGATTTGCTATCTTGTATCAGTAGGCCCGGAGAAATAGCAGAGAAAAGTATTATAGGTTTGACGAAATAAATAGACCGGTGCAATGTGTTGCATGCTAGGTTAGACGAAATTAATATAATAAATATCCATGTAAATAAATATCTAATGAAAGTCAATTTACATTTGAGTTAGAATAGAATTCAATTATTTATTAAAAAAACTTTTTAACATAACCTTTAAATTGTCTTATATCACGTACATTTAAACATGACAATAATATAAGTGTATACTTTCCAAAATTGTATCTGCAATACATAGTATGTCACATCCATTATATGACAGCAGCTGTTTTAAATAAACCAAAGAGTAGTTTATACTTATGGTACTCACATTACATTCTTCATATTAAAATTGACTTATTGCGGTCGTTGGATAGTTCTAGAAACAAAAAACTACTATTATATTGCTTTCGGGAACTGTTAGTTTATTTCATACGTAGCAAATTTAACAGTGTATTTACTAGAAAACAACTAGCAAATGTCAAGCTGCTTGCCGCTGAGTTCACATAAATACAATTATGCAAATGGTAGCATTTTAAAGTATTTTCATTTTTTCATAAAATTTCAGTGACTTTTGCCTCAGAAATACACGATGCTGCATTTTTATTTGTAAAAATATTACAGACAATATTTTTAAAATTAAAAATTTCGTTTATAAGATGCATATCATAATTATTGTGCAAAAACAGGAATATAAAATCTTATGTCAAATCACACAATCATTACTATCAGAACATCGACATTGGTTAAATTTAGTTCGATGGTCTCTGAGATATTAAATAACTGATTAACGTATTGACGTGATCACCAATCTGAAAATGAATACCTGATATACCAAAAGTTCTATAATATAGGGAGAAATGCGATACCAGCATAGTCGCATAGCATACTAAATTCGTTTGCAATTATTTTCAAATCACAATAGAAGAAAAAGTAGGGTATGTAAGAATTATAAAATCTTGTTGGTTATTAGAGGTAATCGCGCAAGATTTAGTTCTCCGTTTTATTTTTTTGAAAAGCCCTGCAATGATGGGTCTGAGAGACCGCATTCTAGTAGAGGAAACGTGAGTTCAAACGACACCTTGACAATATTGGTTGTAACATCGTTAGGTGCAAGGTAGGTTAGGTAAGTTGTTGAGTAGTAATCTTGATAATGACGCCCACCTACATGCAAATATTTTGCAGTGAAGTGATAAGAGCGATAATGGCACGCGCTTCAAGTGCCCACTCGCATCTTCGCGCAAGACATAGAACTGGCTTGCAGTCTTTTCGTCGTGTTGCGTATAACTATATGAAACGTTCAGCGGTATCCCTAGCATTTCATTGGTGGAAAGTCTAAAGTAAGGTCCAATGCAGGATCCTATCGTAGTTTCCCATGAATCCGGTTAATAGTTTTCAGCTATAGCAAGGTGAAAAAGCTGTTTTTAGCCATTTTGAGAGGCTACAAAATTATGTTTCTAGTAAAGGAGGCACATTGAAACTAAAGTACAGACATTGTGTGAAGTGTGTGTTCTTTTCATAGATAGCCACATAAAACACACGTTTAGCAGTTTCTTATAAAAACGTGTTTTCCTAACATGCTGCAACGTATTTCATGACGCAGGTACCGGGAGGCTTAAATGAATATGCATAAACACTGTGAGTAACAATTAGAAAGAATCTATTGCCAATCCTCGGAATTCCGAAACTTGACAAAACAAGTTACAAATAGAGACACATTTTCGCATTGCAGATATAGGTTCAGTTATGTTTAGAGTAAACAAATACTTACCTATTAATTTCTTATATTTCAAGTTATGCATGTCGATACTGTTTCGAAACCCCTCCACTATTATGTCAGCTTCCATGACAGTAGACGATTTGTTCCAGTTCTTGTAACACACATGGGAATTTGTTGATTCGCCTTTAGATGATGCCCGATCACAAATGCAACAGTAAGAGTTTCTTGTACTTGCAAATAAAACCTTCTTGGTTTTAGCACCAATGATACATGCCTGTAAACAAGAGAAACGAAATAGTACTAATGAAATACAACTATACAGATAACACAGCAATGCGCATTTTAAAAGTGTCTAATTACAACTCTAGATAAGACGTTATAATTGGTTCCGTATGATATTCTGCTCCAGGCACCATCGGTTACCACTGCTATGACAGGAATTCCACTGTCGTCTACCTCTCTTGCTTGAATGGCTAGAGCTGGCTCTTCTCCTCCTGCTGCTTGCATTATTTGCCAACAAATTTCCTTTATAACAGCCGACAAATTATTGTGAGAGTTTTGGTAAGTCTCCTTAGCCATACATGGCATTTCAAAACTGGTGGTAATGTCTCTGAGCTGGGTGAAACAGTGGCCTGTAGGTAACATACTATTTACCCAAGCATAATTGATTCCCATAGATTCTCTGTTTGTCTTAGGAGTTTCGGTGGAAATTTTAATTAACTTAATGTGGCTAAAGTCACATTCAAAAATTTTATTGTGATTACAAAATCTTCTTATTTCCGTAAATAGGTGATTCCCATCAAAAATGCGACGTCCCTCTGTAGCTTCCCCATGTAAAATTTTACTGTTGAGTGTTGTCATATCTTTATTAGAAGGTGGTTCATACACGCATAACAGATTTGAACAATCGGCCATTGTGTAAAAGTACTATCTCTGACATAATCCCCTGTACTTGAAAAATCATTCTCATTATGTTTACTTGTGCTAGTTGCCTCTTTCACGTCTTACCAGAAAGAACAGACTGGTTGGGGGTTTGCTATTTCTGCTTTCAGTGGTGTGGAAGCTGCCTCAGGTTACCTGCAAAAAATTTCATTGTTGTATTGTTTTCCTTGTCACTTATACATAAGTTACATGAAGAAATTAGCGAATTAATTTGATCACAAGCTAGACTTCAAAGACGTTATTGTACTCTAATCTACAAATAATGACAATGTTTTAAATTTTGACTTGAGACGATTTGAAATCGAGTCACTCGAATCAGTGGAACAATACAGTTGTTTCACTGACTGAATGCCACCGATTTAAATGTGATATACCTATTTAAAATGAATTTTACTGGTTTGGTATCTGGTTTGCTGTGGCAAAGTTCAATGCGCGTTTATCTGGTAGTTTCAAGTGTGTCTAGTTCATATCTTTTCAGTTACAGCACATTGGAAAAGCCGTTTTAAGCCATTTTGAGTGGCTCCGAAATCATGTTTGTAGTAAACGTGATAACTTGATTCGATGACAAAAACCATGTCTGAAGTGTGTGTTCTTTTCATAGCTAGTCACAGTGGGCGCACGTTCAATAGTTTAGTAGAAAAAACATGTTCTTTTAAAATGCTGTAACTCAGTTCATGAGCCGAGTAGGCGGGCGCCTTGAAGACAGTGTAGTAACTACCTGGTGGGCTACTGCTTTCCGGCACCGTGTAGGCTGCCGAAACGAAGGCTCGTATACTCTTACCTATTTGCTTTACCACACACTGCCGTTGCGAGCTACATTTGTAC
This sequence comes from Dryococelus australis, assembly GCA_029891345.1. Classification (NCBI taxonomy): domain Eukaryota; kingdom Metazoa; phylum Arthropoda; class Insecta; order Phasmatodea; family Phasmatidae; genus Dryococelus; species Dryococelus australis. Next base: position 261,653,253 of record CM057009.1, on the reverse strand, counting down.
ACGGGCTGAAATACAAAAACAGGTTCAAAATAATTTCAATCAAGTACGAAGCAGCCATGCTAGGAGAAAAATGGGAGTAGGGATATTTCCACTGAATGAGAACTAGGAACAATCAACTTTTTTAAATATTCCTATCCTTTAATGAAGACAATTCTCAAATATTCAAAAATAATAAAATACTGAAAAATATTCAACGGTGATCCTGGCTGGCAATTGTGAATGAGAAATTAACTGAAAAGCAAAAAAAATATCGTTGGGTAGTGGCCGTTACGTTATTTACGCCCATGTGATCAAAACTTAAAAATGTCTTTAAACCACTGCACTTAAAATGGGGTCCACAATCTCTAAAAGCAAAAACTTTTTTCAGAAATAATTAAATTATTCCGTTAAACTTTCCACTCCTAGCCAGTGGTTGCACAAAAATCAATCTCGGGTTCGCCATGGTAATTATACAGGGAAACGTACTCGTGCGTGAAACCAAAATGGCGGCTGTCCAAAGCTTCTAGAACATTAAGAAGGGTGCAATGTTACGTGTCACTGGTAAGCTTTATTAAAAAAAAAAAAAAAAAAAAAACTCTGTCTTAGCTGATGTAAACGAAGAACTAGTAGATTTTGCTTTAATTCAGGGGCTTGTCGTATGGGGGCCTCTCACGTAGCAGGAATAAATTAACAACTTAGGGAAGTCGGCTTCAACAGGTAAGCTTGCGGCTTACGGACCAACGGTCATACAAAGTTGCCATATAACTTCTGACCAGCTAATCGCGGAGGGGGACCGCTGGGGATATCTTAAAATCTTCACAAAATGCATTTCTTCTTCATATGGTGACGTAGAGATGAGTGCTCCCAGAAAGCTGAATACTAGCATACTAAGCTAGCGTATCTTAAGGAACGTTCTGAACCTATTTAAAAATGCCACTCCAACAATCCTAACGCCATAATTGCATAGAGTACCAGGTCTCGAAACGACGACAGTAAAAATTTAAAACCTGAAACATTTACAAATGTGAGACCATTAAATTATATATATATATATAACAAAAAAATGAAAAACATAAATTATTGCCATCGTAAACATTGAAAATAAAAAAAACTTCAATTTAAATATCAAATATGCAAATCATAAAAAATAATAAATGACATGTGAAATGCTAAAATCAGAAATTAGTTTTTGACAAATATAGGAAAATTATGTGAAACAAAAAATATATATATGCACACACACGCACACACACACACACACACACACACACACACACATATATTATATATATAGGCTACATCTCCACTATGTATGTCCGTCAGGTCGAGCAGCCTGCTGCCTTTTCCGTCAGCCTTCTCTGGTGTGCTATCCGCAGCTAGTGGTTAGTTCAAAGTGCCTGAGACATAAATTAACACTATAGATGATTATCACGTTTCATAATTGCACGAAAGGCAGTGTGTGTATATATATGTATATATATAACTATCAAAGGGTTAAAATGTTCTAAGCAATTGGAGGGTGCCAACCAATATTTAATATATGAAGGGGTGTATTCTCCGTAAGGACGTTTTGAGTGGTAACCTGTCTTGTAAAAGTTTGCCTTTACGACAATTTTCGTTGCTTAATCGCAAGTGGTTTCCAATTTATCGTTGCGTAACACATTTCCAGTCGCAACGTTCCAGCTCGTCTACCGCCCTCAGAAATACTTAAGGCCCTATGTTGCATATATGTTTCCTTATTTAATTGTCCTATAGATTCCGCTCACGCTTGGTTTGCATACATTAACGACCCATTTTGTGTATACCTAAACGTACCCAATTTACATACTATTTGGTCAGAATCGGCTCTCAAGACCTCGCTATTAAGAGCCGCCCTAAGCTCTTTACTCACTCACACTATTTGGTCAGAAATTAATGTACTTTGGAAGTATTCAGTACTTCACAGTACCAAAGTTATGTTTGCTGTATAAAGCTTTCTATGATTACGTACCTAAAACTTTCTCGAACACAGCAGAACTTCAGTGATTAGTAATATTATCTTACCCATTATGTTTACTCTCTTCTAATTACGCATTATTCAGCACAGAAACGGTTACGCTAGATCTGTGATAAAAATATTAAGATTTCAGTAATTCCGGCTCGATGCTCGATGCTGGTATTAACCTGAGTATTTTTTTGGAAATGCTTAGGAAACAGAAATATGATGTAACTGGTCAGGTTTGCAGAGATATCATAGTACAATGGCATGTTATGCTTTTAATTGTTACTATAGGTGCATATTTCCTGTTTACAGATGACAACACTCTTCCACATATACTGCTGGTAAATGTATACCTAGAGACCAAGGACATTGCCAGCTTGGATTAGCTAAACAGATATCCCAATCTCAGTCCTATCGATCATGTTTGGTACGAACTCGGGCTTTACATAGCGATCCAGTTTTTCCTTGAATTACACAGTAGCTTAGGGTGGCTTTGGTGTAGGAATGTGTTTCCATATCCCAAGTTCTGCTTGAAATTTGTGCTCTCAGCATGGAAGCCAACTGAGCTGCATCTGTCGCTGTCATGGGTAAACACGTAACACTTTTCCACAGTACCCCATTTCGGTCGAGTAAAATAGGCCGTGTCGGATTCCATTTGGTCTGTTATTTCCAGACGGGATTTGGAGTAAAGAATATAACAAGACTATTATAGATGTCTTCGGGCGTGCTCTTGAACTGAACTATAACAACTTGTTGATTCTTACATTGGCGGAAGCGTAGTACTTAGTAGTCTATTATAAAGTACTTTATAAGTAACCATTTTTCAAAGGTGGCTATGTCGAGCACAGTTTCCCTACTTGATAGATGATTCGAATCTAGATGTTTGTATACCGTCTTCTTATCCACAGAAATGAATGTGGCGGAGAATAACTGGCTCCGCGCTTTGTGTAAAATTTTTGTAGTGTTTCATTACATGTAAATTTTCTCCAGCTCCGATTTTTAAATACATTTTACTTGAAAATAACACTGAAACAAAGTGATACAGACATCCCAGCTGAAAGCGCTTCCTGCAGTTGGTGCTGGAAAATTTGTTCTGTGATGAGATTCCAAGTCTTTGCAGTATCTGAAGTCATCTGATATTATGTTAGCTTGACTCCCAATTCTAAAGCCAAGAGAAATCTTAGGTCGATCCAAATAGATGTTATACATTTGATAACTCGCGAAGTATTCTTCAGTTCAGCACTTTCATAAAGTTTCGCATGTTTTCGTTTTTAGTTTTAAGATATTTACTTTATAAATTGCAGTGTTTAATTTATTGTGATACTAGTGTATGATTCATTTGATACTATTCTTACTAAAAAGGAAATTTCACACAGTGATTTATCTAAACCTGACACATAAGTTTTATTTATTTGATGGGAATGTGCTAGAGTTACCTGAGAGCTGTGGAAGTTCCAACAGTTATCTAAATATGGAGCAGCAGTTCAGGTTGCAAATTATGTCGGATCTCTGGGAGTTTAATTGCTTATCAAGAAATGGTGTAGGTCTGCATGCATGAGATTTGGCACCTGTTCCCACCATATTGCCTTAGTCATAGTGAAGATGCAATGCAGTGCAGTACCCAATACATGTTTATAGTGAAAAGTTATTAGGTTATATGCTCTATCACAGCCAAGAAAGGACAAAGAGGGAATTCGATATTCTCAATGCAACAAAAAATAAACAAAATTCAATGCTGCCACTGGTACACAAATTAGACACAACTGAATTCTTGCTAGTAGAAAAAAAGTTTTGTTCACGTGCACTGCTGGCGGTTTCTGTGGACTCCAGAAAAGACTGGAACTGCCATTACGTAAATTATTAAGGCGTCTGCAGCAGGAAATCGGGTTCTCGTGCTTAATGTGTCTCAAAGCCGTGAAGTAAACTAGCATAAAGACTTACAGGATGATGGCTGTTGGAAGTTGCAGGAGCGAGATAAGGCAGATCGAGCTACTATCAACGAGTTTCTTGTGTTGATTCTTCAATATTGTGGGAACCATCCCATCACGCTGTTCAACATTAAGGCATGGTTACATTTGACTGTTTGTGCAATCTTACTGAGCACACGTTCGTGAGCTGCACGACATCACGCGCCATTAATGAAGCCTCTGTGTGCACGGAGAAAGTAGTAGTTTTTTGCGCAATACCCGCAGAGTGAATAGTGGGTGCATTTTTTTTTCGACGAGACTGGAACACCACAGGTTGCGAGCACATTATCATGTAACTTGTTGATCATGTTGACAATAGCTAGGTGAAAAGAATTTTCAACAGTATGGTGCCATATGCAGTTCATAAACTGAGTCCACGGCGCTCATATAATGTTCCTTCGAAGTCCTAATAGTTTCCAAGAACTTGTGGTCACGATGCTCTCCTACCGGATTTTTTGCCAATGGGCTTGTTGAAGTAAAGTACACGTCATCCTCCACGAACCGCGTGATTTGAAAGAGACCATTACTACCGAATACAATAAGTAACGGGATGCTTCAAGAAATGGCCGGTAACATGGCACGCTCAGAAATTACTGCAGAGGTTAATCATCTCCCAGATACATTTCACATTTCAGCTGCAACAATTTGTTGTTATCATCACTTTATGGTTGAAATCAATGAATATGAAAATGTGTCAATTTTGTACTGAAAACTCAGTATTTGGCTTACTTTAAACGTAAAGAAATTTTTTTCTTGTTTAGCAGAGTGTTTTTTTTCTAATTCACCATGGAAACTGGTAGCTGACTGAAAATACAAAAAGAAAGATTTTGCTTTCCTTTTTACCCTGATGTATTTTATCTGCATGTCGCCTATTTCATTAAATCGCATGATGTACAGAGTGTTGGGAAACACAGTGCCCAAACTGCTGACATCGTTTCTTTGGACCATATGTATTACTTTGGTGTCACGCGCCTACAACTCACACAACATTCCCTACACGCATGATCACACCTCCTTCCTCTGCAGGAGTTGTTACTCCTAGGCACCAAAATTGAATACTATTAAATTATATGAAAATACTTTTTCGGATCCACGTGCGAAGGTCTTTCTTATAACGATTGGTCTAAAGAAACTACGTCTGGAGTTAGGGCATTGAGTTCCCAAACATCCGGTAAATTATTAGTACTCCATTTCTTTGTGTAACATAGCAGTCACTGATGTTCCATAAAAATAGGTGTACATAAGGTTGTGTACAATAATCTCATACCTCTATTAATTGTTCCAGTTTTGTCGGCACTATTCTGGCATGCTTACTAAGCCATGGCATTTGATAATTACACTTTCCGTATGTATTATTCTGATAAAGATAATGTTAAGTAATAAGAATATATCGTGTGTATCGTTTGCGTCAATGTCAGATTTCCATCAATTTCTTCTGTACTATCTGACAGCGACACAACACTCAGCCAAAATCATATGATATGTACATGTAAAATTTTACTGCAGTTCCTATTATAATTTATTGTTTTATCCCCCCCCCCAGTAGATTTGATACTACAAACAGTCTTCCAGTTACCGCCATGAACGAAAGGAGGGTGCTTGATCGCCTCTTGGAGCCGACCCTGCGTTCATATGAGAACTACATGAATGAAGTGTCCAGGAGCCACTCCATGCAGCTCTATCAACCAGATAGCAGGACACAAAAGGTTTCGAGTCTGATAGTTTTATGGCATGGAGAATTAAAAATAACTTTTCTATAGGCTATTCTCAGTTAAGTGAACACATTTTAAATCAGTCTCTAAGAAATGTCACTGTCCTTAGTGCAATGTACCAAATAGAAAATCCATAGTTTTACGTTAACATTCTCCAACAAATGTATTACTGTAATGCACTTGAAATATTAATTATACATTTTTTACGCAGGATAACCACGAAATAAAATGTATAATTCCCTAAACATTTTTATTAATAAAACTCAGTCTACTCTTGCATGAAGGCTTGTAGCGAAATTATGTTCATGGAAGTGAGAAGTGAGTCCAAAATTGTAATATTGTTAATGAGCATGCTTAGACGTGCGATAGTGCTCGCAGCTGATGCTCGGGAGTTTTATGTTCGGCGCTCGTCATCTTGGCTAGGTCAGTGGCATCTAGGGGAGGTTTCTAATCACTATTCCTGGGGCCGCAGTGGTTCAGTGGTCGGACTAATCTCCCCACACCAAGTTGAACCAGGTTCGATTCCCGGCGGGCTCACCTGGATTATCGCATATGGGAAAGATGGCCGGCCTGTTTTCTTGGGACAGCGACGCTTACCCCGCCCTTTAATTCCTCCGCCGCTCCATCTTCATCTCATTTTACAAACACTGGCACTCAAGACCATACCAAAACTTCCTAGCACAACCTAGCCTTATTCATTATATTGAGTTCCTCGCTAGCCTCAGTCCACAAAAGAAACGAATGACATTACCACACAAAACATTAGTAATTTCACGTAGTCAGGAACATTTAAACTGAAAGCCAAAACAAACTGTTTTGAGGTTACCCATTATTAGGCCGGTTTTGACGTGACAAAAAGAGGAAGGTTTGTATAGGCTGTTCACGATAAACTGAGCACTTTTGAAAGCCCTGCTTAAGATCTACTTGTAGGGACGTCATGTATTCGTACACCTTATGTAAAATTAACACGGCCATAAAACTCATCACTTTATTCATGCGTCGGTCGAGCGAAACCCATGAAATATATAGAAAATTTAATGCATTACAAATTACCTTTATATGCATTTAAAAGAAGAGGAAATAATAAAATAATTTCAGTATTCACAAACGATTCATTAACGATTTTAATTCAACGTAAAGATATGGAACTACTTTTCCCTTCGACGTTACCATTCTCACTGGCCGCATGTAACTCAGTGCGCCCATTAAAATATATGCTGGTTGGGGCAGTGGCATTTTCCAGAGGTTGATTCCAAAAGTGCTCACTTTATAGTGAACAGTCTTTACGACCAAGACAGCCAGAAAAAGCTTTCTGGGACGGAGAAAATCCTGGACGCTCGCGTTAAGCAAGGCAGGATGAAGCATATAGTAGTTTCTCAATGTAAGAAATTGCTAAAGCCCTATTTAACAAGTAGAATAAAATCGTTCATTAAAATTAACACTTTTCAAAACTGCATTTGACGGTGTATGTTTTTAGCGCAACCATGCGTGCATTCAAGCGTGTGTGTACGAGTACATTCATGCATGAATGTGTACGCGTTAGCACGAATTCATGCATGTTATGCATGTATATAGGCTGTTCACGATAAAGTGAGCACTTCTGAGGCCCTAGTTCCTTTCTCCTTTCAGCCTTTTTTTAATACTTTAACCACATTCTGAAATAAATATTACAATATAAGTAATAAACATAGTGTGAATCTGTTACCGCATTCGGAAGTTAACGTCCAAGGCTAAAATAAAATAAATTTATTTAGTATTATTTCAAATCAGAGGGCTTTCAAAAGAGCTCACTTTACCGTGAAAAGCCTATATAAGCATTTATGTTTAACCGTATATGCTTGTATACAAAGTTGACCAGAATTCATGTGTCAAACTCCAGGAGGTGATGCCTTATCTATACATAGTATAAAACTAAGTCGCCCGGCCGCGTGTGTCTGTGTGTTCGGATAAGGCTTCTAAACTATTTTATGTAAATTGATGTGGTTTCCACCATCATTTAAAGAATTTCTTGAGGAAACTTAAATATAGTATAAATTAATATTTAACGAAAGGATAGTAGAGAAATGTCGACGTTTTCTAATCAAGTCGGAAAAAGCCGCTTTTTGGGCGCTTACATGGTTTACGCTGACTAAACCATAAGAGATGCACCAAAATAATATACTACAGAATTGTATATCTCAAAAGGCATACAAAAAAGTCTGCGACAGCATATGTATATATTTTAAGGACGACCCAAAGTAACCACTTTTTCTTTTCAAAAATAGGAGTTCACTTGCGGAGACTTTTTGAACAATACAGTTTTAATGCTATCTTAGTTACCCTAAGCATTTAGTGTATTTACTTGCTGTAAACCTAAACAACGCCATATTTGTAAATCGCACCCGAGCGAGGCCGGGGAAGATCGTTAGTGAGAACTAAGGTGGGGTATACGCAGACATACACTATCGTTTGGTGAATATTAAGGTAGGTATGTGGCACTGAAAACCAAAGTTGGAAATGCATAAATGTAAAAATTTCTGGAAGTATTTGATATGTAACCAAAAAAAAAAAATCGGAACAGTGTTTCATGAAACGGAGACTGAAAATCTGTTAAAATGTGGTTGGTCAAATCGTTCCCATTCATTACTTAAGTAGGGGTCACCCGATTTTTGAAGGTAACTTTGGAACACTAGGAGGTAAGATTTGAGGCAAATTATTACTCACCATTTTAAAATAGAGACGAAAGGTCCTCTTTTCCGAACTTGCTCCGGTAAACCGTTTTTAGACAAGTACCTCAAATTTTCGAAGGAACGGTGTAGCCCTGCGGGGGTAGGCAACACTATTACCAGGCGCGCCACGCACGTGGCAGAGGAAACATGTGATAATGTAATCTGTACAAATGCTGGGAGGTGAGCTTGGCTGCAGGGAAGTCAGTATGTGCCTGCAGCTGGTTGTGGAAGCTTGGACCGTTTTACGCGAGTGGAGCTAGCATACATGCACCTCGTGTACGAAGCAGCCGACTTGAATGCAAGGTCAGCAGTGAAGTTGTACCGGCTGCGCTTTCTAGCGGGTCGTCAACCCTCCCGTGCAACATTTCCACGGCTCCATCAGAGGTTGTGGAATGAAGGTTCAACAATAGTGACGTTGCCGAATGCTGGAGCACCACAGCCAAGGCGAACGGCGGCATTTGACGAGGACGTACTTCACCCTGCTACATACTACGTACGCATGTGTCATATATTCCTCCTATTTGCACTTTGTTCTTTTTTATTATGCTTGCAATACCTCAAATTACCCAGTACTTATATCCACATAGCCCAGCGCGGGTGGCAGATGTGTAGCCTGCCCTCGTAGGTCTAAATCGCATTTTCGGAATTCTGGGCGCCATTTTCCCAAAAACGGTTTACCGGAGCTACTTCGGATAAAGATGACTTTTTGTCTTCATTTTACCAGGGCGAGTAGTAATTTGCCTCAAATTTTACCGCCTAGTGTTCCGAAGTTACCTACGAAATTAGGACGACTACGCCTACGTAAGCAATGAAGGGAGCCAGTTAAACCAATCAAATTTTAACAGATTTACAATCTCCATTTCATGTAAAACGATTCTGATTTTTGTCGCTCCATCTCAAGTACTTCCTGAAATTTTTACATTTATGCATTGAAATCTATGATTTACAATGCCCCATACCTCCCTTAATATTCACCACACGATACTGTTTGTCAGTGTATACTCCACCTTATTTTTTCATAAGGAATCACCTCCCGGAGTTTGGCACGTGAATTCTGATCAACGTTGTACTGTATAGAGGAATCGAAATGAGGATAAGGCTGTGTGACTTCCATGACCAAAGTTGATGCTCGGTGCACTCATTGTAGTTCATTACCAAGTCACTTTTACACTATATTAATCTTAGAGCATATTTAAACATTTTTAACTTAAAAACATAAAAACACAGCGAATTTTTAAAATATTTTAAATTGCAAATTTGAGAATTTGTAAGCCCATGCCTATTAAAACAGTTTCAAGAGCCAAACATTATATACTATATATTTATATATATATTATTTTTTATTTAGAATAAGAATAATAGTCTGAAAATGTGACAATGGCAAAATATTTCTTTTAAAATGAATGAAATGAACTATGCGTAATTAATTTTTATATGTGGTTTCGTACAAAGCTCAAAATTGAACAAAACTTTCACGATACAGCTCAAAATAATTGTCCATATTATTATAATACCATGAAAAAATTATTTGTTCAAACTCTGTGGTGTGGTTCACACGAGTTTCAATTTTAATCCTAGCGGTAAAATTTAAAGGCAAAATAGCCAGTATTAAAAACCTTTTTGGCAGATGAAGCAAGTGCCGTAGTTCAAAGTAACTGCAACACGCTACCCTCTCCTATAATGTCGAAAAGACTTTTAGTTGAAATAAAACTTGTGTGCTAAAATATATTTTTGAAATTTGTACGTATCACGTTTTTAAGTTAACATTTTCTTACTATATATTTGAAAACTTGATAATTGTTTTTTTTTTTTTTTATAATTTATTAATTCTATCAAGTTACCTTTGATATCATGTCCCAAACAATTGAATACCATCAAAAGTTAGAAGAAATAATTTAGCTCCCCAATGGCCTTGATTTTAAAGTGCCGTAAAAAAATTTTTTCTGCAAATCACACAATACTTACTTTCGTGTCATGTTTGTGCCAGTGAAATTCAGAATTGTTCAAAATATTTCATTTGTGTTATACTTAACGCATTAATTTTTTTCCAGATTCCTTCACGGGCAAATGCAAACTTCACTCAGCCTCCAGCTGTACCAGAGAGAAGCAGGTTTGGGCTGCCCACACGCATTTCTAGTGCTGAGTATCCATATACCAATATATTTCAACCATCTTCTAAGTTTTCCGTGCAGTCATCACACACATCAACACCTATACGAAACATCAGTGTTAACTCAGAAATGAACAACAGGAAACCAAAGTTACCACTACCCAGAACATCACAACAAAATTTTGTTTTTTATCAACATGAGGATTATGACCATCTCATCGATCACCCACAACATAAAAATGACAAACAAATAGGTTCTAGAAACATTTTAGATCAATTGGAAACTCAACATATGCCAGCGTCAATTATCAGTGAGAAGCCGATGACAGTACAACACACTATACCGCATACGCCACTGCAATTGAGGCCTTCGTCATTCAGAAGGGTGCAATCACATTTACCTCAGACACTGACGTGCACACCATTACAGTCTCAACAACTACAGTACAGGATACAACAACGTGACAAAGACCAGCAACAATACTATGAACAACATTTGCAGAAGAAAGTTCAACTAGCAAACCTTAGATTGAGAAATCTTCATTTATTTGATGAACAGGATATATTGCGAAGCAAAACATTAAGTTCACAGCAAAAGTTAGACTGCTATAAGCAATCGAAACTGGCGGAAAGAGGCGAACATCGCGCATTTAACTTTCCTGAAGTTCCAACACGCACAACACAAAATTCCCAGCTTATTTCAAGTGAACACAATTATCAAAATTACGAAAACGCCATCTCAGACTCACTTGTAATTCCAAGAAATTTACCAATTAATTTGAAAACAGAACAATGTCCTCAAAAAGCTCACATAACTTTGGAACAATTAGCATCACAAATTCACCCACCAAATTTACGAAACTTACAAGCTACGAACTCAGTGCCAAAAAAAATACAAAGTTCACCTAGTAGACATGTTACAACCCGTAGGTCAAGTTACTCTTCTCAAAATGACACTGTTGTGTCTTCTTTCTTCAAATACTACTCAACAACTGACATGGAGAAATGTTATGAATTGGCCAAGCCTTGGTCAAGACAGCAGACACCTAACGTAACAGTACTAGAGGAAGTTCCCGAAGCAGGTAGAGGGAAAAATATGCAAGGATCTGTCACATGCGGGAAAGATATAAGCCATACTGATAAAGTTGATTATGACTCCTTGACGCATGATATCTCTGATAAAAAAGTAAGTTCTGATGTGGAAGAAGGAGTGCAGCGTACATACCCTCAATCTGCGATGTCAAGAAATAATCAGACATGCCAAGAAACAAAGAATTATAGTCAGACATCTACACCTGCTGCAGTCCCTCCTTCATTACCTGAACAGAATGTTACTAACGCAATTAAAGTTTCGGTCCGTCATGACTCGAATGTCTCAAGTGACAGCTTTAGTCCTAACTCTTCCCCTGGCTACACAAACAAAACAATGGAAACACCTTTATTGCTTCACCATGAAGTAGGCAAAAAGAATTCAAACAGCCATTGCGACAAAGTACCCAGAAAGTCTATCACAGGCACAAGTCAAGATATTCATCGTGATAATATAATATATGAAAAAAGTGGTAACAATGAGCTATGTAACTCAGCTTTGACAAAAAGTATTTCTACACCAGCTTCACTTCAGACGATTGTCCGGTTCCGTCATGGGTCAAATATGTCCCTGCACCATAGGGTGAGTTAAGGATCAGCACATACTTTATATGTGTAGTGTGTTCTTACATATAATACGGTATGGCGTCAACGTATACTTATGTGTGTCAAGCAACACAAGCAACAAAGAGTTACGTCAATAATTTTTTATTTATTACAACGATTATTTTGATCGTTATTAATTAATACCTTCTGAGAAAAAAAACTGGAATTTGTGGCAGAACTTCATTTTATAACATCTTAAAGTGTTGAAGTTCAAAAGTTGTATTGGCTAAGTGCGTGAAATAATTTTAACTTCACTTACTAATTTTTAGAAGCCTAATAAAAGTAAATATTCTGAATTCAATCTACTAAAATGGTAGTAAACGACAAAAAATTAATAAAGAATTAATTAATAGCTTGCGAAATATATTAAATATTTAAAGAATACCATTACATTTTATACAGACAGTAAAGCTACAAGAAACGTAGACAACGGTAAAATTAATTTCATCAGTGTCGAACAAAATTAATTGTTATACTTTATGCATATATTGTTTGCGTATGTAGTTAGTGAAACAACTGCGTTCGTTTTCCGTAAAAAAAAATCAACTTCATTTTCCTTAAAACTTTAAATTGATAACCTGAGAACAAGCGTGAACATGCTTAAAATGCAATAACAATTCGTTGACACAAGTCTCACTAATTAATCGAATAACTACCAAAATTGCATAATGCTGTCATTTCAGTATTTTAAAAATACGGGGAACAATTGCATTTTGAGGCCTACGTAAGTCCAGTAGCTCAATCAAATAAATTTTTAAAAAAGAACCGTGACCTACATTTTGAAATATCTATACTTACAATCTTATAAAACGAATTGTTGATTTTTATGAATAGACTGTAAACTTTCCTTGGAAAGAAAAGTTCAGAATCATCACTTTAATCTGTTAGAGGCAATGGTCGCTGTTAGAACGCTCGTAATAATAAGAATTGAGAACTATTATGCAGAATGTTACGTGAGTTTCCTTATAAATAGAACACCGCACCCACATCTCAAGCCTATGCTTAGTGAAGAGTGCGAGATTTCATAGCAGTGCTGCACAATATTAATATACGCTGTAGGGTATTAATATACCCTTGGAGACAACTGAAAATTTGAGGTAAACCTAAAAAATGTAGAGCTAAAGTTCGCTAATTATTTTACATTTTTCGGAAAACCGAGGTTGTATCTCAGATGTTCACAGCCTCATCTGTGCATATCTATTTACAGTGTCTTCACACTTTTTAATCAAACCTTTGAAAAATCACCCCATGTGTGGCGTGTTTAGTTGTTTCCTAAATATGTCATGTTTAACAAGTATTTTATATTTATTTTAACATAAAAGTATTTTATATTCTTATTAAATTGAAGTTTTATATATAATTTATTTATAAATCTTAATATTTAAATTGAATTAATGTAAATAAAACAGAACGAATATAGGCATGTTCCTAATGCCTCGTAAGAAACAAAATATTGTTTCACTTGGTGCGCAGAAATGCTGTGCATTGTTCATTTGGTGTAAATTGTTACACTTGGTTAAGCTTTGCTTCCATGAGGCGGAGGAACGCCCTGGAAGTAGAACTATAGCAGGGCGTCACGAATGTTAAAAGTAACTGTGAATGAACTATATGATTTATATTCGTAATGTAATCATTTTTTAAAACAGTAAAGTATAGAACTTAATTTTATCAAATAAACGTGGACAAAAATTTCGTGAATGCCTTAATTTCGAGCTCAAGGCAAACATAATATTCATTTGAACTAGAAAGTTGACTAATTTAGACATTTATGAATGGGGTGAAATATAACTATTCAGTTAATACCTCGTTTCTAAGAGCTTAGTAGTAATTTGATGAAAATTTATATTTTACTTCAAAGTATGTGATTCGACTTTTCATTCCAGTTAGACAGTTTAACGGATGAACGAAAATTTTGCATTTAGGTAATAGAAAACATGGCTGTAGTGGGTAGTTTTCATTTCCGCTACTTTAGGAAAACATTTTTTTTTAGTCTGTACAACATGCTCCACAGCTGCATCAGGCGATGGCCTCAGTGGTGTTGTAGGTAGCGCAGTTTGCACACAAACCGGCAGTTGCAGTCTGTAGTTTGGTTGGTAGTTCTGTCTCCTCTTGTCGTGCAGAGAGCTATCACTTGTCAGTCGCCTTGGGCGCGCTCTTGTCACAGCCACAGGGCTGCCCACTTAGTCATCAGCACTACATCAGCTATGCGAGAGTAAAAATTAGCATTTCGAGACTTCAGTATTTAATATCTCCTGTCGAAGCTCTTCATATTCGAATGATTTACTGAGAAAAAAAACACGAAAATTTGAATCATTACCTAAATTTTACAACAGTTTGGGTTGTAGAATTCAGTCTTGTGTTAGATCTATAATAGTAAATAATGTAATTTTTACAGCTTCTTATATTTCTTCATTTGATTTACACAACTTTTCTCGACTCGTATAACATAGGCTATAATTTTGTGCCCGTTTTCAAGATTGGCTATTAACTGAATATAGTTATCAACGGTCAGCTCCACATATCGTATCACACATTATTTCGCTCAACTGATAGATTTAATTATTTTCGCATACATCCTAGACGCGAAATTAAAGAAAAAAATGTCCGTTAAATTGATACCATCTTAAATTTCTTTAAGGCATGCCATCGATTTAGCTAAAATAGCCCTCAAATTACTTAAATTTTAAATTTTTATACAGTTTTAGAATCAGATGTTAACATATCTTCTATGATCGTTATATATATATATATATATGTAAAGAAATTTAAGATGGTATATATATATAAAATATATAATTTGATATTACAAAACAAATTTAATTTCATTCTGCCCTTGAAATTATGTATGTGCTCTTCATATTCGTGAATTGCATTATTTAGCTGGAACACGTAATATAACTTCATCATAACCAACCTACTAAACGTACTGGGTTATAGCATTGCGTGCTATATGTACACAACGCTAGGACGGCATACTCACAATTACAAACTGATATATACGTAATAAATATTTGCTTAAAACATTATAGTTACAACAGAGATATTTAAATTCAAAGCTAGAATTAATAAAAATTAACTATCAATAGCACTGCTATGTAATGGAATGAACAATTAACTTTACTCCATAGCACATGGTCGAAAATTTTCAGACGCCCGTTCACTTAAAATTAGTAAAAAAATTTATAAAGCTGGTATTAAAACAGTAATACTCGAAAATAAAAATTTCTTACACAGATAGATTCGTTCTCTATACGTTTAATTATAATTCACCACGCAATGAAAAAATTCGAACATTGCAAAGCCCATTGCGCTACACTACACAGATATACAGTGGGAAAATAAATTTATTTAGCAATGTGACATAATAAAACACACAATTTCAGTCACTATCCACGTAAATATTTCTCCATAGAAAATTACGAGCATTTCATTTTTTTTTTTTTTACATTTACAATACCAATTTTTTATTTTTATTAAATAATTCTAATATGCTATTTCTATTTTTAAAATGAGTTATAGATGTGCAGTAAAGGCAATTTGTTCAATGTTTCATTATGCTTAGTATTCTGTATAATGCTGCCTTTATTCGCAAATTATTGTGAAAATGATTAAGTAAGTATTTTAACAATTGATGAACAGCCTATTTAAGAGATTGCTAAAACACCTAGATAGAATTCATTTTTAAACTACCCATTTATTACATTTTTATGTATCAGAGTGATACAGCAGCCAAACATTCACATTTATTTTGTTAATTTCTATGGTTACTCTCGTTCGATTTTGAATTCTTGTTCTTATGTAAATTTTTCTTTATCACTTTAAATATTCATTTAAACTAAGATAGCATATTAGATGCATCTTTTTTCTACTTTTTAAATTATGTATGGCATTATGTTATCTGTGAGAATCGTCCGTTATATTATTTTAAGTAATTATGATAAATTAACCAAGAGTGATTCTATCTTAAGCGCTAGGCCAAAAAAAAAGCTAAGAGATGCATTCAAACATATTCGAAAGTGAGTATTATATAATTTTAAGTTCGTCTAAAATAGAGCGGCAAAATGTTTTGCAAGATCATACAATCGTTATACTTCATTGTGATTTTTTATGTTTAGATAATCCGAGATATTCGCAGACCGTCTACGCACTATCCGGCAAGAAAAAGGCTGCTGTTTAGGTTTTGCCAAGTTCTCTTA
The DNA here is from genome assembly GCA_029891345.1 of Dryococelus australis. Taxonomy (NCBI): domain Eukaryota; kingdom Metazoa; phylum Arthropoda; class Insecta; order Phasmatodea; family Phasmatidae; genus Dryococelus; species Dryococelus australis. The sequence continues at coordinate 261,636,905 of CM057009.1, read as the reverse complement.
AACGCTGTAGCCTTGCTAGGTATTGCCGGAGGACTGGCTGCTTACTTTAGAGGTAAGACATACTGCACTCTATCTAACTATGTATTATAATAATTTTTTTTTGCATTTTCGTGTAAACTCTTACAATCAACTGAAAATGGGAATAATTGTAACAGAAATCGTCACAGCAAAAAAAAATAAATATTAGATAGCATAAGCAAAGCTTAGTTGTAACATTAATATCATTCTTCCTACAAACACTTATCTCGCCAACATAACTGACATGTACAACCAACTCTCTTCATCGTCATCATGTAAACCAAACCTGTCAATACCAACACTGCAAATGCACACATATTCAAGACTATAAAATCTTCAGATACATTTTTATTGCTACCAAAACCACCAATCAATGACTTCAACATCATCCAACAACAACATAGCGACTTCCATCAACATCCATATCGTGATCATCAATACAGCTATCACACAACACCAATATTCAATATCAGTAATGCCAAGACCACAAACATGAATGGTAACAGCACTTACACTTAGCACCTTTACGACATGCATTGTCTCTATCTCTGTCAAGACTGTTACATTTGCCAGTACAAACTAAAAAAAAAAAAAAAAGTGCATCAAAATATAAAGGAAATAAAACTATTAATACAGCCATAAAGCGAAACATTTGAAACAGTAAATAGTTTTTATGCTACATATGGTATATCGTTTGATATACATAGTTAAGATTAAGAATTAGTAGAATCTCAATGGGAACTACGATAAGGCTGTTGCAAGAGTTCAGAGAATGAATCTCTATGTTCCACGGTTTACAGTTTTTGCGTTATAATTATGCCAAATAAAAAACATAACTTTACAAAACACAAAATACAATGTACTTGTCGACTGTTTTCAGACAACGAGGTTTCGAATTTGTATTGTGTGAAAGCGAGATAGGCTTGTGCCGATTTAAAACATGAAAGCCACGTTTATTTAATATGTACATAAGCAACTAACTAAACCGCGGCCGTTAAAACAGCGATTAAAACCTTTTTCGTGTGAAGCAGCGTTTAGTAGTATTTTCTAAGCGATCTTAAAGGAGTGTTATTACATCGTAAGCAGCAAACCTGTTAGTGGAGTGTATGAGGTACTGATAAATATACGTTAAAATTTTTTTTAGTTTGAGGGGCTTTAAGAAACATATCACGCTCTTAATTGAAAACTGTCGGCTGATACCTATTAAAACATGCATCCAAAGTTAGATGATTAGTGATGCGTGAGTTGTATTGATATTACGGTACATTTCCTCGTTAATCATGCCCTGCAAGCTATGCTATGTGGTTTATGTGGTTGACATGCATTGAAAGCATTGATTTGAAACGTGGAACTTTCACAAAAATCTAAAAGCTTCAATCAGTTAAATAATTATCAGTTCTTACATTCTTAAATGCAACTGTACCTTGCTCTTAGTGATAGGAACAACACACAAAAGGAGTACCATGAAAAAGGAACAACATACCCATTTATTGTGATGGTAGTATTTCAATTATTATTTATCTAATATTGTACTTATACAGTATTGAAACGCGTCGTGACGTCATGAGTTATACGTGAGTTTGCCCATCTCTCTGCTGACGTTGGCCGTAAAGCGTGTCTTGGCTTATGAAGAGTTTTCTAACGTCGAGAGTACCAGAAACAATAAACTGGGAACACGAGTAAATCCCAATTAGTGTACTGCACCTCACTGCAAAATAGATAAATCATATAAAATACCTCATAAATTATTTTTTAATGATTGAAGAAAAATATCGAGTGAGTTTAAATAATGGCCGCATAACTAAAACTATGAAGACGGTTTGACTAGTTTCGCTGGTAGGAAGGCCTAGTATTTTATAATAAATAAACTTTGTGCATACGTCTCCTTTCAATTTTGTGCGTGCGAAACATGTAAGTAAACAAAAGTTTTGTGCTAAATTGAACACTCATTTAAAAATAATGTGATGAAAGTAACTGTTACAAGGAAAAATATGTACTTTTCAATACTCGATCTGTTGCTCGTTAAAGTTATCCATTAAAAAATAGGTTATCGTAAAAAACCGTTATGTGTAATACATGTGAAATTAAGCATTATGTTAACTTTAAAAATGAAATGAATCGTTGTACCTGGCGGATTTCAAACGCTGTCACTATTTACAATAATGCAATGCTAACCAAACATAGTTACCGAAGCCATTAGTTATTGTGGTTTCAAATATTACAACCATGGAACATTGATTTAGTTATGTTTATTGCGTGGTTTTGTTTGATTGGATTATCTCACACACGTATGAAACGTTACACAGCATTACTGCTCATACAACATTTCATAAGCAAATCAATGTTGGTTGAGAATAACGAGTGCCTAGTTCCGGGTCATCCAAATTATTCACAAGCTCTTGTAAGATACCCACGTAGACGTCGGTATCCATTGTTGTGTTGAAAAAGAGAGTACCAATAATGCAGCTCCTTGATAAAGCATATAACATACCAATTTTTTCATTATGAGGAGATGTTTCATGCACCGTGTGAGGATTCTCCGTTGTCCAAATTTGAGTATTCTGGGAATTAACAACCCCACCGATTTGGGCCTACACTTTGTCAGGGAATCACCGAGTGTAGTAAAGGAATCGCGGATGTGCAGCAACAAACTGCGGAACTAACAACAATAACTGACTCCCTTTGCTTTATCAGGAGTTTCCAATTACTGTTCGTTTTTCGGAAGGATACTGTGTCCAAGGTCTCACAGCCGGCTATCGATCCTACAATGCCGTCTGCAAAACCTCTACAAGACCAAGCACCCCGACTCCCTCTGCCCACACTGCTAAAAAACATGTATTTTGCCCTACAACAACTTTAGGGACTCTCCAACTGCCAGACACCCGTCAAGACACCAAGTTGGACTATTCGAAAACTTCTACTTGCTTACAAAACTACACTACTTTACCCATGAATTGTGCACTCTCGCGTTCTGTGACTTATTCCCCCGCTAGCCCCTTTCCCTGACTCGCCATACCGAGAGTCTTCAAAGCTTTGTGGCAAGCAATGTTTGAAAAAAATTGCGCTTTTCGGGTCTTAAGTGTCTGATTCTTTATTTCTATCGAATAAATATTTAACATATTTTGCTGAAAAAATAATTCTCTTCAGATTAATAACTAGATTGAAAATATTAGCAGCAGATATGTAACTGTATATATGGAAATACAATTAATTGTTTCCGAATCATTTTAGCAGTGATGATAAAAAGGATTTTTTTACAACTATGCTATCGAAACCTATCAACTCCCACATGACGAAGTGATTTTTTTTTTATAAATCATTGATAAAAAATTTCCCAAAAGTAATTTCTTCCATTGATATTATTATTAACGAATTTAATGCTATGAAGGAAATGAAAATTATAACATTTATAACACTGGAAACCGAACTCACATTAAGTTTGTCTAAACCCATTCTGGATGTGTAAGAGAAATTAAATGAAAGTAATTTTAGGAAGATGCAATAAACATCAACCTAGGTTTAGACCTATATCTCTTGCTCTTCTATCCTCTCTCTTTACAGTCTTGAATACAAACGTTAACACATGGTTAATATCCCCTTACTTTGTAATAGTCATCGCTTATGGAAAACTTAACAGTTTCCCTGCAAATACTTTTTTAAAAATGTAAGTTAAGAAAGAATTAAGTTAAGAATATTTTAACAGAAATGTATGAAAGTGATTAAAAACACTGTATTATCGCTCCAACATTAATCCAATGAGATGGTAATCCAATCAACAAGTGATTGATTGCAGGATAAATATTAAATTCATCATATGTCTTCAGCTTTATTAATAAATAAAAACATAATATATATAATTTTAAATAATATATTTAGTATCAGGAATTTTTTACAAACATTGTATTACAATCTTTTCAGTTCTTGATTCTTAACCCAGGAGTCGTGTGCTTTTGAGAATCCTCTCCATCGAACCAAGGTCATATGTTTCTTCCTTTTAATGATTTTATCAACCAAATGTTCATTTGGAGAATTGACTTTATGCAGTTTATGCTCGTAAAATCTGCCTTGTATTGGTTCTCCATCATAGGTTTCAAGGTAATAGACTCTGGGTTATGTTTGTCTAATTGAAATAATTTTAAATATTTCGAAAGACAAATTCACAGCGAATTTATTCTCAAAGATTCCTTTCTGTTTCGAAATACCTATAAATTCCCCAACTTTGAACTTTGGCTTTCTTTCGTCGATAACTTTTACATTATTCTAAATAATTTTCATTAAACTACTATCCGTAACTTCTTTGGGAGTTATCGTCATAGTTCTATGATATCTGGAATTATAAAATTTAACTATTTGAGGCAAAATGACAACCCATTTGTAAGTCCCCCTCGATGTGAAATGTTTATATACTAACTACTTACTGGATTTGTTGTAATGTTCAACAACACTGACTTTAAGCTCCGAATATGTTGCGTAGTGATTAATACCATATTCAGTCATAGTTTCTAGAATAGGGCAGAAAAAAATTCGGGTCCTCTGTCGGTTTGGAGCGAATTTGGCTTTCTCGCTTTCAAAATGATCTTCATTGCATCGGTAACCTGTTTCCCAGTTTTGTTTTTCAAAGGCATGTCCCAACCGTACTTTAAAAAAAACGTCTATTACGGTTAAAATTTACTTGTATCTCTTATTGTATTTTGAAACCAATGTCATTTGACACAAATCGGCTTAAAAAAATTATTTAAACCATGAGTTATAACTCTTCTTCTAGGATATCTTTTCCTTGCAAAGGCTTGAAGCTCTTTAAAAATCTTACTAAACTTCATTCGTAATATAACTGTCTTCTTTCAACTCTTCAATAATAGAAACAATTTCGTTTGTATGTGCATTATTCCCAGACTCTACCAAAGTGATGAGAAGTTTTAATATATTAACCAAATAATTAGGATTGTTCCACTATACAGGAGAAAAGCGATCGCCAAATTCATATATTATATATTCCACTTCCAACAGTATCGATTATCAATAAATGTATATTCGGGTGGTTTTCATCTCCTGAATTAATGTTAGCATTCGTTCAGGAATAAGTTCTTTATATTTCTGCAAATCAGTATCGGAATATCCATTGGAAAGTTTTTAACCAATAATTCAAAAATCCTTGACTCACATCAGTTACATAATCACAGATTTTAATTTTATTTTCAGGCAGAAACGATATTACCGAATATCCCAGGAACCAGACATTGTCATGATGATAAACACCAAAGGTCGTATCGGGCATAGATGAAGATTGTTTTAAAGCTAAATAACGTCGTGTTAATTGAGAAAGGGGTTCCTTTTTGTTCTTTTTGTTAAAGGTTCTTCTTCAGTTTTAATTTACAAAACTGTTTCATTAGGTTTATTTAACACAGGATGCAATTTATCCATTCCAATCATAACAGGATGAAATATTTCTTCATTTAAAACATCCTGTTCCATACAAACTCGTTTGGCTTGTAAATATTTTTCTTTCACAGCACACACTACTTTATGTAATTCCGAACCAGAGGCAGATATTTTTGATTATATTACATTAAATTCAATCTTTTTATATATGAATTAAGTCGGTGCTTTTGTAACTGATGTAGTAGTTCGAATAATTTGTATTTTTTTCAATCTTACGTACTTTACTTAAAACAACTTCTAAATTTGTTATAGTTTTAGCTTTCAAATCATTAATAAAATAATTTATTAATGTTTCCAAATCATTATTTTGTTTTCTCAAATCTATCTGCATAAATAAACCTGATTTTTTATTAATGAATTCATCTCTTATGTATTGTGTTATTTGTTCTATTCATGTTTCAAGTTGTTTCCTAATAGCATCCTTTACCACTTCATTAATTACAACTCTTACATTTTCTTGCATTTCTGCAAGTTGTATTGTAAAACTATGTTTGTCACATCGTTAAAATCCGTAGCAATTCCACTTAAACATTCTTCTATTCTAAATTCATTACCCTGCAAATCAGTGCTAGTATTGTTTAAAATGTTTGCAATTACAATGATGATTTTATAAACATTATCATTTAAATAAAATAACTTTATTAATTTCTCTTGAATATCATTTGATTGCGATTTAAATATGTTTAGCATAATAGTGTCTAAGTCTTCCACATGACATTTAATTACTGCATCGCTATATTTTTGGCCATAACTATATTATGTAATATATGTCGATTCAAATCACAATTCCCATCGCCATTTTTGGTTAAACAGCAATTGTAATGATTGCATTTTATACAGCTAAGTCCAAAGTTTGAAATACTCATTGTTCTTCTCCTGGAAGTAACAAACTGTCAAAACCAGTCCTATATCTGCCTTTAAATAGGGGTAGTGTTGGTATAATCACCAAAAAATTGTATTTTATTCCATCAGTAAAAACACATATCTTTAAACTTTGTAAATGTCAAAAATAAATACAGAATTGGGTAATTCTTCATTCGGAGGCACTATATCTTCTCTATTTGTAAAAGGGAAATATCGCATTCCTTTAATTAAAAACAAAAGCTCGCTAATCCTTGATATTTCTCTATTTGTATTGTTTTAGAAAACACATATACATTTTTTAATTTAATTCCATTCGGGTGCTCCAACAGCGACTTAACAACACAAGTTTTTTTCCACATGAAGAAGGACTGCTTATTATAGACCGTATATTTGATGGTAAAACAATGCCATTTTTCTGTTCAATTACATTTTCTTTCATATTTACAATTTCCAGCAGATGTAAATTTTGTTTCATAACCTTCATTTTTCCATAATTTCACTGTTTAATGTAATGTACTAACATAGAACTATAAATGTAGGTCTATATATAGGTTCGCATTCAGTTGAGAACAATGGCTTGTTATAAAAGTATCAAAAAAGGATGCTGTGTATTGAATACATTGATTAATAAATTACCATTCGAATTGCATTTACCAACATACAATTATTACGCACCAGGTACTAAACTTGCAAAATGTTTGGCACAGAAATATCAAGGAATAAACTCTTTGGATAATGCATGTAAAGAACACAATATAGTTTACGATCAAACGAACGATTTGAAAGAAAGACATATAACGGATACAATTCTAGCCGATAAAGCAGCAAATATAAGGAACAATCCATCTACATCTAGAGGTGAAAAGCTTGGAGCTAGGGTTGTTGATAAAGTTATGTGCACCAAGGTGAAGAGAGGCATGAACTTAAAAAGTAAATCCAAAAAAAAAAAAAATCAAAGAAAGGAGGAATCATTCTGTTCCTATTTCCACCATTAACACCTCTTAGATCAATCCTCGGAGGGGTTTCGGCAATTAGTAGAGCAGTTAAATCAAAAGCTAAAGGAATGCATTTGAAATCCTTTAAAGTTGGACAAGGACAAAAACTCCAAACGTGGAAAAAATGCAGAAAGTCCTAAATAGTTTTCCAAAATGTGCATTAACAAACAAAAGTATTAAAATATTTGTAAAGAAACTGGATATTCCCTATTTCTGAGGTGTGTATATGAGAGTTGATTTACCAAAGAAGCCTAATCTTTGTGAATGTATGATTGTTATTTTAGATTCGAAACAAAATGAAGGAACACATTGGGTTGCATTATTTAAAAACGCAAATAAATTATTCTATTATGGCAATTTCGGCGATTTATGTCCTCCAATTGAAATACGCAATTATTTAAAAACCACACAATTAAGGTATAATTACAAAATGGAGCACATACCAAATACAATCAATTGCGGACATTTATGTTTACTTTTTTGGCTATAAATAGGGTATATAAGTAATTGTAATAGTAAAACATATTAGTAATATTTCAATTATGTTGATATTTAGTTCATCCTATAATTGATTGTTTGATGCTATGTTTTTGGGATGTCCTGTAGTTACTTGTGTGTGTTTTTAACATACTAGACTGCTTCATTGTTAAAATGATTTTTGAAACAGCTTATGTTTTGTCAAAAAATTATCTTGTAAAATGAATCCCTTTCGTACTTTTATTTTATCTATTCCTTTTTTAAAACTGGGAATGTTCAACCAACTTTTAAAATAAAAATATTTTCCCCACAGCATCAAGATTACTACTACTGAACAACACGACGATGTCTTGTGGTGAAAAATACTATCATACTTTACACAAATCAAAAAACATAAATGAAAAAATCTTTTGAAAAATAAAAATTATCCCTAATTATATAGTAAATGGATACAAAATGGCTGCCATTTTCCTTTCAATTTACATCAAATTTGCCCTATTAGGGAAATCAGTTGAAATATCGTGAAACTTAACAGATTTCAGCTCCGATAGCAGTCATTTCAAGCTGGATATGTATTATTTCAGTAATATCCTGTCGCTATTTATTTTCTAGGGACAAGAATATGTAAATATAAACACATTTTATGGTAGAAATTCAGTGAGTGGGAAAACTTTATGTAAAATAGTTTTTGAAAAATAGATTGAAAGAATAAAACTTATCGAACGAGTTTGTTTAACATATGTTTTAGATGTTTGAAAAATAAAGTTTAACTTGAGTATTTGCTTACATCGTAAAAGTTAAAAAATTGAATTAAGATGCATGTTTGTCAATACTTACAAAAAATGTGTCTAATAGCTGTGTTGGTATGGAAATTAATCATTTATTAGTTAAAAGTCGTTTAAAAAATGGGAATAATGTTGCGGGAAACAGGAGTAAAGTTTGCAGGAAAACGGAATAAGGTTTCCTGGAAAACGGAATAAAGTATACTGGCTATGGGAAAAAAAGTTTGTTGGAAAACAGTTTACATTTTTTAATTGAATTTACTGTGAGATAAGAACAGTTGGAACACATTTCTTAGTGATGAGGAAAAATAAAGTTTTATCAGCAGGAGTTTGGTAGCAAAATTTTATTTCGCTGGGAATATGCCAGGCTGTTGCATCTCGAAATATAGGAGGAAGCTTCAATGTTCCAGCGAAAATAGCAGTTTGTCGAGAGGTAGGGAGAGGAGCAGACAGCTATCCCAGGTCAGTTTAAAATCTGCTGCTACCACCCTAGGGAAACCATCGCTTTGACCTTGAAGTTAGCCTCCGTTCATAGCCGAGGGAGCACTCTGTTGGTGATGGGAGGCTGTTCGGCCAGTTCCTGAGATATCCGAAAAACGCATCACTTGAGTGCTTTAAGGGGAGGGGGTAGTGCGTGGGCTTGAATCGACAACGCCCTCCGTGGACATGGGTAGTCAACCGAAAAAATGCTTTCTGACCTTGACGAGGGCAGGTTTTCGGAAGTGCCACATTGGAAGGGACAGTTATTGGGTGGTGTGTGCAGAGGGGGTGTTTGCTGCTAAACATATTCTTGCAGTGTTGAATCGACACCAGGGTGCATGTCCCAGAGCTTTAGAAATAATAAAGAAAAATGCTGTGTTGGAGGGGTGGGAGGGATGGCCAGGGTTCTTGACCTCAGGGCACATTGCTCTCGCAAGAGATGGGAGGTAGGGGTGCAGTGAGGTCGGGAACGATGTGGCCGTATTTAGCCAGTCGTCGCTATCATTTTACATTGCTGAAAACATTTACAATCGAGAGCAGAGGGATGAGTAACCTCAAGGACAGAGTAGCACGCTCTGGCGAGGGGTGGGGGAGGTCAGGAGCCATTTGCACCCCTGTATACAGCCGCCACCATCTTCAGTTGCTCATAGAAGCTTGGATTAGTCGGATGTATACCTCAATAGCACCTTCATGTATACCAGGCATCAGAGTGTGATAGCTGCGATTCTCGTTAAGCAATATTATATGTTCCGGGTTTCAGATCTCATTCGCAGTCTTCATAAACTATAGTGTGAAATATTTTTTTTATAAGTCTTTGATTTATTGGGAAAAGAAATACGTTTTTGTGTGTTAGTGCGTTTATCGTGTAAACTCCATTTATGTGTTCGGTAGTAGAAACTTTGTAGAATTTTCAACTCGCATTTTTGTTGCCAAGTGCCATGAATTTCACAGACTTGGTGGTAAAATTTGTAGTACGTTCGTTATTTTTAAATAATTCACTTTTATACATTCAGGTAGTTGTAGTACGAATAGTGTAATCCAGGCGTTAATAGTAGCTTGGTAGTGAAATAGGTTCTGTCAGTCGTAAATTTCAACTCAGTTGCCTTTAAGACACCGGCTGTGCTACATGTATATAAGCAGGCGCACGTAATATGATCAACTCATTCATCGACTGACCTCCTAGGTGGACGGATGTGTTTTCGGGGAGCTCCTGGTGCAATTTCATTACGTGTTTTTTTATTGTGTATGCTTAAAATTCAACTAGTTTAATTTATATATAAGTATGTGCACCATAAACATAATTTTTATCCATTTCCCATGTAAATCGTAATCACATTTATTTCCGAGTAGCTATAACCTTAGTCGTTTGTCAGCCTCCGAACGCGCTCCACATATATATTGTCAGGCTGTCGACGTAAGATCGACTCATTCCTTCACCAGCCTCTGAGCTGGACATACGTGTTTTGCGAGAGGTGGGATTTCATTATAAGTATTAATAAATTAATTTCTCTTTACGAGTGGATTAAGTTTCTAAAGTTCCTCCTTACCAGTCTCACAGGCAAACGGACGTGTAAGATACGTGCGAGAGGTGTCAAGTAGTGTCATATGTCTTGTATTCCTTTAATTTCTAGGGAAATTTTGTTGTGTATCATTAATTCCATAATCCACACTTATGTAGTTGTGTTCGTTCATTATACTTATCTCTCTTGTGTTATTTAATCATACTTAGAACTCCTTTAAACACTCTGAATTTCTCTCATGCAACGCTGTTATTCATTTGGAGTAATACTAACTTTCAAAGTCGCCTATCTACCAACACTGTCTACAAGCATGATCACTACCAAACAAAAAAAATACGCTTATGCCACTCTTGTACTAAACTCACCATATATAATCACACACACACCCCATCTCCAACACGCCGCACCTCAACGCATGCCAGAGTTCACAGGGTGAGGACGTACCAGAGCTCCCGCTACCCACAGCAAAAGAATAAAGAAAATAATAAAATAGACACTTGGTAAACTCTTGCACCAAACACAAACAAAAACAATGATCCGATAAAAAATTAACCATTTGAATCCATTAAACCCTTTCAATAAATTTAAACCTTTCAAATTTTTATCGGATTAAGATCGGATTAAGGATTAACCCTTTCAATCAAATCGATAATCCATCAATACCAGGTGAAAAGAAACTCCGCCTCCCCCTGACCAACTACTAATATGTTTCTCACTTCCTGCATGATTGTGTCTGGTAGTTTTGGACACCCTGATTCACGCACATCCAAAAATGTTTCCTTCTTCCCCCCCCCCCCCCAACCCCAACCCTTTTAAAGTTGCTGAACAAAGTATTGAAGGAAAGACTTGCAGGCGGTTTCCGGCCCCCAAACGGTGCAATAAGTGGTCACTAGTACGTCTTTATGGACTCAGTTTTCCAGTATGCGTGGAAGACCAACACATGCTGCTCCTCTAAGTAAAGGCTGTTTACGGTAAAGTGAACACTTTTGAAATCAACCTTAGAAATATGTCACTGGCCCTACCTCACATAACCTAACGGTCGCTCTGAGTGACATGAGCTCAGTCAAGTTGGTAACGATGGATGGGAAGTAGTTCGATATCTTAACGTCGAATAAAATGTGTTAGATAACCTTTTGTGATAATTTAAATTATTTTTTGGTTTTCTGTTTTTGTAATGCATTGAAGCGTATATATGAGCAGATTTGTAAAATATTTACTTTTCCAATACTTTCACAGTTTAACTAGACCGACGCACGAATAAAGTGATGAGGCCCATGGAAATGTTAATTTCACATAAGGCGGAATAATACACAACGTGCTATTGAGCAGGGCTTTCAGAAATGCTCATTTTACCGTGAAAAGCCTATACCGACATGTATGTATCCGAACAAACACGAACCGCTCTCAAGGTGAGTTGCAGCAGCAGGGACAAAGACTGAACCCACACGTCCGTGCGGATGGCATTGAAGTCTCGGCTTCGCCTAGCGTGTGGAAATTATTCGTTTTCGTGTCATCATTTCAGTTTCAGAGGTATTATTGGAAATGTTTGATTACAGAATAACTTATTTACTATTTACTAGTAGATTAGTAATTAATGTTTTATCTAATTTTCACTGAATTCTATTTCTTGGTTACAAAAAAAAAGGCTGGAAATTATTCATAAAGTATAAATATGTTCCTAATTTTGAACAACTAGCAGATAATACAATTGAAATTATGCACAAGAATATTATACTAATCGAAAAATTAGAATTTTTTGTAATCATACATTGTCAGTAATTACGATGAATCCGAAATTATTACGCGAAAACGAAGAATATCTACAAAAGATGTGACAACTAGCCTTAAGTTTCCTATGTACTAAAACGTTTTCTGTGAAATCGTTGTTTACACGTAAACGCGTATCTCGGTAAATACAAGTTATGGAAATATGACTTCTTGTCAGAAAAGATAAAAAATCATTTATCTTTGCCCCTATTTTTTTTGTCATATTAAGTGTATTCTTGGAGAATAATAATCGTGAAAATATATAATATCGCATTTCTAAAGCTTGCTTACGCAGTTTACTTAAGCGACAAGCGAAAAGTACAAGTAGTTTGATCTGTGGGCTTTCATCGCGTGTATTAGAACCCCTACGTTGCAGATCTAATTAGCACAGTACAGTGTTACGACGGAAACGCTGTACGCCTTGCGCGTAGGAGCGATGAGGTGATAGGCGTGCGTGTAACTGTTCGCCGAATAACTCCGTCGCTTCTTGACCTTGGACGCGTAGCTACGTAGTCCCCTTAAGGGCCGAAATCGTCCACACCCAAGGACTAGAGAGACTGTTGGCGTCACTTTCAATGACGTCCCGTTGCTTCTCGTACACAAGGGAATGTCTGTAGCACATTTAATTATGACCAATAGTTTGACATGTATGAGCGAGCATCAGGGCCCGAGAGCGAGTGGAACATGCTGTACATTTACACAGGGTCACTTAACCGCACCAGTGTTGCGCACTTTTTCTTTATTAGAACACTTGGAAATAGAAACTCACGCACCAGTATGGCGCTACACCGAAAAACTGTGTTATACCGTATGACACGTCACTTCTCACATTTGCCTAGACATTTATGCTGTGCACGATTTGCGTAAATTACTTGTTAATTAGTGAATAGAAGCGCTTAACACAGTTCCAAAACGTGCGAAGCATATGAATAGGCTGAGAAGTACAGATTAGTTGTTGCTGCATGGCGTAGCTGGACAGTTATTTTGTCTAGTTGTCTAAATTTTTAATACCACTGTTTTGCTACTGATGTATTGCTTTATCTATTTTTAAATTTGAAACCCTAAGATACTTATTTGTTTCAGTTTACCCGTTGCCAGTGCATTATATAAACAAGACCATCGCTTCCACTGCTGTTGCAAGAGCCGTATCAGGAGACATGAACCCAGCACCAGGTAAAGATTTTTTTTAATTTTAAGTTATTTTTACTTTACAATAATTGTCATTAAGGTTAATAAGTATAATTTTTAAAAGAAATAACAGTGTATAATTTCGCAGAAACATGTATCATATTAAAAAAATCACTTAAATTAAGAATATTTTTGCAACTAATTGGAGCAAACCAATAAAGAACATACAGATATCAGCTTAGTATATCATGACGTTCTACGTCATTGAGTGACAGGACCCCTTTATACACATATTTCTCATCCATGCTTGTTGAGTACAATCCCTATGGAGGTTCTGCAGGCGCGTGAGTAGGCTGCGTCATAGTAGTTACACGCTTTTTCGAGGGAAAATTCTAACAGTAATTACGTTTTCTTTCACTCGATTGCGTCTTATTTACTGCTTAGTGATACAGTAATCATATTAGAGATGCACCAGAATATTATAAATAATAAAACTGTAATATTCTTATTACAAATACCCGTTCAGTAAACATGTCTTTAAGCTGCTCAATACGGACAAGAATAATTAACATGGATAGTACTTTAGTGAATATTGGTAAAGTTTAATTAAACATTTCGTGAATAATAATAAAGACAATTTTTGGGCTTTAAGCGACCTCTTGCACATTATAGTTCATACATTTCACTACGCCGTGTTTCCATTATAACCAATAAGCAGTAGTTTTTCTTGTGATATGTTTTTAACAATTATGGTATCGTTATTTAACAGACAGTGTTTCATTATTCCGACATTAGTCTTGAAAAAGTTATAATTAAAGTAAACACCATAGCGATTTACAAGCTCGTTGGAACGCGCCGTGACGTTTTGAGGCTTGTGTTCACGTTTTGTTTGTTAGCCTTGAAACACGTTTGTTTAGGAAGAGTTGTTATAAAATTTACCATGCCAAAATTAACAGACTATAAACACCAAGAATTTTCAAACTGCTTCATTAAAACACTCTACTTAAGCAACTTAAAATAAATATTATTTATTATTTTTAATACCTTTTTGAAATATAATACTCGATTTATTTTAAAGAACGGGTATAGTAATACAATATATTATAGTATAGTATAGTGACTTTACTACGTTTGTGTTTAAGTGGCCTAACATTGTAATTACTTTAACATAAATGTAAGTTATTTGACATGATATTTACGATTATATAAAAAGGTACAGTATTATAAAATCAATACTGCAGACCCTCTATTGTCAATGATTTGGTGAAATCGGTTAAATGCTTACATATTATAGCGAGAATTCTGAAATTTTACTCTTTCAGTTTATATCAGTAAAATTCTGTTACACAAAAATAAATTCTAACGAAATTGAAAAAAAAATTAACGAACAGAAATGATTTTGTTTTCAAAATGGTGAGCACTTACGAAAGAATTTATTGATACGATATTCAAAAAATGTACTAAATGAAATATATATATATTATCAATGATTTAGCTTACGTTATGCAGTTTTTCATTCCTTTCTTAGGAATGTACCAACACTCAGTATCTAAGTTGAGAGATCCAAAGAGAAACAGTTAGTGAGGTTTTCAGAAGGGGAATGCCCTAGCCGAAAGACTCCAACTCAGCACCAAAGTATCTCAAAGGATTACATAGAAGGAAACTTCTCTGCTCTAAATGCGATACTTTATTGTCATAATAAATATAATATTCAACATGCAGTGCCCAGCCCACAGATTTAAAAGAAACTCACCTCCTTGTGTCTATGCCAGGCACACAAGTGTAGGCATTACCCACAGCATAACACAAAATCAAGTTGCAGAAAGAGAAAATTTAAAGACACAGAAAAAAACCCAAATATTCTTTAAGTAAAATAATATTATGCAATATTATGGGTCACCAAACAGGACTCATATAAATACTACAATGAAACCAAAGTGATTCAAAACGATTGGGCACAACAACACAAAAAACAAACAAATAATATACATATATATTATAATCTCTCAACAACCAATAATATATGTGAGCCTAAGCAATCTATCGATTAATATTTGGCCATCTCATTCTTATTTTTATATTTTGTAAATTAATTTTAACACGTTGACTTTTAATATATATTGGGGGAAGGAGCGCCCTAATTTCAGCAACCTAGAGATTCTACTTAATTATGCAACCAAAAGCAATAAATATACATTATGAACCTTCTCCACCCTAATAGTGAGCTGAGTGCATTATATTATGGTTTTACAGTCAATATACATTTTTGTTTCACACCTAATTTTCCATTCATCACAAGAAACAAAATAATTTTCTTTATTATTTTAGTCCTGTAAAATGTTCATGTTTAAGTGCACAAAGTGTGTATTAACACACATTTGAAAATAACAAATTTAAAATTTTGTCTCTCTACTTTGAAGTCGCCATGTGCTTAAGGAATTCAAGAAGCATGATGCAAGAAAAGGGATTAATTCATGGTTAGAAATCTAAAGATCTGACCGAAATCCTCGTGAAAATGGTGTGGACAGCAACACATAATATTGGCACATGGTGCACAGGTCGATGCCACAAGCGCACTGGCAGGAACAGTTACAAGTCAGCTCATGAAGATGGCTATTTAAGGCCAAGGGTGAACTGTGCTACACCATGAAAATAAAAAAAAAAATTACATAATGGAATAACCCTTTTTGTCGCAAACACTAAACGAGCTGCCCCAACAAAAATAAAATAATTGCACTCACCAGGGCGGCCAAAATATGAAACCACTACATATTGCAGGCGAAAATACTCGTGGTAAATAAAATGGTCACAACATGGCGGAGAGAGGAAATGAACAAGACAGAATCAGCAAATTCCTTCGTGAACGTAGCA
Organism: Dryococelus australis; assembly: GCA_029891345.1. NCBI lineage: Eukaryota > Metazoa > Arthropoda > Insecta > Phasmatodea > Phasmatidae > Dryococelus > Dryococelus australis. The sequence goes on along the minus strand of CM057009.1, from coordinate 261,620,564 downwards.
ACTTGGAAAATGTTCCCGAAGTCGTGACATGATTAATCGAAATATATCGAAATACCATATCATGAGTAAAAAATACAGTGGAAAATATAACAAATCGCACTTGGATTTAGAACTTATATAACATAATATAAAACAAAAGAAAAAACTTGACATGATTTAAAAAACTACAGAAATGCATCAGACAAGTGTAACACCGTATCGCAAAGTAAAAAGAATTGATAGATTGTAATAATAAATAACTTTATTGCGGGCCAAGTGCTACCACCTATCGCGAGGGCAGACTAATAAAACCAAATAAATCTAGAGAAACAAAAATAAGTTACTCTTTTAAAATTTAACAAACAAAATTTGAAAATAATAAAGTAGTAATCTTTTAGCGCCGTTTACATAATTTACAAATGAACAATAGAGGATAAATAGAATTGTCTGGGTAATACAAAATTTATGTCCGCTTTCTTTTATTAAATAACAATTAGTTTTACACAAAAAATATATACCTTTTAATCAAAGAGAAACAAGGAAGAAGATACAAGAACGGGCTTTGCAAAAATAATTAAATTGCTAGAAACGCAATTTGAGAAGAAAAGGTATAAATTAGGAGAGAGCGTACTGTAGCATGGAATAACACTCTCTTCCTCAAAGCGGAACTACCCCTGCGATGGCGAGCAACAACCACAAAACAAAAAAAATAACGTTAGTATAGGGGTAGGACAAACAAACAACATTCCTTAAAGTACGTAAATAAACAAACATCATAATAAGGTTTACTACCTATCCAAGAGCTTCAGCGGAACGGGAAGTTAGGGTTACTACAACAGTTCACTCAGGTAATTCGGCGGAGTAGCTAGGAGGCTGAGAAGGAGTTGGGCCAGTGATAAAAATGCAAAATAAACTACAGCCACAGGATTAGACCAAGACAAGGGACAGCGAAGACCCAGTATGATTGGTGCACAGCAAACAAAATATACACAGAAAGAGAGGTGAGACCACCCAATGACTTACTCAAAAGTCATTCTTTTTCCTAAGAAAATTCTAATATCACAAAATACTAAAAGAACTAACAACCTTATTGAACCAGCACTAGGAATCCTAAAACTTGGCCAGAAACTTTTCCCAAGGTAATAACATTTACAAATGCAAAAACAAAACAATTATTATTACTATGCATACATAACCTCATTAAACAATATTTTACAATTTGCGCAAATAGATTCTTAAATACTATTACAATGGATTTTATTTGTATTTAGGCCTATAGAACAGGTCAAATAAACAAAAGACCCTACGAAATCTCTGGCTAATGGGTGATCAGTTCACTACCGTGATCGAGACAGAGTACAACACAAAATTTTACAAAGTTATTGCTTATTAATTTCTTTGTATTCATTACATAATTATTACTTCTCATTACTTCTCATTACTTGTTGCTTATTTCTTATCACGTGTTGCTTATTTCTCATTACTCTGGAGTAATTAACAATAAATGACAGGTAGGGCTTGCAGTGCCCTAACAATGTCAAAACACTAAGTAGCAACTTTCGAATATAACTTTTTAAAATGTGAGATGTGTTCGCGCGTAATACAAACTCCAGTTTCACGATTAGTCAGACTGGCTGTAACTGGGGTTAAACATTGCTGGATCCTATAAGGAACAGCCCAACGAAATGACAACTTTGCCCTTTTCTTATCCAGAGCTATACTGGTAGGATGAGTTCTTAACAAGACTAACTCGCCTACCTTAAATGGATTTTCAATTCTACTTGCATTATATCGCTCACATGTCCTTTCATGAGCAGCCTTCAAATTTTTAAGAACAGAAACTCAGACATCAGTTACATTACTAACATCATCAGGGAGCAAATCATGCAGTCCCCATAAATTAGCCAACGGGTTGTTTGGCAAGTAAGTAAACATTAATCTGAAAGGAGGCGACTTGTGAGAATCATGTCATGCATAACTGAAAGCCATCTGGAGCCAATATAATTCCCTATCCCAGTTCGTATGCGAGGCAGGAGGGGACAGGGTAATATTTTTGATTCCAAAAGAGAAACACATTTGTTTGAAATGTTTTGATGTGAACTGAGAACCGTTATCAGAGACTATAGAGGAAGGAAAACCAAAATTTTGAAAAATATTTTATATTTACATATTTAAACACTTATGCATAATTGAAGACTTGATATAAAAATTGGGCTAAGTACAAAAATGTTACTTTTGAGATATTTACATTTTTTTTTTTGGTAAATCAATAAAAAATACACATGATGTGTTCTAGTAATTTTTATTGGTTCACCAGTAACAAAGAAATAGGTTAGAGGAAACCCAAATTCACCAGTACCTTCAAAATCACACAAATATTAACAAACCACGCAAAATTGTAGAAGGTACTAACCACCAACACATACTACATAAATAATGGGCTATGTGACAAGCCACAGAAGCAAGGTAATGTTCACCAGGAATGTTATTATAGGTTAGAAGTTAGCAATAATTGCATAAGATACGTATGTCTTGTTACCTTTTAGGCAAACAAAAACTAAGTTGCCTAGTCTTAGCGATTTAACAGTTCTCCATAGAAAGGTTTATTCTCACTTTTCAGGTAAGGGAGCTTCTGTGCGAGGTCATTCTTCTTTTCTTCAGAGATCCTGGAGTAGCAATTTAATGGGGGTAGCATATTTTTTATTGCCGTGTTCGTCACATTCTTCTTCAAAAGGTGAAAAGATGACCAGCTTTCGAACTCAGACAATGTTGTACGTGTTCTCAGAGCTCCAGGATAAGATTTCGTCATGTTGATCCACTGAACTTTGGAAATCTGTATTTTAGATGTGCTAAGTGCCTTATCTGCAGCAGTTTTAAAGTCGTAGAAATCATCTGGTTGCATTAGTGTTACAATGAAAAAATTTTGTGGTTAGCAGTCACCATTACTTTCATTAAGTATGTAGGTATTTTACAATGTTCGACACATTTTCGTTTCTCTACAAGAGTAAAATCTCTGTCACAACTTAAAAATGAGTGTCCTGAAACTAAGTACTTGTGGTTCACTTCATCAACATATCCCTTACATAGCAAATAGCACCACAAGAATAAAAGCATGCGGTTTTTATTCTGGGCTACGCAATTGTTACTCCACACATTTAATGTTTTCTTCCTAGTTACACCATATGTAATTGTCTTGAGAACACATGACGCCACTTCGTTACTACCATGCCCACTTAACCCTTCATCTATACTGATATATAAAGAGGTAGTGTTTGTAACTTTGTGTGTTTTGTGTGTTTGGATGTAGGAGGTAATCTTCGAAACTACTCATCCGATTTTAAATTCTTTCACCAGTAGAATGCTACGTTATCAATGAGTGTCATAGGCAATGTTTTATTTTAAAAATCAAAAGGGATCCCTACTAAAACTCCAATAATGTAACCCAAAGTGTAAATAAATGACCTATAAAATTCCTTACATTGGGTGCGCTGCGAAAACTATTGATGATAGAACAAAATAATGTACTACGGCTTTGCAGAACACATCATTATCTACAAAAAGTGTCGCGACACCATATATCTAACTATTATAGTTATGTCACAATAAATATTTTTTTTTTTAAAAACTGAATTAGAACGCCGCCGCTAGAAAAGGCACTTTACTTGTACCTTGGTATTAATCCTTATCAAAATAAATTATTCACATTCAAGACTGGTTCAGTACCTGTATATTACTTTTAGAATTATTGGGAAACATGTTAGGAGGGCTTATATTCCTTAAAAGCATGATAGGAGTACCGACTTTTAATGATAGTTCGTGAGGTGGCAAGCCAGAAGGATTAAGCGAATTTAGAAAATCTTGAGGAAAGTGGACGACATCGTCAACATTGGTGACTGTTTCAATCGACTTATAGGTTTTGACTTGGCCGGGAACTCTTTGTATAATGAGATTGTTGATTTCATTGACAGTGTCGTTCCTAGGAGATACTATTGCTCTGGAACACAACCAGTGAAAGTCGCCTACGTGTTTGGCTGGTCGGTGTCCGCACAATGTATTAACAGTGTAATACGATTGGTTCACTGTCAATATGACATAGTAGGGTATTTCAAACTCGCATATTATAAGAAGTAGGGTGGTAAGCTGAGAGGTTTAGTTTGTCAGCAGCTCCCGTGGAAGTTGGATCACCTCGGGTAGCTTCTGCATCTTCGCATCGATTTTTCTCGGGTTTCTTGTTTCCAAGGCCATTCAAAGTCATGGGGTTAAGGTCGATGGACTTTACATCTACTATGGTGATCGTATCCTGTAATATAATGCGCTTTTTGACCTTTATGTATTTTCTTGAGAATTGTTTCAAGGTCGTTCAATGTCATGGGGTGAAGGTCAAGGTAGTCCCTATCTAATATGGCGGTAGTAGCCTGTAATGTGTTATGCTTGCTGACATTTGTGCATTTTTCTCAAGGTCAAGGACAATGGTCAAAGGTCAAGATCAAGGCCATATGGGTCAAATATGGCGGACGGGTAACATAACAATATTACGGCTGGGTGGCTCCAGCTCCGATTCCGGATCCCGTTGTCACCAACTTCTCTATTTCCTACTACTGTTCGATTTATTTGCAGCAGGTGGTGAAATGATATTGTTCTCCACTTCTTCCTTTTTACTGTACTGTTAAAACAATAAAATTTCGTTAGACGCAACGGTTCTTTCTTGGTGTGCAAATATATGTGTCAATGAATGTACATAATAATAATGTTTCCATTTAGAGTGATAGTTGCGGGTAACCTATTCGATTGCAACAGGAAAGTGAAATTAGTAAAATTTTCTTGTGGAGATTTAATTTTTAGAATAATTTATTTTACGCTATTAACATCTGGTCCGCCAAAGGCAAACATTCTAGCTGCTACGGTACCATGGAGACCAATGAGGTTTATAAATATATAAACAAATCAAATATTTTTTACAGTTAATATATTTTTATAAATGTAAGGTTAAAATTTAAAAAAATACATAAGGGTTTCTTTTTTATTGTAGTGCTTTGTATTACACACAGTGGTAACAATTCTACAGAAACTGATAATTAATTATTAAAATAAGATTAAATGATTTAATTTATTTTATTACACTTTCTATACAACTTTTACTACACTTAATGTGCCAAAAGCCCAGAAAATGGTCTATATAAGTTGCTTAGTTGAAATCCTAATCACTTATGTAAATTTGTAACAAGTTTACAAATAATTTTTCTACATATATATTTTTTAATGTGTTGCATTCACAATTCTTGTTGTAGTAACTGGCTTTCGCTCAATTTTAATCACTACAACCACCATTGTGATCTTATTATTACAGCAAATAAAATGAGCAATATCAACAAAAGGCTCTTCGCTTGAAAATATCCAAATTTCTATTATCATCATAGATTTGATATAAAATTTGCATGGACGAGGATCATCTTGATAGATAAACGAATAAGTCTTTGTTTGGAGGGTTTTGTTTGTAAACATTCACCGAATCGACGTTAAAAACTGTGAAAAACGCTAATATTGCATGAACATTGGTGTTTTATTTTGCAGAATTAGTTATATTTTAATATTTCACCTATATTGATCATGCAAATGACAAGCCTATATATTTTATAGTTAGCATATTTTCATATAATCATTCACAATTCCCATAGTATTTAATTCATTAATGGCTGATGTGATCTAAATACATCATTACGTATATTTGTATATTTTTAATCATGCACTTTTGATTGTTTCCAGGTCTTTGCTTACCAGTGATCGTGAGCTTCTGCCACTATCAGAGGGTATCCTACAACTACACGATGTTTCCAAACTACATTGGACATTTCACACAAAGGGATGCTCAACAGGTAAGAAAATGTATTAATTAAACGTTCTAACAGTAAAATGTTACCGGTCACATTTTGGTAATTTCTACATAGGGACCTACTTTATTATATCAACAAAACACATTAAACTCTTTCTTCTTTGAACCAGAGACATTAACTGGCTGAGTGCCTGCCAGGCAGTTTCCAGCAAGTAAACGCATGGCTCTGGATTCAAAGGGACGTTTCCTTTATGATTTACCACTTACACTACCTACTCAATCATATGGTTTGTCACACACGTAACACTTTTAGAGCCTGATGGAAAATCTGTTTTCTCCATGTGAATTGCGGCGTAATTTTCAACTGTGGTCAAAAATGCTGCAGGATGTAATGCGACATTTGTTTGATTGTGTTCGAGGTAGCATTTATGCTTGTCTATAGGCATTATATTTACCATTCATTGTGTCAAAGACGATTATTCTTACTTCTTCCACTTTATTTATGTATATTAATGCAAAAACCAACTCTGTGCGACTTATTCCAAGAAAGTAAATGAAAATAATAATTTCCTTAATATTTTATTGTTTGAATATTTGTGTAGTTCACTTAGCTTGGTTAAATGTAATAGGATATTGCAACCAGAAAATTATATCTCGTGTAATACTGAAATGGATGCTGCAAAATTATTCCAGTTTTTTATTAAGTTAGAGAGTCAAAATACATTAGAAGAGATAAAAATATGATTTATAATTTTGTAATCAGAGATTAAAACTTCACCTACCCATGGAAGTTGCTTTCAGACTGTGTAGTATGTAATACGTGCCTTCTTAATTGGTTATACCACAATAACTTTAATGACAGAAAGTTGTTCAGTGTGCACAGGTTTAAAAAACGTTGAGTCACCATTTTTATAGCATTTGTTGCGTCCATTGTTATGATGTAATGGCAATGGCACTTTGCAGGGGTGGTATGCTACCACAATAATCAGGCAACAGGCAGAGAAATTACGCGACAATTTATTTACACATTTGGGCAGAAGACATGGGGCTTACAGTGTCTGTTCAAAATGTCTGCCACCGTTGGCCACACAGGCAGTGCAGCGCTGGAGCATGTTGTCACACATGTGCAAAGATTTCCGGCGTGGCTTAGAAGGGATCAACTTCTCTCTGTATCCACATAATGAACTCATACATCGAGGCAAGGGCTGTGGCATACACCACCGATTTTATGTGACCCCACAACCAGAAGTCAGGTAGTGTGATGTCAGGTGAGCGTGGTGGCCACGCTATGGCGCCTCCCCTACCTATATACCAGTCCGGGTAGTGCAAGTCGAGGTGTCGGCGAACCGAAATGTCGAAATGAAGTGGGGCCACGTCCTACTTAAACCACATCTAGTCACGAGTATCTAAAGGAGCATCCTCCAAGTCATAGACTAAAGCTGAAGTAGACCGCTTATCCGTCTTCTGCGCATGTACCCAACATTGACCTTCCCCAAAGGAACACAACTGTCAAAGTCATATGGTCAACAATGATGAAAGTCTTCGTTATTATCTTCATTTTAATGACAATCACTATTATATGAATTAAATACTTCTACCAATTTGAAGTGAATAAATCTGCATCACGAATCGGTTGGAGTAAGAATACAAACATACTAAAGCATTTGTTTACAAATAAGTTTTTTAAACTAAAATCCAAACCATGCCGTTTTCGCTAGACGTGTTGGCAGAAAGGCAGTTCAATGCTGGGACACGGAGATTGGTTGTGCGCAGCCAGCGAGATCAGTCTACCTCATCTTTAGTCTAAGCTTCAAATATTACTGTAACAAGTCCTGCAGGAACTGGAGTTACATACCACCACTCAGACAGAGAGATTGTGCGCTACTGAGCGCTTTTATCAGGCGTTCAGAACTGCGCACAGGCTGGTTAATGTGCCAAGTGTACATAGTACACATTGCAAAGTACCCTGCACATTGTCACTGCCATTAGCGGGTTACCTAGGGATGTTAGACAATTGGTTACTGGATGTAGTATTAAGCTCCGATTGTGCTCATCAACCTAACTCTGGTGGTTATTATCATTTGTTCGAGTACACGGTTCATACACATAGAATAGAAAGCGAGAGAGATTGTTGGTTTTTTGGTGACCTTTTCTACCACCCAAACATGTACTCTGTTTATCTGCCTAGAATTACATGCCAATTATAACTCAAAATCTCAAAGTTTTGGCCATTAAAAATTGTACAGAATTTCGGGATTATCTCGGAAACATTGTTCCCTACACCATTCACCTTCAGTATTCGGGAGGGTTGTATTTTTGGATACAGTTTTATATATCACTCGACCGCGGCAAGTGTGCACCCTGAGAATATGCGAGCTATAAGTCGAAGTCCTCCTGCCTTTGCCCTCTGTCATTCACTACTAGGGGCGGAGGGGAAGAAAGCTCTCCGCTGCGAGCTGGTAGTGTAGCACTGGTCATAACTCGTGCCACACTATTTCCGTGTTCTTACGTTCGCGATTGATGGAAGTGTTTAAGCGCGCACGGTTGATAGTTACAAGATGTGGAATAAAAGAGGCAGTGGTGTTAGGTCTTTAGTAATGGCATCAACTAGTAGGTCAAGAAATAAATCTTTATACAGGCAGTGCAGAGAAGTCATAAGGAAAGTGATTAAATTTTGTGATAAGGAAAAAGCATCCGGACTACTTATGCATCCGATATGTCAAGCTAATAAACGTACGGCAGCTGCAACAGGTAAATCGGAACGAACTATTTTCAAAATTAGATAAGAAGGAAAACAATCTGATGTGAGTGGTGAAAAACTGCACACGCCTGGGAAGAAAAGGGCGAAAAATGGCGAAGAGATCTGTTTAGATGTGAGTAGTAGGATTACAGTGAATTTGGCACAAAGGCAGGGGCACAGAATTAAGATTCGGCTGGCCGCCATGTTGTTATGTCACCACCCGCCATCTTGGAAGCCAGTGCTCCGTGACCATTGATCTTTGACCCCTGACCCATGATGTTTTACCTTTGACCTCAAAAACTAAAAAAAATATGATAAAGTTTTTAAAAAATTATTGATGAGTTTCTAAAAAAATCATTATTAAATATTTTATAAAAAAATCTCTTAAGAATTAATAAAAGAATATTATTAAAATGTATTTAAAACTGTTAAAAATTATAACAATTATTATAAAAAGTGTACGCCTATTTTAAAAAATCGCTTAAAACTTGACAAACAAAATTATTATTAAAATATTACTGAAAAATCATTTAAAAGTTTATAAAAATGTATTTTTATAATTTTTTTAAAAGTCATAAAAAATATTTTAAAAACTGATATACATTACTTGATATTGTCTCTCATGTTCGTTCGACTGCCATCTTGGTATGCTCTCATGTACGTTACATTAATTAGTCACCCTCGTTCCACCGCCATATTGCTAAGCGTCATTTGTTTTCAACACCTAGGTAGCACTAGTGTATTAGTTTTTTTTTTTTTAAGTTTATGTGGTGCTGAATACCCCTGCCAATGTTTTTCGCATTAACTAATTAGTCACATACGTTCAATCCATAGCAGACGACTAACCACCCCCCCCCCCCAAACACCGACCTCGCAATATATTTAAGTGTTCAAGTGCCCCCCACCAAATATTCTCATTGGCTAAGTACTCACTTCGTTCAATCCAATGCTTCCCATTGGCTAATAGCCGCATCCCTATCCCCATCAATGATTCTCGTTGGCTAGTTACTGTTTAGTCAGCAAGCCTCCACCCCACCAATTCTCCTCATAGGATGATTACCACAACAATGTTTCCCATTGGCTAATTAGTCGGCAGGCCTCCACACACTTGACAACCTTCCCAAATTGTTATTTTTCTCGGTTGTCTTCGGAAACCGTCATTTCTACCAATCAGGTGCATTCGCTCGAACCTCGCCAATATTTCTTATTTGTTAATTAGTCACATCTGTTCCACCCCACCAATCAGTCACCTTTGTTAGGCCCCTCCCTACAATCTCTCAGATTAGTTAATTAATCATGTGACAATCTACCCGACCAATCGGCGACCTACCACTATAGTCGCGCTCTGGTTTTGTAAGACATGTCCCGATTGCCTGTCGGGAGAGTTTTATCTCACTATTTCAAGAGGAGAGCCCAGTGGTCATTTCGTAACTTGTAAGGTGTCAAACGTCTGCTATGGTAGTCATGCCATCAAGCACAGAAGAAACCATCAGCAATGCAGAAGAAAATGAAGATGATAACCTTTGGCTCATCTGCACAATATTGGCATGAGGGACAACTTCGTCTATGTCGTCGACTGGCAAGAACCCTCAACCATCAGACAACCAGCTCCTGCCTCGCTACTATTATTATTTTCTTATAATCTTAGGCGAATCCCGGAAGTATGCAGAGCAGAACACATACTTCGAACTTGCCTTTGTCTTAAATGGGAATGTTACATTTTTAGGTGCTAGGGCAACACTTCATCTCATCTTACTGATCTTGGGTTTGATGTAATGCAGGCATTATTACGTTTTTGTCTTCCCGGAAAAATTTAGTCCCATCGTTTCAGGTGCAAATGGAGTGTAATTTCTTTGTCTTGTAAATTTATCAGTTCCTCATTTTGGTCCACGATCAAAATGGCTACTTCGGAAATGCTCTTTGCAACGATCGGAACGTAAATGAGCTTTGTCGGAGATTCTGCGATTTTATATCCAGGACCTATGGTGGGAGCGAACTCGTAAATAGTACTCCTCGGTGTCCCATTCACATAACTGCAACTTGCGAAGTTACAGTTTATGTGTATGATGTTGACCGGAAAGATGTTTATGGCATGCGAAAAATCGTGTTTCTTTCCTGCTTCGTACACTCTGGCTTCGAATCTGAACATGGGCCCGAACGTCTCAGGCGCAAACCATTTCGGCCTTCAGGATATTTGGATTCCCATACAGTTCGAATGCGATATCGTGCAGTAGCGATTTCTATATGAAGTATTCCATATCCTTCAGCTCGTACACTCTGGTGGGAATGACGATGTCTTTCCCATCTCCTGCCACTATGTACCGGAATGCAGAATTCACATTTTCTTCTATGTTGCATATGGAGTTGTAAGTTTGAAAGTCTGTTAGCCCCACACAACATTCCCCTCCAGCTCTGAGGGAGGGTAAAAGCTATCAGCTCGGGCATTTTAACGCTCAGAATGATGGACACTGACATACTGACAAGATCAGTACGACTGACACAGCCTTTTTATTCCCAGTGTATTATCACTGGTAATCGCGAATACCTAAAAATCGCAGACACAAGTGTCCGCAGTTCCACATGTTGGGGCTTAGCTCCGTCTCATAAAGTCAGTTAACAATTTTTCATGTACTGTCACAGTTCGAGCGGAGGACGCAAATTCCCAAAACCGTCGTAGTATATAACACGTTTGTCATGGTTTACACAAGCTACCCAGTGCGTGCCGAGCCCAGCTGTTGTGTCCATATTAATTATGGCTCTCTCATTACATTTTGGTTTGGGGGCAAAGCTTATCTCGTAAACACACTGCGAAAATTACTTATCTTCAATTTGCATGCAAACAGTTCCAAGTCCACGTTCGTCAGTGGATGTCTTGTCAGCTTCACTTTAATTTCCTTCTTCGATATTTCCTTTTTTTTCGCCCCCAGCAATTGATCTTCTTCTCCGATACATGTGACGAATATAGAGTCCTTGACTGAACGTTTGTTTTACCCATGTCGATAGCTTCCAACATTCTATTATGACAGTGGGTTTCCTCTACCTGTTTCCGGTATGTAGAAGCTCACTTCATGGCACTAATGATATTCGTGACTGCCCCAGCGATTACAGCCAGAGCACCGATTGCAGATATCAGTGCAGGCAGGAAACCACGTACCTTGTTCTTCAATTTTCTATTAGAGCACCGTTTGCTTGTATGTAGATCCATGCCTAGTTTCACCTTCACTTCCATGATGTTGGATGAGGCGTCTGCCTAGTGTCCAGATCATTGTTTAGGGAATAAGTGATGGCGGACACGCTTCGTCCAACACATTGATACCCGTGTCGCCACGCGATGGTCTAGCTTTGTTCCGCAGAACCGGGGATGTAGAGTTCGAACAGGAGTCAGTCAATGAGTGAATTGGCGATCCCACAACTGGATTTTTCCATATTTAACTTACAGCATATTGAATTAAGCTGAGAGGGCAAACGATTAATATTCCTCCTTTATACTTTTTCTTTTAGTATCATTATAGTCTTGGAACACTACAGATATTTTTTATCATATTCAAATATGACAACATTTTAGTGTGAATTCTGCCAGAAGCTGTTTCCTCGGAGTGATAATTTAAAGAGACATTCTAAAATGTGCTTAACGTAATCAAGAAGCTTGTTTATGCTACATCCTCCTCATACTCCTCCTATTCCAATGTATGATATGAACCAAGCAGAAGAAAACAGTGTATAAGTCGTCAAGCAAGATGTTACTCTAGGCATACACATTCATGCTGACGATGAAGATATTTCCCACGAATCACGCCATGGTGCCTTGTTGCCTACTAGTGTGTGGGGCCTGATTTGTGGACCGTAGGGTCGTGGCAAGACATGTGTTCTGCTGAGCCTTTTGGAAGAACTGAACGGTCTTTGGTACAAGAACGTGTAAATTAAAAATCGCTCCAGCAACCGAAATACCAGCGACTGGCACGAGTACTGCAGGTCGTGGAATGTATGAGTTATGTCCCATGCAGCAATAACAAAGCCGTCGTACCACCGAACGATGCTCTTCCAAAATCAATATTTGTCTATGATGACATTGCCTGCGAAAAACAAACTTGCATCCAAGGATACTTTAGCATGGGACGGCACGTGAACATGGACTGCATGTACCTTGGCCAGACTTATTTGCATGTCCCCAAACAGCTACTTCGCGACAGCGTTAATGTGTTGGTGCTGTTTCGCATGTATGACACTAATTTATGTCACGTTTACAACGATCATGTATTAATGCTCCCCTCCCCCACCCCACCCCCACCACCAGTTATCATAAATCTGTCAAGTGTACTACACCCTTCATACTGATTTTTCGTTTGTAATTACATTTTCAACATCCAGGTGACATAATACATCTAGGTGACCATCACCTTGACCTCACATCTGTGACCTTGACCATGCACACTTGTCATTGGATATCCTTGAATCCAAAAGTAAATTACATTTTGTTTTATAAAATCCAAAAAATTTCCGAAAGAATATAATAAAAAATTAATTAAATACTTGTTTTTAATTAATCTTTCTGTCAATCTCGCAATCTTTCTATAAATCAACACCACAATCCACAATCCATACCAATCCACACCAGTTCACTACAGTCCACACATGAATCCACACTCCCATCCACACCAATCCACTCCAATCCACACTTGAATCCACACACCAATTCTCAAACCAATCCACACAACAATCCACACATGTATCCACACATCAATCCACATACCAATCCAAACCAATCCACACATATCCACACACCAATCCACTCCAGTCCACATATGAAGCCACACACCCCCATTCACACATCAATCCACACCAATCCACATGCAAATCCACACCAATCCATACCAATCCACACCAATCCTTTGCAATCCTCCATAATCCACTGCAATCCACGACAATCCTTTGCAATCTTATTCCACAATTCACAGCAACCCACGCCTATCCTTCAACCAATCCCAATCCTTTGTTCAATCCTTCGGTTAGTCCCTCACACATATGTATAGAAATTACATTCGTTCGCCAACTGTCGACCAAATGCATTCATGTCGACAGAATTAATGTATTGTATGCAGTCAACTATTCATACATTTTTATATCAAAGTTTTTATTATAACTCTATTTGCAGATCTTTCCATTAATAGTCGAGTGTTCATAGCACCACTTTATAATTGTGATCTAAAAAAGGATACGACACACAAAAAAAAAGAATATAAAATTTTTATAATAATAATAAATTATTATTTTGTAATTGCAATTTCAGACAAAAGCAGTTCATCACATCATGCGATATATCCCCTATTCTTCAGTTTACTAATAATTGAAGTTTCTCGTAAATGTGTTTGAGATCCCCACGTTTTTGAGGGTCAATCAAATATATGAGTCTATCAGCAAGTTTATTCGAGTCTTTGGGAAATAGGTATCCAATATTATTAGCATCTTATACCTTTTTCATGTCGCTTGTTACAGCAATGTGTTGGAAGAGTGCATCATTGCATCGAGAAAATCGCCATCATAGTCTTCAGCACTATCACTGTCTTCATGTTCATTTTCATCAATGCTTTCTTCATGGTCATCTTCAACTCCTGTTTGTATTCTATATTAAATGTGCTTTTTTATGTAGGGGGAGTAGTGTGCTCATCATTATTTAGAGCCGACGACCGTTTATTTTGAATTTCGTCGACTTAACACGAAAGTCTTGCACGCGTGCATTTTCCATACACCGACTCTACCACGCCTTATAGTCCTCTCATTCCATCATTACAATTAACTGTCTCACCATAATCGTCTGCCGAATCAGTACCCATCGATGCAGCAAGTAGTAATGATATCACTTGCTGGTTCTCAAAAGACGAATCCATGCAGATCTCGATGCAGTTCTTCAATGTATCACATCTTATAAACTGCATGTTCTCATTGTCGTACTGCTTCATACTGCGAGTTCCGTTGTAGTCTGCGAAAATTTTACGTAGTGTATGTCAATTCATGTTGTCTCGAGTAATGCAAACGTGTGGTACAATTACACGTACCAGTGTCTCTTTAAATTATCGCTTATACCAAATGTTGCACTTTACATATTGCATGTTAGTATTTTGGAAGTCGGCATTGTGCATTACAAATTTTACTGAAGTTCTTGGCACAGTAACAAAATATATGGAGGTTCGCATTTAGTCGTAAACGACATACACAATTGCACATCGGCAGTGGTTTGCATTGTCTTCAAGCATATGTAAATTCAAACATTTGTGTTACTACTGCACAGTTTGTACTCCTCAGTGCTGAATCCTCAGAGTTAACTCCTCAATGTTGAATCCTCAGAGCTGACTTCTCAGAGCTGACTTCTTAATGCTGACTTTTTAGAGCTGACTCCTCAGTGGTGACTCCTCGGTGCTGACTCCTCAGAGTTGACTTGTCCATATTTATATCCCTCACCCACCACCTTTTCACGGCTCCTTTCATTTCCCATGCCATTAAAAATAGCATCTTGTTGCATTTTATATGCTTTTCATAATTGAACAATTTTATTTTCATGATGGCTCTACCTCCTTTCTTGTCCCCTCACTCTTTAAGGTACATTTTTGCATTTCCTGAGCAGATTAAACTATAAGCTTTAATCTTGGCATAAATCACTCCTTCCTTGACTGTTTCAATTTCCGTAATGATTCTTCCCCTAATTGTCCTTCGGCTACATCATTTTAGATAATTTTGATACTCTGAAACTTCTTATTCTGTGTACTACATTATTGACATGTACCATATTCTTCTCAACAGTATATATATTGCTGCCCAAACCGAGGATATATACGTATATGGCGAAAGATTGCCGGGATTTGGATTTCGTGATGAATTAATATTTTAACTTAACAATAAATTACATATAAACATCTTCCTTCCTAGACAACTACACTTACTGCTAACTCGTCTAAAAAAGAGGAAACTAACAAACGTGGTTTGAGAGGCCCGTGAGCACTTTTTTAATCTGGAAATTATGCTTATTATAACATACTGTCCACCAAAAGGATTGTATTTAAATTAAATTTTATTGTGTAATGGTATATACAAACGAAAGACGTGATAATAAAACAATTTCATCAGTACCATGTTAGAAAACCTGCATCACATTAGAAATGTACATTTAGTGCCTAGAGACATGTTGCAATATTACCGGGAATATAATCAAACAAATAGCCTATTTTATTCTGCAGCGTTTTTGACCACACTTTATGAAAATGATGCTCCGATTCACATGGAGGAAACTGATGTTCCATCAGGCACTATAAACGTTTCGTGGGTGGGAAGCCATGTAATTGAGTAGGCAATGGAGTAGTAAAACGCGAAGGAAACACTGGGAAACCAGAAACGTGTGTGGTGACTTGCTCGTAGGCACTCAGCAAGGCAATGTACTGCATGAGGCCAGAGGGTCTTCAGCATACATGGAGTATTTACTGACCCTTATATCAATACCATAGATGAACGGCGATCATATATATATATATATATATATATATAATGTTTCATATTATCTCCACCCCTGTAGTGTAGAATGTGTGCCACGGCAAAATACAGAGACTGTAGCACTCACTTTCGGTCCTCCAGAATCCAGCAAAGCAGTTATCTATTCCCATAGAAATGGATGATTTGTTGCCGAAAACATATAAACATATAATTTAATGCATAGACTTCGGTCCAGTGAAAAACTAAAAATACTATGTAATATGCATACAACATCCTTCACCTTAAAGTGATGTCTTCCTCCCCCTTTCCCCACCAAATGACCTGGACATGGGAATGCTGGCTTTAAATAACAATAAATGTAGTTTATTTACGGGAATAAGAAATAATTATAGGATTAAAATGTATATAGATATCAAATATCAAGGGGGGAGAGAGAGATAGAGAGAGAGAGAGAGAGAGAGAGAGAGAAAGAGAGAGAGAGCGTTAAAATAGCCCACCTATAAACATTGATGAGATCTATATCCAGAATTCTGCCTTTTTCATATTGATAGACTTGACTTTTAAAATAGTGTGCGTTATTTTCCTCATTACTTAAGTATTATGATGTGATTTTTGTTTCCAGGAATTTGAAATGTTCAATGCAATTGTCGAAGTGCGGTGCTACGAGCTAGCTGCACTTTTCTTATGTTCTGTGTTCGTGCCCAAATGTGGATCAATTGGACAACCAGTGACGCCATGCAGCAAACTGTGTTTTGGTAAAGATCTCTTTTTCTCTACAAATTTTAAAACTGATTTCACATGCATAACCAAACAGTGGTAATGTTTCAAAACAATTTTAAAACTGAATACAACTTCATATGTGTGTATACTTACAATCCTAACACGATTATATTTTTCCGTATTTAAGTACAAACAGTTACAAATATATTGGCTATCACAACTGTCACCGCATTATTGATCTATTTATGGCTAAGTGTGTAGAATTCTAACGTAAGATATTTTTTAAGAAGTCGTTATATATCCTTATTATACTCGTTTCATTATACGCATGTTAATAAGCTTATATGCAAGTGTGTTTGTACATTATTTAGCGTGTGTATATATAGATATATAATATATACAATCGTGTAAAAAAAAGGGTAGTATTAGAAAACTATTAAACGGCGAATTACAAGGTACCCACTGGCATTAAAAAACTATTTATTATGTTCGTAGATATCTCTAGAATTGGTGTATATCTATGAGGCAATACGACGCTTCAAATACGATCACAGGCACAAAGTGTGTACAGCTGCAGGAGACAGAACAGAAAAAAGCTAATAGTGTGACAATTCTTGGCGTTCAATTGCTGTGTTTCAGCCGCAATGACGCATGAGGCCATGTTGACGGCGTTATGGGAAGAATAATCATCTGGCAAATGCAGGCTGGCCAAACTCAGCATATGGTATTTCAAGACTTGCACGCCCCACATATAATTTTTTTCAGGGTATTGTGGTGGTTCTGATAATAAGGAAATGTCAATCGATCCTTCGGCAGTGGATGTTCAAGATAGCAGATGACATCCACGATAGGTCGTCATTTGGTCCCAACTGCCAGCGACACAGTCGGAGCACAGAAAACACCCTAACTAGGTACTTGAACGCAACGACAGTAACCACTCTTTCCAGGTAAACTGTGTACCGAAGTTAGCATCAACTGGGATTCTGCGCCTTAACACCTGCTATAAGTATCATTAAGACTGCAGCACACAAAACTGACCAATTAACATGCTGAACGAGGAAACAGTGCGTCTGTGTCCTGTTTTCGAACCAGTTCAAATCGTGTATTCGCGCTGAATACTAGAGTATTTATATGGGGCGGAAAAAGGGGTGTAGATAAGGTCCAGCAAAAATAATCTTCATCTTGGCTGGTATTATGCTGCGCTTACATAAACTCCTTCGTGTTCGATTATGGATATATAATAGGCCATGTTTACAAAGACGTTATACTTTAATGGTAAGTCAGGCTTTTCACAGGCGCGATGTGTGCAAAATTCCTGTTCATGGATGACAGCACCCTTCCACTTCGGGAATAAATGGTGGATTATGAAATGGAGATCTATGATATCACTCACTTTATTGTACCACTCAGGTCCTCCGATCTGAATCATATCGATCATTATTGAGATTCACTCCTGTATCGTATTGAGAGGTATCCTGTACCTTCACGAACTATCTAGAAGTTGTGAGTGGTTTTGTTGGAACTCCGCATTCCAAGAACTACTCAGTAACCTAGTATTCTGCACGGCAGCCCATTGAAGTGCACACATCGCTTTACAGAGTGTATACTGGTTTGGGTTGTCTCTGATGCCATGCTGTACGGACTTCAGAGTGCAGGGTGGAAAAAATGTTTTATAAATGCCCTCGATATGGTGATATACTAAACAGGTACTTTTAAATGCTTTCTTATGCTGTAAATTGCGCTATACATATGACAGATGTGATGGCATTTTACAAAATAATACAACCCAGCCTGCGCCCCATTAAAAGTATAAGGAGTTGTGTATGGAGATCTTTAGCAAAATTGAAGGGATCCATGACCTACGATCACATAACATGCTTTCATCCTCTAAATGCTAGGACAGAATTTACAAGATATCAGCATCTATTTTTTTTACACAGTATACCTATATACACTCACTGCAACAAAAGATAGAGCGCCAAGAAAGAACCAGTGGATTAAAACGAAATTTCATAATGTAATGCTACAGAAAAATGTTACAAGTGATTACAGTATCATTTCATTGGGACAATGTTCAGCGCACCTGTGGTGCAAAAGAAGGGCACGTATAGTGAGCATTTCGTTCGATCAACTCTTGCCTAAGAGAAGTCCATACGATCATACATGGAATTAAACAAATGCAGTATGATATCCTGCGACAAGTTTGCCAACCAATTGTTATTTTTTTTCCAAATTATGCTTTCGACCATGAACAATTCCGCATAGATGAATCTGGCTTACCAAATAGTTCCATAAATGTTTGACTGGTGACAAATCAGGAGCACAGGTACGCCACAAAACAGTTGAAACATTTCTTATCTTCCTTAAAACTGACTCCTGCGCACACATTCAAAAATTGTATATTTGAGATTACATTGTGTCTTAAGCATATACAATATCGACCAAAAAGTAATTGGGCACCTATCCACAATGTTTTCTCGTTGGTTGTCACCCCATTAGGCTCTCGCAGGGCCACCTATTGCGGCTATAATAGCAGCCACCCTGTCCGGCATGCTCTCTACGAGTGTTTGCAGGACATCCACGGAGATTCGTCGTCATTACTCTTGCAACTATTCCATGAGTTGAGCAATGGATTTTGGCCGTGCCTGACGAGCCCTCACCAGGCGGTCCAATTCGTCCCAAAGATGTTCTTGAGGTTTAAGGTCGGGGCTCTGGGCGGGCCAGTCCAATACGCGAATATTGTTATCGGCGTACCACTGCACAGAAGTCCTTAAAACATGGCACCTGGCATTGTCATCCTTGGAAGTAACACGGGTCCAGTCCATAAAAATGCCACAATGTTGGGAGCATTTCATTATCCAGAATGTTACAATAGGCCTCTGTGTTCATGCTACTACGGACAAACACCAGCGGTCCGATGCCGAAGGCCGTGAAACAGCCTCACACCATCACTCCACCACCACCGAATTTCCTAGTTGGCACTTTACACTCCGGCAGAAGCCATTCCCCAGGTAGACGCCACATCCATACATGTCCATCGGACCGGAATAATGTAAACCTCGACTCATCACTCTACAGAACCGATTTCCACTGCTCCAGTGTCCAGTTGCAACGGTCCAAACACCACCTGAGTCGCCGAGCTTTATTGCTTGCCGTGATATGGGTCTTATGTGCAGCTGCTCTTCCGAAATATCCAAGACGGTGGGCCTCTGTACGCAATGTTCCAATAGAAACCGATAATCCTGTTGCTGCATGAAACTCCTGTGGGATGGTAGCCATGGGTTGTGACCTATTCTCGACAATTTCACATTTTAAGGTTCTGCGATTTCTGTCGGTCAAGATTGGAGCTCGCCCAGAATGTGCACCATTGGCACAATGTCCATCGACATTCCACTTACGCAGGACAAATGCGACCGTTGATTTGGATCTGTTTACCTTCCATGCAATAGCCCGGTTAGACAGTCCACTGAGATGGCAGCCCACAATCACTCCCTTATCGAAGTCCGTTAGCTCTGTACCTCGTGCCATCTCCTTGTCAACTGGTTCTACACCGGCCTACAGCATATGGTGGCCACACAAGTCAAATGACGTACAGAATTACCGATCTTCACTACTATATATATATATATATATATATATATATATATATATATATATATATAATACATATATATATATATATGAAATTCTGGACGCCACAAATAAATATTTCAAATTCTACATACATTACTTTCGATAATAAACATTTGTACTATCGTAATTGTCACAAAAACTACAAACAAATCTCAAGCTGTATTTTTAAACGAAGGCACAATCAAATGTGTAGCCAATGAAATAAATACAGTTTATTCAACTTAATATTTTGTTGACAGTCTTATTTGATTCAGTAGGTGATTCCTCACCAATAAGTAGGTAGCACACACACACACACACAATGTATATATACACATATTATATATATACACGATGGTGTGTAAACCATAAAAAATCGGGTGCAGTTAACCAACTCCTTCCATAAAAATGACTGCTATGTTGGAATCCCATTTGTGCAATTAAATATGCGAATCTTCGGTACTCTTTTGTTTCTTCCTGTGGTTTATTTATCTACTATACATGGTAAATGAAAAGGCCATATTTTATTTTTAGTTTTTACACTAAACGCCACCGCTTTAGAGAAATGAATGAGTTTTGATCAAACACCGCAAATGTTGCAATTCAAAAAGCATCGAGCAATTAACGTCTGCTCCAACTACACTTTCAAGTGAGGTTACACCCTTCTGGAATAGACTTAGGCTGTAGGCCGTGTATATATTTTTCCTACCAATTTTTTTTATTAGTGATCACCTGCCGATGTTTCTCAGTAGAGTTCATATAAAGGCGGCATAAATTCAAGATGGCATTCAACTCTCTTTCTTAACATGTGTCTGCTCTTGCACAGGGTTGGAGAGGATTGATGGGGAAACGAAGAGCAGATAAAGGACATTATAGCTTAGCTATGTGAACGTGTACAAGAGAATGCTACCTATGAAATTGTCAAAAGTGGTTCGATAGAGCAAATTAAATTTGTTATTACTTTCTTACACTTGTTACTGAATATATTGAATTCTACCCAGTGATGACACACTAACGACATACACTCTAACTTATAGAATAGTATAGAATATAAAATGGTTTTTGTCACAAATAGTTATAAGAAACAAAAATATTAGAATTACCATTTCACAAATCAAATAGAAACTTTAATGTGTTACATATAACGGAAGTATATTTAAGTGCCATAAAATTTAGGATGCCCATTAAAAACATTGTAAGTCTATTTAAGGACCATAATACACTGCAGAGGCACAACTTGGCAAAAACATACGACTTTTCTGAAGTAGCACAACGAGAACTAACACTATTCGGTATTATTACGATTTGAGGACAATACATATGTACAAAATATCTAAACAGGTGAATGGGGTAACCGTGGCAAGATCCCAAATTCAGATGAGTATTCCTCCAGACATAATTTGGCAGCTCTGGATTTGTGTCATGACACATTTTTCCTGTTGGAAGAGGTCAAACCTCTTATGATGTATAAAGGACATGAATGAGTGTAATATATCCAAAAGTGTATGCTCAAAATGTTAACTGGTTACAGAAGTCTGCAGATGTACGATGAGTCCTAATGCTTGGCAGCAGAAGATACCCAATATCAAAAAATAGGCACTGTCAGTCCAATGGGTAAATTCTCATATTGACATGCGGGATCCATGGAGTCACAAGTCATGGAGTTTACTCCACATGCTGACTCTTCCATCTTCCCTAATAAGTCGGAAACGCCACTTTAAAAAGAGGTTGCACGTTTACAGTTGTCAAGCATCTTGTGACAGTATTCGACAAGTTGGGGAAAATACTGAGGAAAATATACAAAGCTTTCACAATTAACAAGAAAAGGCTAGCCAAAGTTTAGGGGCCACTGAACACGTTGTAAGTGCCACTGAGGGAGAGGAGAGGGGTGTATTCACAGCCACATTCAATAATTAAAGGATAATGTTAAACCCACAAAGACTAGGCCGTGGCCCTAGGGAAAGGGAGAGGGTGGTATTGTGCGGACAATTAGTGAACGTTTGACCACCTGTCAGAAGGATCCACCTGTCAGAGGGATTACGTATAGAAATTAACAGTAAAAAGGCACTGCCATTTGGCTGACAGTGACATTAAAAATTAAAAGCTAAAGTACAAAGTGCCATTGTTACCTACAGAAAAGTATAAATAAAGGATATCGAACCGGGAAATATATTGCAAAATATAATACCTACATTACAGTTTGCAATGCGCCTGGCGCTTGAACAATATTTGACATTCTGCAGTTAGCTGCGCGTAGCGCACGCTCAACTGTCGATAATGAACAGTGATGTTTGCTATTCAAGTTGTGCTAAAGTGCAATGAAAAGTGGGGTTTAAGACGTTGTGCACTCTTAAACACGTACAGGATTAGTGGAATAAGTATTTCTACATCAAAAGATAAGTAATTAGTTACCCTTGCCATGTGATACACAGGTACGTTACCTGGGCAATTACAGTTATAATATACGTACGTGTGAGTTACGTGTACGTAATTCATAGCAAAGTTATTGCAAAAAGATAGTTGGCTTACTTATTAGGTTATATCAATTAGTGACAACTGAAAGAAAACATTAGAAAACAAGTGACACAAAAGTTGAAATTTGCCATACACGATTGACGTGATAAGGAAGTTAACGTCCTAAATGTGGTAGCCGTGGCTGGTAGCGTTGATTGTCTTTTTCTCAAGTGATCACTATAAATGTTCGTCGATTTGGATTCACTTTGTAAGGAAAGTTTTTCCACACATACGGACTATAGAAGCAACTTGAAGTACAGTTTATGTGACGCACTATCATTTGTTTTGGAAAGTCTTGTTTGTCACCACTGATTAACACCATTTTCCATATTATGACGTAGCGTGAAATTATTTGGCTTATCACTTTTGCGTTTGGTTTTAGAGAATACCTACACTTTATTTCAACTATAATAATGTGCCCGAGGGCAGAATGAATATGACAACTTAATCACATCAGAATGAACAGTAAAATATTTTATTTGAAAAACAAGGAAACTTAACCAATAATTATACATAGACACAACCATCTTATATGCTAATGGAATGTTTTGTTGTAAAAGTATTTTATTCAACAATGTATATACAATAACACACAATATTTGCAGATATGGAAGGGGAAATAAAGGCGGAGTACTCCTAACCCAACTTAATGACACATTGGTCACATTTGTGTCTGATTTCAGTTAGGAATAACAACAATAAATGAGGTAATTTCAATATTACAGATACTCAGTGACACAAGGTAGGGTAGGAATGTGTTAAAATTATTCCATACACACCAGAAGGCATTAGAATATGAGATTATTGTTCATTGGCCTATAGGCCTAAGCAAAATGCTTTACACAATGATGGCAATAAAACATACAAGTGAAACACTCCAATGGAAGGAGAAATAAGAAATAATATCTAACTCAGTAAGAGTGAATGTGCATGACACCAATAATAAAAATATTAAATCTTAAGCTTAAAAGTACAATAATAACTTGTGTGTTTTACTGCTGTCTTCTTTTTTTTTTGTTGTTTTGTTAACTGATGTGCTTATAAAAGAGTAAGCCTCAGTGGCAATTACCATGATAATTAGTCATAGTACTTTACTCTAAGGTTAGCTACTGTCTGCCGTAGCAACTGAACAGCTAAGCCATAATTACATAGTAGAGTAAGCAAAAACAGCAGCTATGTAGGCCTAAGTGCCAAGCACTATAAAAAAACTGTAGTACGTCTAGAATAAAGATATTTCAAGTTAAGGTCACCAACATCCCTACAACCTGATAGGCATTGCCTCGAAGGAAGTGAAATATTAAATTCCAGTAGGACAGTGAAATGTCTTAAGTAGAGCTTAATTACTAGAGTAAGGTAAAATTGTATTCACTAATCTGGTAAGCCATTGAGCTTGTTACTAACACAATATAGTTGACTGTAACATATAACTATTTGTCGAAGTGGCAAGTTCTTTAAAATATACACTGCCATAAGGCATGTATGTTTACTCATAACAGATAATAATGGAAGGGAACTTGAGGCCCAAGCAAAACACTGTTAATAAAATACTGGTACTCCTCTATAGTAAGTAAATGTAGTCAAAATCCAATCCCCAATATAGAAGGAACGCCTAATGTAATTACTGTACATTAAAGAAGCACTGCTTTAAAGCAGGAATTAAATGTAAAAACCTGAAACTCGATTAATATATCACCGAAATTGAAATAGCTCTGAAACCGTTGTCTGAAACAAGATATGCCCTAGGCATATGCCTGAAATACATATATCCTTAAAATAACTGGGACAACTGAGGTCGAAGTATTTAGTAGTAAAAGTTCCGCCACGAGGCCTCATATATTATACCATAATTAATATCATTAAACAAAGATCCATGGTCTAGCTTGTAATACTTGAATTCTATTTGTCGTACCAATGCACAGAAAGCAGGAGCTTGTTTCTAAAATCTCACCTGAATGTGTATACAGCTACATTGGGACTGTAGTAAAAGGAAACAGCATTTGTACTGCCATTAATACTAACATATATTCTTGGGCTGCATTGAGTTAAAAATATAAACACATATATAAATATATCCAATGCTCAAAACTATGCCTAGGCCAGAGTAGGGGAGTAGCATATATAACACCATGTGACATGGAACGGAAAGTATACTAATCGCGTCGTAAGTAAAGCCTTAAGAACAAAATATACTCACAGATGAATGCAACTCTATTCAATTAGTCTTAGGGATATACTGGGGTGTAAGTTAAGGGAAGGGGAAATATTGAAAACACAAGGACACAATACGAGCAATAATGGGCAGAAAATATGCTATTTGACAAAGGAGGTATATAAACGCACTATGGTTAAAATAAGTCCTGTATTGAGTAATGTGTCCCACCTACCAGTTAACTGTGTAAAAGCAGTGAGTTGTCAATGAACCAAATTAACTATAAATTTGTTATATACCAAGGAACAGCACACACAAGGGCAGGGCGGTGTGACTGACATTCAAAAATTAAACTGTATGTTTCAATAAAATTGTGTTAGAATACAAATACACAAGGGGAATGAGCTTGTTGTAAGGCTTGTTCATATGTAAACAAAATGAAAGTAACGTTAAAACAGACTTGGAAGTCTAAAGTGGAGATATCCAATAATGATAAAAGAAACGTAAAATCGTATAACTTAATGGGGATGGTACATAAATCTAAAAGTAAGATCCTATGAGGCAATAAAATACAAGTTAAGGAAGCAAACACAATTCTGAGAGTATTTACTATGGGAGCTGGAATTAGAGTGTGTGTGGCAGGGCAATGGCGGTTTCGTGATGACGTCAAACCACTCCATGATGTAGCAACCACCAGCATGCGTGAAATCAGCGGGCGGGAAGACTCCAGCTGTAAAAAAAAACACAAAGGGAAAGAGACACAAGGTCGCCACAGGCGAGTAAGGGGAGAGAGTTCTCCACCCCCTCCAGGTGGCACAGTCTGGGCGGCTCGTTGCCACGGCAACGGCCGGCTCTGACGTGGTTTGGGCATGCCCAGTCAGTGCAGCCAATGTTGATGGCCGGCATGATGGACGGCACCTCAGGCGGAAGTGTAGCAATGGCCGCAACATGGAGTGGTTCCCCTGGAGTCCGGCTATCGGCAGCGGGCGAGAGACAGTTGGACAGTTTCAGATGAGTAGGCCGGAGCGGTGGGAGCACTGCAGGCTTTGGGTTGTACTGGCCGCGGCAAACACATGCTGACTAGGAGATTTGTCAGCCCAGCCTTGTTGCAGACTCTTTTAGTACACCGGCAGTGAAGTAGACACATGTAATGTTTATAGCGGCGTGCAGAGGGAATAATAAAGTACCCTGTAACATATTTTAAAATACATATGAGACATAAAGAAAGCAAGTTAAACACATATATGTACATAGCACTTTAATGAGTATAGACAAGCTTTGTGTGTCTGGTAGATACGGAGTTGTAATTAGGAATACCAGACTTATTTACTTGAATGCGGACAGTAGATTCCCCTAAAATATTGGTTACACGATAAGGTTGGCCGTAGCGGTGGGTGAGGGCCTTGTGTCTACCGCGGTTACGCACCCACACATAGTCATTAACATTTAATGTGTTCTTCCTGTGAGTTTTGTTAAAGCAAGATTTTTTAAGGCTGTGGGCTTGAATTAAATTTTGTTTAGCTGCTTGGCGTATGGCGAGGAGTTTCTCACACCAATTATGATCGCGTTCAGAAAACTTGGTAGCAACGACTTGAGCAGGGAGGGCAGCTTCCATGCTGTGGAGGAGATAAAAAGGCGCAAATTTTGTTGAACTATTAATACTCGTGTTAATGTTGAACTGGATAAATGGGACTTAAAGATCCCAATTTACTTGGTCAGCACTGGCACAAGCATTAAGTTGTTCTCCGACGACTTGGTTATTTCGTTCCACTAAACCATTGCAATGGGTGTTGTAAGTGGTGGTTGTGAGCTTTTTGACACCTAAAGACTTCAGGAGGTTGGTAATAAGCTCGTTCTGGAAACTAGTTCCCCTATCTGTGAGTATTTGCTCGGGGCAAACCGAATTGCAACATAACTTCCTTAAAAAAAAATCTGCACACGTGGCTGCATTGATAGCTTTAACAGGTTTGGCAACGACATAACGTGTGGCATATTCTGTCATTACTAAGATATATCTGTTACAACAGGCCATTGCGGGAAAAGGACATTTAGCATCTAAAGCCCAAGTTTTGTGCAGGGGTTGAGGTGGGAAAGGGGTGAGTTGGCCCATAGGTCTACAATGTTCAAACAAACCAATCCCGTCAATGCTAAAAGCCAATTTATGACGATCCTGGGGGCGAACAGGTATGCTATAAAAGCCAGAAAATTAATCTATGCTAGTAATGAAAGAGGAATGATGCAGATTGTTTAAAATGTCCTCAGTACACGGAAGGGGGTATTGGACTCTAGTTAAATGTTGATTGAATTTACAAACATCTGTTAAAAAACAGAGGCCACCACTCTTTTTAGAAATTACTAGGCTAGGTGCAGAATAGGGAGAGTTAGCCTCCCCAATTACCCTGGCATGGACCATGTCTTTGATTTGAAGCAGAAGTTCATCTCGTACTTTGGGGCTAATGTGATGGGGGCGTGTGGCAACAGGCTTGTCAGTGTCTAACTCTAATTTAATTTCAAAGTGTTTGGCTTCAGTGAGGTCAAGTATTGAAGTAGCAAAACTGTCGTTATATTGGTCAATGATAGCTTGAATGACCTGCTTATGAGAAGGAGAAAGTGTTTCATGAATACTATGGGCGAGAGGGGTTTACTGTTCAAAGGCTTCAAGAGTATTGCACAAGTGCTCCAAGGATGGAAAATCAGTTATTTCTGTGTGAGTAGAAACAAACGAAATCTCTGTTATTTTATTTTCGTTGTGTGCATGCATAAACAGGAGGTTGTACTTGAGTATTGGAATAATATGATATTTTCTAATGAAATCCAACCAAAAATAACATCCTGCTGAAGGTTGTCGACAACTAAGTATTTCTGGGGATATGTGTTGCCCTGAATGTGTAACTTTATAGTAGTTTCAAATTGGGGTGGCGATAAGACTGACATGGTCGCAACTAAGGTGATAGGTTCCTTTAAGGGAGAAAGAGGTTGAGTAGACAAAACAGTACTGGCCACCCAACTGCATGAGCAGCCGGTATCTAAAAGTGTGTGGTAATGCTGGCCCTTTATCGTAGTAACTAGAATACACGGCGTGGGTGCTTGCTGACGAGGTAAAGGAGGTGTAATGCGCATCTGTTTTCCTGTGTCAATTTGTGGCATGGCTCCGCTCAGTTTGCTGTCCTCATCATCATGTGCCTTGCTGGTATTGTTTGGAAAACATTTGGCAGGCGCTACATCGGGAGTGGTTGTGGAGCGGGCGACAAAAATGGTACGTGGACTTAAGCGGAATTTGTTTTTAAAGCACCAAAAACGGTCAGCCACGTCTGTGGAAAATTGGAAATTCTGGTTGGGAAAGAGGGGACAATGTAGGCTTTTATGCCCGACATAGAGGTATAACGTGCAGGTGTTGCTAGCAAGGCTGTGGGGATCTTGAACTCCTGGCTGCACGGCGGGGCTTTGGTGGGAAGTTGCAACACTGCACTTTTGTGCGCTGGATGCAATGCACTATGTACCGAAGCGACGGGCCTTAATTATTTAATTTTCTAAAATTCATTTCTAGGCAATATTACTGGATCGTATTGTTTTAAAATTACAAGAAAAAAGTTGAAAAATGGAATTATGATCTGGAACCACACTCCAAACTGATATAATTATTAACAAGCCAAGGTAGCGGGCCAATACTTTTTAATTTTTGAATTATTTATTAAAATATTTTATTACAATATTTTTTTAAATATTAAAACAGTCCCCAGAGATACTGGGAAGACGAACATCCAACATGGCATCGAGTCCTGGCTGTAATGCCTACCAATATGACAGACCGTACTGACGATCATGGCTGCTGACCGCACCTACCAAACCCTTTTGTCCGAACCAACATATGTACAATACTCTCATATTATTTGTTTTAAAAACATTAATACACAGGGGCGGGCTCCTGGATACAAAGGCATGCCAACTTTTTTGATTGACCTAATTAATGTGATATCATTTATTTAAGCTAATTTACATATTGAAATGAAAATGAGATTATGTAATTTTTAAATTAATTAATAGGTTCATTATTTCAATTAATTATGCAAAAATATTTGATTATACTAAGAAATTAATCTAACTTACTCCAAGTGTGTGGGGCCAATTGTGGAGCCAATTATGGAGCCAATTGCAGAGCACATTGTGGAGCAGATTGTGGAGCATGTGGAGCAGACTGTGGAGAATATTGTGGAGTGTGTGGAGCAAGGTGTGGAGCATGTGGAGCAATGTGTGGTGCATGATGAGGAAAGTGTGGAGCATGTGGAGCAAGGTGTGGTGCTAGTGTGGTGCTGATTGTGGTGGTAGTGTGGTGGTAGAGTGGTGCTAGTGTGGTTATGATTGTGGTGCTAGTGTGGTGGTAGAGTGGTGCTAGTGTGGTGTTAAGTCTTAAGTTTTAAGTCTTAAGTAAGAAGGTGGAAGTGGAGGGGAATATGGATGTGTAGGTGGATGTGGATGCGAATGTGGATATGGATGTGGATGTGTATGTGGTGGCTAATGTGGAGGAGGAGGAAGAGGAGGAGCAGGAGGAGGAGATAGACATAGTCTTGCAAAATTGTATAATGTCTCTCTAAATTGTTGTTGAAAAATCCATTTCAATCTATATAAATAATTGCGTGTATACCATCCACTTTAGCATATAGTTGAAGAATATTATCTCTTCACAGCAGACATCAATGTGTTGATTCACAGCCATAGTAACGTTAAAAGTTTTTTTTTAACATACTAGAAATTTTTTGAGTGATTGATAGAACTTCTTGAAATTAATATTTTTGTTTGTTATAAGACAACGTCGATGCCAGCTAGTGATGTGAGGCTCCCCCCTTAAACATTCCTTATACATTAGGACAAGGGTCTGTTTACCTGGTCTTCTCCCAAACTAATTTCCCATTCCAACAACCTTGCCCTGTCCCACCATTGTGTGATTCAAGTTCAGCTAGGTTTTCTCAAGATTCTACCTCATTCCTTCACCTTCAGAGTTCATTCATTTCTCGAGCACTTCCATTTTAATACTTGTTGGTTTTCAAATTGTGTAAAAACAATAATTATTACAACTCACCCACAAATACTCAAAGTTCACTTATTATATAAAACTGTGACAAAAGGAATTCAAACTAATAAATAACAAGTCACATTTTTTCCTTCGCCATTGAAACTTAATTTTTTCCAATCATCCTTAAAACTACATTTACAACAGATATTTACAAATTCACAAACATTAAAACAAACTTCCTGATAACATTTTAACAAGGATTACTACCAAGTTTTACAAAAAAAAACTTTTCTAAAACATATTCAATCTTTTACACAAAAATCTATTACAGAACATTCCTTAAAATTTTACTTACATTTTAAAACTATATTGTATAACACTTAAAAATATATTTATATATAGAAACATCTTTATGAACATTTATAATCATTCACACACATTAAAAATTATTATTATTTACAAGCAGTAAAACTAAACACTAAACATTATTTACATAAAATGTCGCTATGCTTCAGCGTTCTTTGCAGCCCTATGGGTTGGCATCAACTATGTCCCATCCGAGTTGAAATTTGTTGAATTCAACCACACACCAACACCTACGATGCCCCCACACACAAACTAAGCACTTTGCAGATTCGTATATTACATGATGTGATCCCACACTGCGAAGAGTAATTCCTGAGTGACATAAAGGAATACAGGGATAGTGTGGCATTGTTGTAGATTCTGAAGAGTTACTTAAGAACAAGCCCTGCAGCTAGGGTAAAGCAGCAGATTTGAAGAAATATGTGGGAACAATATCTCGAGTGATGTCGATGCTTATGCAGCAAATGCAGTACGAAGACCACTGCGATGCAAATTGCAGTGCGGAGCAGGGTGTGGTGTTGGGCGCGGTACTGGCAGTGGTGGTGGCAGACCTGTATTTAATGAGGTGCTGAAATTAATGTGATGGGGGAAAAAATACTTTGGGAACTTATAGTGCCCCCAGGGTAAAGTCGATACTCCATCCATCTCAATGAAGCGTGTATCGTCTAAAACTGATAACATCATTTTGGTCATATGTGTGGTGTAAACCTCATGACCACGCAAACAGAACTGGTATTGGGTCCCCAGAACCTCGGTGCAATTATCGAGATAATCTCGATATCCTCGTAACAGAGGGATTGCAGCACATTAGGTTTTACATCCTTCACCTTACATATACATTGCTCATTCGAAACAATATATGTGTAAAGTTTGAGATGTAAACCTACAAAGTGTGTGATGATGCGGCCAGCATATTCATCCTTCATCACTCTGGTATGGCCTTTGTTCTCATGTGAGAATCCTTGCAGGCTCTCGAGCCCATAGTTAGAAGTATCAAACTGCGTCTTTAAATCTAGGGTAATTACTTCGTAAACATCCCTACAAGCAATATCATAGATCAAGCTGTCGGTATCTCAGTATAAAAGGTGCAAGGCAGGCAGAGGAAATATCTGACACTTGTACTGGTAATTAAAATTGTATAGGGTCAATTTGGAAAAATCTAGAATGTTAACACCAGTGTACAACAGCTTGGTAAATGTAACAGAGCTCTTTGACATTTCGTTAAGGACAAGATTCTCATCGATGATCTGTCTACCCTGGAATGTAGGACCCACTATCAGTTCTGCAGCTCCATATATCGTGTCATATCTGGTAACAACTCTTATGTACCTTTCCCGGCAGACATTCTGTACAGTTTTTCATGGCATTATTCATTTGATTAAAAAACCATTTATGAAACTCGTTTGCAGCCTGGGCACGTTTCTCAATGTTAAACTCGATGTATGGAGCCATCCAAGCCTTCTGTTTAAAAGCGAAAAATGGGATGAACAGAGTCAAATAACGAGGCTCCATACATCAAGTACTGTGTTAATAACATAATTCTTCCACAGTGCGAGTATCAAAAGGAGATTTTCATGCAAGCTGTTCGGGGGTATGCCATTTACTGGAGCCAAAGGCAGATGGGTTATCACATTGTGACATTCGTCTGGAAACAACAAATCCACTTCCACGAAAAAACATGTGCCCACAATATTAACCGCCGTTCGCAAAATCCCACAATGAAAACATATCAGCCTCGAGCCACTCAAAATTGCCTATAGAAAGCTTACACTTCATAGTGTGGCTATATAGGCCATATATGTCGAAATAGCATATATATTTCGATGTCACACTGGGGTCGTACTCTTTACCCATGTAAATGTTATTGTCTTCCACATGCCTTCTGGAAACCTGGGTAATGCCGCCCATAACCCCACGTTCAACAAAAAGGTACATATCAGGGTCGGTCAACATATCTAGTTGTGCATTTGTCATTGACAATAAAGTGTCCCATGCAAGAGATGGAACTGTGGCATACATGGTGGGGTCAAAACCGTAATGAACCAAACATAAGATCCTGAAATTTTGAAAAACGTCTGCCAGCAAACAAGTGTCCACACGTAAATACTGAATGGCATACTTCAACAGATTTATGCCATGGAACACATCCTATGTGGCTTGGGCGTGAATGCAATCCTCATCGCTAATGTCTTCGCCGTTCGTGTCATTATGAAATGTGTCCTTTGGTGGGAGTGACGTACACTTCAGACTGCCTTCGGACTTAACAAAGTCATAAGGAAACACTCACTTCCTTTTTGCCAGTTGAAATTGGATGTTTTCTGGAAACATCGAGCAGATGATACTCAATTGCGTAGGTTTCAAATTACCTGCCAAAGTTTCCAGCAAGATGCTTATAAACTGAAAATAATCAATGAAATGAACTTGAAATGTTATGCATTTCCTTTTGAGTCAACCCCATTGGGAATACGTTTGGTCATGGACTTGTACTTTTCAAGGGTCATTCCAATCACCTCAAATCTACCCGGGTTTTCGATTACCATGGTTCCGTCGGGTTTTGCTATGTGGCATTCAGCCAATGGCTTTATGAGAAAGTGAGCATCATAGTTTTGCAGGTTATGAAAGACAGCGACAATATATTTCTTGGGCAGTCTGAAATTCAAATAACATTTATTATGTGTGTGGACTCTGATTTCCCCGGTCAGATGGTCATGGTCGACCACAGTATCTGTACCGTGTTCCTTCTTACAAATATGTCAACTTTTTGAGCCGCCAACCTATCTTCATCAGCAGGGGTTTTTGGCTTCATCGGAACAGTCACACTGTATATTCCTGCAACCCACGTTGTCAATTCAACCAATCTATCTACTAACTGGTTCATACAATCATCACCCACAAATTCAAAGTAGTTAGATAATGCTGGATTGTACGAACAAACCAACAAAATGCTACAAGCATATGGACATGTTGGTTGATGCTATTCGTATTATTCATGTCATCATTGGGGTGGCAAGTGGACAAGGGTTTCTAATATGTCTCTATGTCGCAATAGGCAAAGAAACCCAACCTTTGCTGTTTGCTTTAACCCTTAAATTGCAACTACTTTTCGTCCTGAGTAAGGAGATTACTGCGAACAGCCTTATATTGCTGACAGAGATCATTATGGTTTGCAATTTTCTCCTCACTACCAAAGTATTGGAGATAACGATCGCGAACACGTTTTTTGATTTTTATATTTCCCAACTGGCTGTTAAGCAGCCTTGACGAAACCTTAATAGAAATAAAATGAAAATGTGTGTCATTACTACAAGCGTGAAAAGCCAATACATTTATGTGACATGCATGTCATACAGGAGAAATACACATTAGTATGATAACCCCTTGCTTATCGAAATTTTCGTCAATAATATTACTAACTCTGTCCGCAAGACAGTAGACATTGACAGAAATACCTTTGTTCTCCTCAAACTTTCGAATATCTTATAATACTGCAGGAATCGGCAGACCTTCAGTATCCAAAACCTCGTAAGGATTTGTATATGAACAGCAATAACTGACATTTTGTGCGGCAGGAAACAAAGCTGATATAATGGCATAATGGAAACACAGCCCCTCAGGACACTGCACATTAATGGAGGCCTTCTTATTGGCAATAAACTTGGGGAGCTTAGTGTGAGCAGCATCGAGGGTGAATGTTCTAAACTGCGATATGTGAACACCCATATGCAGAATTAGAAGCAGATTCCAGCCGCTATTATGAGCACTAAATTCCTCAAGCCTGTTTATGAGGTAAGGCTTAGATGTCTCAACGTATATTTCACCCACATTGGTTGAATGCAGGAAGGGTAGTGATTTAATTTGAAAGTAAAATATCTGCATAGCACCTTCCTCAGCCAAAAAGGATTTCAAGAATTTAACTGCTATGGTTACACTAAGCATTATTGGTCGGGGTGATGCCATTGTTAACTTTAACAAAGGGACCCTGCACCTTGTACGAAATCTTTCAAAATTTGCATCAGACTCTACTTGATCATTACATATCCACATATCAGTCAATCTACCTGTGAATGTCGTGGCCAATAGCTAATGCCTCAATTCAGGCGCAATGAAGCTTCCATTGAGTTAGAGGAATCAGAAAACGAATTATTTTCTATTTCCCTAGATAAAGTTTTTCTAATCGACTTGAAAGTCGGCTTTGAGATGGATGAAACACTATCCGAATCACTCGAATTTTCCTTGTCAGATAGAAACAAATCATCTAACAGGAGATCTACTTTTCCATGTTTGGGGGAAATGCCTGTGTCCTGATCTGTTGAAGTTGATGGTCTTTCCATGTGTGAATCAGTGGTCAATTCACTCAAGAATAGGCCGTCCAACAAGAGATCTAAATGATGCCATTTAGGTAAAACAATGACATCCTGACAGCTTGTACTAGGCACTCTTTTTGCTATCGAATCAGATTCACTTTCTGAATCGCTAACGAAAAGATCGTCCAACAAACTAGAAAAACTTACATGTTTTCCCCCACTCATTTTAACTCCTAAGTAAAGTTTGGTTTCCCGATACAGTAATTCCAGCACCACAAAAAATATAAACTGCTGAATTATTCTGAAAAGAGAGAAAAAACATTATAATGTCTTACCAAGAAGTTGTGTTATACCTGAAATAAATTATGTTATTAAGGATACAAAATAAAACATTTTTTTTTAACAGAGGGAAAGACGATGTAGTAAGGATTCCTTTCAATTTTAAAATGTCTGTTTTAAATTCGGTTTTTATAAAAAAAATATATAATTTTAATAAGATAGGTCAGTTCTGTGTTTTGGAAAAACCAGTGCAGGTTCTTTGCTCTTTGTAACAAGCATGCTGTGTTTACAACAAATTTAATAATATTACCCTTGTATCGAATTTAAGCATGTTATTTTATTATGACATGCAAAAATTATTTGTTTATCACAAAACTTGAAATATAACTATAAAAAATTAAAGTATATGACATTGTTAAAAGTATTTGACATTGTAAATACAATATATACATATCATAATGATTTTAATCTAGAATGTTTTAGCAAGGGGAATTAATCTGTTACACTGTAAAACTAAAGGTTTAAAACACTTGTTTAAATATTAAAAATTCTTAAAAATTCTTAAAAATTACTTAAATAAAAAAATTCTTAAATATTACTTAATTTTTCAATCTTTTAGAAAATTGAAAAAAAATTGTGTACATTACAACTAAATAACATACTTAAATTCTAATTGCAAACACACGATCTATTTTCAATCATTCCACAATCGTTAAATTCATTAATCTCTATTCGTTCATCATTCAGTCATCCTTCACCAAACAACTCATTCAGAACATAGACATGTTAAGGACTGTGCACTCTCCAAACATGCTTTGCATAGTTTGGCATTGTTCCCAAATCTTTTTTGTTCCATTATTCACATCCGAGCACAGTTATTCCCAGACTATCTTAAATTGTGTAAAACTAACTATATTAAAAAAAATTACAACACCTTTCCCCATACTCATACTCGCAGTCATACACCTACTCATTAAATTTATTTCATTGTGCTTGGTATTATATTCTAGACAGTTTAAACATATTTTTGTGAGTATTTAACACTGTAGAGAGATCCTTGGTCTGCAATATTGTCATGCCTTATGTCCATTATAAGAATAATGGCAGTTACAGAGTATCTCTCTATCTACTTTATTAATAATTCTCAAATATACGTCAATAACCCACCTAGAATTACTTACAACACCTTTCCCCTCACTCATACTCACAGTTAATCAACAACTTTGAAAATGAAATTAAAAATCTTAAAAAATACTTAAATTTATACTCCCAAATCACCCTGTGACATGCACATTAATAAACATTTCAGTCATTAGAAGTACTCAAGGTCCATTCACCCATCATTACAGTCATCCTTCCTCAAACAACTCATTCATAACAAGGTTAGGAGATTAGGCTGTGCACCTTCCAAATGTGCAGCACACAAGTAGTTTAGTTCTCCCTTGTTTTAGCTGTTTCATAATTCACACATCAGTCATAACCAAACCCCGCCCTTGAAAAATCTTAAAAATACTTAAATTAAATTATATGCCCAAACCAACCCATCACATACACATCAAAACATTTCATTAGTTAGACACACTTAAGGTCCATTCATCCATAATTACAGTCATCCTTCACCAAATAACTCATTCCGAACATAGACATGGACAGGGCTGTGTGCCCTCCAAGTGTGCAGAAAACAAGTGGCACAGTTCCCAAATCTTTTTCTATGTTCCATAATTCACACCTCAAACACACAACCCACACTTAAATCTATAAAAACTACTTAAAAATAAATTATATCCACAAACCACCCCATCACAAAAACATCAAAATATTTCATTTGTTAAAAGTACTTAAGGTCCATTCGCCCATCTTTACAGTCATCCTTCAACAAACAACTCATTTAGAACATAGACATGGGCAGGACTGTGCACCCTCCGAACATGCTGTACATAGTTTGGCATAGTTCCCAAATATTTTTCTATGTTCCATAATTCACACATCAAACACACAACAGCCCACCTTTGAAAAATCTTAAAAATACATACACATACTTACATATATGCAAAACTACTCAAAAATATGTAAAACTAACAAAATTACAAATATTTTTTTTAAATGCAAAGGAAATTAAAGCAATTCGCAAAAAAATTCTAAAAGGTAATCGATGTTGAGTAAAACCTAAAATTTTTAACTAATTCATATGAAAGTTGAATGACTTTCATTTAAAAATCTAAAAGTTTTAACAAATGGAAAGAAAGTTTAATTAAATTCTATACATTTTGAGCACTTACCGAAAAAGCAGAATCATTTTACGACAAAAGTTGAAGAAACTTTAAAAAAAAGTATTAATGTATGCAGAAAAGATTATTTGAAATATTCCTGGTAAACAATCTCAACAACCATTAAAGTTTTTAGTTTAATTATGTGATAATTAAATGTCAAACAAGTGTAAAAGATGTTAAAATATTAACACAATATCAAACAGTATTAATAATCCCTAAATGTTAATCCTATTTACTTACATAAAGTCTGGTATCAAAGGCAGTAGGCGAGGCCTGAACCCCCAGTCCAAGCAGGTGAGGGTCTGAGTGGATCAGGCAGCTGAGGGCCCGGGTGGAGCCAGGCGAGTGAAGTTGGGAAGATCCATTTGTGGCTGCTCGTCCAGGCTGGACCAGTGACTGGCTAACCCAATTGCAGTAGGCCGGCAGGGATGAAGTGAGTGGTGGGGGTGAGAAGTTGGTCGAGCAGTGGCGAGCAGGAGCAGTCTGAACACCTTGGCTGATGGATGAACACTGATGAGCGACACTTCTATGCTTGTATATAAAGCCAATAACCTCCTATTTACCCTACCCAGGGAACCTATTAAAACAGGGGAAACATAGCTCGATTTGATAGTAAAACATAACTTTAGTAATGTAAATATGATTTCCTTAATGAATTAAATGATTTTAACATGAAATTAAAAGATTTTTAACAAACTAATTAGTATTCTGAATTTCCTCATTTACAATTATATTGAAAAGGTACTGCAATGTGAAATATGTAGATTTCTTCGATATTAGCAATTACATTCAATTTGAATTACATTTAATTTGAATTTTCATACAGATTTCTTTGGTAATAAGAGTCTAGAATGTAATAGTCTTTCTAATGCATTATGTACATTTTGAAATAATGATTAATCATAATTTTTATTTATTTATATTACTTGTAATTATATATAATTACTTATCAAGCATTGCATACATATACGTTAGTGTACTGTCTATTATTGTACAACTCTTATAAGGACACTGAATTATATTACCCATGCCTTAGCTGGGAATCGAACCTAGCTTATATTAACCATGTCTTACCCTGTACTCGAATCCGGAACCCTCATCCTTAGGTGTAATCTGACTTCGCCACTTCGCCACAGAACTGTTTTTATGTACTTGTGTAGGAAATTATTAAAATAATACTTGCATGGTAGAGCTGCATGTTTGCTGGTCGTCTTGAGAGGAGAGGGATTATGGGCAGGGGGAATGCTTTCACTGGGTATTGTTGTTAGCCCTACAAAAGTTATTGTAAGCTCTTGGCACAGCGGGGCAGACAGTGTCATTCAGGGTAGAAGTCTGTTTTGGGAAGGAGACAAAAAAATCTTTTTCCCAGCTCTGCTCTCGTGTTAGTTACATGGCAGAGTTTCTTTGAAATGTAACAAAATATTATTTTTCTGGATACACTATTTCATTAAAAGTATTTCACATGCCTTCAGTTGTTTTTTTAAATATTGTGTAGCCTATTGAGTTTTTTCAAAATGTTAATTATTATTCTGCATTTTAGGGAGAGATTCATGATTCTTAGCAGTTTTTCTAGTGACTAAAGTTAGTTGCATGTACATTGATCATTCTCTAAGACATTTTATATATAGTGGGCTTATCTCATAGTTGGTAATTGTGTTTCTGAGTTGAGAGAGGGATTCTCCATCCATCTGTTTAATGTTGCCTGAAAACCACCACCGTGTTCTGTTTGCAAACATATCTTATAGTAAAAAGTGCACAGCAGGTTTCACAATGAAACCTGAAACCTGAAACCTTTGAGTGGAATTTGTATTTTAATTACTTTATTAGGGCTTTATGCAGAAGCCCATTTCATATTTGTCTGTAGAATTGATATACACAATTTTTTTAAACTGCTATTCGGTTAGGTGTGAATGCACCTTAGTATTATTCTTGAAATTGCTGTAGAGTATGTTTTATTCTTACCTGCTTAAGACACAAGTTTGTGTTAGTAATGAGGTGTTTGCTATTTAAGAACTAACTGTTCAATGATTACTCTCATAGTTTATATAATTCGTTATGGAAATCATTATAATTTTGTATCTGATTTTTTAAAGAATGGTTGTTGTTATTTCACAAGCAGTTAACCTTCACTTACTTTAATTTTATATTAGATTTTTCACCACTCATTTACCAGAACCATTCACTTTTAGAAAGTTTGTGAATTTTTCTCTCTCTGTATTATACCAGAGCAATGCATATTTCTCAAAGAAACCAAAACATTTGTCTTTCTTTATTAATCAGCGTAATACATATTTCTTAAGGAAACCAAAACATTTTTGTAAAGGGGCAAAAAGTAGAATAAATATATACAAATGCATTCATTTTTAACACACATATTTATTTACTAATTTGTACATATAGGATTTTTCTTTAAAGCATTTTGTTTCAAATACATATTAAACGACCAGTCATTTTAATATTTCACAGGTATAGGATGTTTCATAACAGACAAATCAGTTTATTTAAACATAGATTGTTTCAAAATACACCTAATATTTCACAAGATACACTATGTCTCACAATATATACACAAACAGTCATTTAAACACACACTGTATTAAAATATATAACACATTTAAGCAGTATAGGATGATTCAAAATATATACATTTTAAAGAAAAAACACAGTTAGCAAAACTTACACAAGGTGTTTTAAAAAGCACAAATATTTTAACACAGGATGTTTAATAAAATCATCATATATTTAAACACCATTTTAAGGTATTTGCAACTTCAGCAAACATAGTTTTCAGAAATTTTTGTAGAATTGGATCCAAATCCCCTTCTTGAAGTCTATTTCGAAGAGAGAACATTTCTTACATCCTAGTTTGACCCTGTCTGTTTGAATAGACAATTCTTTACATTCAGAGGAGTGTAACACAACACTTTCAACTAAGTTTGGGTGTATCTCAATATAGTGTGAATGTACGTGTTCAATACTAGATGTATTTGGCATCGTTGCAGTCATATAAAACACAGGACATTTTGTCTTATCACTGCATTGAATTAATTCATGGCTTTTTTCGTCTCCCAGCGGGAAATAAATAACCTTAAAAAAAGAACATACTGTCGCAAGACTCAGTAAATTTTTGGAAAACCCAGCTATATCATAACATATACAATACATTAGACATGCCTGGTTTCACGTTAATATAATGATTTCTTGGATGAAAGAATGTCATGTTACTCATATGCAAACCAATCTTCCACTGAGAACAAATTAGTAAGGAACAATGTATATATTTACCTTGTAAAACCCCTCTATCTTTGCAAGTTAAAACATGTTTGGAGACTATACTTGATTTTTGCTAATTTAATTGATATGTGTATATAACTCTTTAATGAAACACACCCAGTACATAATAAGTATCCAAACTCTTTGTTATTGTGTACAAACAAATGAATACCATTGTGACATTCTTCAAAATATTGAAATGGCAAAACATTATCTGTTGTATAGATCAGGTGTTTCAAATCCTGTTCTTCCTGGAAAAGTATCATTATAATATGCTTGTCCTTAGTTTAAAAGTTGTTTGTTCTCTAGCCTGTACGGTCTGCACTGATTCACAAGTCAATTAAAACTGTTACAGTTAGTCCAACTGAAATCAAAACTACATGGTTTATTACATAATGTTAAAGATCCAGGTCAATATGAACATTCGAAATGAATGCCTGACTCACACATTTCCTTAACAACAACATGTGAATATGGTATGCTATATGCCACAGAATACAAATAATTTTTAATAATAGCATACTTACAAATAGGAGAAAACATTATTATGAATTCACCAC
Source organism: Dryococelus australis (assembly GCA_029891345.1). NCBI lineage: Eukaryota > Metazoa > Arthropoda > Insecta > Phasmatodea > Phasmatidae > Dryococelus > Dryococelus australis. The sequence goes on along the minus strand of CM057009.1, from coordinate 261,579,478 downwards.
TTCACAAGCGTAGATATTACATATTGATGGAAAAAATTAACCTCCTTGCTCGAAAATAAAGTTGTGAATGTCTCCATCACACGTTTCAATGGATTGTGGTTCCCTGATGAGGTCTTGTGAGTTTATAGGCGATTACTCCATTGCCGCACTCTTCTTCCAATTCTTCGGTAAGGCTGGTTAACACCAGCTCTTCAAATGTAGATGGTAGTTCACTGTCGGGGCGGAGGAACCTCACAACACAATCATTGCGTGCTAAGCCTTAACCAAAGTGGATGCCGAGACTAGAATTGAAAGTGTAGCACCAATGTTCGATATAGTTATACACTTGAACTTGTAAAATACCATCATAAGGCTTAAAGAATACTCTTTGGTGACCTATTTGCAGGACCTCGTATGTGACTGTAGGCTCGATGATAGTAACCATGACTGACAATTTAATGTTAAATGGTCTCCTTTATATAGTCTCTCATTTTAGATGTTCTTGCTTTGAAAAATGTTGCATTGCCATATACCACAGGGAGACTTTAATTTCTGGTTACCTATATGTGTAACATGTTCATTGTTGTCACATTGTTCGCTCCACACTGTAGGTAGCGTACCATCAGGCCACATATTATACAAAGGACAAAATCTTCGCCCAAAACAAACTTCGAAACTTTTAGAGTATTTGTTGGACTAATTAACAAGAAATACCAATATTCTTCTCTGTTAACATTTGAATTTGCATTGGACCCTCTTCAAGTCGAATCCACACTCTCCTATAGGCTGGAGTAACACTAGCATATTGAAGTGTTGAGTAGAACCTCTCCATCATAACTGATGTGCTGCTGTATGTTTGTTTCTTTATATATATTTTTTTCAAAGAAAATGTTTCCACATTTTGTTGGGAGTGTAACACTGAGTAGGTTTAAACATCGTCTTGAAATTGTTAATATTTTCCTAATTTTAAATTGGTTAAATCTAATTTCCAAACACAAACGTTGCTCTGCCAAACTTCACAATCCCACTTACCACAAGGCGATATTTTAATGCTGCTGCTTCCTTGCATTTGTGTGGTGTGTTGCTTGTTATTGCATGTTTCAGTCCACAAGGTGGGAGTGTCGTAGAACTCTCTACTCAATTTAAATTTAATTTGTCTAAATCCTGGTTCCTTGGTTATTTCTTCACTTCTGTTTTTAAAACACAGTTCCCAAGACGAACAGGGTAGTTCGCTATTGGGTCGCACGTTAAAAACCGGGCAGTCATCTTGTTTATAACACAATACTCGTCCATGTATTTATTTCCTGCGAAACTTTGTGCAAAGATCCAATGTTCATCTCTGTTACACATCTGGAATTTGGAGTATATGTTCTTTAAAGATTTGAACCACACTCTCATGTAAACTGGAATAACACTCCCATACGCCTGCTCTAGATTGAATGACTCCATTGAAAATTTTTATGCTGTTATGAACCTGTAACAAACCAATTTTAAATTATTAGCTTTACATGTATGTAGGATGCTGATACAAATATTCTCTTAAAATTTCGCTTTTACATTGCGAACAAAATATTTTTTTATCACAATGATTAATGTTATAGCATTTTACTAGCGAATTAAATCTTGGCCAGTCATGATATCTTCTGATGTTTGTAATTTCTGCATTAGTCAGACTTTTTAAAATTTCCTTCTGTGTTTTTCCAAGTAAATGCACTGGATAGTCTTCGAGAAGCACATTGTGCACGTAATGGAAATGGTCTCTGTAAGCTATAATACCAGAGTCCCATTTCAAACCATGTACTTCGTAAGTTTGATGTCGAAACATCATTCTAACTTCAAGTTTTAAAGCATACCAAGGTTTGGGAGCTTTGAAACTTAATACTTTTGTTTCATAAGCATCACTCGCATATGAAATTGCAAGTTCTGTAATAATAAAATACTTGTAATGGTTTACAAATCCTTCTCCATAGCACATCATGATAATACTGTTTCAATCACAATTACATCACAGTTTAACAAGTCTAATTTTTCAAAAGTTCAGTTGTGGCTTCCGAATCAACTTCATTAATACTGGAGTCGTCTCTTGGTAAATCGGGATGATTAACAAGTTCCAGTACATCTTGCCATTTTCGCATTTCCCACAATCTCTTCTTAGATGGATTGTGTTTGGTTGATTGAAGAAAAGCTGGTGTACTATATGGGCAATCTTCATCACAAGGCAAACACGAGACTATGTCATCATCGCCTCTTAATTCCTCTCAGAGGAATGGTTACACATGTTGAATTTTGTGTCCTGCAAAAGTTAGTATAAAGGCTTTAGGTAGCAGCGAGATGATCTCAATATCTAAACCTAAAAGCATTTTGCTTTGTCCGTACGCTAAAATGGCGTTAAACACTTACACATTCTTCATCACAGTTATTACAGTAGTGTCTGTTGTGCATATTACCTGGTGTTGAAGTTGTAGACTGATGAATACTTCGGAGAAGTCTGTTGATTGATGTAAACCTCTCAGAGAAGGTTGTAGTATGCCTTGGAGAAGAGTGTTTATTGATATAAACTTCTTGGAGACAACTGTACTACATCTCAGTGTAATCTGTTGATTGATGTAACCTCCCTGTGATACATTGTCAATACAATCTGACTTCGACAACTGCTGGCTTAAAACTGAGAGAATAATTAAATTATTCCTTCTTATATACTATACGGATTCAAAATGGTCGCCATTTTACTTGAATTTTGCTTAAAAAAGGGTCTTTTAGAAAATTTGTTGAAATATACTTGATTTTGGTATTTTACAACGCATTTCAGGCTGAAATTGTGGTATTTCACACACACACACACATCACACACATATACATATATATTCATTTGTCCAAGCATACGCCTTTCTGATATATTTTGATGGCAGCAATTGTAAAACAAACTTTCTAGAAACAGAATTTGTGTATCTTAGAAATGTATTTTAGAAAAATATATAGGTTCGTTGGCTCTCAAAATCCTATCAGGGCTCGAATTGACTAAAATACGGTTTTTTGTTTAAACTTACAACACCGATACAAATTCAAATTGTTTTAATCTCCAATGGAAATGTAATATTTACATATATATGTTTAAAACATAAACATTTCTGCTAATATCGGATGGGCACATTTGTACATCAAATTTAATTTTCTCATAAACGAAGATTGGTTTAAAACATATAATTTTGTAAAGAAAGCATATTTTATAAAATATAAGTACATTTAAAATGCTTAACGAATCGTATTAGTTAGGCATCAAAAACTTTTGACAGCAAAAGCTTTTGATTTCAACTTGTTTGGTAGCTATATGTTTAAAGAATAGAAAATTGGAATTTAAATATTTAGTTTTGAGTGTGATCATTTAACAATATAATATTTCCGTCGCTACTTGGAAATATCTTAAATTGGATTATTTGCAGGATGTTTTTTTTGTTTAAGAATTTCCTGGACTTAAAAATGTTTTTAAAGGAATAAACGTAGTTTGCTGAAGACTTGATGGGAATATGTTTATATTATACTAAATTTCGCTGGGAGAGTTGATTCTCACTGGTGGATGACTTCTGCTCCCCCGCCAGCATGGAGCTACCCCTATCTTGAGGCGTAAGAAATATGGGTGGTTTCTTTGTCCCTGATGGGAGACCATGGCGGAGGAGGAAGAGAGAGAAGGCGCATGGCGAATTTAGCAGACAGACAGCCGAGATGGATGGACCGGCTGGGTTAGGAGGAAGGCGTGTGGAAAGGGTATCAAAGTGATTTGTGCGCTTCTTACGGCCTCTGGCAGGAAAACTGTGAACTACACATTTATCCATGCTTGTTTGTGTGGAGAGGATCGGCAGTGAAGCAATGGTAGCAGCGTAGGTCTGTCCTGGTTGGTGAACGGGGAGGGGAAGACCAGATCTTCGCTTGTTTCCACTACGCTTGCGCAGTACGCATTTCGCGGTTGAAAGAGGGGGTAAAGACACATCTCGCAGGATTCTGGCTGGTTGCTGTGGAGAGAGGGGAAAAATAGGTTGCTCTCTGGTTTTGTGGCGCTCTGTATTCTGGGTAATATTTGGGGTGGGGATGTGCGTGTGCTTCTAAGGTTGTCTGACAGAGTATGGAGAATGGCTCTGCAGATGACTTTGTTCGGAGGCTAACCATAACTATGTTATGTTTAGATACTTACTCGTTTTACTAGTTTCATGGAAATACAAGTGCGTGTTATTTGATTTACATTACTTATACAGCCTACTTCACAATGAGATGTTGCGCGGATATAGTTTTAGAAGTGGGGCTTTGCGGCATTATTGGTGGAAATATTTTACGTTTGCGGTGAGGATATTGAATTTGCGTGCTTCATTTCTTAGTGTCATCAAACATTTTTGTAAGGAGTTAGGTGAAATGTGGATGATGGTTCGTCTTGTTTAACGTGTATTTCATTACGTGTTTGTGCATTTCGGTGTTTAGAGTATTGGTCCTGAGAGCAGATGAGAGACGGAGTAAAACATGTATTTATATTCGTGTATGTGTACTTTTGTTGGGTGGGGATCTTTGTTAGGGGGAGGGGAGCTTATGACACCCGGAGTGATGGTGAGCTGTAATTTTAAATTGTGTGTGTTTATGTTAACTTAGTTGTTGTGCATGTCGCTATTGAATCAAGAGTGTTTTGATTATTTTAACTTAATTAACTTTGTTTAATGATCAGTTAGCATTTGTTATGTTTGAAGTGGTTTTGTGGATTCAATATTAATGTAAATTCCGTAATTGCATGAATAAAGTCGGTTTAATGAATTTGTGGTAATCGCACGATTAAAGTCTTTTGGTCAGTCGGGTTTAAAGTAATTAATTCGGTAACCTATTTGAATGCAAAATGTAGTGTCCCCGAAGTAGGTCGCGTGCTCTCTCTCCATCCACAGCTCACCTGCCTCTGTATCCAGGAGCCTGCCGGGTGTGTGCGTTCCACTCACACAAACAAAAAAATATAAAAGTCCCTTATACCACTCCTACACAAACATTAACACGTATATAAGCAATTACAAACCACCCTTCTGTTCAGTCAGCTCCAGGCCGTCAGAAAGGACAAATCGTTGCTGCTCCACCATCTTAACCCTTTCAACACCAATAAAATAATATTTAACAAAAAATAAATAAAAAAAAATTTATCAAAGAAATTCGATCAAATAAAATTTTAATTCATTCATTTAATTCATTAATCGATTAATTAACCAATTATTTTATCTCATTTGCATATCAACATGTAAATTACCTTAATTAAATTTATATCGCATTAATTAGGTCAATCAGAAAGGGTGGCATTACTTCGTGTCCAGGAGCCTGTCACTGTCTCTACTAACGTTATTCTTTTGTAAAATATTATGCTTATTTATAGTCACAACTATTTACCACAGCAGTAACAGTATGAGTGAAATCTCTCATAAAATTGTGTAAAAATTATTATTTTTCTAACATTTAAGTAATATTTTCCTTATAGCTAGCAATTCAACTTCAATCTTTAGAAAAGTGTCCTAGTTTTAAAGCTTTGTAAATGATACACTTATACATACAAGAATATTTTGCCAGGTTAATTTTTAAGTGGTAGTGATATTACATTATACTCTATAAATACCTATTTGATATTCAAGTTATAAACAGGAGTGTATCTTTCAGCGCCGATCCACACACTTTCTTTTTATTTTGTTCAAAGTTTTTATTTATAATAATTGTTTTTTAATTCATATTGCCATTTTGTTTCAGAGCGACTAAATAATAAGTGGTTAATTTGGTAGAAACATGATTTAAAACCTTTACATCATAAATGTATAGCTATTTTTCATAAAAGTACACATGCTGCATTCAGTATTTATTGACATTTAATTTAATAATAGCCGTAGTGTTATGATTTTCAAGTTTTTATCATTACTTTGTATGTTATTGTCTGTTTTCAGAAACAAAACGCCGCTGTGGTTTTTTTCTTGATCTTTTTGGATTGACGCTTCCAGATTATTTAGATTGCAACATGTTCCCAGAATCACCAGATCCAAATGTTTGCATTGGTTACCAGGAAGTCATCGACGAAGAAATAAGATCTCTGCAGCCCGGTGAGTATGGCACAGACAGCCCAACAAAAACACACTTCGATATGAATAAAAACTTAAAAATTGTCGATAATTTAATTCCAGAGAATATGTGGTGTCATCTTTCTACAGGGAATGCTTAGCGTGGAAACCAATTTTTATTTTAAAATTTTGCCACACTAAACGCCTGAACCTATATTTTGCAGTAAAGCATATATAATCATATACACATGCACACACATTAACACATAAAAAAACCCCTTCAAAATTATTAACAAACCAGCTGTAATTTAATGCAATACATTATGTGGTGTCCTCTTCCTACAAGGAATGCTTGGGATTAAATCCAATCTTTTTTGGGAAATTTTCACACACTGAACACCTGAACCTATTTGTATGTATAATTATATATATATATGTACACATAAACACACACATATACACATAAACCTATATGTATGTATATATATACAGGATGAGTATGAAAAACACCGACACACTGCCCGGAAATTCCTTATGAAAAATTAAGTCAAAACCCCATAAATGCGACATATGATGTACAATGCTTCGTAAGGATGGTACGAGCCCTTGAATGTGGATCTCAAACACAGGGTTTTGCTGTAAATTTTGTTGAAAATATTTGAAACGGAATAATGGCATCCAGGATAATGTGTAGTCAGACGAATATCAGCAACCACATCTATATGGGTCTCTGCCATTAAATGTTGCTGTAGAGAAATTAAGGGTTGCAACACTATTGTCGCATAAAGTTCTGTGATGCTGAAGCCTAATCACGTTTGCAGTCACAGATGTTATTTGGGCTTGGATTTCGTCCTAGTCGAACTAGTGTACGTTGAGTATATATGTGTGTTACTAGAGGATTATACTAGGTAAAATATCTGGCAGTGCTCCGCATAGACATATATACAATACAGGTGAAATAATTTAAAATGTTTAAATAGTTAGCTTGATAATGTTGTTGTTAATAGAAAATTACTAGAGCGATAATAATTATTAATATTTACAATATTTACAGTGCAGGCTATTTTGGCAATCGGGATGTGAGAGTGTGTGTTGTTGTGTGTGCTGTGCTTCATGGACCTAACTATTATTATCCTTGGATATGTATGTGTTGTCTGAGTGTTGTGTACCGTCCTGGCAGCTCGAGGTGTGAGGGCCAACTGATGTGTGAGGCCCAGACCGCACTAGTTTTGACAATATCCGTCCCGGACCGACAGGAAAATTCGACCGGCCCAGCGGACTTGCAAACACTGCGATCTGGGCGTGTTGTGTGGTGATTAAGATGGTGAAGTCTAATTGTGGTTATTATTAGTGTTCTCGAGGCGTTGTTTCTGTATTCTAACGCCCTATACCCCGGGCAACTGCCCCCCCCTCTAACAGAAACGGGGGCTAGACCGGCGGAGGAACCTACGATCCTCTACCCGGGGCTGATTAGTGTACCTATGTAGACGACGTAATGCTGCAGCTAGTGGAGTTACCAGATCCAGCATACATCGCCTTGCGTGTGCTGCTGCCAGGAGGTCTTCTTCACTGGCCCTTTAAGTCCCTCGTAGGTGGTCCTTGGTTGCTTTTCTCGGCCGCGAGTCACTCTTCTTGAACCAACAGTCCCTGCTCCAGCAGGAGTGCCGAGCCGCATTTTCTTCCTGGGCGAAGGCGACACTGAATATGTTAGTCCAGCGACCCGTGGCACTGCTGCGTATGCGCCAGCAGCGCTCTGGGATGTCTCCAGCTGCGGTGAGGGCAGCGGCGACTACAGTCTCGGAGACCTGGTACCTGTGGCACTGGCTTTCAGTACCACAAAGTGCCAGGGCTCCCTATTCTGTCTGGTGGTGTTCTCTGGCCGCCTCTGATGTGTCGCTCGCTGGCATACTGCTGGCGCCCCTTCTCTTTTGTCTTCTTGGCTGTGTTCTGTATGCTCTGGGCCGGGTCTCTATGCGTCTCAGGCCCGCAGGCGGAGCCACATCCGCAGCAATGATGTTCTGTGGCGTGGGCACCTTACTGCTGTCCTGCTGGGCTGGTGCTGGGTGCAGGGGCTGTGGTGCTTCCTGGTGTGCCTGTGTGCTGCTGGTAATCTTCTCTGTTGTATCTGGGAGTTCTGTTTGCATGGCCCTCTTTTTCTTATTGGCTGATTGCTGCTCTGGCGTGTCCGTCTGCATTTCTTGGTCTTGTGCTTGTCGTAGGCCTTTGTAGGTTGCCAGTATTTCGTAGACAACATTTAGGTACTGGTACATGTATTCCCCAGACACGTTTAGGCGGACAGCAGACGCTGTGCGGAAGACACATGCGTGGCAGGAGGAGAGGAATGGCTGGTTCGGCGTGGTCTGGATTTTTGGTGGAAAGTACGGTGAGGTGCGTTTCCCTGTCGGTGTTGCTCCAGAAAACTAGCAAGTAGTCCTCCTCCGGGTTTCTTGGCACCATCGATCTTGTGATGGCGTCGTTGAATTTCTTCTTTTCTTTGCTGGGAAGAAGCTTGGTTCTATACTTGACTCCGTATATTCTTGTAGCTATTCTGCGACTGGCTGGCGGTAAAGGTTCGAATATCGTACTTAGTTCCGCATGGTCGTCCCAATGTGGCTCCATGGCATCAGCAACTTGATGAGGTTACTGCTGCTGCTCCTGTGTCTGCCATGACATGCTTGATCATACTCCCTGATTCCCTGATGAATCTGAGTGAGTGAGTGCGTGTTGTGCCCAGTCCGCAGTAGTTTTGTTCAAACTTGTCCTGGACCGACAGGAAAATTCAGCCGGCCCAGGAGGCCTGTAAACACTGCGATCGGGGCGTGTCGTGTGTTAAATTACTTAGTTTTGTGTATATGTGGGGTGTTTAATATGATTTTTGTGTGATGTTGTGTATATCTAGCACCCAAAACCTCGGACTACTGTCCCCCTCCCTCTGCCGGAAGTGGGGGCTAGGCCTGCTTAGAAACGTGTGTTTCTCGGCCCGAGGCTAGCTCGTGTACCTATTTAGGCGGGGCAGTACTACATCTAGCAAGAGACCAGCTCCAGCATTGCCTCACCCTGTGTGTTGTACTGCCAGAGGGTCTTATTCTGGCCCTGTTGCTGCTGGGAATCCCTCCTGGAGTAGGTCTTCTCGGCCACGAGGCACTCGTCCTGAACCAACAGTCCCTGCTCCAGCAGGAGAGCCGCCATCTCTTCTTGGTTGAAGGCAACTCGGAACAAGTTGGTCCAGCGCCCCATGGGCTGGCTGCGAATATGCCAGCAGCGCTCCAGAGTGTTGCCAGCGGTGGTCAGGGCGGTGGTAATGGCTATCTCGGAGACTCTGGCACCTGTGGCATTATCTTTCAATACCAAAAAGTGCCAGGGCATCCTCTTCTCGTGGTTATCCTCTTGTCGCCTCTGGCCGTGCTCGTTGGCAGGCTGCTGGAATTCCCCCTTCTCGTCTGCTTCCTTGGTGGTGTTAAAGATAACCTGGATGTTCTGGTCGAGCTTTGTTGGTGCCGCAGGCTTGCAGGTGGAACTGGTGACGACTGCGATGTCCTTGACTGTGATGTTCTGCGGTGTTGATGCCTCGATGCTCGCTTTGGCTGTAACTGGCTGAAGATTCTGGGTGGTCTGCATCGCTCTGGTCTTCCTCGTCGGCTTTTGTGGCTCTGGGTGTTTCGTCTGCATTTTGGCTGCTGCTGTCTGAGGGCGTGTTTCCTTCGTAGGTTACCCACCACAAAGGTGCAGTATGGGGCGGACAGCATCTCAGTCTTGGTACCTTCTCTTGTCATTAATCAACATGCGGACGGCTGTGCACTGTATGTACATCTTATTGCCTACTATGGTGGACAGGGTGGCTGCCACAGGGAGCTCTTCCGTTTCGTCGCAGATGTCCCTGTCGGTGAATATACTGAGGTGCGTGGCTGTGTCGGTGATGTCCCAGCTGGTTTTTCGGAGGCTATCCTTTGGAATGACTGTTGTCAGTAAACCTGTGATGCGATCTCTGCACTTGTGATTAGTTTCTAAGAGGTGAACCTTGTTGACACTTTACTGCATCCAGTACAGTCATGTAGGTGGCTTTCTGACTTAGAAGGCTTGAAGGTCTCACTTACCTCTTCGTCGTCCGCCCAGTGATTCTCGATGGTTATGGCGTCCTTGTATGGGGCCAGTTCTGGGGTTGCTGCTGCTGCTGCTGCTCCTGTGACTGCCATGACGTGCTTGATCTTACTGAACGCGACGACTGAATCGCTTATCGCGTTTTTTCTCAACTACCATATAACTTAGTGTTAGGTGGAAGCCCTGTGGGTAAGACGATAGTCAATTGCGTCTCAGGGCTAACCCCATATGCCTACTAGGGAACGAATTCATGCAAGGAGACATGCATTGCGGCAGAGAGGGATTGGGCAGCCATGGCTGCAATTGGGACCGTGACTACATCCTTGAGTGTACTTATAGCTAAGTTATTACTAGAAGAGACTGGAAAAATCGGCATAGCCACCGTAAAAACCCAGTCGACAGCATATAATTCAAAATTATTACATGCATTAATCAAAAATACTACAGGAGAGAGAGGTCGGATAGCACTCTTTATTAGTAGAGATGAAAGATTCGTAAAGAGGGGGCTGTTTATTGGAGTTCATGAATTATGTGCTGGCTTTAACTAGTGTGATGCAAGCATTACCGTGACGAGGGAAGTGGCGCAATTGGGCATTCTCCCCCCCCCCCCCCGATTACCCAGTAGAACCTGTAAGTAAAAAGAAAAGGGCGAGCTGCCAGTAAGTGTCAGCAGAGCCAACACTTACTGTTTTTTTTCATGAACGGTAAGATACGGTAAGAACATATAAGAAAGGAATGAAATTAATAACTAACCTAAGTGATCTATAATAACATATGTCCTCGGGGACATGTGTCTAATTTTGATGCTGTGCTACCTCGCAGCGAGCATGCCTCCGTAGCCATAGGCTGTAACGGAGTATATTTCCACCCGTAATGCAGCACATGCATGAAGCTTTGCATGAGGTGGGGGGGGGGGGGGGGTAATTAATTTTCTTCGCAGGGAAGGTCTCTCACCAACTGCAGCAGAGAGCCACACGTCGCCACGGCCTCTGCAGTTATTTGCGAGTATAACTGTCAAGTGGCTGCCTTGGGATCGGCAGTGGCGAAGGGCCATACCTGCAGACAGCTGGCTGGGATGAGAGGTTACGCCTATACTAAACTAATTTTTATTTTAAGAGTAACATGTCTATGCTGAGCTGCCCCTTCGGTGCACCTCAGATTCCTCTACCGCAATTAGATTAAGTGAAGTGTGTAGGGGCTCTCACCAAGTGCTGCAGTGAGCACACTATCGCCACAGCCTCTGCAGATATTTGCAGACTGTCTGGCCAGAGGCTGCCCTGGAATCGTTTTTTCTAAGCCTACCCTATTTCCAAGTATTAGGTGTGCACCCGCTGTAGGACAGTAGCTAAATGCGTCTTAGTGCCGCTCCCCATACGCCTAAAAGGAAGGGAATTCATGCAGGAGGCATGCAGCTTGACAGAAGGGATTGGGTAGCCATGGTCAGATGTTTAAGGCCATGACTACCTCCTTAAGTATATTCTAGATGGGGTATGGTAAAACTCGCACAGACACGTTAAAACCCATACCGAAAGAAAAGACAAACTGTAGGAGTATTAATGAAAATGCTACAGGAAATAACAGGTGTGGAATGAATATTAGTTTAATACGACAGAAAACTAGTAGAGAGGGGGCGGGCTTGTGGGCGCATGGTAGGAGCAAATGCGCCCGTGAGGTGTAAACAGTTATCCATGCTCCTGTGCAGTCTGCCTGCACAACAACCTGGGCAGCTTAGTCATGGCACCGACGCCATCTTCTCTCTTCCATATCGCCACCAGGATCATCACACCGTGGGTGAAGGCGGGGAGTAACGGACCGGGGAGCCACCCCCTCTCATTCAGTAGTAGGATTTGGTATGTTTGGGCACAATGGGATCGGGGATCGAACTCGGATGGCCACAATGTTGTTAAATCACCATCAACAATCTTTTTCCCATTTTTCTCTCAGATTTTCCCTTTTTCCCTCAAAATCAACATAAATATCCTAAAATGACCCTTTTTCCGTCCAAAAATGACCATTTTCCTTCAAAATTTCTCTTTTTTCCCCACATAAAAAATATATCCCACAAATGGTAGAAACCCTTCATAAGCAAAAAGGAGCACTTGAAATCCAATTCGCACCGAATTTAAGTAGTTTGGGGGCTTCCTTAGGACCAACAGAGCCGTAGTGGCCCTATTAGTTTTATAGGCACAGTGTATGCCAAATCGTTACAAAGGATCCAATATCAGAGTTAGGCCTAACCAGCAGCTATTTTGGTTCTATCAACCTTCTTGTCCACCATTTTGGTTTCAGGTGACCTTTAACCTTGACCTTAGACCTTTGAGCCTGAAAATCAAAAAAATTCTAAAGAATAAAAAATTATTGTTAAAAATTTCTAAAAATTGTTTAAAATATTATAATTCCTTTAAACTTACATTTACGAAGGCCCCCTACCCCTTTCCACCAGCACCGCCAATTTATCACCTCTGTCGACTCCAGCAGATGATTGTCTCCCTCGCCTGCACTACCCTCACCAATACTCATTCCGTCATCTTGATTTTTCGTTCGTAATTTGTTTATACATTACTGGAGGCCACCATCTTGGCAGACAACTGCCATCTTGGTAAGCGACCACCATCTTGGTAGGTGTCCACCATCTTGGCATACATCACTTGTCTGCCATCCTGGAAGACAATGTCCATTAGTAATGAAACTTCGACCTGTGATCCATGGCCCCTGACAACTGTTATTGACCTTGACCCCATGACCTTGACTGACCTTAAAAACGAAAGCTCGAGAAAAAATACATAGAAGTCAGCAAGCATAATACATTACAGACTACCACCACCCTACTAGATGTAGACTACCTCACATTCACCACATGACCTTGCATAACCTGGAAAACTAAAACTCGGGGAAAAAATCATAAAAAAGTCGAGGAACATAACATAAGTAGATGGGGAATGATAGAGCAGGCTCCCCTCACATAAATAGGCAATTTCCCTTAAAAGTACAGGAGAAAACTGACATAACTATTTACTGTTATTTTTATCGAAAGTACAAGAAAAAATTAAAAAACCCAAAAGCTAAAAATCAAGTAAATTTCTCGTTTTCAAGCTAATTTTTTGTGTTTTCTATCAACTTTAAATTATCAAGTTAGCAATCTAATTCAATTAAATTTATGTCAAAATCAAACAAAATTAGCTAAAATCAAATGAAACATTATCTTATTATTCTTTACAGATTATATTAGAGGCTCTACTAACTTTTTAAAAACTTCTATCTTCTCAAAGTCATTACCTATTTCAAGAAGTACGTCGTCAATGTTTTCTAAAAGCAATAATTTTAAGTTTTGTAGATTTAAATGAAATTTGAAAACCAATTTTCTGAGTTCGTCAGAAGCATTATCTAATTTATAGGAACGTGTATTTGAAACATCACTACCTTAAAAAAAGTTTTTCATACTGCATGGTAACACAGGGGTTTTCATTTTTATTTATAAAGAAATTAATTTATTAAGAGGAAAAGTAGATTGCACAAAATAAAAATGACACAAATCCTGCACAAATAATTATGTTACAAATCAAAATTTACACTAGGAGAAAAATCTCATTCTGGTTTAACAAAATGATTTTTTATTCGATTAAACCACTTATATATATCTAAAAATTTGTATTAAACTAACGAAACAGTTTGTTGTTTTTGTAAAATCGTTTGCCTCTTCCGTTTATTAATTTAAAAAAATTACATATCTTCAGTAATATTTTCTATCAAATAATTGTAAGTTAGATTCATTTGACTTATTAGAACAGTATTACAAATAGTTCCTGCTTCTATGGCTTTGTTAAAATTTACAGTAATTTTTATGTTCGTTTTATCTGTAACAACAGTTGTTTTTTCTGTATAAACAATCATTAAGAAATAATGGTCTACGCCCCAAAAAATAATAATAATTGATATCACCTTGAATGTTTACAGTTGGTTTATAATAAAGTTCATTATTTCTATGTAGAGTATCTAGTTTGGATTTTGAATTTCTAAAATCATTATAAGCATGAAACATTTTATCACAAATGCCATTTTAAGATTCCAATTTTCTGTAGGAAAGATCCTATTTCTACCATTCTTAATATAATATTTCTTAGATTACAGTGATCAAACATAGAAGCATGTACATACTGTTCAACACGATTTTTTTCTATTAGCTTGAAAGCTTAAAATTACAAAATCTGGCATATCAAACTGTAAGTTATTAAACTGATCTCTTATGTCAAAATTAAAAACAGTTGTTCCAGCAGGAACTTCTTTTGCTAAAAATTGTCAATAATTAAAACTAATATGTATTTTTGAATGCTTGTATATTTTTTCCTTTAATTGCAATGGCTGTGTTAGATTCATATTCAACAATTGGCCACATAATTTATAATTTTTGAATAACAATTTTACCTGGATAAGCATAACTTTTCTGAACTGCACAGTCTGCATTCTTAGTTTCATAAACATACAAACAATTGTTATAATATGAATTACATAAAAAGTAATAACCTCCTTTGCAGTAAATTTTATTGTATTCTCAAATAAAACCAAACAGATATCTCAGTGGATGTTATTTCATTTGTTTTATCACTGTGAACAGATTTCACATGATATTTATTATCAAAACCAGTAAATTCTAAATAATTTTGTTCACTTGGAGATCTTAACAAATTATTCATCATTGTTGAAGGTAAACCTGGGCTATCAAGAGCGTAAATAATATGTCCATGTTTTTAGATTTCTACTCGAGAAAACTGGAAAGGAAAAAAGTTAGCACAAACATTAATGTTATCAAATTTTGCATATTTTGCTTTATCTCCATCTTTATCTCTCTTTAGTAGCCTAAATTGCTCAAAAACATACGCATCATTTGGGAAAGAAAATCCATCACCTATAGGAATATCAAATTCAATTCTATTATTTTAAACATTGAAATTCCCCCTAGTTTGATCAGTTGGAGGAAAAGTTTGCCTTTCAAAACTCTTGATACTTTTATAACTCATTTATAAGTAAAAAACAATTAATATATAAATGAAAGATTCACCAAAGGAAATTTCTCGGGTTAAATTACTCATTAAAATTTCAAAAATTATAAAAAGTATCATGAAGCAGATTATGCAAAAAATAACAAGGAAGATTTACCTTTAATTCACGAATTACGAAATATTTTTAATAAAGTAGAACAAATAAGTGAATAAAATAAAAATTTAATAACATTAGTTCCAATTGCAGCAAAAAATTTAGATTATCCACCAACACCAGAAGAAACATCAGTTGAAAGAAAATTATTTGCTAAAAATAGGTCTCCGAATTTGGGTATAATACCCCTGAAAGACTCAACTATTAGTCTTCGAAAATGTATTTCTGGAGGTATTTATAACATTAAATAAAAATACGGGTTGCGAGGAGAAGGTCATAATTTTTACATCAGTGATATAAAAGTAAATATAGATTGTGATATTCTATTTTTCAAAGATAATGAATATGAATTAACAGAAGGACTTTCTAAATTGCTATCAAAAATAGCACAGAAGAACTTGAAGGCAATTACAATGCTAATGATCTTAAAAATTACATAGAAATTCGTTTATTATCTGATGCTGTATTTCAAAAATGTATTCGTAATAAGAAAGAGAATAATCCAAGTTCAAATGTTGGTTGGAAGTAAAATAGTATAATTGAACCAATTTATGAAAAATATATAAAAGAATCAAGCTCAAGATCAATACAAAACACACCAGAAAGAATGAATTCCCCAAGAACTCCTAGATCTGGATGAGATATAAAAAATACACATATTTACCAAAATAATGGGCCTGGATGGATGATGTTAGAAAATAGGACGATAGAATATTAGTTATTCACTGTGAAGAAAATACTGGAAATAACAATTATTACAATGAAAAAGTAAACATATTTAATACGCTAAATAATAAAATTTCTGATTTTTTGTTAATAATCAAAAAGGAATTCCTTATCTTATAAGAGTTTTAAACGTAATTCCACATTCTTTTCGTATTTCTGAACATCACTGCAAAGGAATAATAAACTGGGCGTTAAACAATTTAAATTTGCCGGAAATGCATTTGCCAGGATATAGTTATTCTGGTCCATTTACTAAATTAGATGAAAGGTTAGATAAAGGAGATATGGGAATAAATAAATTAGATGACGCATGCAAATTTCATGATATTGCTTATAGAGATCATAAAGATTTAAAATCTAGACTTGCAGCTGACAAAATTTTACAAAAAGAAGCCAAGGAGATTATGTTAGATAAAGATACTCCAATCGGTGAAAAAATTGCTTCTGCAGCTGTTGCTTCAACAATGTTTACAAAAAGAAAATTAGGATAAGATATTAAAATTTATTAATTACTATTTTTTTTACCTGTAAATGAAGTTAACAAATATAACATTCGATATACCCATTGATAAACTTAGAGATTTTGGTTAAGATAATTTCTTAACAAAGGAACAACTTGAGAGAAAAAATAGAAAATAAAATAAGGCAATGGTTTCAGATTAACTTTGTCAATATCAACAATCAAAAAATACTAAAAGAAAAATCTAGAAGTGGTTTACATCATGGTGGTTTTTTACCATTTTAATTCCAGTTTTAGCTGCACTCTGTGCTTTAGTTGGAGGAGCTATCTCAATTTACAATTCTGTTGAACAAACTAGATAAAAAATAAAAGAATTAGAAGATCAAAATATATATAATTTGGCAATGGAAATTGAATCAGGAAGTGGGATAGTTGCAAAGAAGGGAAGACGAAAAAAATTTGAATATATCTCCTTTATCTAATTTCCATATTGAAAAATATGTAAAAATATCAAATATAAAAAAATTCAGAAATGTTTATATGATTGACGAACGACCAAAAACAATGCACAAAAATAAATGTCCTGTGGTTAATTTTGACATTTCATCAAATCCTGGTATTCAATGGGTGTGTTATTTTAAAGAATATAATTATGTTTACTATTTTGAATCATTTGGATGTAATATTCTTACGAATTTAACTAATTACTTCAAAAAGAGACATGTTTATTACAATGATAATAGAAATCAGAATTTAAATTTAGTTATCTGTGGACGTTTATGTTTAATTGTGTTACATATTTTTCGAGAGATTTTAAGTTACATGATAAAATTTCTTTGTTATTAAATTATGGATATATTTGGGAAACCATTATCAAATCTTTAAACAAAAACTCTAACACTATTGCTAATGAATTTAAAACATTTGTAGATTCAAAATACAATATTACTGTTTCTGATTTACAAAATCAAATTAGTAAAGTTTTTGTTTATACCAAAGATTGTTTCGCTTCATAATCGTAGAATTAATAATATGTCTGATCCTATAGAAGGAAAATATGCTGCCAATAAAGGATTTTTTGATAAAGAAATAAACAATAAATTGCAAAATTTAAACCAATCAATTTTGTATTATTGTGAAACACTTGTTAATTCGAAAGGTGAAAAATGTAAAGAAGAAAAGTCTCGTATATTTTATTTACCTGCTAAGTGGGATAAAAAAATTATATTTTTTCACCTAGATAATAATCAAATTTTCTTTACCTTTATGATTGATTGTACTGTTTATAAAATTAATTGTTATGATTCTAAAAAATTGGATTATAGTAAGCCTTTTGGTGTTAGCATAGGTGATATTTTATCTTATAAAATTTGAAAGAATAAACTAGCTAGTTATGATGACGGATTGATGACCACAATAGGAATATTCATGAAATATAAAGATTAAATATTTTTTTTTACTATTAAATGGAGAATAGTTGGTACTTGAAGTGTAAGTTCACTAAAAAAAATTATACACAAAATATAAAGACTAAAAGTGGACGATTAGTTCAGAAAAGTATATGTTCAATATGTAATTCTAATACATCAACATAAAAATAATTTCCCAGTGTAAGAGAAGGAATAATCTATGAATTATATAAACCTGAACAAAAAAAATGTCCAAGTAGAAAAGTAATTTCTTATGGTATTGATGATGTATAGCAGATTGATCTTGTTTAGATGGATATTGGAAATTTAAAAGGCATACCACATATAAACAATGGTTACAAATATATTGTGACAATTATCGATGCTTTTTTTTTCTTCAAAATATGTGTTTGCAATACCAAAGTAAAGATAAAACAGCCAATAATGTAGCAAATGCTTTAGAATGTATACTGATTAAAAGAAATCCACATAATTTACAAAGTGACAATGGGCCCAAATTTTATAATAAAATATTTAAAGAACTTATGCAAAAATATAACATCAATCAGTATTCTACATCCAGTGAACTTAAAGCCAGTGTCATAGAGAGATATAATCGTACAATGAAAAACAAAATGTGGAAGAAATTTGATATAAATTGCAATTAGGAATGGGTAAATATATTAGATGATTTAGTGAGCTGCAAACAGTCCCACCACGCCAGCAGACACACCTCGCCTTCGCTGGTCCCAAGGGGTGGGTAGATACCGGAAATCGAGCGACTACGAGCGTGATGTTCATCCCGCAGCAATTCAGCTAGTGTTCATCCCATAGCAAATCAGATAGTCGCCTTGGAATTATCGACGAATTAGTTATGTTAAAACTTGTCCCGCACCGATCGGAAAACAAAGACCGCCCAGGAGGCACGATGAATTTAATTATTTATTTTAATTACCTTTGTATTTCTTTCTGAAATGAGCTGGAAATACTCAGGAATGTGCATGGATATGATTAGAATGTTAGTAGGTGTTAATTACTACTACCATGCGTTTTGTAGGACCCGAGGAGCTCCGCTCCGCTCCAGTGTTACGTGTGAACTGCGCTAGAAAAATTGATTTGGTCTGGGTAGTTTTGTTAAATGTGTAGAATTTTGTCCCGGACAGTTTGGACAATCCAGCCAGCCCGAGAGTAGTGTTAATGTGACATGTATCAAAGATCCCTGTTATTCTCTTTTTTTAGTGTTGATATTCTAACTGTTTTGAGTAGTCATGTGGCTCCTTCCCTGTGGATATCACCGGAACTGGCAGTGAAGCTTTCCTGACAGGCTTATTCCACACTGTGGGCGGCGATGTCAGTTCGTTATACATAGCTGGAGGAAGGAATTATGTGGAAGGCTTCAGTGTTCTTCTTAAACGTAATTGGTTGTTCACTTGGCCAATGCGAGTAAAGGAGCCTCCAGATTATCTCCCGTGGGAGCCAATAGCTGTCGGGTTCTTCTGACTGGTTAGTGTAATGGCAAATTATGATTTGACACAGACTTACTTGTGGCCTGACAAGTGTTTTGCCTTTGCTTGCAGAAAAGTGGAGACCAGGACTTACTTGGCTTGTAGCTATCATCATTATTGATATTGTTCGTGTGTGTCATTTTTTCAGTTCCGTCTCGTATTGTTTGTTGTTAACGTTGGCTATGGTTTCAAACTTATCGAACTGTATTGATTGTTTGTAATGTGTAAATGATCTGCTATTGCGTCAAGGTTTTCCTGCTTGTAATTGTAAATATACTCCTTGGTTATCACGACTGTCCTCCTGCCAATCTGTCCTATATAAACCAAACCACAAGGACATGGTGTTTTGTAAACACCAGACATGTGTTAGGCTGGAGGTTTTTCTTTCACAGAAGGAAGAAGAATTTGTAGTTTTTAGGAAATCATTTAAGACATGAATTTTAGGTTTTATCAGCAAGTAGTTTGTTTGCTTAGGTACTCCTTGAACTCAGGGCATTTTTTCACCAAGGATAATCAGAGTTACATCTTCAGAAAATGTTCGTGAATATGTTCGCTAACAGTGGCGACAGAGAGGAGCCCATCGACGTGGCAGGGTATTTACAGTCCTCTTGTTTATGTGACGACGACTTTTATGTTTTTACTTTTAAATTTTACATGTCTAAGAACTCAGCACTGTCATTACTGTAAATACCCTCATCGGTTTTAATATGCACTACTGATTCAGAATGAGGAGTAGAACATTCTTTATTACACTGGCACTTGCTAGGGTCTGAGCATCTTTGGTTTGACACTGTACACGATTAGGTGTCCTTTGAGAAGAAATCACTTTTGTGTTATACAAATTCCAGCACTTCCTCTAGTGCCGGTCGAGTATGCAGCCTCTTTATCTAAATGCAACCATAAGTCTCCTTTTCGCAGCCATGTCCAACAGGTGAAGAGCACAAATTTTTTTGAGCCATCGTACTTCGTAGTTTACTCTCTTAGACATGCAGCCAAAAAGTTTATGGGCAGGGTGGCATAAGTTCCGGATCAAGGGATTTTTTTGCTACTAAACTGAATAACTTCGTGTTATGGAGCTGGTACCGTAAAATTTTAACTTCTGCTACCGCTTTTCCGTACATTTCACAGAGAAATGCTTCTAAAACGGCACATCGCGTTTCGCTTACAGTCCAAAAGTGTTCCACTTCTTTCAAAGATCGCACACGCCATAAACTATCCCGTAGGATACTCAGAGGCTCCATTTCCACTTTTTACAAAAACCAGAAACGGTGTCACAGCCAGTAAATGCGCGAAACCCCAATAAAGAAAAAAAAAATAGTCTCTTGAGTGATGTTTTCTTGTAGTACTTTGAAATGCGCTCGACAATGTCGGACAGTTTCACAAGTCGCTAGTATTCTGTTGGTCCATTTACATTAAAGTTACGCTTCAATTTTTCATTATTTTGAAAGTAACGAAATTAATAAATCTGTATATTGTGCATTCATTACAACATAACCATGGTTCCTGTCTCTCTAGAATGAAGTATGCAGAATCATTACGGTTTCAGCCTCCTTTTGTTGTTGTCGTCTCATCGCGTGTTGTTCTCATGCATTTACCTTGGACGGTCGGGAATAATTCCTTACCTACCAGTGCATCTCGTAGTAAGAAAGACTGCCAGTATTCTCGTAGAAAAACACTAATTCTTTTTTTGCTGTGTTCAGAAAAAAAGAAAATTTTTCCACCATCACCCCTGAAGTTCACATTATCGAGGCAAGTTGGAATTGGATGCCTAGTATGCCACATTAGTAGTAGGCATATGACGGAGGTAAGACAGACGGCTTCGGCTGGTGGATCGTGGATCTGTCCTTCACCGCAATTTTTTCCGTGTTTTCCAAAAATCGCTAATTTTCGCACAAAATCGTATGCTTTAGCGCAAAAATGTCTTAAAATTTCCCTTTTTTCCCTACAAATTTCCCGTTTTTCCTAAAAATTTTCTGTTTTCCGCAAAACATGCCATATCCTAGAATATGCTGTAGCGAGCCCTCGAAAGCCAAAAACGAGCCGATCTTAGATGTTAGGTGGGGGAGGGGGAACTCGCTTCATACTTCTAGCCTACATCGATAAAATAAAATATTTTTTTTTGATTTAAAATATATTTTTATAATTAAAAATTTAAAGGCGTAAGTATGAAGTTTTATATATCACCGGACTCGTCTTTTCAAGGCGTATAGGATCATGATGTCATACTGTTTTTTCATCTCTCTTTCATTCTCTCATTCCACATTCCATCTCCTCTCTTTCTTTCTCTTTCATTCTCTCATACCATCTCCTCTCTTGTCTCTCTTTCTTTCCTTTTTCGTTTCTCTCTCTTTCTCTCATTCCATCTCTTTCTCTCTTTCGTTTCTCTCTCTCCATCTCTTGTCTCTCTTTCTTTCTCTCTTTCGCTTCTATTTCTTTCCCTTATTCCATCTATTTCTCTCCTTTCACTCATTCTCTCATTCCATTTCTTGTGTCTCTCTCTCTTTCATTTCTCTCTTCCTCTCCGAGGGTTTTCTCCGAGTCATCCCATTTTTTTTGTTCTTTCATTCTCTTCCTTTCTCTCTTGTCTCTCACATTCGATTAGCCACATTTGCTCCGCTGATAACTTATACATGTTAGACTCCCGCCGTCTACATAGTTCCTTCATAACCTGCTATAGTGCGCGAATCGTCAGTGTGTCTATTTATTTACGAATTTAAAGACGTAATATTCCATACACGAGAAAGTATATTAAAATTATTGTAAAGTATATTCCAGGCAGGACTATGTAAAACATATTCGATCTTCAGTACTTTATATTATGAAAAACAATATTTTGTCTTAATATTGTATTTTATTCATCTCGTTTTTACTGTTGTACGAAAATTAAGTCGCCTAGCCTTGTAACTCCACATGCGCGCATGCACCGATAAGCATGCGATTCACCTGAGACAGGTCAGACACGGCAGACGGCCTGCAGTGACTCGCTAAGAGAGACATCATCAAATAGTAGTGTGATGTGATGTCATCAACAGACGTCGCACGGGGGACAAAGGCTTGCGAACTTATGCGATCACGAGGCACTGGGCAAAACGGTCATGTACACAGTCATCTAGGTATCGATGCATTAACAAATAAGTATAATTATTTTTATTAATTTTATTTATCATTTGAATCATGCCGAAAACAAATATTCTTTGAAAATGTAGTAAAAATTGATCGAAAATGCATTTTGAAAAGTAAACTCAGTTCAAAGATCTTAAACTTTGTAAATTTCACATTTTCCCATGATAGCTGGCAACATTAAAAAAAAAAAAAAAAAAAGATAAAATTCTCATGTTCGGAGAGGAGTCGAACTCGCAAACATTAGAAGTCCGACATGCTAACCACTCGCCGATCAATCTCGTAAGATATCAAGTGTTTGATACTTGTATATAAGATGCAAACATAGCAGCTACATTCCATCGTACATTTACAGAAATATTGTTAATGTATTTTTAATTTATTCAACCAGTTTATATATGGCTTAATAATACTATATTTTAGAGCAGTGTTTTTTATGTAAAGCCTTGCGATGTGCTATATTATAACATCTCGTAACTTTCAGTCGGAGTCTTAATTCTTAAGCTCACGTGTAGTTATTTTCTTATATATATTCTTCTTAAAATAATTATGTAGCAAGTCGGGCTGTAAGCAAGTGAATATGTTCAGACATTTAGGTAGGCCAATAAAGTTTGCGAACTCTTAGGATGCTGGCAGTCTCACGAAATGTTTAGTTTGCAAGTAACATTTCTAACCCCGGGAATTTATTTATTTGTTTAAGACCTTTATAAGCACAGTGGCTAACTTAAAATAATATTTTGCTTTGTTTCAACGATATATGTTTATAAAAGACTGCTTTCGATACAGAATAAAATAAAACAATAATAAACTGTATATATTATTTGATTTTAATATTTATTTAATTTTTGAAGTTGCGCTGAAATGTTATGTAGAGTACGGCAAAAAAGTTATCTCGATTATTTTTCGTAGGCATAACTATCCTACTTAGATTTTGATTCAATGTATATGTGAATAAACTATGCACCATAGTATTATATATATGTGTATATATTATATATATGTATATATGTGTACATATATTATATATATGTATATATGTGTATATTATATATATATATGAATAATATAAGGAAGCGCACAACATCAGCGAGAAATTTAAGACTTTTTTTAAATATATATTTTCATACTTAAGACTACAAACAGAATTCTTAAATTTCTCCACACTATTCACATAGTATCTTTACACCAGCATGTTCACTTTTCACATAGTTAATATAGTCTGCTTATAAGCAGCTCAAGGCAGTCTACACTAGTAAGTGTCCAACTAGAACCCTTGCCCGTATATGCTTCTTCTTCTTCAATGTAAAGTTTTTCTTTCAATGCCTCTACAGCCCCGGGGATACTATCAACATTGCACAGTGCTTGATTATCAGTCTGGAATGCTCGGTGGCTGATGGCTTCATCCAAATGCTAAGGATATTCGTAGGTACACTCCAGCCAAACATCGTATTTTATGGGATCTTCAACCTCTTCTATTAATTTAATGATTATCCTTTGCTTAATATGGCCATGTATGTTCATATGTCTTTCGTACCTACAGAGTAATTTCCAATCACATAATCCTTTAAAAATCCCTTGAATGCTGACTGTTTCAGGTAGAAACTGTTCGATGTGATTTCACTAACAGCTAATACAGGTCATTTCTTCTTAGCCGCTGAAACTCGACCTTTACAGTTCTTCTTATATCTCTTCCGGTTATCACCACGTTTGAACAGATGTTAGCACTTGCCACAATGTTGCATAGCACAGGAAGGTCCTGTCACATAAGTAGTTTTTTCATGCTCCCTCGCACTTTGGTTGTAGGCAAATGTCTTGTCACAGTAGCAACAACGAATCCTTGACGAAGTCGCCATTGACCGCACTGCTGTAGGTGATCATCTGAAGAAGTCGATGGTGCAGCCGATACCATTCCTCAAGAAGTCGATGACGATGCTGCTGCCCCAGGTGTACCATCCGAAGAAGTTGATAGTACTGTGCTAACCGCAGGCGTTTATGAACCAGAAACCTTCGGCTCCATACTATATTCCAGTTACTTACATGAGCTGAGACAATGTGTATTTCACGACTGCCCCTGTCAAACTAAGCTTCCTAACTGGAACGCTGCTACTTATATACTCCCAAGCAGGCACCTTAACATTCAATGTTCCACCCACTGTAACTAATGCATGCCATCTGCACTACTGACCAACACCATACCAGCCAATACACCAACCACAATATCCATCTTCTTTTTAAGTTTAACATTTTAAATAATATAGATTTTAACTTACATATAATAATAATTTTTTTGCTTTCCCAGACATAAGTATTTACATGTAGGGACTTATATGTTGAACATGGAATATTTCCTACTCCTGTGCCAGGGCTTGTAAATTTTTCCTACACACATACATATTGGCATACCCTTAACCTAACCTCACCTAACCTAACTTCACCTTACTTAAGATTAGATAAACTATTCACCTTGTAAGAACTCTGATTTTTTTTTATTTCTCTCGACATTCACCTTGTAAGAACTCTGATTTTTTTTTATTTCTCTCGACATTCACCGAGTGATTCAGACTGTTCGCTCCAAGTATTTGCTCGTCAAGATAGCCAAAATTTCGTGCGACCATATAAATGAAGACATTTTTAAGCCCATTACTCGTCTCGATGTACTTAGGGAGAGTTATGGAGCACCCGTAACCATGAAGACTGAAGTCGATGATACTGCTGAGCCTATGATGAAGTGAAAACATGATGAAGTACAGTCAGAACAGGACGATGGATCAGATGCGGATTTGCCACACAAGAAGAAAGTACCGAAGAAATCCCTATAATCTAATGCTCTGGCTCGACGATACCTACGATCTTACACATCTCATGATGATACAACGTACGGTAAATACAGGCTCAATGATAAGTGGTTTGTATGATGCTGATGAAATAGGGTTTCTGTCAGGTGGAAGCATCCGAGTTGGCAATTACACGACACATGGAACACCCGGGCTATATGAACTTCTATTTCGCAAGGAGCCCGAGGTTTTTACAGAATTTGACCTACTGGAATACAAGACTATAATCGAACTCACACACGCACTTTACCAAGATAACAATCCCGAGACTGCTGCTTATAAGGACGAAGATCATGAAAAAATCGACATTCTCGCTGACCTCTTCAGCAGCCTAGCACTGGAAAGTGGTGAAGTTCTGAAGAAGACTGCAAGGACATTAACTACATGTTTTGGGACGATCCGAACGAACTTGTCAATATGTTGCAGCTACTGCTTGCTTCGCAAATTGTTGGAAATGACTCCCACACCAACGAGATAGTTTCAATCATAGAAGAACTTAAGGAGGCAGACTACATACGATGAATCAAATGGGTATCGCCAATGAACTGAATGCTGCTGCCAGGAACAACTACTGCAGTCGCAAGGTCATGATTTGTGGGCTGAGCGATCTGTTTCAAGCTGACCTCGTCGAGATGATACCATATGCTAAAGTCAACAAAGGCTACAAATACATGTTGACAGTCATCGATGCCTAAAGCAAATTCGCCTGGGACAGGCTGGTCAAGCCGAAGAATGCATGTGACATCACCTAGGCCAATGCAGATGTGTTGAGAGAAAGACACATCCCGACCAATTTGCAAACCGACCAAGGTGAGGAATTCTACAATGCAAAATTCAGGGCCCTGATGAAGAAACATAACATATATCATTATTCCACATTCAGTAATCTCAAAGCTTCAATTGTCGAGAGGTTCGACAGGACTCTGAAGGGTAAGCTGTGGAAGTATTTCGCAGCAAATGGTAGCTACAAGTGGCTAGAGCTACTGCCGAAACTCGTTCACGAATATAATTCTACAATGCACTCGATCTCTCGCATGAAGCCTGAATAAGTCAAGGACGACTCCCTGGTTCGGACTGTGTATGCTATTCCGAAGAGGAAGGACCAACGCAAGTCTAAAGCTAAGGTTGGAGAACTTGTCTGCATCGCCAAACAGAAAGGTGTCTCCAAGAAAGGGTTTACATCGAATTGGAGCCCCGAACTGTTTCGTGTGCGACGTGTATGTAACTATGCTCCGAGGTCCTACTCTCTCGAAGATCTGAACAACGTACCCATCCCTGGCGGTCTTTACACCGAGGAGATCCAGCCTACGAAGTTGCCAGAAGTGTAATGGTGGAAAAGATGCTGAAACCACGTAATGGAAGGGCCTACATCAAGTGGTGGGGTTTCCCTGCCCGTTACAATTCCTGTGTCACTGAGGCAGAAATCGAGCAGTGAACACCAAAGATTAATTAAAATAATTGTTTTTTGCTGATTATGTATATTTTATTATGTGTACAATAAATTTTGTGTAAAAAGTTTGCTGTGTTTTATATCTTAGGTGCGCCTTTCATGATGTTGATTAGAGTGAGGTGGTTAGGTTAAGTGGGTGCAGAGTTAAAGATGAGAAATTAGCCCCTACATATAAATAAAATACTTAAGTCTGGGATAGTAAAAAAACATTATATGTAAACAAAAATGTAAAAACAAAATAAATATTAAAAATGTAAATGAAAAAATATCTATGATGAGATATTTATTCGTTTTTTAATCAATTTTTTCGCTCTTAAATCCAAAATGATGGTACTGGCATTGGGTTACATAATCGATATGACATCATAATCGTATGCACCTTTAAAAGACTAGTCTGGTGATATATAACACTTGATACGCGTGTCTTACAATTTTAACTATAAAAATATATTTAAATTTAAAAAAAATTATTTTTTAGATTTTTGGGGTCAAAAGTCCTAAATCCCACTCTCCTGTCCCAAGAGCGAGCTCAGACACTGATCCCTGTCACATGGGTCGCTGATCCCTCTCGCCGGCTCCGGTTAAAAAGGATATTTTTCAGGAAAAAATGGGAAATTTTTTGCCAAAAAGGGAATTTTTAAGGTATTTTTGGGCTAAAACATACGATTTTGGGTGAAAATGAGCGACTTTTGGAAAAAAAACGGGAGAAAATTCAACAAGGCGGACAGAGCCGAAGCCAAAATCCCGAATCCCGCTCCTAGGCTCCTGTGCCAGCACTCCCATTACCTTTGCTACTGACAATGTATTTTCTGTGGCTGTTAAGTCGGCAAGACTACAACACCTGCGTTCTACCGATTAATCGCATGAGCTCCACCGCCATTTGGGAATGACTTAGCACATAAAAGGACGAGAATTAATATTAAAAAATATTCACTTCAAGGTTGGAAGTCAATGACGTCGCTTCGCAGACGCCATGACCTGGGAACTACAGCAGGAGAGTCCTGAACTCACCTACTCGGCGAGTTAGTTACATATGTGGAACTACAGCAAGCGAGACTAGAACCCGGATACTCGACACACGCAGCCATCCACAGATTCATGTCCGCGTAGCAGAGAACAAGTCCTTTAACAACCAGGTAACAGCAATCAACACACAAAGCCTGCCCCGAGGCTATCCGTTGAAACTGCCACTTTATCCTGTCACTGACCGACTTCAGCCCAGCCACCATGGGTGTTGGTTACCACGGTGACGAACCACTTTAGGAATACGGCGACGAAGATGAAGAAGTGATCCAGTTTCCTGTTCCTATTACCAGCGAGTCGTCGTTGGTAATAGGACTAACTAAAATAATGCATAATATACAACCTCAGCACTTGCTACGACTATGTGCGTGAAGACCTAAATTGTGTGCAAAATGGTATTACTTTTAAAAATATGTGTGATGATATATAGAGCTCGATATACTTTGAAACATATAGTGAGAATGTACATTTCTGTCTACAGTGGAATGAATTTTCACCATAAGAAACCACCAGAATAGTATCCAGCTTCGTGTGCGAATATAGTAATTGCATCGTTCATCTCTGTGCTCCGAAGCTAGCAACATACTACGTTATGTTAGGAGACTCCAAGGATATCAAGTACAGAGTATCTTGCGATGGTAAGCATCATTATAGAAGTTTTAAGAAATACATCCTTTGGCATTTACCGACATTGGATACACCATGTGCATCAATTTTGTGTTCCGTATATAGGCAGAAACTGATTCGAGATGCTAGATTTTCTCCAAATACATTCATACCAATTCAAGCTGGACTATATAAATAATGCAGATATGTTTGTTCATGTACTAAGAATGACGACGTATGTACTCCACCAGCAGGTGCGCTACTAGTAACTCGTCCTCCAGTGTCTACAACAGCAGCAATCCCACACTTTAGGTCAGATATATTTATCTGCAGAGACGACGATGCTCTTCCCTTCAAAGAAATAGGAGACTCTGATATGAAGACTTCAGGCATACAAAAAAATATAGTATAAATTAATTTTTAAGAGATGTCATAATATTTTTATTCTTGTAAAAACATGAAAAAATGTATGTAGGCATGTATGTAAAAATGGCATGTATTTTTTAAAATAACCCATGATATGTAAGTATATTCAAAACCGGTATGCAATGGAAGTTTATCTAGCGAGCAATATTAAAAGTTTTTATACAAATATCAATATTAGAGGCTGGCAAACATAAAACGATTACCTTATATATCAGGTCGACCGATACCGAACACACGAACTTTGTTACATAAACACACCAAACCTGTATCCATCTTTATTTTTTATAATTACTCTAGGAACACTGTGTTGTGAATAGTTGTGGAGTTCTCGCACACTTGCGAAGAATGCCATGAGTAATTGCTATCTGAATAGGCTAACATTTTGATGGATATAACAACTTAACTATATTTTGAAAAACCTTAATAAATTTTATTTAGGATGTTAGGCTGAGGGTTGATGTATAGACTTGCATCGGGAGACTTGAAAACTGGCTTCTTCAGCCATCAAGAGTAAATATATTTGTCATCGTATAACAAATAATAATTACCTAAAGAATGTATTTACACACAGGTAGTATGTACGTATAAATTCTACATCCATACAGTGTAAGTAGATATTTTAAACGCGTGTCAAGTAAATAACCGAGAGTATTTACGAATGAACATCCAAATGCAAGTTATATGGCGTCCCCGCGAGTCCCCGTGTAGGTCTTCCTTCAGCTCGCACCGACGAACAACACAAGGGAAGCCGTACCAGCCAATCGTGTGTGACGTTGTATCTAAGCGAAACTTTCTCTTGCGATTCCGCACCAACAGTTTATTCACTTTTCATTAGACTTACATAGTTTTACACTGACGTATAACTGTCTTACTTTGAAATTACATAATCGTATAATTAAGATTAGCAAAGTTAAATATTTTTTATATAAGTAGAAATGCCAAGGCCCCCCCCCCCCACAAAGTTCCTCTCTAAGTGTGATTATCTCGTTCCTTGACTCTTGGGTGGATAGCTCGTTCCTTGATTCTTGGGCGGATAGTCTTTCCCTCGGCTGGTACTGTGAGCAAGGGTTTGCCTTCCCTCATCCTAATTCGGCCTGAAGACATTCTATTAGCCATGGTTCATGGATTTGTTAATTATCCCTACTTGAAACTACCACATCAAAATTTATTTACATAGGATCACTTAAATTACTTTATATACTACCTTATAAAATTATGTGGAGTACATACAAATACGAATCACATTCATACAACTAATATAACTCTAGATACAATTATGTTATCATCGATAAAATGTAGAATTTACTGCGTCCATTTCACAAAACGCATGTTACATAGTATTCCTAACACCAGATATAAAATAATTTTATTTGACACTGGAGATAAAGTTATGAAAGTTACTATTGGTAGTGAGTATTAAGTCGAATAACTTCACTTCTGAAACAGGCAACAATATAATTATCTTGAGAAATCTGAAAATAAAATAACATGTAACACTAAAATAATTAGGTTGTCACAATTCATTAGTAACTGTGATTCAAGCTACAATATCTAGAGTAGAAATTCTTGGGGAAATATTAAAATAATTATTTATCACTCATTCATGCATAATTTACAAATCTGTCGTTTGCAAATTAGTAAGGCTCGATATTATTAATGTACTTTGTATCAAGAAATAGTGCTCGCATGTAAACTAAGCAAACTCAAGGTGTTTCACAAGGTATTTAAAATGACTAATGATAACCTTTCCAGGTGAATATAGATATCTATTTTCCTTTGTTCATGCAGCAGTTCATAATAATTTATTGATACTTCATAAGTAAATTACTCATATTTAATGTCACAAGTTATTTACACAGGTATGTCCCGAAATTTGGAGTACATGGACACAACATACACACAACTTTTACCTAACGGTAATTATTAAAAGTTTATATAAATTATTACAGTTTACTGAAATTTTATATAGCAAATAGGAAATCATGTAGTCAGATTATGCACAGCCAAGTTTTGTTATATAGAGGGATTTTGGGATTTGCAGCAGCATTAATATGTGGGTAAAACATAATCAAAAGCGCGCCTTAAATCTAAAATGCTGGTAGAATATCATATTCCATAGAAATGATTCACTTAGTATCATGCAGTAGCATATGTCAAATATATTAATTTCTTATTAAGTTATATTTGCATTACTTTAACTCCAGTAATATTTTTTCAGTATGCACTTCAGGCTTCGAGTGTGACAACAGACGATGCATCCCTTATGACTGGCGATGCGACGGACATGTGGACTGTGAAGATCAGTCGGATGAGTTAAACTGTGACATGTGCGCCAGAGGTAAGAACGTCAGTAATTTAAATTATGCCGTACTGTTAATTTTATTACTCATTCTACAGTGTTAATTCTTGGTTGAAATTTGTTTAAAGAAAGTCACGACTGAAATATTTTTGTAAGGTGTATGTTTTTTCATCTCTGGTATAAAATCAACAGCGGTCCAGTCGCCATACTGTCGAGCAAATTCGAGTCGTTTTCGTCGATGCACCTGTGTTACCATGGGTGCAGTCACCCTCCATCTGCTACGGAGCCCTATTCGCACATGGTTTCGCTGCACTGTTGCAGTAGACACGTGTCTATATGTCCCCTGGTTCATTTGGATGGTGAGCTGTTCCACTGTAGCAGGTCGGTTGGCCTTCGCGCCACGTCGTAGCTGACGATCACCTCAGACATCAGTGGCGCGTGGAGCTCCGCAGTTTCCACTGCGGTTATTCCCAATGGTTCAATTCATCCACTCGCGATACACCTTTACCACAGAGGCACGTGAACTGTTCACAAACGTCGCTGTTTCTGAAATGCTGCCCCCCTTGGCCCCAAAGCCGATGCTCATCCCTTTTTGCATCTCTGATAAGTCGCTTCCCATACCCATCACAGCAGGAAGAGCCCATCACAGCAGGAAGAGCACTGTGTATAGTCAGTCTGTCCGTCGCATTATATACCAGCTTCAATATCCCACCTCACGGGCCATACGTCATGGGCTTCACTTTGTCGATGGCACTTCTAGCAGGTGGTCATAATGTGATTCGACAATATATATATATATATATATATATATATATATATATATATATATAGACACACACAGTATTATCAAAAGATTAATCCCAGATATCTTCCGAACCACTCCAAGTATCGATATTTTTATTTAGAATTCGTAAATGGCACTACAGGGCACATAAGACACCGTCTATGTCGCTCTGATATGTTATTAATAACTGAGATAAATATGTCATCTTTGGGTTTTTTAAACGGGAATATACTCTTCCTCCCAATAACAAAACATCAACAACAACAAGAAACAATCATCGCATGCGTTCGGTACACGTGCGTTAATGTATCACTTGCTCGTGCGTCACCTGTGTAGGAGCAACTGCTCATAGAGAATGTGCTACACTGTTGTATGACTAACCGTAACAGCATTTGCAATTGCAAGTGTACTAGTCCAAAACGAATTACTCACAGCATCGAATACATCGTCTTTAGTGCAGGTTTCATCACGGTCTGCACGCGATTGTATGTCTTCTTAGCCAGGAATGAATCGATGTCCCGCATTCGCTGGTGAAGTCTTTGGAAAATTTGGTCCCCGGGATGACAACGTTGTGGAAACATTTCTACGTACAGCCATGCTGATGATTACTGTTCCAATTAGCAGCACCATACACTAAATGCATATCGGCGAGCTTTACCGAATTAACGATTCCATTGCACCTATTAGAACACACTTCCATGCACACACTATAAGCCATCTACAGATTGTCGATAGCAGGCTCGCAATGGTCATATTGGGCATATCGTTAACAACAGTGCACTGGATTACTTAACATTGTTCTGCGCCCGCGCGGTAGACGAACTGATTAGCTTAAGTCGCAGAGGTTGCATAGCTGCATGGCGTTATAACTCAACATTTGACAATAATGGAAATTTAAAAGACAAGTAATGGTGCTGAGGCGTCAAACCATGGCAACCTTTTATGTTAATCTGAATTTGAAAGTTATTTATCTGTCTAGAATATAGATTGACATGTATGGTTACAAGTTTTCGAATAGTAAGCTGATGCCACGCCTAGTATTACTAATGTTACAGAGATGATATTACCAAACAAAAATGCACACATTCAACAGTTTCAATCACATTAATGCTATACAAAATTTTATTGTTTAATATTACGTAGCTTCTTATTTATACCCATAAAAGCATCCCCAGACCACTTGCATTAAGGGCACGTATCTCCCTCAATGATCACTTTATGCTATAAGTCGTATCATGTTTTATCTCCATTTTATATAAAGTATCAACTCACGACCTGTATACCATTTGTTTTGTAACAATCCGTGTGTGTGTGTATAGTAAACATATACATTTAAGTTTCTCATATTTGAGATGAATACAACTGCTCACAACATTACAATAACACGACAGACAGTAGTTCCTTCACTTTCCGATCAGATGTGTCAATGATACCGCCAAATTTACTCCCATATAGAACACTCTTTAACGGATAAGAGAAGAAACATAATGCTAGGTAATATTTTAATTTCTTTCGGAATGGGTCAGACACAAAGTTGAAATATAGATACAAAGTCCTTCTATAAGTGACAAAATAAGCCACTCAAGCCTCTTGTGTGATGGCTACAGTAGATAATGTCACTTGTGAAGCTTAGCGCGGAAATCCCATCCTGGTGGAAATCATTCACAAGCGTTCTGGTTTGACATAGCATATGGGTTTGAGGTGTGCGTCACGATAAGGCACTACCATCTCTAAACACTTTCCCTCTTCGCAAGTCGGCCGCTGGCTAACTGAAAAGAATATGTCATCATGTTGGAATGCACCAGCAGCGAGACCACCGATATACTGCATTGTATAAGATGCTTTTGGATATTACACAACTGAAAATTGTATAGCTAACTTTCCTTGAAATTCTTCATTTATTGCTGGAAATATTTCCCTTCGATCAATTAAACACAGCTGAAAATAAAAGGTTATTACACACAATAATTGGCCGCATATTTACAAATAGTCGACAATGTTACTTAAAGCCTTTAATAATCTTGTAATTAAAATACTGTACTTTCAATGTATAAATATCGATATTTGCAGACCTCAGTGCATTTTTGGTATCGAAAAACTTTGACATAGTTTTTTTGCGGTAAAAATGTTCCAGTCACAAGTTTATCGATAATTTTTACAATTTATATTGTATGTGATTAAAAAAAGAAATCGAGATTAATTTTAATTGATGTATCACGTTCAGATTGATGCGATTTGGTTACCTACATTATGAAGTTGTAAAGCTCAATACAACTATTGTCATTACAAGTCAAATTAAATTGCCCTGCTATAAAGAGTTCCAAAAAGTAAAGTGTTTTAAATTTGTACTTTGAATAGAAAGATTGAATTTTTAAAAGTTAGAATTTGACAACAAAAACGCTTAATAATAGCATTGAAGATAGCTCTAACTTTGCCTAAGTCACTCACAAAAATTTATCTGTGTACGTTCGTAAAATAGAGGATACTTCATACTTTGAATTCGTGAAGGAATGAAATAATTCCTTGCGTCGCAGTGATTTAAGTTGCCTTATGGGCTCCCACAAAAAGAATGATTGGGTGGTCTGGTATCTTGACATAGAAACGAGAAGAGCACAAATACTCCACAATTAACACGTACTTTTATTACTCAACAATATACAAAATAGTAGCACCAATCAATCTAAGCACGTTACACTCTGCTGAAGGTACTATCCTCGTGCTGACAAATTATGTTCCTGTCGACTAGCTAGATTATGCTATTAACAAATACTTGAACGTCTCGGCCTATTGATTACTCGACGTACCCGCCTAGCTCCTAAGAAGGGTTATGCTCACCACTGTAGTGTAGTCGTCTGTAGACTCAGCTTGCGCAACGGTCGACAGGGGCTCCCGCCGAACAGCGCTGGAACTCCAGCAACACCGCGTCGTCGTGAAATCTTGCAATCAATCTGGCGTCACAGAGCAGTTTTTTTCTAACCTACCCTAATTCTAAATGTTAGTTGTACGTCCGAGGTAGGGACGGGAACTATTGCGTCTCAGGGCTGAGCCCCTTACGCCTACAGGAGTGGGAATCCATGTAAGGAGGCATGCATCGCGGCATAGAGGGATTGGGCAGCCATGGCCACAGTTTTGGGCAATGACCACCTCCCTTAGTGTACCTAAAGTTAAAAATAGATCTAAGAAGACGCTAGTAAAAACCGGCACAGACACCGTAAAAACCCAGTCGACAGAAAATAATTCAAAATTGCTACATGCATTATTAAAAAATGCTACAGGAAACAGATGGGTATGGACCATGTTCTTTATTAGTAGGAAGATAAATTCATAGAGAAGGGAGGGGGGATCTTATTTCCCTTGGACTTGACTGGTGATGGACTAACTAGTGTGGGGGGGGGGGTGGTCTCCGCTCTGGTGGGAGCACCGCAGCGCGTCCTCGGCACATACTTTTATATCCGCCTAACTGCTGGCCTCCTTCTTCCTGCCACCCCCTGTTTGCCCATTTCTACAAACACCACCTACTGCACCTGGGACACCTGCTCTGACTCTCGCCCTGCCTGACACGCTTCGCTGCCCAAGCTGTGTCCGCGATATTGCCCCCTCTCTTTGGTAAAGCGATCGTCCCGATCGACAGCAGATTGCGGTACAGTGTGGTGATGATGTTAAGGGAGGAGGGGTGAGACTTGCAATGGGAGCGCCAAAGGCTGTGGGTGTGGACCACTCGTTGTGTATCTGTCTGACGGAGCCCTTCTTCCACACGTACGTGGAAGACGCATGTTACTCTGCAGTGGTGTCTAAAGTCCGTTTGAGTGTCCTCACGCACTTAATCACTTTTGACCCTATATGCGCGAGACGGGGTTGTCATTCTAGCTTTGGCTGTTGATTATGCTGTTTCAGCAGCTATAATTTCAGTAGTTATAATTGTAATCTCGACATTAACATGTTATTTTGTTTGTAATGGCAGTGTTATATTTTCTCTATGCTGCCTACGTATATTCGACCTGGAGTTTTATATTTATAGTGTTTGACATGATTATAGCAATTTTTAGTTCAACTTGGTCTAGTAGTATATCTCTAGATAACCTTAGAATGTTCCTGTTGTTTGATTACGTTTACTGGTTATTCTATGTATATGACATTACACATTCTTATATTTTGAGTGTCTCCTTAAAGGCTATATTTCAATTCTATATACATTACACTTTTGTATCACTTTTATATTCTTAATGGCTATATTTCACTTCTAGTGATATTGTACAAATTTTTTTTGTAACAAAATCTGGAAGTTTCATACTACCTTATTTTTCTGCATTGTGCATAGCATTCTTTTACCTTTAATTTTGTTGCTTTGTGTCGCTACATGGATAGATGAATGTGGTAGGCATCTAGCTACCCCCTAACAAATTTGTGTTTCTTACGGAGCCGATCATGGGGAAATTGGCTGAAAGGTGAATTTGGTGCACCATATGTTGCGACACGCCACAACTGTGTTGTATTACGCTTTTACCTTGGTTAACTTGGATATGTTGTACTATATAAAAATCTACAAAGTGGTACATACTATTACTTATTAGCTTAAATTTCAATACATTTCAATTACGTTACACTTGCTAGTACATTACGAACTGCTATTTGGTGTATTTGTACTTGGTCTGTGAGCTAGTTTAAATACAATCTTATTTGCAATTTGTAATGACTTAACATTTGTACAGTAATGTTTTCTTATAATGTTCCACAAATAAACGAGGGCTCTCTCTCTTTGGAAATATCATCTGTTATCCACATTTAGCACTGGAGTTGTGCTGATCTGTGCTGCGTTCCCTGTAGCAGTACTGCAACTGTTTCCGTGAAAAACACTGAGGTTGCATTTTCGAGCACGGACACGACTCGGTGACGTGTTTACATGATGTATCCGTGTGCGCGGTGTAAGAAACTTTATTGCATCAATGCCTTTACCATGGGCAGCGGCGTGGTAATACTTGCTTGAACTCAATGTTTGTCTAGTGCACCTCATTTTATATGTAACTTGTGGTTAGTTGCATGAATACTGCTTTTCAAGAGGATTGGTTAACTGCACTGTGTGTCCGTGATAAGTGTAGGTGCCGGCCAGCTTAGTGTGTGTGTTGCCTTTTATTCTGTGAGATCATGTTATTCTATG
Organism: Dryococelus australis; assembly: GCA_029891345.1. Lineage (NCBI taxonomy): Eukaryota > Metazoa > Arthropoda > Insecta > Phasmatodea > Phasmatidae > Dryococelus > Dryococelus australis. Next base: position 261,542,397 of record CM057009.1, on the reverse strand, counting down.
TTTATGGCTAGATCTTGCTTGATGCTATATCGCAATTATTTCTTTATTATAACATCTTTGCTCATGTCGTATGCCGTGCACAGTGTACTGTTATTTCGTGGCACGCTGTTGTGCGAGGCCATTAAAGTTGGCACGGTACATTGTTTGTTTGCCGCCACTTCTTCATACTTTTTACCTGTGTTCAAACTGCCACTAAATTTATGGATATGATTTTGGCCTCTGTTGGAGAAGATAGGTCATGGACTTTGTTTTGCTTAGGTATGGTGCGCTATTTTGCCTAGGAGAATTGAAACTTTTAAAATCTTAATATGTAACGTTATTAGTGCAATTATCAAAACTATAATTGCGAGTCCGCTCGCAGAGTTGTAGTGTTCTTGTTCAAGAAACGTGAAAACTTTGTTACTCGCAATGATTGGTACGTGCTTCAATTTGCCATATGTTGGTAACACTGGGAGGGTGGTGTGTTTAATTTTCCACTCAGTGTTTACTGCTTTCGTGACATTGAAGAAATGAATTCCCTCATCAAGTCTAAGTTGTTTTATTTAAAAATCATATTGTGATAGCTAGTGAATGGGAATTACTGTGTGCACACTTGGCACTATTAGTGCACGTGCATGAAAACGTCCGTTGCTTCGATAGTTACTTTTGTATTTGAACTGAGTTCGCAACCACACGGTATCTGTAATTCAATACTGCCAATGAATGTCATCGTCCTAAATATCTCTTTTCAAAGTTTGATTAGCACACACCAGTTTTAAGTTGGGTGGCACATTCGTGAGAATGTACTGATGTTGAAAACAAATGTGTTGCCATGGGTGCACGTAAATTTACACGAATTTACTAGCTTTTGAAAGTTTTTAAATGCGATCGCCGTTCGTACACAATTGTTTTTATAACTATTAATTGCCTCTTTGGGGATGACGAATATATTTTCCTTATTCTCTGGTGTCAGGTATCTGTTTCACTCTTTGCGTTTTGTTTTCAATTGTAATTACCATGCTTGGTGTGTCAATGGTGCATGTTTCGTTTTCAACTAAGTACGAGTATTTGGAAAATGTACCACTCGCTATTTGCGGTTTTCAATGATAATTGAATCTTGATCAGTATTAGAATGCTGGATATAGTACACTAAGTAATTGTATTTGAGTAATATTCTAAGGTTTCGGAAGTGGGTATGCTGAGCTTTAAATTAATTTTTTTGATATTCGTCTCGTGCGTTTGAATATCTGCAGTGAGTTGCTCGCACGTTACTGCTTGCATTGGTAGGTAATTTTGTTGACGATGTGAAATATATTGGGTATTTGCGATTTGTTTACAATGTTATTGATTATGTCAAACAAAGTAGTAGTAGCGAGCTGTTGTAAGATTATTGCTGGCTCTATCAACTCGGTAGTTTTTCTTTGTGTGTTTAGTTTATTTGTAATAGAGTTGACTGTTCGCGCCAAATTATTAATTTTACTTTCCACTTGTGTTTTATATGGGCCATAGCTTGTACTGTAATATTAATGTTCTGGTTTGAAGTCATGACCATATCTGATAACTCATTTAACTGCATCGAGATTTGTTTATCATTTGAGAGTGATGCATGCAAATGCTTATTTGTGAGGAAGTTGCAGCACCAATTACCTGCGTCTCCAATAATTTGTATACCTCGCATTTGTTTTGTGGTAACTGTGATTTCATTTAGAAATTGCTGAACAATACCTTCTTCGACTACATTTATGTATTTATGAATCGCCCAAGCATTCTGACACACTGGTGTTGCATTTGTCTTGCATGCTTTGTGTAACCAGATATCTAATGCCTGTGGTGTGGTAGATTTTTGAATAGGTATTATATACATGAGCTGTATTGTCTCTTGATAATATAACTTAGCATCTAGCCTTTTCCAGTAGAGTCTCTCCTGCATGTGTTCGATATGACGTGAAACTTATTGAGTACTCAATGATAATACAAATTATGGCCATTATTCTTCTTAGTGCTCTTGCCATGGCTCTGCTGTGTCACGTGCAACATAACAAAGTTAAATTAATTTCGTATATGGGTGATTTTAATGTTGCACGTGTTTAATGTGTCAAAATTTGGTTCTCCGTGTTTGTTGGTTTGAATTTGTAATGTGGAGAGATCAATTATATATGTTACTTTAAACAGCCCCTTGTATTTAAACGTCAAAGCTTTGCTACATGCCATGTGTTTGACCCAAACCCAATCTCCTATTTTAATATTACTGGGTTAATATTTTCTATGGAATAGAATTTTTTGTTTTGGCTGTGCTTGGAGTAAATTTAATTCAGTCTGTTCTCTGTCTTGTATCAATTTCTGGTACCAATTGTCGCCTCTTTGCAAGTATTTGTTAGCAATTGTGTGCTTGAATTTACGCTAGTGTTGTAATTGATAATTGTAAATTCTACAAACTCGTCCCAACTGGTAGGCTCTTCGCGTACGCATGCAGTTAACTGCTGACGAAGAACTTTATTCTTTGCTTCAACAAGTCAATTGCATGCTGTGTTGTATGCCATAGTTTGGAATTTCTTAATTCTTAATTTTCTGACTAACTAGGTTACTAGTTCATTATTGAATGAAGTGCCTCTATCAGTTAATATTTGTTGTGGGCAACCATATTTTAGTATTATTTCTTTAATAAAGTATGCACCTGTTTGGACATCAATTGATTTGACAGATTTTGCTACTACGTATCTGCTGAAAAATTCTGTCATCACTAGTATATATTTATTGCCCTTTTTCGATCTTTCAACCGCCCTTTTCCATCTAGCACCCAAGATTGGAGTAATGGTGGTCGTGAATGGGTTGGAGTTGCCCTATTGATTTTTGATTCGTTGGTTTCATTTTTTGACAAGTTGGGCAATTCTTAATGTAATATTTGACATCCTTGTTAATAGTTTCCCAAAAATATGTGTTTTTGATTTTTGTAGTGTTTTAAATGTTCCAAAGTGGCCACCTCATAGTAGTGAGTCATGGCGTGCTGATATCATTTCATTTATGTAATAATTTGGTACTAGGGTGAGTTTTTCTCTCCTATTGGTGTATGTATTTTCAAACATATTACCTCATTGGCCTCTATTCTGTAGCATCTGGCTAATTTATGATATTTTAGGTCTGCTTTAGTTGGGTCAGTTAGCGCTGTTTTAATTTCTATATGCGGAGGTCCCTTTTGTATTCCCGTAAAAATGGCGAGTTTTGTGTAACTAATGGTCATATTAATAATTCGTTGTCATTCTCAATTATTATGTACTTCTGTTCATGTTGGTATACTGGTAAATATTGTGTTATACCCTGTATTTTTGCTAGAATGATTTGACATTTAAGTAGTGGATCTACACTTGTCGCTTTAATTTTGGCAGGGTTATTTTAAATTATTATCTCTATGTTTACTTGAAACACATCTGCTATAATTTTTGCTATAGCTGGGAGGGGATTAATTCCCTAATTAAAAATTCCCTTGCTTATGTGCGACTTATCATACATGATTTCGTGTTTGTCAAGTAGTTGCTTATATCTGCCCGTTTATTTGTTCTATATTTTGCTATAATTTGTTTTATTTGAGAAGCTTTGTATGGATTTTGATATAAACATTCTGCTAACGCAGTGTATATAGTGTTGCAGCTCATCATTTCTGGTTTGACTTTATATTTAATATCATTGACTTGTATTACTTCTGTTTCTGATTGACCTTTAGTCGGTATGCGACTCATTGCATCCGCTAACATGTTCAGTTTGCCCTTAACTATTTTGGCTTGAAATTCATATTTTACTAATGCTATTGCCATTTTATGAATTATAAGAGTGTGTTCCGCCCTAGTTTTCTAACATCGAAGGCTTGCATGGTCGGTTTCGATTGTGAATACTCTGCCATAAAGATACTGTCTGAAATAGTTTCAAAAATATTTAATGGTCCCTAGCTCGTGATCCATCATATTTCATTTAGATTGATTTAACGAAAATGTCTTTGATGCAAACACTATGATACGTCTGTGTTTGCTGTCTGGTTCCTGCTGCATCTTTCGCCATCTGTGATGCATCACATGCTAATATCCCAAGTAGCAAACAACAAGCAGATAACAGTTGGTCAACTGTTGGTACAGGTGGTACATATTCGCCCACATGACTGTAAGTATTTTCTTATGTGGTACACAATAAGACCACGAGAACAATAGTGACTGTATTTGCTTGGGAAGTGTTTTTGATGTGAGCCATTAAATACAAAATGATTGATATAATTTAATTATGTTTTATTATATAATTTAATTATGTTATTTATTAGTTGTTCTACTGAGTCTTTTTGCAACCCTATAATCTTGTCTGCAATTGTCGGCAATTATGTTTTCCAAACAATACTAATGAATTATGCACCAAACACATGTGGGTTATATTTACTTCTATAATATAGCAAGTCTTCAATGTGTGTTTGACAGCTGTCACCTATTTTTTGTATTTTTGTGTATAACAGCTAGTTGAATTTTTCTATCACATCAGGAGATGTTAAAGTATTTAGTGTGTTCTCGATAATTGCCCATGTAATACCTTCTGTATTTGTGTGAAAAGTGTTTTCGAATGCCCTTTTAGCAGTAGCTTTGAGATAAAATTTTATTCTCCTGCACTTTTCTGTATCACTCCACCTGTTGATATAACTGGCAGCTACATACTGTTCTAAAAATTCATTTACATTTTCGCATGTTTCACCAGAGAATGGGGATATGTTCTCCATTTGGTGAATGAATACTTGCACTGTCTGTGTGTTTTACATGTTGTGTGGGTGTGATTGTTGTGATTGGGTGTTTAGATATGTTGGTAAGGAAGAGTGTGTATTTTGGTATGTGTGTTCGGTGAGAAAGCCTGTGATTATTTTATAAGCATGCATTATCTTTTACAAGCGAAAACCATTCTACTCGCTGAGCGAGTGCATGGTTCACCATTGTGCCTATATTTGCTTTCCTTTTCTTGCTGTACACACAAGGTCGTGCGTTCCATTGCGCATCAGTTCGACTCTGTGTCCAGTGCCACCTGCTTTATACACTGTGTGAATGACTTCCTACTAAGCTATGGTGCTAACTACCTAGCAAACAGCTGTTGAATTCTAAAACTTTTCATTAGAGCTTTGTGAAAGTTGTGTAATATCCTCTTTGCTCTCCTATTATCTTTTAATAACCTCAGCAATATATATCTATTTGGAAAGATGGAAATTCCTCCAATTAAATAGTTTCTTCAATACTATGACCAATATTAGTTATAAACCTTTTCCTAACTTGCTATGAGGTTTTGAAACTTTCACCTTAACAAGTCTGCCCAAATATTAAGTAGTATATTTTATAAGTTGGTAGCAAGAGTTTGAGAAAGCGGGTGCCTTTACCAATTGTCCTATTACCACTGATACTTTGACTGGCTTGCAAGAGGAATAGAAAGACAGGCGCCTCCACCAGTTGTTGGGATGGATTAATTTGCTTTATGGGCTGATGCACAAAGCATGAGTTGGGGGTCCAGTAGCTAGATGTAGAAACGAGAAGAGCACAAATACTCTACAATTGGCATGTACTTTTATTATTCAACAATATACAAAATAATTGCATCAATAAATCTAAGAAAGTAACACTCTGCTGAAGACATTATCCTTATGCTGACAAATGATATTGCTGTAAATTAACTGGATTATGATTTTAAAAATACTTGAACATCTCGGCCTATCAATTACTCGACATACCCACTTGCGCCTAAGAAGGGTTATTCTCACCACTGTAGTGTAGTCGCCTGTAGTCTCAGCTTGCTAAGTGGTCGACAGGGGCTCCCGCCGAACTGTGCTGAACTCCAGCAGCACCTCGTCGTTGTGAAGTCTTGCACTCAATGTGGCGCCACAGCGCATCATCGACACACACTTTTATATCCGCCCAACTGCTGGCCTCCTTCTTCCTGCCACCCCCTGTTTAACCATTTCTCCAAACACCACCTACTGCATCTGGGCCGCCCCCTCTGGCTCTCGCCCTGCCGCATGCCTCACTGCCCAAGCTGCATTCACGACACTTACCAGTAGTAGGAAAATAAGAAAGGCACAAGGGCATCGCACATCGGAGTCGGATTAGGCTGACCGCCAAGTTTTGACATCAACTGTCTGACATCTTGGAAGTCATTGACCTTTTATCCCGGGCCAAATACCTTTTACCTTGAGGTTTGACTTTGACCCTGGTGACCTCTGACCCCAAAACACCAAAAAAAATTCCAAAAAATTATTTTAACAAATTTATCAATAAAAGTCTTTAAAAATTACTTAAGATATATTAGTAAGAAATATAAAAAAAATTTATTAAAACTATGGCTAGATGTTATTTTAAAAACTTAAATTTCCTGAGGTTCCCCCACCTACCCTCGCCAAACAAATTAAGCACCAGGCTTCCTCCACCTCACCCATACCCAGTCAGCCATTTTGGTAAGCGACCACCATCTTGGTAGACGAAAGCCCTCTTATTAGGCAACCATCATCTTGGTAAACGAATATCATCTATGTAGGCGACCACAATCTTGGTACGAAACCATCACCTTGGTAGACGACCATGATCTTGGCAGGTGACCACCATCTTGGTAGACATCACCTACCTTTCATATTAGATGTCGACTACCTTGACCTTGATACTATGATCTTCAAAGACCTTGAAAACAAAACTCGAGAAAATACACACTACTTAACAAGCAAAATACATTATAGACTACCACCACTATATTAGATGCAGACTACCATGACCTTTTAAATTTCAACAAGCATATTATGTTACTAATTTCTCCCACCATATTAGATAAGACTAACTCGACCTTGACCCCATGACCTTGAATTACATTGAAAATAAACAAGAAAAAGGTATACAAGTCAGCAATGAATATTGCATTACATACTACCTCCATATTAGATGTATACGACCCAGGCCTTGATTGTATGACCTTGAAGGACCTTGAAAACCAAAACTCGAGAAAAATACATAAAACTCAGCTAGAATAATACATTACAGACTACCACCACCATATTAGATGCAGATAAACTCGATCTTGAAACCATGAACTTGAATGACCTTGAAAAAAAAAACACAAGAAAAATCAGTAAAAGTCATCAAGCATAATACATTACAGACTACCAACACCATATTAGATGCAGTCTACCTTCACCTTGACCCTATGACCTTGAATTACATTGAAAACAAGAACCCGACAAAAATCTATGTGAGAGGTGGAAGCTAGAGGAGATGATCCACCTTTCATGCCAGGTACTATCAAACTAATCCTCTTATCTTACCTCCCTACTGCCTATAATATACGAGTATGGAAGTCCTACAGCATTATATTAACTTAGAACCAATCGTACTGCACCATTAATATATTGTGCACACAATGACTAACCAATCATGTGAGATGCAGCAGATGTAATAAGTGGAGCATGTGGAGCAGGTGGAGCATCCCGAGCAGGTGGAACAACTGGAACAGGTGGAGCTGGTGGAACCGGCGGAGCAAGTAAAGCAGATGTGGCAGGTGGAGCATGTGGAGTGGGTTTGAGGAGGTGGAGTGGTGTAATGGTGGAATAGGTGGAGTGGTGGAATTGTGGAGCAGGTGGAGCAGTGGAGCATATGGAGTCAGTCTGTAGTAGTTAGTCGGCAAGAGTCAGTCGGCAGATTGGTATATGTCGGACTTTTTAAAATATAATTATATAGCCTTACATTCAAAAGCTGAAAGGTGAACAATTTATGTATTAATCTCGCTTTAAAAATATTTATATATACAGGACCCTCGGTATATTTCAACACTTCCTGGGTAAACTGTATTTGCACTTTGCAATAAAAGTGCCTAGAACTATACAGAAGGCTCCACTATGCTTCGCTATTAGTCGATGCTAAACTTGAACTTTGTACTGAACAATGCATCCCTGTTGGTTGTCACGTGAAAAAGGACTCTTCGAACAGACCACCCTCTCATGCAGATGAGCATTTTGAATATAGGTGAAAACTTGATCGCATAATCGACACAGGCGACAACCAGCTAGAGATGATGCAGTTGGCGGTTCGCGGTCGTCGATGTCAAATGATAGGCTTCGTATTCGCAATTCATCTTCGCAGTATGTGACCACTCTGAGAAAACCCCAATCCTCATTCGGCAAAAATGAATACACACAGGTATAAAATTTATTCTGTTCATAATTATGTATAAATACATAGAAAATAGTATCATTTTCATATGCCTATACATAGTTATGTATAAAATAAATTGAAATTAATTTATATTTACATATTTATGTACCTATATCTCTACATAATTAAGATTAAATATAGTGAAATTAATGTTATGTTTCCATAATTATATATTAATTAATATTATATATTCCTGTGTTTTCATATAAACCAAATGTGTATTTTGGTTTACTCAGAGTGCCTCCATACCATAAAAGTAAATTGCGAATACGAAGGCTGGCCTTTATTTTCGATGTCCACAGAGTCGCGACCTGCTGATTGTCACTAGTGTCAATTCTGTGAACGAGTTTTCACCTATGTTCAAAATGCTCGGCGGTGTTGAAATATACCGAGGGACTTATATATATATGATTATTGCTTAAAATGCCCACCTTTCAGATTTTAGAGGTGGGACAAAATAATTTTATTTTAAAATAGGGGGATTATTTTTAAATTTGGGACACATACACACAAATAGTCCGAAATATACCGATCTGCCGACTGACTCTTGCCGACTGACTCTTGCCGACTGACACTTGCCGACTGACTTTTGCAGACTGACTCTATCTGTTCCATTGATCCTCCTGCTCCATCTACTCCACTGCTCCACCACTCCATCTGCTCCACCTGATCAACTTGCTTCACTTGCTCCACATGCTTCACTTGCTCCACTTGCTCTACCTACTCCAGCTTCTCCACCTCCTGCACCTCACTTGATTGGCTGGTTGTTGTCTGCACAATATATTAATGGTGCAGTATGATTGATTCCAAGTCAATATGATACCATAGAACTTGTATACTCTGTTATTATAAGCAGTAGGGAGGTAAGCCTAGAAGTTTAGTTTGACAGCAGCTGGCGTGTGGTTGATCGTCTCGTCCAGCTTCTGCCTCTTTGCATAGATACTTTTTTCGTGTTTTTGTTTTATAGGTCATTCAAGGTAATGGATTCAAGGTCAAGGTATTCTGCATATAATATATAATGCCATATGCTCTTTGACTTTCATGGATCTTTTCACGTATTTTTGTTTTCAAGTTCATGTAAGGCCTTGGGGTCAACTTTGAGATAGTCTGCATCTAATATGGTGGTAGTGGTCTGTAATGTATTATGATTGCTGACATTTATGGATTTTCTCTGCAGCTTTTGTTTTTAAGGTCATTCCAGGTCATGGGGTCAAGGTCGAATCTACAGGCATCTAATATGCTGGTGGTAGTATGCAATGTATTATGCTTGCTTAATTTAATGTATCTTTCTAGAGTTTTTGTTTCAATGTCATGGTGCCAAGGTCAGGTGGTATGTATCTAATATCGCAGTCGTGGACTTTAATGTAATATGTTTGCGACTTTTCTCATGTTTTTGTTTTAAGGCTTTTCAAGGTTATATGGTCAAGGTCGAGTTAGTCTGTATCTAATATGGTGGTAGTAGTTAGTAACATAAAATTCTTGTTGACTTTTCTGTAATGTATTATGATTGTTGACTTTTATGTATTTTTGTCCAGTTGTTTTTAAGGTCATTCATGGTCATAGGGTCAAGGTAATTGTAGTCTGCGTCTGATATGGTTGGTGGGTGATGTCTACCAAGATGATGGTCGCCTACCAAGGTGATAGTTGCCTACCAAGATGGTGGTCGCCTACTGAGATGATGGGTGCCTACCAAGATGGCAAACTGAGTATGGGCGAGGGAGCGAAGGCCTGCCGACTTATTTGTTAGGTGATGGTAGGTGGGGGAAACCTTGGGAAATTTAGCCTTTCAAAAATAATTTATTATGATATTTAGTAATTTATTGTATTTTATATATTTTTATTAGTAAATATTAAGTAATTTTTAATAATACTTTTTTATCTTAAAATGAGTTTTTCTGGTTTTATTGGAAGTTTTTGGGATTTTGGAGTCAGAGGTCGCCAGAGTCATGGTCAAAGGTCAAGCTCAAGGTTCATTGACCAGGAGTAAAAGGTCAATAACTTCCAAGATGACGAACTGTTGGCATCACAACATTGCGGTCGGTCGAATCCGACTCCGACGCTCGACGCCCTTGTACCCAACTTCTCATTTTCCTACTACTCTTACCTTCACGCAAATGCCGCAAACGTACAAAATATTTCACGTTATAACTGATTTAAATTTTTCAGGAATTTTTCAGTTATAAGACTATTAAGCTTGCCATAAAGATTCAATAACTTGTCTCTTTATCTTTAGCGATTTAAACCTGAAAATTTAGCAGTTTAGAAACACAATATTTTTATAATTTTCTTACACATGCATTATATTGACTGGGACATATAAGTAACGCGTAAATATTTCACTTTCTCATTTTGTAATGGGGTTTTAAGTTGCACTGCCTGGTTTTAAAATTATATTGTAATTCAAAGTGACAAGAATTTCTTAATACCTGGAGGAAGTATCACTTTATGATTATAACTGCGAGATACTGTGTTGTTGTTCAATGTTAACAGTATCAGAATTTTCGTAGCTATTAATATGTTCTTGATGTAATTAAGTGCCTGCGCTTGTTAAACAAGGGTCAGCACAAATCATAGTTCCATAACTGCTGGCGATACTTTGTATGGAGTTCAGTCTGTTTATTTTACGATTGACGTACTGAATCATGCAAAGTATCGCTCAGCCACGATTCATCACAATTTTTAATCTAATTTGTCAACACATATAACATAGAGAACATTTGGTCTGTTAGCTCTCTTTTAAATGCCGAGAGTTAAAGAAACAAGTGTCTGCCTTAACTGTGTATTTATTTTTATTTAAATTAGTTTTGGCGATGTAAATTTAATAGAAGGAAAGATTCGCATTTGTCGCGTATTGTATTCCGTAGAGAGTACCAACTCTTTGACGTTTACGTTTCAGGGTCACCTGAAGCCACGAGAACATTACTGTAACTACCATTAGTAAAGTGGTATTTACGGCCTATTCTGTGTGAGTTGGCTTTGTAGCTCTCGTTAAATTTTATTTTGATATACCACACTTTATTTGTCTGTTTATTGCCAATAGTTTATCAAGTTTATTTATTTTTTCAGAATGAAATGCCTTGCGTTGTTCTTGTAAAATTTCAGCGTATGTGAGCCATGTTCGCTAGATACAATATACAATCCAAAACATCAAGGAGAATGCCAACTTGAAAATAGTTTAAAATTATGTAACCAGCCGTAAAAAGGTTACAAAAAATTCGCAGTGTTGTGGCAGTATCTGCCGAACAAGTCTTCCATTCCCGAACATGCAACGAGGTTTTCAAAACAAAAAATTTAAAATGCGCAATAAAATGCAATTAAACGAATTAAAAATTTAATAAGTTTAATAAGTGTATATAAATCATGTACTCTAAACTACGATTTTTGTAACCAGTGCAACCAATTGTCAATATAATACTAAAGTACGCTGCATTCTTCTCAACTTTTTTATGTGTTCTACTTGAAATCAAATGAAAATGTATCATTAAATACAAAACATAATAACTCAACATTGAATATCTACTCAGGTCAATTCTCTCCCCCCTCTCTTATAGAGTTGGATAATTGTAGCAGAGCTTTATTGTATTTCTACTGCAATATGATAACTGCACAGACGCAAAATGGTTGCATAGTCCATTCCCCATAGCAAGCAACTTTCTCGGAGCCCTGCTAAATATCTACTTGCAGGCCTGTTTCGTATCCTTCCGCCAAATGTAAACAAACATTGCCGTGTGACTGCATGTAGCATCTGTCAAAATCAATGTTTACATACCATTGTGTGTGTAAATGTGTTCGTATATTTTCGCTACCCCTAAAAATAAACATTGAAATGTTACTTCTACTTTTATACCTGTCAAATGTGTTGTTTACTGTTTACAACTTTTCAAAGAATTCTGTCTTAGGTCTATTTCAAAAACCATTTCGTTCGAATATTCACTGTTTAGGCCTATAACATTATTTAGGTCAGCTTTATGACATTAAAAAAATGCCTGAATTAACTATAGTTTTAACGCTTACGTTACATTGACATATTTGTTTTCTATGGCACCGCACATTACATGCAATGCACGTTAATATTTTCCAGTGACTGTATTAAACACTGTTACAACTGCGGGGTAATGAACTGTAGTATTTAACTTTTTATTATTAATATGTGTTGGATTATTTACTTAAAAGGACGGCCTCAGTTCGAATAACGAAAGAATAGACAGTCCAACGAAAAAGCGACATTAAAATCAAGCACGCAACTCGTGTCGCTCATTTTTGTCGTACAAACTTAAAATATGCTGCGAACATGCACACAAATAAGACTACTGTAACTTTTATTCCACTCATATTTATATGTATTGCTACTTACTGTGTATTAGGTTTATTTAGATATATTGGAGCTGGTCTTGGTTATTTTGTTAGGATAGGTGATAAATCACGTTACACGACTATGTTTCAAACACCCAGGGTAAAGGTACAACATTGTGATAAATAAACAGACAGGGATGTAAATAAATAACTTTGTCATAAAAGCAGTTTACATTTAAAACATATAAAAATTTCACATCAAATATTTGAATTACGCACACACACAGATCCAGCATAATGATCACCACGCAGCCACGCCACGCTATTTCACACACACCGGTTAACGAAACACACCATAAAAGTATATTTATTACTTCTGCAGAAACACAGATTTATAACAACCTCGTAACTTGATTAGGTAGTTTTAAAAACACAACATATATGTGATGTGGTAATTTGAAGTATTTTTCGGTGTAAGTATAATTTACGCTCCGTTTGGTAAAACAGCAACACGGCATGTCATGGTTCGCCATGTCTGCCAACTTCACTTTGTTTCTGCCCCGCCATCATATCTAACTATATTAAAATATGTATTCAAACATTAAAATCTTTTTTTAGTTGTAAATTACAAATTCAAAAATCATTATTTTGCTGTAATAAGTATGCAATATGCTACAATTGAAAACATGTACTATTTATCTGCGCACTTCCAAGTGAAAATTCTCGAGTGTGAAAGAGACAAAAGACAGAGAGAGAGCAACAAGCCTCACTAAGCAAACAGTTGCTTCAAAGTTGCTCTCGCTCGATAAAACAACACCGTGCAATTACGGCCTACTCACAATATTTTCTGCTGTTATTTTAAACCCAAAAAAAAAAGAGATATATTACCATCGGGTAAAATACTTAAATATTTCATTAGGAACCGTAATTTACAAACAGTATACTAAAAACTATGTTAAATTAATATTTTAACTGTGAACTATTTCTTACCGGCCGTTGCCATCATGTCGCTTCTCTCGCTGTTGTTAATTCATATCGAAAAAAGAAAAAAATATTTCAAGTTATAGAAGATATTAAGGTAAAGTTTAATTTATTCAAAATACAGTACTCTAAAGTTTACCACAGTGTTATGTATTTGTGGAATACAGGTTATTGGAAAAACAGGTTGACATGTTATGCCTAGAGTATTTTTTCAAGGGTTGATTTTCATAAGTCGTTTCCAATTGGGAATGGACTATATACGCACATCAGTTTTGGTCCTTAGCATACCTGTGGCGAAATAAGAGATAATTCGATAATTTTGGGCATATTATTTCAATGTAGCCAAACTCCACTGATGATGTAGCTATTTGTGCCGATACTTTTTTCCTAGTAGTATTATTTCCGAAATCAGTCTTTATGTAAGCATAACGACCATCTATACTTTGTACGAAGGTGGTTAGCAACTATGCAGCAATGTGGCAGTTTTTGCGAGAAAACATTACCTTATGCAGTACAATTCACATAAAAATTCATCATTTGCCTATTAATTCAAGTTTGTGCGTGTCAGAAAACATTTAATACGACCTTGAATACATGACTGACGCGTTTCCCTTCACAGCAGGTAGACACTACTAGTAGTTGCAGAATGTGCCACCACACCCCATGAGTCATCCTAAGCCTAATTTACGATTATTCCATTTCTTCAATTGTTCTTCGAAAACTACTCGTCCTGTCTACGTGAAACAAAAACTACATTAAAAAGGTTTTTCAAAATTTTATTCTCCTAAGTTATCAACTTTATATTATTGGGCCAAATATATAAATTTGTTTAAAAAAACACTAATGACGATAATAATTATTCTCAAATTTTTATTGATAATTTTGTATGAGTTCATGAATAACCCAAAATGAAGGTTCACTGTGTTTTTGAAAGGCACTTGGTTAAGAAATTTTGCTTATGAGAACAGATACCAATGAACTTGATGTGAAATTAGTGGAATAAAAACGATTTTTAAAATATATTTTTAATTGCTGTGAAATTGATGTATTTTATTAATAGTTTCCAATAAAAAGTTTTCGTTTGATGATATATTTTAATCATGGAGATCGCTCTGTTAGATTTTGTGCCAAACTAATTTAAAGTCAGTGTGGTGTTTATGTTTACTGTTGGTTGCGGAGTGACCAGCATTCTAGGTTCCATTCAACATCAATATTTAGTTCATGGGTGAACAAAGAATCATACGGAAATTAATTGAGATTAATAACTAAATCACATTTTCTCGCGCCAAGGCTTGAAGTCCCTGAATGTTAGTCGCCTATCCAAAGCATTATTTGTTACAATACCACGCCAATATTTACCAGAAATGATTTTACTGTAATCGAATTGCCCGTATGGGTGACGTTACATTTCTGGAAAATCGTGTCTCATTTTTATCTCATGTTGGCACACCTAATAGCAAATAAACGCTACCATTGTAAACAGTTATAGGAAGGAAATTTAAAAAATATGTTTTCTACAAATTGAAGTGTATTGAATATAATGAAAGTCTTTATACTCTACTCCCTTAGCAGTTATATTAGTTAAAATAGAAATTAAAACGGGGATAAACCGACAGTACATTCGGTGTTATCAACTAAGGATTTGAAGTATGCCCATAGTTTTTGGTGTTTTATGGAAATGTGATCTAACAACGTTTCTGTTTTATGTTGAAGGCCATCGGTTTGGAACAGTGAAACTATGATTAAAATTATCAGATCATGACACCATAGGGACGTTAAGTTTCCAGTAAAATAGTACTGGTTTAAACACGTTTGCAAGAGTTCAACTTGACTTAATATATTGGTTTTTTTTTTCAGGTATGATACACTGTGGAGCAAGAAGGTGCATCTCGCAGATCCACATGTGCGACGGAGTCGTGGATTGTCCATGGGGCCAGGATGAGAGGAACTGCCGTACGTACATCCCCCATATACTGGATAATTTTTTGATCTTTTCTTAATTGAGTCACCAATATGCTCCGGCCTACATTAATTTCTTACAAGTTTGGGAACTTTTTTTGCAATATAAATAAGGTAATTAACTTGGGACGAAACAAAAACTTTTAGAAGAGCAAGACTAGAAACTTTGGTTATTGTTGAAAAGGATTGTCCACATATTCATAAGAAACGGTACAATTTTGGATCTCAAATTTCCGAATCAAAATAAAATTGATTGAATTTCGAGAGACATTACCAAGTATAAAATTATTACAAAAAATTAATAATTTCTTAGTAGTGCTTATTTACATTCATGACATACAATGAAATCCTGTTCTCCAAACGCATTTCAACATATATCATCAAAACTGCAAGAAAATATTATAAATATCTACACATTATGAAAGTATAAAATTTTCAGAATTCACGTAAAGTGGTGGAGCTGAACTTATGTAATAAACATGATCATAAAAAAGAACTATTTAAACATTTATATAGGAACAATTATAAGTAGTAAGCTATATCTAATTGAACTACTTGCGTCCACATAGTTGTATGAATATTATTATATAAGCACCAAAAATTGCGTTTATTTTATTTATAATAGGTCGTTGCCGGAGGCGTTCCAACGGACGAACTTAAAATTTGCTCTTCGTCTTTTTTCGTTCGTTTTTATTCGTATTCTTAAAATTGTATTAATTTTTGTAATTGTTTTACACAATTTCGTTTGTTTTCTAAAATATTTCCATAACATCTTGCACATTTCAGTGGTTTTGCATTCTATTGAGTTGGATTTTCCCAACTTCTTATATTTCGAATTATTTGGTTATTTATTATATTTTGTTCGTTTTCATTCTGTTTCGTTAAATTTCTCTTGCTTAAAATCTTTCTCATTCCATTTTGTTTTCGTGGTCACTCGATTTTGTTACATTTTGTTTGCACTGATTGCTGTTCACTCTATTTAGGGGATTTTCTCTATTTTGGTACAATTTGCATGTTAATTTTCAATTATTTATGTAGTTTTTTCACTTCAATTCATTATTTTTTATTTATATTAGTATACTGTTAAGAGCCGCCCAAATCTCTTCACTCACTATATTAGTATGATTTTACTTATTTTCGTTATTTTAGATGCATATCGTCAATCCTCAATATTCATTAACTTACACTAGGTGACCAGGTACTGACATTACCAGGTAAGATTGTTTAAAATTTTGAAGCTCATCTATTGGAAGGCCTTCAACTTCGGGTATCAATGAATAAATTAATAACTATTTTTGATGGTAATATTAGAATATACCGGATGTAACAATATTAAATACTCAAACTTCGAGGAATAATAGAAGAGACCACAACATGCATTTTTTGTTAAACAACCGTCAATATTACAAACTTCGTTAAACTCGCCATGACGTCAGAGTACAGTGTTTGTGCTGAAACACAGCGCATGTCGTTCGTTTAGAGCAGAGCGGTGAAACAGTATAAATGGGCTGAACTATCAGACATGCACTTGGTTTATGGTGCATGCTATGGGAATTCAAGATCTGCTACACGTATTTATGCAGAGTTATATTCTGCACAGCGTGTCTCGAACCACCGTACGTTTGTTGCGATTGATCGCCTCTTACGCTAAACCGGTTCATTACAGGTAAATTTGTAAAAATTGACGCTGGTTATCATGGGTTATAATCATCTTTGTTAATGCTCAGTATCAATTTACCGATGTTCGGTTTTAAATCGAGAGACCCGACGCTTGTAATCAGCGCATGGTGCGCACCCGAGTTTTAGGAGGAGGTTTTGGAGCAGGTCGAAAACAAACCGCCAACAAACTTATCACATGTAGCGCAGAGATTGCATATCGACCGTATGGCTGTTTGGCGGGTGTGGCATAAACAACAGCTGCATCCATTTTATCCGCACGGGGTGCAAGCACTCTAAACGATTGACTGTCCTCGTCGGGTTGAGTTTTGTCAATGGCATTTGACGGGATTAGCTATGGAAACTTGTTTTGGACAGATTGTGTTGTTCACAGACATCGTATCGTTTACCCGAGCTGGAATAGTCTAGTTACTCATCCAACACCGTGGGCAGATGAAACCCTCACGCCAGCTTCATCCGATACCACCAAAAAAATTTGCTGTCAACACGTGGGCAGGTTTTGTTGGGATTAATTGATTGGACCACACATGCTGTCATTACATCTCTATGATATCCAGTACCCGCGTTTCCTGGAGAACACTTTGCCTTTGTTCCTCAAAGACGTTCATCTTGTTATTCGATGTCGGCTGTGATTTCAATATAACTGTGCAGCTCCTCATTTCTGTCGTGGCGTCCAAGAGCGTTTCATCCACAGATTCGGTGAGCAATGAATTGGCCGCGGTGGAGTCTTTGTATGGCCTACTCGTTCCCTCAACCTCACCCTATGTGACAATTTTAATTGGGGGCACTCGAAGAGCCTAGTGTATGAGACTCCAATTGAATTTGAGGAAGAGCTTGTCACTCGGGTGCTTGCAACTGCTTACCCTCTACATATCATGCCTGGGGTCTTTGAATGTATATGTAGCTATGACAGGCAATATCGCATCGTTGCAGAGCTTGTACTGAAGTAGGAGGCTGCACGCTCGAACATTTTTTGTAAATTATTACAACTAAATTCAAATGCAATGGCTTTTATTTTAATTTTCAATAATTTGAAAATGAATTTCAACTATCAATTTACGACCTATGGCTATTTAATAAAACATATCAGTTTTAGCCTCTTCTAACGCTCCTAGAAATTTGAGTTTTGAATTTTGTTGCACCAAGTACATACAACTATGCGCGCGCTAGTAGTTTTATTAAATATAGCTTGCCATTTATATTTATTTCTACGAGAAAGTCAACATCGTTCTTCTTTTTAGTTCAATTTAATACCTATAAATCATAGTACATATGCACGTTTTGCTGTAGCCAATTTTTGTTAAATAACATTAAAAAAATAATTCAGCCTTCTCGTTTCAAGCTCGTAGACTATCTCATAATTAAATTTGAAACAATAAGACGAATGTAGGCATGATGGTTTTCATTTTTTTTAATGGATACATATTAAATCAGTATTTGATACAAAAATTATTCCTGCGTTTATTAAAAAAAAATTTGTAAGTTTCTCTTCTACTTCATTTGGAAGTGAATTATTTCACCCTGATTTGTTACCCAAACATTTTGGATCCTTCCACCCAATTATGGCAAATTGCATACACGAATACTACCTAGAAACGACGCCCTACTTTTTACTCCTTAAGTTACTTAAGCGCTTATGTTCAAAATTGAAGCATTTTAACGATTTAGTGTGGCAGTATAAACTTTTCTCTTAAGTAAATCTAATATAATTAATTTGATAAAATGTATATTGTTTGTAAACCATTATTTTAGAGTAGAAGTCACAGATCAAATCAAATTTTATGTGCGAACTTCAAGCAGAAAGCAACCGAAGTTAAAATGAGATAAAGATTTCAATACCGACTTCGTTTTAAGAACTGAAATATATGTGTACGAAAAAGTGAAAGTTGTGATTGTTTTGCAAAATGATTGATGTAGTACGTCTACATAAAATATTATTACGTGGGTGATTTTTCAAATTAACCCATATTTTAAACCAAATATAAGAAACAGTAACCCCTTTGATTAAAATATCGTTGCAGTACGTTTGAGTGAACGTATGGGAGACGTTGGATATGGTCAGCTCCAGGCCTTCCATGCCGACATGCAGATGTGGCAACCAGCATGCCTGAGAAACTGGGACAACGCTACTTCAGCTCGCACCGTCTGCTCGGTACTAGGATATACGTAAGTTATATTTTTGCATTTAGCCAAATACAACTACCAAATAAAAAAGTGCCCAGCGAAATTAATTTTAATTTCATTCAATAACACTTCTGATTTTATAACAGTAGGTCATTCGGGGCAGATTACATGTTTACTTAACCAATGCTTGTAACAAAATTGTCTCACACATTCATGTTTTTCTCGAGACGCTACCTTGTAGTCCGCCTGTAACATTTTAGAAACTTGAGTCACTTAGATAGCCAAGTACAGTTATGTACACGCAGGTTTCCTATGAATACATAAAAATGGCAGATGCAGTATTATTTGGATTAGAACAGTTAAGTTTGCTAGCTTCAATCCATGCAGATTTCATGATTCAAAGAACAAACATAGACTAAGCAAAATCTTAAATAACTTTGAAGAGTTAAAGCGATTATAGCACAATAACTGGTGAATTTTCAGATCGTTGGTGCCATTTCTACACCTTATTTGCAAAATTTATCAAAAGTAGAAACGAAAAACAGAAATTCATGCCCTTTGTTTTGTTCCTAGTAATTAGACCGTCCATTTGTTCAATATTAAAACTGTTATTTCTGTGCAAGGAACGTTCTTTAGGTGTCATTAAAAGTGGTGACGTTAATTTTCAAATCTGACCTGTGATACGATTTTCAAATGCGGCAGTAATTCTCTTAATACGGCTCCACTGTGGAAAATTCATACCCTCCTCATCCACCAGGACAAAATTCAGAAATAGAATATATAAATGTAAATAAATGAATATGTAACCCCATTCTTCATCCTGCCATTTACTCAACCAACCTAACGTCATTCACACAATAGGCGATACTGATTCCTCCAAATAGTAACACACCGTTACTCATATGGTTACGCAACATCATCCTCTGACTTCTGAACTGTTCACACTGGGGTATGGGTGGTGGTGAAGTGAAGTGGCTACAAGCAGTGGAATATGAGTATCTGGGTTCATAGAACGTTTCTTGTATCACACCGTGTCCCGTTGGCGATGTAGGACATATCACGATAAGTTGACAGACTCTAAATAAGGCCTTTTTGATACGTAAGAAGTTGGTGTATCCTACATCAAAATTCCTACGAATACAAGGCCATCCTCCAGTGCAGTAATGCGATGTGGCATCAATAGCATGGTTATTAGATTATGGTGACAATGTAATTTAAATGGGGCAGTGTGGCCCGTGTAGCTCGCTTGCCTCGGGTCAACTCGGGGTTGCCGGACTTACCCGAATGTGGTCAGCAGTTATGACAGCTAACTTTACAAGCACATTCGAATGTTTACGCGAGCCGTCAGGCATATTTGTTTTGTAAATGTAATGTATACAAAATCAAAAATCTTTATCTATCCTCCAATTTAAAAAATAATTTTATTATGTCATTTGCCTAGGTGTAAAACGATTGTAAGCTGTACATTTCACTAACTTTACTTTCTAAACATATAATATCGATATTTTATTTTGAAATTTAATATAGCTAAGTCGAAAAAAATTTGTTTGTGTTGGTAAAACAGTATGTAGAATATTTCCGAACAATACGTGTAGTGCATGTTAGTCGTTTTTGGCACAGGATTTCAGAATAGGATCCAGGATCCGTCAGCCATCTTGGTTGACGTCACAGAGTTGGCCGGTGACATAAAATGGCCATGTTATCGACAAAATCGCCTGTTCCACTCTAAAAATCACTTCCGAAATGAATTATTTGGCTCAAAAATGATTTTTTTACCAAAAAATTACCAAAATAAAATGAAAAATTAGAAAGGCGGATCCGAAGCTCCTCGAAGCAAAAACCGAAAATTCCTCAGTCGAGCAAGTCATTAGAGAATGAGAGGAGGATTCGAAACTCCAAGCCAGTTCATGATGACCGGGCAGAATCAGAGGACCTGGCCCCCTCCCCGACCACCATCCAGCACCTACCACATCCACACCCCGCTTCCACTAACCATCCCTCACCCGTCCCATCGCCCCTCTTATCACACACCTCACTTGACCCCCAGCCCTGGCAATTATTATAAAAATTGCAAAAATCTAAAAAAATATAAAATATCGAGAAACATATCATGATAACCTCACACTCATCCCACCACCCTCACATCACCCCCTCCTCTGCAACTCAATCATAAGAAAATCGATAAAAATCGCAAACATTTTTTTTTTAATTCTAAAAATCGAGGAACATAATGTTTACCTCACAAACACACCTCCATCCCCACCCTCCTCCACCCAAATAAATAATTGGACCATCAAAACAGAAGTGATCCTTCTACCCATACCAATCAATGGAATATGCACATTGGCCACTAAATTACGACTTCGACAAATATGTTTCCAGTATTGAGGGCTATATATTGCGATAGTTATTATTTTTGGCATCTACCACCAGAGAGCTCCCATGTCGTCCATTTACAATTTTTTTGCGACTCCAAACATAAAGTATTTACTGACATTATTTTTAATTTTAATTTCAATCATAAAAAAGTAAATTAAAAAGAGTATATTTTTTAAATTTATTTTAAATGCATTCAGAAAATACATATGCCTCGAAATAAAAGTCTTTAAAAATATTGTCCCCTTCTACGGCGAATCCACCTCACGATGTCTGCTTCAGCGACCCAGGAATTGAAGCAGGCAGGGAAACCCCTCCATTTCATATACACCCTTCCATTACCTCGTTTTAGCACCTTCTCGATCATATAAACATATGGAAACCTCGTCGGCTGGATCTCCTCGGTATAGAAAACTCCACGTATGGGTACATTGTTCAGATTCTCGAGATCTCAGATGTTTGCTGATCATGGATAGTAGCCAAGAGTATTGTCTCATATAACACTGCTCCTTCAGTTCACTAATGATAGAAGATATATAGTTGATGTGCGAGAAATCTTCATCATGTGGCAAAACGATAAAATGTCTGCGTCTATCAACAAGTTCATTAGGGTCTTTGGTAAACATGCAGTCAGTATTCTCAGTGTCTTCTGGCTTCTCCATTTCTTTCCTTACAGCAAATGAACGAGCGTTCTTGGCACCTTCTGCCTTCTTCATACCACTTGTCGAAGGAAACTAGTTGGTGAAATGTATGGGAACATCGAGATAATCATCATCCTTCTTATCAAATACTTAATCAACACTCTCGTCATAGTCAATATCATCAATGCCATATTCATGAACGTCTTCACCTACTGTTTCATGCTCAATATCAAGTTTAAGTATTTAGAGCCGATGACTGTTTGTTTTATAGTTAGTCGACTTCATGCAAATGTCTTGCAATTATACATTCCACAAAAACCGACTCAACTGCACTAATTACATCTTTAGCTTTAACAGTCTCATCATCATTGCCTGACGAATCATTACCCACCAACGCAGCAAGGGGTATTGGCACCATCACTTGTTGGCTCCCAGTAGACGAACCCTTGCATATCTCGACGTGTTACTTCAATGTATCGCCTCGCAAAAATTGCATGGGACCAATGTCATAATGCTTCATGTCGCCAAGTATGGAAACGTTTGCTGAAGATAGTTCCACAATAGCAACACTGCTTTCCATGTAATTTTCCAACATTTGGAGAAGGAACATCCATAGTGGTTAGCTGTATAGTTAACTTCATACAATAATTGGCTTGCATTATATTCATGAAAAACTGGTGTTATTTCTACTGTAGCAATTTGTGTACCTATTTTGGCCAGCTACTGCTCTATACATAAACTTACTAATATAATTCATCATTGAGATTTAACCATTTTTATGAATCGATTCAACTAGATATTTTATATATTTTTGATGTCTTATTGTCATTATTATCAATATCTTATTGTGCGCACATCAACCAACCAATCACCGAGTTGCCAAATTATTACAACTGTTCAATAACCTGCAGGCATTGAGACATCACATGCAGGACAGTCTGCAAGGGTAGGTTTTTCCATCAATTCTTCGCAATCCTCCTTCTCAGCAATCCTCCTTCTCAGCAATCCTACTCAGAAACCTTCTCCTCCTCCTCAGCAATCCTACTTCCCAGCAATCTTTAATTCAATCTTCTTCAAGCTTTCACAATCGTCCTTCACAATCCACAGCAACCCTCTGCAATCTTCACCAATCAGCACCACACGTACCACAATCGGCACCACATGTACCACACAATCAGTACCACATGCACCACAATCAGGATCTCACACACCACAATCAGAATCAGATGCACCATAATCAATACCACATATGCCACAATCAGCACCACAATCAACGCCACATGGCAATCCAAGCACCAATCCTCCTCTTATGAAATCCTCACCAATATTCTTTTCAGCAAGCATCGCTAATCCTCCCATGCAACCCTCACAAATCCTTAAATACTCGCCATTCATCCTCTGCGATACTCACCAATCCTCCTATGCAATCCTTCTCACCAATCCTCCTCACCAATATTCACCAATCCTCCTCTGCAATCCTCACCAATCTTCAAATCCTCACCAACAAACCTCTGCAATACTCACCAATTTTCACCAATCATCCTCTGCAATCCTTACCAAACCTCAAATCCTCACCAATCCACACCACATGTTTATGCTCGTCCAATGTGCATTATAAAACTAGCAGAAGAAAATAGCTTACATAATGGCATTGGCCCATATACATTGCATGGTTTCCAAAATAGCACAGACCATTTAGACGAGATTATTTCAGAAAATAATTATACTCTCATCGCTCAAAGTCTCTCTCTTTGACGGATCCGTGTTCCTGTAGCCACTTCATAAAAACGACTCTAGGTACACAAAGCCTGCCTTTATGTAAAATTACATGAGGACAAAATATGTCGTCACATTCAAACATTTATTTCTGGGTAGGGCAGTTATGATAAATTAGTGGCTAGCAAATCGGTCACAAACTTTTTCAACTCGTCTGGGAGAATTCTTCCCGGGTAACCATAATGTACATTGTTTACATATTAAAGTGATTTTTTTTTTGTAACAACTTGTGCGTGAGGTTTTATTTTTTTCTGTGTATTGTTACAAAATTGACTTTGGTGTGAGGGGTTAAAGGCAAGGCAATTGGACTTAATGTCCCGTCGACAGCGAGGTCATGAGAGATGGCGCAAGTTGCACAGAGAAGACGGATTGGTTAAGGATTGGGAAGGAATCGGCCATGGCCTTCATTAGGCACCCATCCCAGCATTCGCCGGGAGTAATTTCGGAAAACCGAAATCAGAATGGCCAGATCAGGGATCGAACCCTGGTTCTCCCGAATGCAACTCCAGTGAGTTACCACCGCGCCACCTCGCTCGGCATGAGGGGTTAAACATTAGAATAAGTTTTACTATATTGTGTTTTACATTTGATGTCTGTGTGTACACTCGTGATTGACATAATAAATATTTACGCTATAATTTATATTTTTAGTGTGAAATATTCCGAGTCTTATTAGCTAGCATAAAGACACCACTGTAGGCTGAATACTCGCATTTTCCCAGGCTCCAGGTGATCCCGTCATGGTCAGATATTGTTGCAGGAAGAACAAAGTACAACTCACGACTGCCACCTTATGAACTGTGAGTGTTGTGCCAACCCAGACCTGCTATCGCCGTCGCTGCTGCCGCTGAAACGACGTGTCTTACATATGCGAGGCCACAGCTCCTAAAAAGTGACTTTTTTTCTGTCAGGGTCGGCTACAGATCGTTTCTCATAGATGCCCCGCGGCCTGATGTAATTGTAATTTAACTTACAAATGCGCTCTAGTGGGCGATACCAAAAATAAATCGTCAGTAGATGTAGGATGGTGACAAAGGGGGCTGGAAGTGTTGGAGGTCTGCCGTCTAATTAACCAATGAGAATTATTGGTGGCATGTCGAACGAGTATGAGGAATCAACCCCTAAAAACTCTTGGGGGTGAAGTGAGCACAAGCAATCAACCAATGAGGAACACTGGTGGAGGGAGTGGAGGGGAGCCGACTAATTAATCAATGAGAAACATTATCGATGGTCAGTCGTCTGCTAGACGTGGTGCTGAGCGAACCTCCGGAAGATATAAGTTTTTAAATACATTTCTTAGTAATATTTTAATAATTTTGTTAAAGAATATTTTGACATTTAATTTTTTTTTTTTTTTTTTTGGAAATTTTGTGATAATTGGATTTAAGGTCATACAAGATATAGTAGTCAATGACAAAGGTCAAGTTAAATGTCACTTGGATTTGATATGGAGGATGGGTGACTTCATATCATGGTAGTTGGACGGTTCCATTCTCCTGCTCCCTCCCAGCCAGAACATAAACAATGTAATTTTTTTATATATTTTAAATAAATTTTTAAATAAAATTTTTACATTTTTTAAAATAATGTTTAGCTAATTTAATTTTTTGGGGGAATTTTTAAAATAATTTAGCGAATTTTTTGTGTTGAAAATTATTCAAGATCAAGGTCTTGGGTCAAGGTGAATGTCACCTGGGTCCAAGGCAGCCATCGGGTTACACAAGTATAATTTTTACCAGTTTTTTTTTCGATTTTTTCGAATTTTTTGGGTTCAAGGTCATTCAGGTCATGTGCATAGGATCAAGGTAAAGGGTCAAAGGTCCAGGTTATTTGGATCCAAGATAGCCATCGTAGTCAGTAACGTAATATGCTCGCCGACTTTTGTGAATTTATTCGATTTTTATCATTTTTTCTCGAGTTTTTGTTATGAAAGTCATTGGGGACAAGGTTTCTGGCATCCAACATGGTGGTCAGAGTCAACAATGTAATGTTTATCTCGATAATTTTTCTTTCGATGTTTTCAAATTTTTTTGGGGATCTGTTTGGAATTTTTGGCTTCGAAGTCATACATGGCCAAGGTAAAAGGTCAAGGTCGACACTTGAAAACGATCTCTCCAAATACTTTCAATGGATCGTTTTTGAAAATGAGGGGATCGGTTCTTTATGAGCGGTAAACGGCAAACGTTAAAGGAAAAGAGGAAATTTTAAGGGAAAGGGAAATTTTAAGCGAAAAAATTGTTAATTTCGTGAGAAAAAGGGAGATTTTGAGAGAATTTGGCCGCCGGATGACCAGAATGACAAATCATGAACGACTCCGAGGCTCCCAATCCCCATTCCCTTT
This sequence comes from Dryococelus australis, assembly GCA_029891345.1. Lineage (NCBI taxonomy): Eukaryota > Metazoa > Arthropoda > Insecta > Phasmatodea > Phasmatidae > Dryococelus > Dryococelus australis. The sequence continues at coordinate 261,516,052 of CM057009.1, read as the reverse complement.
CCTTACACTTCCCATTTCCCTACTACTCGAAATCAAAACCTAAATTCATAAGGTGTATCTACATATTAAATTTCTTGACGAAAATAATAATTTAACTTTACTTTAAAAATTCTTACCAAAGATTTATTGACATGCCACTATTGCCGATGGTCTAGTTAGGCATTTGATTGGACGATGTTAACGAAAACTATATATTGCATTATTAAATTGGGAAAGCAACTGTAAACTATGTTGGTCAGTGAGAGTCTTAACGGATTTGATCGCGGAGTACTGAGTGCTGGGACAACTATCGCATTTAAACATAAGCGGATACGGGATAGTGTGTGCATACCAGATTCACAGTAACAAACTTCATTGTTGAAAAACTGAACATTGGCTATATCATTATGAAAACAACGTGAAAAGTATTGTATGTTATAACACTGTTTATTACGTAAATGAGTATTCTATAATGTTTCTACACTTTCTCGGAACGAGTTAGAAGAAAAATTAAATAAATTCAAATTATTCAAGATACATTTTATTTAAATGTATGGGTCTCTCAACAATCTTGTGTTTATTTTACAGTTGTGGTGGCAGTGTGTGATACAAAGTTAGATATGTGTTTGCTGCCTTACACCTTGTTCTCACATTGTGTTTCCCTTCACAGGGTGCGGAATTATGTTATCAACCACAAAGTTGCTTGAGCTGTTGTGGATGTAAACATAAAATCAACTTGCTGTGCAATTTCCGAACAATCAAATCCACGCAAAAACTCTAGATTTTGTTTCCGAAAGAACAATGCTTCTGGGAAATAATTTCTGATGTTATATTTTCTTTACATAATAGCAACATGAGTGTTGTCCTATGTTAGATATTCGAAAAACTTATATCATTATTACTGTAGGTAGATTGTACAAGCACACAAGATCTAAATTATAAAGTTTTACTTTAGTGTTTAGGAAGTAAAAATGTATAAAATAATTTTCTTACATCGGCTGTTATGTTTTACGCTCGTTTGTGATAAAAGTGAAACATTTCCAAGATAGAGGTTTAAAAAATTATACAGTTCTACACAAATGCATAATATGTCGAAGGAAAACTATTTTCTGTTTGTAAATTATCATTATTATATTCCAATTCATTTATTTGCAATTACTTTGATGTGCCGTGCAAAACATCAATGGAGTTACGAAGGAAAAATATTGTAATTATTGAATTCAGTATAGCATAATTACTATATATATATATATATATATATATATATATATATATATATATATATATATATATATATATAGGATACATTGTTCATAATATTATGTGAAATAACTGGTGTATTCATTATGGAGAATTAAAATTTTGCACATTTCTTAAAAACAGTTTAAACGTGCAGACAGTCCGCAGTTGCAGTCAAATAGTAAAAAAAATCACTGTTTTTATGCACCAAAAAATGATTTTCTGTTTTGTATACATGTAAGATATTATATTAAAATATTTTGTAACATAAGGAAAATTATATTCAAACACACATAGCCGACTTACCTGTGCAAATAATATATCATTACTACATTCATAAAAATTATTAGTGTTTGACATGACAAAATTTTAACAGATGTGCAAGTTATGTAAGATAATTCTTCATCTCATAAAGAATAATATCTTAAACAGCTGTGATGTGTTGAAGTGGAACATTTATGTAATGGTATATTAATTAATACAATGCATTTTAAGTTGCGCATTTTTTAATATACGTTAATTTTATTATTTTAATATTGCCATTTATTTGACAAGTTTTACATTACTCATGCTAGCGCTATGTATTGTTTTAAAAATACATTAGTAGTAGGGCCGGGGTGGGGGTAATTCACACCAATTCTGATTAATCGCATTAACCCTTTGATATCAAATTGATATCAAAAGGGTTCATCCTTAATCTGATCTTAATCCGATCAACAAATTTTAATCCAGTATTAATCCGATGAATTTTTTTTGGATCAATCCTTAATCCTATCTTTATCCTATCGATTTTTTAAAATTCTCAACGGGTAAAATGGAATATTGATTTGATTAACTGATCTATTTTAATTTAATTTAATTAATCAATCAAAAATTGTTGTGTGATAAATGAATAGTTGTACTTTATTATTTCCTTTCTTTCTTTTTGGGGTGGGGAGCAGCTCCGGTAGATGTTGTCAGCACAATGAATGGCAGTCGACTGAGGTGTGGCATGTTGGGGACAGGGTATATACGTGGTGAGTTTTGTGCAAGAGTGGCATAAGAATTTTTTGGAGGGGATATTGCTCCTAGATGGTAGAAAGGCGATTTTTTGTTAGTTAAACAGAAAGAGACGTATAGTTAACAAAGGAGATAAATAATTTCAGCGAGTTATACCTATGAATAAATTACACGCATCTAATCGCAAATTTCAAACGAACACAATTACATGAATAATATTTGATGTCGACAAGTGCTAAACGATCACAATTACGTGACTCTCCAGTATGGAATTAATTAATTAATGAATAAAATTTCCATATAAATTAAAGGGCAGTCTTCCTAAACACAATATATATGAAAAATGTGACACTACTTGACACCTCTCGCACATACCTGACAATATTTTAAAACACGTCCATCTGCCTGTGAGGCTGATGAGGAACTTTAGAAATGTAATCCACATGTTAAAAGAAATTAATTTATTTACACAGGTACAAAAATAATTTTATATGCGTCCATTCGCTCGGGAGGTCGCTGCAGCACTGACTTGGATATACCACTTATATCAACTTATAAGCTGTGTTGAGAGTAAACATAACCTATGTTTGATTATAGATTGAGGTGAATAATTCGGAAATTTAAATGAGAATACAAAACGAATGTTTCCAAGTAAATTAAACCATTAACGAACACAATTACATGAAAATGACTAAACACATAATGAAATCGCATCGGGAACTCCCCCAAGTCGCACCTGTCCACCTCGAAGGCTGGTGAATGAATGAGTGGATTGTATGAAGTGCACCAGCTTATAGGCTATTATATATATGTGGAGCGCAGTCGGCGACAGACAAGTAAGTGAGTTTAAATTACGACAAAAACTCTGAATACGGCTGACTAAACGATTTACTCTCTATACGTACACCTCCTGAATTATATCTAGAAAAAAAGGTATCCCTACCAAGTTAGTATTAAAAAAGTGCAATTTAAGCAGACAAACACACAGACAACGATTTAGCACTTCCACTTAATGTGGACAAATAAAAATTTCGAAACTCGCATTTTGAATTATACAATTCAAATTTTAAACAGATACAATAGCGTACGTCTCCCTCTCATTTGTACACATACCTTAAGTATTTTTAAAACACATCCGTCGGCCTCGGAGGTTGGAGAATGAATGAGTAGAGCTTATGTCGAGAGCCTGATTATATATATGTGGAGCACTGCTGAGTTGAAATTTACGAGAAACACTCTGAATACGCTATTCGTCCTACAACAGACAACAATAATTTTTTAACGAAAGTTTCACTAGTGTAAGAATAATTCATTTTAACACAAATGATTTCCGACCAAGTTTAGGGAAACTCGGATGACATGAAGAACTACTTAATCCTGCAAAGTGTAATCATACAATTCTTTATAGAAACGTACTATATATTATTTTAAATAACGAACGCACTACAAAAATTTCCCATTAATTCTATGAAATGCACGGCACTATAGTCCATTCCCCATTGGAAGCAACTTACTCGGAGCCATGCTAAATATTTACTTTCAGCCCCATTTCGTATCCTTATGCCAAATATAAACAAACATTGCCATGTGACTACCATGTAGCATCTGTCATAATCAATGTTCACATTCCATTGTGCGTGTACATGTGTTCGTATATTTTCGCTACACCTAAAAATAAACATTGAAATGTGACTTCTACTTTTATACCTGACAAACATGTTGTTCACTGTTTACAGCTTTTCGAAGAATTCTGTCTTAGGTCTATTTCAAAAACCATTACGTACGAATATTCACAGTTTAGGCCTATAATATTATTTAGGTCAGCTTTATGACGTTTTAAAAAGGCCTGAATTAACGATAGTTCTTACGGTTTCATTACATTAACATATTTGTTTTCCACAACATAGCACATTACATGTAATGAACATTAATATTATGCCGCGATTGTGTTAAACACTGTTACTATTGCGGGGTAATGAACTGTAGTATTTAACTATTTTTATTGATATGTGTTGGTTTCTTTAAAAGGATGGCCTCAGAATAACAAAGAAATAGACAGTCCAACGAAAAAGTGGCATTATAAAGAGTATGCAACTCGTGTCGCTCATTTTTTGTTATAGAAACTTAAGATATAACAGTGATCATGCACACAAATAAGCCTACCATAATTTTTATTCCACTCATATTTATATGTATTGCCACTTACTGTTTATTAGGTTTATTGAAATTTATTGGGGCTGGGCTTGGTTATTTTGTTGCGATTGTTGGTAAATCATGTTACACAACTGTGTTTCAAACACCCAGGGCAAAGGTACAACATTGTGATAAATAAACAGATGTGGATGTAAATAAATAAGTTCGTCATAAAACAGTTTACATCAAATATTTGAAATCCCCCACACACACAGATCCAGCGTAACGAACACCACACAACCACACCACGCTATTTCACATGCAGCAGTCAATGAAACACACCGTAACAATATATTTATTACTGCCGTGGAATCACAGATTTATTACAACATCGTAACTTGCTTAGATAGGTTTAAAAAACACATCTAAAAATGTGATATGGAAATTTGAAGTGTTTTTCGGAGTAAGTATAATTTACTCTTCGTTTGGTAAAACAGCAACACGCCATGCCAAGGCTTGCCACGTCTGCAAACTTCACTTTGTTTCTAGCCCGCCATCATATCTAAATATATTAAAATAAATATTCAAACATTGAAATCTCTTTTCAGTTATAAATTACAAATTTAAAAATCATAATTTTCCTGTAGTAAATATGAAATATGCTACAATTAAAAACATGTACAATTAGCTGCTCACTTGCGAAGTGAAACTTCCTGAGTGTGAAAGAGACAAAGACAGAGAGAGAGCAACAAGCCTCACTCAGCTCACAGATGCTTCAAAGTTGCTCTCGCTTGATAAAACAACACCGTACCATTACAGCCTACTCGCAATATTTTCCGCTGATATTTTAAACAAAAAAAAAGAGATTTGTTGCCATCGGTGCTATCTAACTATTTAAATATTTCAATAGGAACTGTTTAATTTACAAATAGTATACTAAAAAAACCTTTGTGGCAGGGAATGTTTGAAAAAGGCTTTCATTTTGACTCTCAAGTGTTTGAAAAATTGTTTCCATCGAATAAATATATATGAAATTTTGCTGAAAAATTATTCTTTTAACATTAATAACATCTTGAAAATAATAGCATTAGATATGTAACTGTATTTACCCAAGTGTAATTTATTGTTTCCGACTAACGTTCGCTAACGCGATAAATTATTTTTAACACCTCTTCCACCAAATCCCGCATAGTGAAGTGAAAACTTTTATAAATTTTTCATGAAATTTTTCCTAAAAGTAATTAATTTCATTGTTATTATTGCCGAATTTAATGTTTTGAAGGAAATTAAATTATAATATGTCTTTTCTAACACCGAAACAAAATCTTGTGGGAATGGTTGTCTAAGCCCCTTACTTATATTTAAGAGAAACTAGCTGAAAGCGATGATAGGAACACACAGCGAACATCGAGGTATATTTAGTCATATCTGACTAGTTATTCTATCTCTCTACAGCATTCTACTCACACGTTAAGACAGGATAACATACCCTCTCCTTTGTAATAGGCAGCAGTGTTATCGAAAAATTTACACGCTCCCTGCATATAATTCTTTAAAAAAAAAAAAAATCTAATTTAAGAAATAAGTTGGGAATATTATTTAAGAAATGCATAATAAAAAAGATTTAAACACAGGATAAACACTCAAATGTTAATCCAATGAATCAATAATCCAATCAACAAACATATTGATTGCAGAGTAAATACAACATCCAGTAACTATCTACAGGTTTATTAAGTAAAAAACATATAAAAATATAATTCGAAATCTTTTCTTAGTATCATGATTTTACAATCATTGTATTACAATCTTTTAAGATCTTGATCCTTAACTCAGGAGTCGTGTGCTTTTGAGAAACTCCTCAATCGAACCAAGGACATATCTTTCTTCCTTTTAATGATATTATCAACCATATATTCATTTGGAGAACTGACATTTTGCAGTTCATACTTGTAAAAACTGCCTTTCATAGGTTCTCTGTCATAGGTTTCTTGGTAATACACTCTGGGATGTGTTTGTCTAATTAAAATATTTTTAAAAATTTCATAAGACAATTAACCGTAAGTTTTTTCTCTAAGATTCGTTTTCCTGCTTCGAGATACATATAAAGTCGCCAACTTGGAACTTTGGTTTTCTTTTGGCAATAACTTTAACATTATTATAACTGTTTTTCATTAAACTGTTATCTGTAATATCTTTGGTTCCCATAGTGATAGTTCTATGATGTCTGGAATTATAAAGTTTAACTATTTCAGTCAAAATATCAACCCATATGAAAGTCCCCCTTGATGTGAAATGTTTATATATTAACTGCTTAATTGATTTGTTGTAACATTCCATAACACTGGCTTTAAGCTCCGAATATGTTGTGTAGTGATTAATATCATATTCAGTCATTAGTATCTGGAACGCTGCAGAAAAAATTCGGTTCCTCTATCGGTTTGGAGCGAATTGGGTGTTCTCTCTTTCTTAGCAGTCTTCATTGCATCGGTAACCTGTTTACCAGTTTTGTTTTTCAAAGGTATACCCCAACTATACTTTGAATAAATGTCTATTATGGTTAAAATACACTTGTGTCCCTTATTGTATGTGGAAAGCAATGTCATTTCACATAAACCGGCTTGAAAAAGATCATTAAACCATGAGTTATAACTCTTCTTCTAGGATATTTTATCCATGCAGGGGTGTAAAGGTCTTCAGAAATATTACTAAACTTCATTGGTAATATAACCGTCTTCTTTTAATTCTTCAATAATAGAAACATTTTCGTTTGTATGCGAATTATTACCAGACTCTCCCAAAGTGATGAGAATTTTAAATCTATCGACCAATTCATTAGAATTGTTCCAATGTACAGGAGAAAAACAATCACCAACTTCATCTTTATATATTCCACTTCTGACTATATCTCCTATTAAATGTATTTTCAGATGGTTTTCATCTCCTGAATAAATGTTAGTGATCATGCGACGAACAAGTTCTTTATATTTCTGTAAATCAGTGTCAAAATACCATTTGGAAAGTTTTTAAACAATAACTCATACAGTCCTTGACTCCCATCAGTTATGTAATCACCTATTTTAATTTTAATTGTCAGACAGACATGTTATTACTGAATCTCACAGGAACCAGATGTTGTGTCGATAAACACCAAATGTTGTATCACGAGTAGAAGAATATTGTTTTAAAGTTAAATAATTATATGTTAAATGATAAAATGGTTACTATTTGTTCTTATTTGTTCAAGGTTCTTCTTCAGTTTTAATTTCCAAAGCTGTTTCATTAGGCTTATTCAACACAGAATGCAAGGAATCCATTCTACTTGTAACATGTTTAAATATTTCTTTGTTTAAAACATCCTGTTCCATACGAGCTCATTTGGCTTATAAATATTTCTCTTTCACAGCAGCTATAACATTATGTAATTCTCAAGTATAGGTAGATATGTTTTATTAAATTACATTAAATTCTAACTATTTATATATGAATTAAGTCATTGCTTATCGAACTGCTGCAGTAGGGCGAAAAGTTTGGGCTTTTTCAATCTTATCGACTTTACTTAAAACATCTATTCAGCTATAGTATTAACTATCAAATCATTAATAAAATAATTCATTTGTGTTTCTCAATGATTATATTCTTTTCTCAAATCTGTTAGCATAACTAAATCAAAATTTTTATTAATGAATTCATTGTTTATATAATGTGTTATTAGTTCCATTTGTGTTTCAAGTTATGTGTAATAGTATTGCTTACCACTTCATAAATTACAACTCAATTTTCTTGCATTTCTGTAAGTTGTGTTGTAAAAACTATGTTTGTTATATCATTAAAGTCTTTACTAAATCCTTTTAAACTCTATTCCATTCTAAATTCATTACTCTGCAAATCATTACTAATATTAGTTAAAATGTTTGCAATTACACTTGTGTTTTTATAAACATTATCATTCCAATCCACTAACTTTATTAATTTCTCTTGAATATAATTTAATTGTGATTTAAATACATTTAGCATAGTAGTGTTTAAGTCTTCCACATAAAATTTATTTACCACACCGCTATCTTTCACAGCCATACCCATATTGTGTAATATACATCCATTCAAATCACATCTCCTATCGCGATTTTTGGTTAAATAGCTATTGTAATGATTATGTTTAGTACCGCTATATCCAAACTTTGAAATACTCATTGTTCTTTGGCTGGAAGTAAAAAACTGCCAAAACCAGTCCTATATCTTCCCTTATATAAGGGAAGCATTGGTATAATCACAAAAAAACCATACTTGTATTTCCAACAGTAAAAATAAATTTATTTAAACTTCGTAAATGTCATATTTCCTAAAATATGATCATTGTAATATGTTGCAGATTCATATTTTCCATTTAAATGCAATTACCATATCTGCATTATCGTACAAATTATGTTTTGTTATACACTCGTAGCTTTGTGATAAATAAAAAAAATCAACATTTGAATAACAACCAAAACTAAAATATTGGTATATTTCGCCCTGTGGCTCACACCAAACATAGTAAAAAAATAATTATGGAATTGGGTAATGCTTCATTCGGAGGCACTTATCTTCTTTATTTGTAAAAGGGAAATATCACATTCTTTCAATTAGTGACAAAATAGCCTCTAATCGTTGAGATTTCTCTTGTTGCATTGTTTTAGAAAACACATATATTGTTCCAAAATTTAAGGCCATTTGGATGTTCCAATAGCGACATAATAAGACATGTTTTTCCACATGAAGAAGGACTGTTAATTATACAATGTATATTAGATGGTAAAATAATGCCATGTTTCTCTTCTCTTCTATTTTCTTTCATATTTACTATTACCGGCATATGTACATTTTGTTTTATAAAATTCATTTCTACACAATTACACAGTATTACTACTGATACTAACATAAAACTATAAATATAGGTATATATAGGTTTGCATCCAGTTGAAAACAATACCTCATACTAAACATATCAAAAAAGAACTTTGTGTATATAACACATTGATCAATAAATTACTATTTGAATTGCATTTACCGAAATACAATTATTGCAGACCAGGTACTAAATTTGCCAATTGTTTATCATGGAACGATCATGGAATAAACTCCTTGGATAACACTAATAAAGAACACGATATTGTTTATAATCGAACAAACGATTTGAAAGAAAGATATATAGCAGATACAATTCTAGCCAATAAAGATGCAAATATAAGGAAGAATCTGTCTACTACGACTGGCGAAATGCTAGGCGCCTGGGTTGTTGACAAAGTAATGTGTGCAAAGGTTAATAAAGGCATGGGTTTAAAATATAAAACTAAAAGGAAAACAAAGAAAGTACGAATCATTCCATTACTATTTCCAGCATTAACTGAACTTGGATCAATCCTTGGAGCGGTTTCGGCAATCAGTAGAGCAGTTAAACCAAAAGGTAAAAGAATGTATTTGACACCTTATAAAGTTGGTCTGCGATGAAAAAACTCCATTCGTGGTAAAAAATGCAGAATTTCATAAATAGTCTTACAAAGTGTGCACTTACAAGCAAAGATATTAATGTATTTGTATAGAAACTGGATATTCTTTATTTTTGAGGTGTGTGTATATAAGACGGGATTTCCAAAGAAACCAAATATTCGTGAATGTATGATAGTTAATTTAGATTATAAACAAAACTAAATAACACATTGGGTTGTATTAATCAAGAATGTAAATCAATCATAGTATTATGACACTTTCGGCGATTTACATCCTCCAATTTAAATGTGTAAATATTAAAAAAGCATGCAATTAAGGTACAATTAGAAAATGGAACAATTACCAAATACAATTAATTGTGTACATTTATGTTTACATATTTGTCTATAAATAGGATATATAAGTAAGTGTCATAGTAATACATATTAGTAATATGTCAATTATGTTGATATTAAGTGGAAATTTGTCGCAATTGCATGCAGTATAATTCCCAACTTTGGAGTTACATGGAGAATGGCAAATAAGTTTAATAGAATTGGTTACTTACAACAGCATACCAAACATTGATACACATAACCAATCATTTAGGCTAATATTGGTTGAGAAACCTACAAGATTGTGATACCGGTAGGATCTTATGAGTCGGGTGACTTAGAAACATTCATTAAAACAGCATTACCTGAAGATTTACATTTCCAATTACATGGAATTCTAAATATGTTAACTAGTGCAATGCATAGTAACGTTAATATCGATTTCTTGGAAGACAATTCAATTGTAAATATGTTGGATTATGAACAGAGAGTATATCTAGCTAACCAATTGCACAAATTATCAAAAATGGTTGATATATTATCATTAAATGTATGTTATATAAATGTTAATATTATAGGCAGATCATATTTGAATGGAAAACCGACAAATACAATACATGAATTTACATGTGTAGTCCCGGGATATAAAATAATTGAAAAACCGAATACTTGATATATCTACCAGTAATAAATAACTGTGTTACAATTGTCACTCAAGATGGTAAACTGATTAATTTTAGAAACGAAGAAATTAGTGTTGGTTTACATTTACAAAAATATATAAAAAATTACATTCAATTGCACATTACAATCATAATGGGTATTGTGTATAAATGTAAATTCAGACTAAAGTAGGCAGTTCTTTTAATAAGTGGTTCCTTAAGGAACATATTTCGAAGAAAGGAACTATAAAAAGATGTAAACACAAGCATAAAATGCTCACTTCAAATAAGTTAACCGAGAATTTAAAACAAGGCAATGTATTGTATTTGAAAGAATTAGGTTATACTGTTAATAGAAATGGAAGACACACTTAATGTTGAAGAACCACTCAGTAATGAAAATAAAATCACCAAAGTGGCAATACATGTGTATAAAACATTCCGAGCAGGTCTGTATACGTTTCCATCGGAAATAAGGATTTCAACACAAAATCACGAAATTTACACATTACCATTGAAATCAAATTTAAGGTTTAGAGGAACAACTAAGAAGACAGCTGATGCAAGAAACCCAGCAACTACAAAACTAATAATAAATTGAATAATTCAATTAATAGACAGCATTGCATATCTGCCCAATGAAGTGGAAATCGATCAAACACAAGATGTTGGGATTACTTCCACGATAAAGAACTTTCTCTCAAGAACTGCAAACAATATATATACAGGGATTATGGAGCAATGCTATTGATTACTCACTACAAATAAAAGTGGTGGGAAAGCTGAAGTTGTAATACCATTAAGTATGGTTTTGGGTTTTTCTGAAGACTATAAACATGTCATATTAAAATCTAAACAATAATCTGTTATTCTATTTGGCAAATATACATTTGAATGCCATATATGATACAGCAAATAATGAGGAAAGTGTAACATTTGAATTAAGCAGTGTGGAATGGTATATGCCACATATTGAAATTAACAGTCGTGAACGTGTAATATTTTTTTAATTTGTCGAAAAAGGGAAGAATTTAGACATTACATTCTGATTGTGGGGTTTGAGGTTTTTTCAAATCTACCATTAGCTCAAAAATTAGTGTGGAATGTGAAATCAAGTTTTTAACAAAAAATGGAGATATGTGGTCATTGGTTTTCGAACAAATAGACAACAAATTTAAAAGCTGCTGGATCAGTATTCGATAATTGTGATATGAAAAATATTAAACTGTATTTAAACTGCCAAGCTTACCCCTATGAAGATTTAAATATTAACTTTGGTAATGGGTAATTCCTTATTTCATATGATATGTATAGAAGGTTTCAAGAGACATTATAACAAAAACAGTTCACCAATCCTAGAACCATTAAACATTTAAAAGTAGACAAGTATTATTTGTGTTTGATGTAAGCAAACAAGATGTCACAATTACAAATAGTGTGATTTATTCACGAATTGAAATGATTGCAGTTACACCAATTCCAGCAAATACACAAGCTTATGTTCTGACAATTCACAATAGATTCGCAAGTTACAATGTAAGATATAAGCTTGTGAAAATAATCAATTGAGCCAGTAGGTGACGAACCAGCTACGATGAGATGTTTGGCAATGTGCAAGGATTTCAATCTGCAGAAAAAAAAAGCATTAAAGTTTTAGCTATTACTGAAATGGAAGAATATACAACTGTATTCATCTTCAGAGCATCATTTGACTGAAAACATCTAACTCCCATTTAAAAGAAAACTAATAGATAAGTTGCTAACCATCACCATGGATTAAAATGAGAGAGTGGGTGTATGGAGTATTAGAATATTGAAGATATTTGCAAACATTACCTAAATAATTGTGAAATATATGTAGGTAGAGTTGAGCAAAAACTATTTTTAGAAAGTATGTATAACAGGAAAGTAAAGTATTTTAAAAAAGAACACAATTGCCCCTCATTCAAATAATTATGTAAAACATATGGATCTAATTCAATGTTTTTCTCTTCAGAGGATAATTCAAATTTAATGCTAACTTGGGCAAAGATGACTGACTGGGGTGAAACATACTAAAATAATTCTCCTCTTGAATCACCTGGGAATATTATTCGAGTGATATGACATTATTTAGGATGAGAGAACTAATGAGTGAAATTTAATATAATAAGTATTTTGTCGACATAATCCACTAGTTCATAACAATGGATCAACAAGACTACCAAATCACATGTTCTTCCATACAGATCTCGAAGTGTAAATTGAATATATGCAAGTTATTAGCACACTGGAGTAAACCATTCAGAGTTTGTCTTGGAAAGAAATAGTGTAAACAATTTTGGGACATTCGATAGTAAATTTTTGTGTTTTAGAGTATGTTGTAGTAATTTGTGTGTGTTTGTTTTGGAACACTATATACTTTAACAGGGAGATAGAACGTGAATGAGAGAGAGATATTTCCCTTCAAAAAAAATGTTGTATATAAATTTTTGAAACGGCTTGTGTTTATATAAATTTTATTGGTAAATTGTTACTGTAAAATGAATTCCTTTTGTACCTTTATTTTACCTATTCCTTTTAATGAAAAGTGAACATGTTTTCCAAAGGAAAGCAATTGAAATGTCGTAACAGAGAGATACATATTTTTTTCTAAAATAAAGTATGTTGCAGTAGCAAGAAATAAAGTGTAGAGAATAATCCAGAGGATAAGTTCTGGAAGCGAGCACTCTAACGACTTTTTCATAACAAAGTAATATACAATATAGGGTAGACATGGTTAATATAAACTGGGTTCGAGTACCGGCTAGGTCATGTATGAAACCTTATAAGCTAATGAACTAATCTATGTTAATTAAACAAATATAAATTCATTCCTGCATGAGAAAAGGTAGATATGCTCACACATACACACATATATATGTTTAAACTTAAATAAATAATGTGGAAAAATGCAAATTAAACTTTATTAGCTAATAAATTTATACTCGCTTCAAAATCTTAAACTTATAGCATTTGCCAATGTCTCCAGACGTGAAAAACCATTACGTTTAGAGATCTACAACCTTAGCAGCATGACAGCTCTTTTTCCAGAATCATAAACCTTCAAGGTAAAATTTCAATGTTTTTCCAATAGCACCAACTACAAAAACAGAGATCTCAGAGGGTTATAGTCTGACTCCAACAAACCCCTGTTGAATGTATTTTGGTTTTATTATGCCCTATGGAAAGTGTCTCTTTTTTCAGAAAGCAGGCTGCCAAGGTTCTTGGTCCGTCCTGGTGGGGAGGGAAGTTCAGATCAATGATTTTAACAGTCAAGGATATCAATGGCAAAACAACTTTCTAGCTGTTTGGAAACTCTCTAGCATAATATTGTGTTTTCTACTTCATAGAATTATTATTCCCTTTGCACGTCCCATTATGTAGAAAAAATATATATAAATTTGAAAAATATGCAAGATTATATAAAAAAATGAACTCATATTTATGAAACAAGTTTTACTTCCCTGTACACACTACCATTTACCATATTTTTTTTAATATCTTATAAAATATAATTTTAACCATATTGAAAACATGTTCGGGCATATTAGCGGAAAAAAAATTCTATATATGGTTAGCGTAAATATGATTAACATTATACAGATTAAGAAAACTGTAAAATATTTACTAAAATTAGATTGCAAAGTGTAACACATTTCTTGACTAAGATAATATACATGGTGATTAAAAATTATTTTATAATAATTCAAGTTTTGCAGAAATATTAGCTGATGTCTTAATATTACGAAATGCAATAGGTTGTTCTATTAAATAGTAAATACATTTAAAGCTTCGAAAAAAAGTAAATAATATTTATTTCAAAAGGTTAAAGTAATCTTAGAGAAGTTAAAAGAGGAAAAATAGCAAGCGTAAATGGTTTTCATGGATCATAATACTTTCTTTTTTCTATAAATTATATATTTCGTCATTGACTATTGCTAATCATTTTAGTTGATTATTAATTAAACAGAATTTATTTGTTATGAAAAAGACATTATTTTAGTGATAAATTAAATGTTATTCATTTCTTCGATGAAGAACCTTAGCAGAGAAATTTGGAATGAGGGTTTGAATATATTTGAAAGTCTATGGTGCGGAAAGTGAGGGGGCTAGATGTTTGGACTTCTGTCTTCTGTTTGGAGGGGTGAAATCAGACTTCTCGAATGTTTACCTGGGAATTTGAAATTTTTATATATAGGCCTTTACCCTCTATGCCCCCTTTTATTGTTTTCAATTGCTTGACAGTTTGGTTCGCCTTAACATATCATGCTCGTATGAAGATTATTTTCTTGGCTTATCTACCCAAGTCATTAACAGAGAACTTACAAATTTTAAATGGGATTATTTGAATGATATATTGAATTGACCAGATGCTTTGGCAAACAATTTATTCGATTTTTTGGGTGGCGACGAAGATAGTGAATCTACTCTACAGCCATTGCTCTTGTCAACACCTTCAACATTAAGAGAAGTTACAGTAATGTCTATGCTGATGAATTCTACAGTAACACCTTCGACTTTGAGAGCAGTTGCAGTGATGTCTATGCTTACAAATTATGCAGCAACGCCTTCAATATCCAGAGCAAGTATATTGATGACTGCTTTAACAAGACCAACATCCAATGCCTTCGACATCGAGGTCTACAGCGATGCCTTCAACGTATAGGTCTACAGCGATGCCTTTGATGCGAAAGTCTACAGCGACACCTTCCATATCGAGGTCTACAGCCATCTTCGATGCCGAGGTCTACAATGATGCCTTAGTAATCGAGGTCTACAGCTACTCTGCATGCATTCGCGAGACACAACTACCATTGCTGTAAGTTACAAGCCGACCTCGTGGAGATGATACCATATGCTTGGGTCAACAATGGCTACAAATACATGTTGACCATCATTGATACATAAGGAAATTCGTCTGGGCGAAGCCTACCAAGTTTAATAATGCATGCGATGCACAGAGGCCATGACTGTAGTATTGCGCGAAATATGCATCCATACTAATAAACCAACCATTAAGAGCAAGGAATTTTACAATTGGAAGTTCAAGACCCTGTTGAATAAACATAAATAAATCATTATTCCATGTACAGCAATCTCATCGTCAAGAAGTTCAACATGACTCTGAGGGGTAATATGTGTAGGCATTTCGCTGCCAATGACAACTACAAGTGATTAGATATACTCCCTAAACTAGTACGCAAATATAACTCTCCAGTGCACTCTACTACACTTATAATGCCCGAAGATGTGAAAGATAACTCTGTGCTACTAACTGTGTACACTATTCTGAAGAGGGTTGTCCTCATAGACTTAAAGCCAAGGTTAGCGACCTGGTACCGATCTCTAAACTGAAAGGCATCTTCGGGAAAGGGTTTATAGTGGATTGGAGACCCGAACTTTTTCGTGTGCGACATATACAAGACTATACTCCTAGGACCTACTTTATTGAGAATTTGGATAATATTGCCATCTATGGTGGTTTATATGCGGAGGAGATGCAGCCTACATATATTGCAGAGTGTAGGTGTGGAGTCAAGAAGGTGCTGAAAAGGCATAATGGACGGTCGTATGTCAAGTGGTAGAGTTTCCCAGCCCGCTACTATTCTTGGGTCGCAGATGCGGACATCAAGCAGTGAACACTGATATACGTAGTTAATATACCTGTGTTTATGCATTTTTTCAATTGCCTTATCTCATGTTGTACATAACCGAATAAAATTAATTATTTAGAATATGTTCTGTTTTTTTTTAAGAAACACATTGACAATAAAAACTATAGGATTATATATATAACAAATATGATAATGTTGAAAATAACACACATATTAAATATGTCAATTTACATACTTTATAGTTATGAACCTAATCACCATTCGGTACAGTTCGATACCACCCTTGCCGACAGTAACTAATCTCTGATGGCTAATGCCCAAAAAATAAGTTATCATTGCATCCTAGTGAAGAAATGTCGAAAAACAATGAACAGTAGAAGTGGTACGGCGAGGAAGGAAGCTGGAAGGGAGCCGAATAAACAGACAAAAAATATTTACGAGGGTCTGTCGTATCTTCGCACCTGGAGCTTAGTAGCTACACCTGCTATCGAACCCCGGGTTCCTGCATATATTTAAATATTTTTTTATACATTTTCTTAACATCGTGTGGAATTTCCTCAAATTTTAAGATTTTTTTACACATTTTAAAAATATTTTGGATTTGTGGTCATTCAAGGTCATGGGTGTGAGATCAAGGTCTAGGTTACCAAGATATGGTATGGCAGTCGAGTGACGTCACAGCATAGTGGTCGGTCGGTGCCTGGCATCTGTGCCCCTTGGCCTTATCCCCGACTTAATATAATCATGCTACTTACAATCAACGAACAGCAGCAGCATTTCTACTAGCATTCCCTTAATTCGAATGCATCCCACAAATGTGTAGTCAACATCCATGAATTCATGTTGCGTTTACTTATGCTGACGATTGTCTGAATAGAGCGTAATTGATGCATGCAAAACATAAATGTTGTGCACTGACGCAGGTACTCTAGCTGTGCCCCTACATTCTTCTAATATGCAACAGTAACGCGACAACATACCGCAGAAATTGACGACCTATATCGTGTAAGATTCCCAACAAATAACAGCAAACAAACATTTCACGATGCTGTGTATTCGTCATTTTAACTTTCCTACCCATGAGTTCATTGATGAAAAGTATGTATTTTATCATGCTCTAGAAAACCTCAAGTTTATTGTATATATATATACTTTACATACTGCCATTATGCATAAAATTTACCTTCTCTCATGCAGAAACCATTAAATTCATATTCTTTAATATTTTCCCTCTCACAATAGTAGTGTTTTCTAACATATTCAGTGCATAATATAATTATTGTATTGTGTATATTCATATTTACTTTTAAGATGATTTTATATTATATTCAGACAAAATAATTTGGTTTCTCAAATGCAACAAATGCTCATTTCCTTTTTTAGTTTACTTGTATTGTTCTAATTCATAAATTAGGTAATTTTTCTCTCTTCTGTTTTTTCTCAAACCAAAAATTAGGAAGGTAAGAATCTCCTATACTTTCCAAATTTATTTACGTATGCATCAGTTTATTGCTTTTATTTATATTAGTATTATTAATATATTTTATCGTCTTATAAACAATTAAATGTCGTTTTTCATGTAGCCAGTTTTATATTATTTGAACTTTCAACTCTTTTTTTTGATACACCGCAAATTTTATCCCTTTCTCAAATGCACTTTATTTAACACTTTATAAATAAGGAAAAATTTTTCCACTGTAGCTAGTTCTTCAATTTGTTCTGAATGTTATAAATAGCTTATGTGTATGAAGTTAAAGTATGATTCTAATTTCAGGAATGATATATAATAGCTTTATTTAAATTTTCTCTTTCCTTTGCAAATTTGGTACATTTTCCTTGGCACACACTTAAAAAATTTAACGGGTACAATTAAATACTGTCCTGCTTAAACTCTAATTGTACTTACTTAAATTCTTATTCCAAATGCATGTTTCTATATAATTAAATAGAATGTAAATCTGTTCACTGCATGCTCCGATGACCTCACAGTCCCTGTTATACTTTTGCCTTTCTCGCCTCCTTTTTATAATGTTATAGTTTCGATTTCACATATTCTAAATATTAAATGTTGTGTCTTCAGTTCCTATATTCGATTTATTTAGCTCTTTGTCCTCACTCTAAATTCGAATCAGTGGAAAATCACTGATTCGCAGTGAAAATGGCTTCACTTAGAATCAGTGAAAATTTTCACATTAGTAATTAAATCGGCGTAATTTTCCACTGAAACAATCAGTGTTCTTTTTCTCATTGATTCTAAGTGGAGCCATTTAACTGCGAATCAATGGTTTTCCACTGATTCGAATTTATAATGGCTTCGTATATTATATGTGCAATATTTAAAAACTACATTTTAAATTTAATGTCGTTAGAGATGTTACAAAATTTTTGCTCTCTATTTAATTCTTGAAATCATAATCGTAGCTTTGATCAAATTTTACATTTGTTTTATTTTTAGTCTTCAATATATTAGAGGATGTGATTTTATTGTTTTCAAGGGAAGTTTCTTCATTTATAATAAAGCGTTTGATTTTTATTTAAGTGCCAAATTCAGTTTTATTCTAAAAGTTTTAAATGAGGAAAATTATTTCGGAAAGCTGGTAAAGCATCTGTTATTCGTTTTTATGTTTTTATACATTAAGTGAATTTTATTGTTGGCCTTTTGGCATATGCTTGATTTTTCCAGAAATATTTTGAAGGTTTAAATAACCAGGAAGTGTTTTTTTTAAATAAAGCTTAGTATATGCTACACTTTAGATGCAGGAGCTTTATAAAATTAGCGCTTAGGTAACCTGCAGGATTAGGAAATACGATTTTATTCATATTTTATAATACTCCTTACTGTTATATTATACAATTTATTTTTCTTTTGTTCTTTCATTTCTTTATATAAAATATAAGTGATGATTGTTTATAAATCTACTTACTTGGTAACACTTAAAATCCATGCAATTGTTTCCAAGACAACAATTGACACAATTCTTTCATTTTTGTTATTACGGTTCCTAATAGAATACATAACTAAACAGCCTCAGACTTTCTTCGTAACAGAAAAATATTAATCAGAAATAAAATAGTTTTGTCTATTAAACACGATTGCAGACCATGTTTTTATTTACCAGTTCGTTTGTAAATAAACTGCCGGAATGTGCACTGTCCACATCGAATTCTCCACGACTCCCATAGAGTACACGACCGATGGAATCTTCAGTAATAATAGTCAAATGATAAAACAACAGGAAGTCTTAACGTGTTTTTGCAGTGAATCTGTAAGTGATATTGGACATGTTACTGTGCTCTGTTGAACACGCTGGAACAACCTGATTTAGGGTCATTTTGCTGCATTAGTTCAAATTGGGACGTACGACAGCAAACATGTATCGTAATGAGGCGAGCACATGGGGCATAGACTCGATTCCAGAGCGGTTAGGGCGCTGTTTGTTTGAAAAATTTCGTTTCGCGGCCTGAGTATCCAAGATGAGAAAAGTAAAGGATGCAGATCAAGGGCAAGTAATGACTTTTTAATGGCATGAGTGACGGTAAATGCATACATTACCACCAGGAAACTGCCCATATTTTCCATGTTTCCACTTAACAATTTTCACTCACATATAACGAATAGGAAAGGTGAATTAATTAATAACTGAATATCGCATAAATTGGCGGAGCATTACAAACAGCATTGGATGTAAATCTGTTATAGTGTGTTAAAAATACACAGACTGCTGTTTAAAAGAAGATTATCTTTTGTCAAAGGAAAGCGTGCTTTGGTTTCAGTACACATCAAACCGCACGTAACCAAAAGAAACGAAACAGAAGCTGGGTAAACTGAGTTATCAAGCGATCCTCCATTGTCCATATTCCCCGAACTCAGCACCATCATACTGCCACATGTTTATGCATCTACGTCACTTAATGAAGGACATGGTGTTTGAAAATAGGAATAATGCCGAAAGTGACAACCGGATGTCCCTTTCCTCATGGGAACCACATTATATTTCCAAGGATGGTATTGAGAGCTTTGTTATGGTGGCAGAGATGAAACGCTGCACACGGAAACTATTTTAAATACTAATAATGATATGTTTACTCCAGTCAGAAACTTAATATATCTGTGAGATACAAAACGACCACTTATTTCCGAACAACTTTGCAAGCCTCTGTCAACCTAGAACGCTTAGTTATTAATTGTTACTATGTACGTGCTCATATTTTTAAAGATATTTTTGCATTACAGGCTCAGTGGTTTTACAATCGGATTATCATTTCTTTTTAATAATTGGAGTGAGTGAAGAGATTTGGGCGGCTCTTAACAGCGTGTTCTTGAGAGCTGATAATACTTGGACATCGTCTATAGCTTACCTTAAAAAAAATTAAATTTTTCTATTGTGGAATGTAGCCACAAAGGTTAATTTGCTTTTTCAGTGTTTTAAGCGCGACATAATAAAAACAAATTAACTACATATTCATTAGAAACCGCATGTTTTCTTGACGATTGAATATATTTTCTTATTCCTTCATTGAAATTATGAATTTTTTTATTTTACAATCGTAATGTGACGGAGAAAAGATGTGTTTTATTTCCTGCGTTGGTTTCATATATAACATTTTCTCAGTTTTCTGTTAAGTTATTCTTTTGTTTGCTGTTTTTTAACTTTGGTTTAATTATTTATTTCGTAGCAAAATTGTGTAAAGTTTCTGAGCTTACGTTATGAGCTACATATTTAGTAAGCTAATGTTCAATTGTCTTTTATTTGGTAATCTTTTAGATTATAAATAAGTAGCTGAGATTAATGTAGTTCAAAACAAGTACAGTATATTTGTAAGATTACTCTATAAAGTGATACACTTTGATTTTTGTATTTCATTTTATTTAGCTAATAAAATTTCCCACCGCCTAATATTAAAATACCAGGAATATTGTTTCTAAGATTGTTGCAATTTTTTTTTGGCAAATTTATGGACGGTAATGTCAGTTTTGGGTTGACATTTTCTATTAAGTTGATATTGTGCTTCTAGAATTTCAAGTATTCTCTTTTTCCATTGATGGGGTTATTTATTTTTATTATTTTTGGAGGTATTAGGTATTCACTGTCAAACTGAGCCGCTGTCATTTATAATTCTACATGAAGAAATATATACCAATGAAGTTATTTCTGAAATATCTTGTTCTTATCTGCCTTTTTAGCTGCTCCATTTAGTTTTGTCTTATACACTGATGTGAAAAAATTAAGTACGAATTGAATGGATTAATATAACAGAGGGACAAAGAGGCAAAACCGACTGAACGTTCAATAAGGAGCTCGCTTAGGGTCCGAAACGGTACGGCATATGAATACACAGCATGGCTTATTATGGACGAGTTGGCAATGTCTAAAAGAACGAGCATGGAGTACACTCATCATTGCAGTGGAGCAGCTCTGGAATGTAGGGACGGGGCAAGCGGGAGATCGCCGAGAAAACCCGCCCATCGGCATCGTCCGGCACGATTTCCACATGCAAAAATACGGGAGCGTCCCCGCCGGAAACTGAACCCAGCTCACCTATCTTGGAGGCGAGTAGTTTAAACCACCAAACCACCGTGGTCCGGGGAATTTGGTGAAATTTCGAAGTGTGGATAATGTTAACACGGAGTACGGGATCGCGCATTACATCGTGTCACATGCTTGGGCGGCATTTCGAACGACAGGAGCAGCTGTACAAAGTTGTATTAGTACTGTTGCCGACAGACGTTTGTGCATGTCTGAGCGTGGAGAAGCGAGGTAAGCGAAGAAAGGGGAGAAGATATGCGCGCATAGATCTGGCCGTGCTATTGGCTAACAAACATCAAATATGACGGGCTCAGTTGTATGGAAGGCAATGGAGGACGAAGGTCGTTTTCAGAGGCACGGAAAAGTTATCCTCGGTGTTACAAAATTGCAATTGCTCACAATATTCATATACAACCACATATCAAAACATTTCCACAAAATAAATACTACTCAGTATGTAACACTCGGTGCAATTTCAAGTAAATTCTTTTATGAGTACTTTTTAACATAATATAAATTAATAGTAATTTTAGGCTAATGCATATCTTTTGAAACTATGGAAACTTTTTTTAGATTCATTTGCTCGAAGTCACAATAATGAGTGTTTTTAATCATAGTGGACATTCCCGCGGTATAAAGAAAGCCAATACAGAGTTTTTATAAAATAATAAATTTAAAAAAAAATCAAACAATTCCGCCGCTATGACGTATTACACTATACAGCATAATGTCCATCTACTTCACAAATTCCACCCAATTAATCTTTCTATGTTTAACGGTAGTTTATGTGAAATTGTGGCCTGCATATGCGTAGGTGTTTAAATTACAAATCCCATGAAAATCATAGTAAGATCTTGAGAGTTTATATAAAAAGGTTATAATTATAATGTCAGTTTATGTATTAAATCTAGAAATCCGAATCACGTGCAAAATTCATACCACCTATAAAGATATGTTTCCGAATAATGCTGGCTTCGGCAGCACGGTGTAATCGCTGCAGAAATATTTATGTTGCCTTTATAATAAAATAATGGTTTGCACTAACTTAACAGTCAATAATAAACTTTTGTATATGATTTATGAAAGTAAATGTTATTCCAAATCCAACATTTATTAACAGAAAATTATTTCTCGATTATGAAACAAAGACTGTACAAATATTTAATCATATTTGAAAAGCATTAAAAACTAAAACATTAACAATTTATAAATTATATGCTGGCCTAATTACTAGACAA
Source organism: Dryococelus australis (assembly GCA_029891345.1). Taxonomy (NCBI): domain Eukaryota; kingdom Metazoa; phylum Arthropoda; class Insecta; order Phasmatodea; family Phasmatidae; genus Dryococelus; species Dryococelus australis. Next base: position 261,492,834 of record CM057009.1, on the reverse strand, counting down.
GCATAAATTAGGGGGGGGGGGGTGACAGTTTCAACACACTAAAAGAGGAACGATGTCCTGGACAATATTGCAATATTAAATCGTATTAAAAGCGAAATGAGGGCAGGCTCTCAGGTCTTCTGTGTGGCTATTTATACTGGATTCCTGGTCCAAAGGAACCTAATACCGCCCTATAGAGTAGTAGGTGCATGCCAGTTGTGGACCACCTGGGATTAATTAGAATTAATTGCTGTATTATCAGATTAATTGAGGTATTTGCGGATTAATTGGTTAATCCAATTAGTTTGCGAATAGTATAGAAATTGTCTGATGTATTGGATTAAAAATTAATGGTTTTTGTAAAATTTAAAAAAATTTCAATTTCAATTTTTAAATTTTTTGTGTGATTATATATTTGGTATGTGTGATAAGGGTCCTTTCTTTTTTATTTTTGGAGAGCATCAGCATCTATGTTCACCCTTTGACATCTGACAGTGGACTGAGGTGTGAGGTTTTGGGGAAGGGGAATATATGTATTGTGTTATATTGATTTATATGTGTTAAATATGGTATTGTGGTGAGCGAGGGTAGGGAGTGTTGGGAATGGTGGCACATGTCCATTTAATTGGGAAGGTGGGATGCTGGGCAAGGGGTGGGAGGAGAGAGTGTCAGAGATACGTCCGCTTTGGCTGGTGTCTGATTGTATACTGAGCTGTACATATGTGAAATGTCTATCGTCGGAAACGTGTATTTGGAAATGAATGTTTTAAAATTACAAATAATATTATTTTGGCGATATCTAATAAGTACCACACACACATAATTAAATGTTAAAGTGTCATTAAAAATTGCTGTCTATAAAACACGAGAGAAACTAAGTAGTAAATGAAAAACATGTAACACACCACACATGTGACATATTTGATCACAAATAGTTTGAAATGATTTACCCCGATTGGCAATTACGATACACACTTAAAACTCAAAATAAAGATGAAATAATCACTGTTCGAGCAGCACATATTCAATTACAAATCAATTAAATGCAAAGATACAGAAATACAATTTATGCTCAAATACACAACAGACCAATGGTAGTTTACTAATACAATTAAAATGCACACTCATGCAACAAATTAAATACTAAGCATAATCGCTCCTCGAATAGCACAAAAGGAACGAGTTAAATTACATATTGAAACACTACACAAATCAATAAATCGAACATACTAGACGAATGAAACAAAAGGAAGGAACTATCCCATTTCCACGAATCAGCTAACAACACACATATTAAATTACACTAATAATCAGTTAATCCAGCCAACTTACTCATTTCCACGTTTCACCTAACCACATGTACAAAATTAATATTAATATACTCTACAACATGCACATAACAAAATTTCCAACATATTTTCCATGGAACCAAAAGAAAAACACACATATATTATGTTTAAGCATAGACTCGAGACATTTGTTACAAACATAACTACCTTCACCCTCATCAGCTCTCAGCTCTAGAACGTAACATTTGAACTAGGTACATAGTAATTTTATTTTCACATATAATTTGACACAAATACCTGGAACGATCTACCAATTTCAGTTATCACAATTACATAAAACGTTTCAAATGAAATATTAAACACAGACAAAGAAATTTTTTTAATATTGGCACTATCCCATTAGAGCCATCGAGAGTGCTGCCCTGCTCTCTCTCTCTCTCGCTCGTTCGCTCTCTCTCGCTCGTTCGCTCTCTCTCGCTCATTCGCTCTCTCTCACTTCCCTGTGAAGGTGGTGGCCAGCACAGAGCATTGTCTTCCGTGGTGGAAAACATGTATTTACACCCCACTCGAGTGTCGCCTCTAACTATATAAGGCAATTCACGCTCACTCAAAATGACAGTGAATGCATGTTTCTGGATCATGGCTTCAACGCACGCGACCACGCCCCTGGAGGAAATGTGGTATTCTACAAATCCCCCACGTACTGCAGCCCAGTTCCAAACATGTTTTGTTTCTGAATCCAAAAGCCTAGAACACAAAAACTTTCATATCACCACATTTCGCAATACTCTGTTTTAATTAATTACACAGTGAATGAACTGATTTACATGATAAGTGTGGATATAGAGTAAATTACATTTGTATGTGTTTCAAATATCCTGTGAAAACCACCTGTGTTTGCTATAACCCATTAATTACAGTTTACAGATGTCTTTAAACCCCATATACTAACAGTAATTAATAAATTTATTTTTTTAGCCTTGTTTTCTGTGGGGTGCAGTTAAGGCAAAAATAGTTTGCTCTGTTGCGATTCTCCATAAACACAAGTCTTTACTGCATTAATTATTAGCGATTTTGCTGTAATAGGTGATATCCATCCAAACTGACTTCACAGTGAGACAGTATTGCTCGCTGTTATGGAATGTGGTCGGACAAATTGATACACCAGTTATTGCGAACACATTTGTTAGGCCAAGTGAATGAAAATTATATGTTTAACCCTGTTATGTTCACACACAAATATTTCTGCTCACTGAAAACATATCAATTAACCAGGTATATTTGTTTCTGTTATGTTGTTACACAGAATATTTACATTTCCCTGCGGTAGCCCTGAACTTAGTTTTTTTTGTAAACATTCATCTTTAATATTATTCTGTGAAATCTAAAATGTTTATATGTTTAGCTCTGTATGCCAGCTAATAAAATAATTTTTTTTGTTGTACCACTCATTGCATTACCATAAACTTAAGTAAACATTTTGTATAGTGTAGCGACATATTGATTTTAAATTAAAAAATTTGTTAATGTGATGCCCTTGGTTGATAAATTAATGTATTATAGTTCATTTTTCTGTTAACATTGACTCACTCACTCATTTGTCTAAGATATATGTTTTACAAAATTGCAGATCAACACTCTTTTTAGAAGTAAATGAAAAAAACAATCAGTTTTAAATACATTTTCATATATTCCATTTTACCAACAATAATTACAAATATAAATATAAAGCATCACATTCTTTTTATTTATTTACATATAAAAAACCAATCCTCTTTATATATCTGAAACATAAAATTCTTTATTCATTTAAATATACATTCACTCATCACACTTTGCGTGTTTGATATCACATAGTTGGCGATGTAGTGAATCCTACATCTGGAGGACGATGCTGATGATATGTAGTTGATGTAGGAGGAAGACAAATTCGTCACTCTCAAATCTGTGAGATGTTTTATTCACAACTAATGCTAGATTAAGTATTGGTTCGCTGGCTGTTAGACTTTCAGATAATATGTAAGTTGTTGTAAGCCACTAGCTGTCAGTTGATTGGATCACTTATGTTATGGCTGGAAGTTTGATTGACTCACAGATGATATTGTGTTAGTTAACTAGCTCACTGGTGGATGAGTAAGGCATGGGAAAAAATTAAGATAGGGATTCTGTAGTGCTCCCAGGGTAGAGTTGATACTCCATCCGACTGAATGAAGGGCTTATCACCCAACCCCGATAACACTACTTTGGTCACACATTTGGTATAGACTTTGTGACCATGCAAACAAAAGTAAAATTGGGTTCCCAAAACCCTGGAGAAATTTTCGAGACAATTCTGATAATCCTCGCAATGAACTTTTTACAACATGTTAGATTTTACACCCTTCGCCTTACATACACTGCTCATTCACAAAAATGTATGCATAAAGCTTAGGATATAAACCCACAAAGTGTGTGACTATGCGACGGGAACATCCGTCCTTCGTAACTCCGGTATGTCCTCTGTTCTTAGATGAGAGTTTTTTTGGGATTATCGAGCACGTTATTAGAAGCACCAAACCATGCTTTTAAATTTGGGGCAATTACTTTATAGAAGTCATCACAATCTATTTCATAAATCAAGGAATCTGTGTCGCAATATATGAGGTGCAAGACTGGTGGAGGTAATTTCGTACACATGTACTGATGATGAAATTCATATAAGGTAAATTTGGAATGGTCGAGAATGGCAACACCAGTGTACAAAGGCTTGTCAAAACTAACAGAGCTATTTGACATCTCGATAAGGACAATATTTTCATCGATGATTTGCCGCATCTTGAATGTAGGACGACCTATCAGCACAGCAGCCCCGTAAATAATGTCATACCTCGAAACGACTCTTATGTCCCTTTACCAGCAGACATTCTGCAAGGTTTTTCTATATAGGGAATAATTCATAAACTTAAGAAACGATTTCTCGAATTTGTTTGTAGCCTGAGCATGCTTGTCAATGTTAAATTCGATGTACGGTGCCATCCATGCTTTCTGCTCAAAGTACAGAATGCGATGAACAGAGTCAAGGTTGGTCCCATATCAAATAGCACCTAAGTGTTTCCCCATGTACAACATATTTCTTCTGTGATGCAAGTGTCAAAGAAGTTTTTCATGCGAGCTATTCGGAGGTATGCCTCCGAATAGCTCGCATGAAAAACTTCTTATCTTTGCCTGGATAAGACAAATCCACTTCTGCGAAAAAGCAAGTGTCACGTCATTAGCTGTATTAGTGAAATCCAATGATGAAAACACATCAGATTCAACCCACTCAAAATTACCAATGGGAAGATTGCATCACATCCTGTGACTGTACTGCACATTTACATCGAAATAGCCTATATATTTCGATGCCACACTGGGGTCGCAATCTTCACCCATGTAAATATTATTGTCTTCCACATGCTTTCTGGAAACCTGGGTAATGCTGCCCCTAATCCTGTGTTATACAAAAAGATACTTGTCTGGGTCGGTCAACAAAAATAGCCATACACATATATATGACACTAAAGTGTCCCATGAAAGAGATGAAACTGTGACGTACATGATAGGGTCAAGCCGGCAGTGAGCCAAACATATAGTTCTGAAATTCTCAAAAACAACTGCAGCAAACAAGTGTCCAGATGTAAGAATAAAATGGTGTACTGCAACAAGGTTACACCATTGAATGCAACCCATGCGGCTTGGGCATGAGAACAATACTCATTTCTTATGCCTTTTCTTTTTATCAGATTATAAAACACGTCCTTTAGTGGGAGTGACGTGCAGATCAGACTGTATGTCGTCTTAACAAAGTCATAAGGAAAAACTCCATTCTGTTTTGCCAATCCAAATAGGGTATTTTCTGGAAAGATAGAGCTGGTGATACTGAATTTCGCAGGTTGTAAATTACCTCCCAAAGTTTTCAGAGAGGCGCTCATGAACTGGAATGAATCAATTAAACTCAATTTGAAATATTGCACCTATCCTTTCGAATCAATCCATTGGGAATTTGTTTGGTGATGGATTTATATGTTTCTAGGTTCATTCCAAGAATTGAAAGATGACCCTGGTTTTCAATTACCATGGTTCTGTTGGGTTACATTATGCGATGTTCATCCAAAGGCTTTATGAGAAAGTGAGTATCATAATTTTACAAGTTAACAAAGACAGCAACAAGTGTTCTCTTGGGCAGTCTGAAGTTCAAGTTTCATTTTTTATGTGCACGAACTCTGATTTCCCCAGTTAGATGGTCATGGTCGACCATAAAATCTGTACCAAGTTCTTCCTTACAAATATGACAATATTTTTGAGCTGCCAACCTAGCTTTATCAGCTGAGGTTATTGGCTTCATTGGAACAGTCGACCTGAATATTCCCGCAACCCACTTTGTCAGATCAGCTAATTTATCGACTAATCGATACATACAATCCTCACCCACAATCTCAAAATAGTTAGATAAAGTCAGACTGTATGAACATACCAACAAAATGCTACAAGCATATGGCATGTGTGGGTATATTGCAGTTGTATTACTGGTATCATTACTGGCCAGGCAAGTGGACAAGGGTTTCAAGCAACTTTCTATGTTGCAATAGGCGATGAAACCCAATTTTTGCTGTTTGCTGTAATCCTTAAATTTCAATTACTTGTTGTTCTGAGTCGGGAAAGTACTGCGAACAGCCGTTTGTTGCTGGCAAATAATATTATGACTTGCGAGTTCCTCCTCACTAGCAAAGTAGGCATACTGGAGACAATGTTTGCAAACAATTTTTTTGTGTCCATGTTTACTCAGCTGACTACCAATCAGCCATAACAAGTATCTAATCAACATGAAATACAAATTGGCAGCATTACCTCTAGCACAAATGGCCAATACATTTACATGGCAAGTATAGTGTGCAGGAGAAATATGCATCTGTGCCACAACCTCTTTCTTTATGTAAGTTTCGTCAATTATATTGCAATATTTGTCCACATAACAGTAGACATAGATAGAAATAGAATTGATCCCATCGAAATTACAAATATCCTGTATTATTACATTATCTGACAGGACTTCAGTATTCAAAACCTCCAAGGATTTGGATATGAAAATAATCTATTGCCATTCTTTGTGACAGGAAACAGAGCTGATATAACAGTGTAGTGGAAACACTTTCCCTCTGGATAGTGTACATCAAACCAAGCAAGGCAATCAGCAATAAACTTGGGAAACTTAGAGTGCATAGCATCTATGGTAAATGCCATGTATTGCAAAAAATGATAATTCATATGAAATATTAGTTGCAATGCCTAGCTGCTACCTCGAACACTAAATTCCTCAAGTATGTTGGTTATGTAAGGTTTAATTGTCTTATCATAAATTTTGACAACATAGGGCGAATGTAGGACGGGAAGAGATTTGCTTTGAATGTAAAATGTCTCTGTAGTGCCTTCCTCCACCATGAAGGATTTCAGATACCTACACATCAGAGTTATGCTAATCATAACAGGCTGTGGTGATGTCATAGCTAATTATAGAAGAGCGACCTGCATATCTAGAAAAAGTTTCAAAATCAGCATCAGAATCTACTTTGTCTTTGTGTATTCGCACACCACTTAATCTACCAGCGAGCACTGTGGCTATTAGACCATATCTGAGGTTTGACAATACACTCTTCACTGACGAGTCGGAAAGCAAATTACTTTCCAACCCTGAATAAACATATCGACATTTTGGAGCAGATGGAGCAAGTGCAGTAGGTGGAGTATGTGGAGCTAACTGTGGAGCTAACTTCAGAGTCAATTGCTGAGCATGTCGTGCAGAGTGTGGTGCCAAATGCAGTGAGTCTGGTGCTGACTGTAGTTGCATTTAACCAATTCTACAAGATTTTGAATGTATCATTAAAGCATCTATCCATGTCAATTGCCTCTGGAAGAAATCGCACTGACACTGCATTCTTTAAATTTTCATCTTGCAGGTAGTTATTTTATGACAATGCAAGCTGTGCAAAGCTTTAAATTCTTTACAACAGAAGCGACAAAACATGAATAAGTGCATTTGTACTATTCCAAGTCTACAGTGATACTTAAACGAAAATGTATATAAAGAAATTTAGTGTGAATGTCTGTTCAAACGATGAGTTTAGACATGTGAACAGCTAGGAAGACAACTTATAAAAGAACCTGAAGTTTCACATCTTATATAGTCAGGGATAGATGATTCTAGGAATTGCAAATGTGAGCAATAGGAACCAATTCGATTACATTATTCATTTTTAAACATATTGTGTCTGAATCGTAGAATGTACATTTAAAGAGTTTTATGTATTAAATCACTTTCAAATTACTAATGTTTAATTTACTCAATATCCTGCACACAAACCTTTAACATTCATGTGCAAACACATTTGGGTTTGATTGTTAAATGCACATAAGCAAATTTTACATAACAGTACATTTTTAAAAATCATTTTGTTGTCAGAATTCTTTATATGTGAAAATTACTTATTTTCATCTGTTTGATTGTTCACATATTTTGTGTATTTGTGTGCTTGTAATATTATACATTCTGGTAAATCAGGAAAAGTTTCATAAAAGTGCGAATACACTGCTTCGATGGTCGCTTGTAAACTTGTACTCAAACACGGTATTTAGGTCATATATTCAGATCTGGACATGATATTAAATCATTACATTCTTAACCCTCTAATGGACATTGGATTGTTATGAAATGAAAAAATCCATTGCAGGTCTCTCCAAAATGATGTAATAATCTGCTAGACCAACAACAGTAATTCACACTTGAGTTTCCAGGGGTGACAGAGATGTAAATACCAGTTGGGTGGAAGAAAGACATGTTTACAATAGGAATGTCACAAAGATACTAAGACTTTATTTTTCCCAAACAGCTTCTAAATGGTTTACTCCAGCATGCGAATAATTGGCTAATATTAAATTTACATTTTGATTTCTGTATACATAAGCATGTGACATCGTTCTCTTCTTGTTTCAAATTTACAAAGTATTGGTTTGAATAAACCAAGTACTTTTATATATACTGAAATTCACTTGTTAGCCCACAATGTTCTCTCATCCCAGATAGGGCCATATTAGTCGCATAACATCCAGTGGGGACTCCGGATGAGAATCATCTTTCAGTTTACCTCAATCAGTCATCAATGACCAAGTTAGCATTAATTTAGAGTTTTCACCTGCAGAGAAATATGGTGCTTTATATCCATATGTTTTGCATAATTGTTTGAATGAAGGACAGATGTATTATTTTTGAATATCCGTCATTGTTTGTGATAGGTCACATTTCTTTGCTTGTAATGACATATTTCCTGGAATTCGTTTTGCAGGTTAGATTTCATTCTCTTTTTAATTGTTTTTAATGTTAAATTTATTGGAATTGGGATAAAATTTCATGGAATTTGAGAGTTAAATCCATTTTAATCTCGTTTAGACTGTATTTCGAATGTGATATATTTATTGATATAAATTCCTGGAATTGAAAATTATTTTTATGAAATTTTGCGGATTATAAGTAATTGTGGACTTACTTTCTTGGAATTGAAATATATTTTCGTGCAATATTACAGCTTAAAGGAATTTGTGAGGTAATTCCATTTTTTACATCAGTTGAGATATATAATATTTGAATTTTCAACGAGCTGGCCATCGGGCACAACACTGGCATCACCTTGTCACAGGCTTGGTCTATGTTTTCACAGGTATGGGAGGGAAGAATAGTCAGGCCAGTTCAATGTTCTCCAATGGTTGGGTACGGGGGTCCTTACAGCCAGCGGCTAACTGAATATTTTCAGTTGTTCTTAGACACCTCCCTGGTTTAATGCTCGAGAGAGCAGACATATCTATCAGACATGCTGAGCTTTTGTTCGTAATGCACATTGGTGTGGAAAACATTCTGACTTGCGCATCTCCATATAGGAAATTTGGTTAGTACATTTTTTTATGTGAGACATTTAGCTGAAGTGAGAACAACGAGGCGTGAGAACAACGAAGTGAGAACAACATGTGACGGGCATGGTCCGCCGACATGTGATGCACTATTGTAGGATTGCTGCAGTTTGCTTAAATGTATTTCGCATCTAATATATGTTATTTTACTAGAGTTGATTCTAACAAATGTTCTAGGGAAAGGCACTAATGTGGTACAGTGCGTTTCTGTATTTTTAGTACGTCATTAATTATTTATATTTTGATTGTGTGATTAGGTGTAATTATGTCATGAGTGAGTTAATTTTCCTAGGGAATTCATGGCATTTGGGGTAAGTTGTTTCATGTCGTTTTGTGTGGATTTTAGTGATTTAAATTTTTGTGTGTTAAATATTTAATTAATTTCTTTGTCCATGATTAATATTTTATTTGAAACACTTAGTGTAATTGTGTTAACTGAAAGTGGTAGATCGTTCCAGGTATTTGTGATAAATTATATTCGATAGTAAAATAACTTTGCAGCTACTTCAAACATTACATTGTAGAGCTGAGAGCCGATGAGGGTGAAGGGAGTTACGTCTGTAACAGTGTCTCGAGTCTATGCTTAAACATATTTTGTGTGTGTTTTTTTTTGGATCCATGGAAAATATGTTGGACATTTTGTTACATGCATGTTGTAGAGGATATTAATATAAACTTTGTACGTGTGGTGAGATAAATTATGGAAATGGGTAAGTTGGCTGGATTAACTGTTAATTAGTGTGATTTAATATGCACGTTATTAGCTGATTCGTGGAAATGGGATAGTTACTTCCATTTGTTTCATTCATCTGGTACATGCATTTTATTGATTTGCGACATGTTTCAATGCATATTTTTTTAACTTGTTCCTTTTGTGCTATTCGAGGAGCGATTATGCTTAGTATTTGATTTGTTGTGTGCGTATGCATTTTAATCGGTTTTGTAAACTACCATTCTGTTGCATATTAGAGCATAAATCATATTCATGTCTCTTTGAGGTTAATTGATTTATAATCGAATATGTGCTGCTCGAGCAGTGATTATCTCATCATAATTTGGAATTTTAAGTGTGCTTTGTTGTTGTCAATCAGTGTAAGTCATTTTAATTTATTTGTGATAAATTATGTCATATTTGTGGTGTGTGATGTGCTTTTCATTTACTACTTAGTTTATCTCATGTTCTATAGAAAGCAATTTTTTAATGTAATGAAAACATTTAATGACATATGTTTGGTAACTATTTGATAACACAGAAATACTATTCTTTGTTATTTTTAATTATTCATTTCCAAATATGCATTTCCGACGATAGTCATCTCACATATTTACAGCTCAGTATACAATCAGACACCAGCAAAAGCGGACATATCTCCGACACTCCTCCTTCCTCCCCTCACCCAGCTTCCCACCTCAATTCTACCACGATTTCCCAAGTCAATGGGTGTGTGCCCCTGCTCCGGACAACCCCTCCCCTCGCCAACCACAATACCATATTTAACACATAAAAATTTTTGTTACACTACACATATTTATCCCTTCCCCCACCCTCACACCTCAGTCCACTGCCAGATGTCAAAGGGTGAACATCGACGCTGATGGTCTCCAAAAAAAGATTGGACCCTTATCACACACACTAATTATACAGTCACACACAAAAATTTAATAAATAAATTTAAAAGTATCAAAATTTTCCATAATTTTACAAAACTGATTTAGCCATTAATCCTTAATCCAATACATCAAACAATTTTAATCCGATTCGCAATTTAATCCGCTAATCCATCAATTAGTCCAATAATCCATCAATTTATCCCAGGGGTCCAGAACTGGCACGCCCCTGTTACTGTATATGGTGGTATTAATTGCTTTTGGATCAATAATCCTGTATCGATAACAACACAGGAGGCCGGATAGCCTGCCACATTCTGCTTTTAATGCGATTTTATGATTGGGGTTATCAGAGCAAGATTGTTCAGGACATTGTTCCTATATTAGTGAGTTGAAACCGGCACACTCCCCAACTACAAGCAGATTCGAAACTAATCCTATCGTTAAGTAATTTTGTTTGTTGGTGCTGTAGTTTAGTTCACGCACATTTTCTCAAGAAGTTGAAGTTTCGATTTCCAGTTGTAGAATTTTTTTAAAAATATAATATCAAAGATAATCTTTGTATTAGTTGTGGTATCAATAAATTTATTTTCGAAGGCATATTAAATATAATTTTACATTCGCCATTTACCAACGTGATTGAAATACAAGCGTTAATGTAATGTGATGCCCGAGCGGTCTAGGGCTGAGCACAAACACTCAATAAGAAATACTCTATGACAATTTAACACATTTAATTAGATCAAACACTGAAACTGTTACACTTTTACTTTTACATTTACTTACTTGGCGATGTGGCGGAAGACGACATGGGAATTGTTAATATAAAATAAAATAATAACGGCAATAGAGGCAAATTCATGATATGACAGCAGTGGTGAAGGAGAGTGGAGTCTCAGCACAGCTCACGCGAGTCGTACCAGGTGGTGATGTGCAGTCTCTGGTGTCCTCTGCTGCCTCTTCCTCAGGCCGTGCATGGCATAATAAAGCAACATGAGTGTAGCGGGGAGAAGTCTCCCTCCACCAAGAAGTCGCGCATGAACAGTCTCTTACCAATGAGAAGTCAGGGCGAGAAGAGTCGCCAACCAATGAGAGAGCAAGGTTAGGGCATCAACCAATGAACTGAAACTTTGCACACGGCCCCAAAGTATGGTATTGAAATCATGTGACGGGAAAATAGCGCGTGAATGAGAGCCAATTTAGTCTCAATGGAAATTTGGGACGTTTATAAAACCGGTGAGATATGGGAACACGCAATTATCCCTACAACATCGTCAAAAGGCGCTGATTTATATGTGGCTGTGTTCTCGTTTGGCGAATGGGCCATGATGCCTTAAGAGCTAATCGACAACCTCATTCTGATAATGAATAAACGGTACATACCCTGCATCGCAGTCAGGGGTGACCATATATTCTACTGAGGACTGAACCTTTCTGGCCTGTTGCCCATTAAATGAACGTTTCTGTCACCTGTCCTGACGTACTCAGAACACACTTTTGAGTAAAGGTAATTGCATTATTTAAATTCATCTCTTAGTAAGTATTGTTCACCCATACTCTTGTATTTCGACGATGTTATCGTATTCTTTGTATATATTTGAAGCACTCTTGCGCTATCTATGTTACATGTGAAATTGTGTACTGTCCTTAAATTTTGCATACCAGTTTATTTAATTATGTGTTCTAAAATCAGGACCTTAGGGCAACCTATCAATTATATTATTATTTTTAAATTTTCTTCATTATTAGGGCTCTGGAATTTCAGTACCTTGTTTGTAATGCAAAGACGAAATTGATCAATTTATGTGTTTTCTTTCATGTAGATTATTTAATTCGTATTATAGCAGTAGGGGTTCGTATGTTTTGGGACAATGGCTCTAGGCATCAGAGCCGGGGTACCGCCATGTTGTGATGTCACCTAACCGCCATCTTTGAATTCATTGACTTTTTTCCCCTGCCCCTTGAATTTTAACCTTGACCTTTCTCCCCAAGAACCCCAAAAACTCTAAAATACCCCAAAAATACCAAAAAAATTCGAAAAATTCTAAAATTTCTAAAAAAAATTCGAAAAAAATTATTCTAAATTAATTTAAAATTATTTTTAAAAGGATTCTCATAAATGACCCATTCTCCCTTAAAAAATGGTACAAGCCACCCAAATCTAATTATCGTCCAATTTAAGTAATTTGAAGGGCTTCCTTAGGACCAACAGACCAGTGGCAACCATATTGGTTTTATAGGCATAGGGTATGCCAAATTGATACAAGGGTTACAGGATCGGAGTCAGACCTAACCATCAGCTAATTTGTATCCATTTGTATTCAGATGAAATTTGACCTTGACTCAAGACCCAGGACATTTGACCTTGATCCAATACTCAGGACCTTTGATCTTGACCCAAGACTCAGGACCTTTGACCTTGACATTTGACCATTATAATAAAATAAAAATAACAAAAAGTCCCAAAACTCCCAAGAATGTATTATTAAAATTATAAAAACTTATTAAACATTTTTATAAAATATTTTTAAAGAATTTAGAAGTAATTACATTTTCAGAGGTCACCACTAGCCCATACCAATTCCACCATCTTAGTAATCGGCCACCATTTTGGTAGACATCACCCATCCACCATATTATATGCAGACTACCTCGACTTTGATCCTATGGCCTTGAATGACATTGAAACAAAAACTCGAGAAAAAATACATAAACGTCAAAAAGCATAATTCATTACAGACTGCCACCGCCATATTAGATGTAGACTACAATAACCTTGAACACATAACTGAGAATGACCTTGAAAAAAATTCATAAAAGTCAGCAAGCATATTACATTACTGACTACTACTGCCATATTAGATGCAGACTACCTCTACCTTGACCTCATAATATTCAATTACATTGTAAACAAAAATACAAGAAAAATCCATAAAAGTCAACCAGTGTATGACATTACAGGCTACTTACTACCACTATATTAGATGCAGACTAACTTGAAACCATGAATTTTAATGACCTTGAAAACAAAAACTCGAGAAGAATATATGCAAAGAGGCACAAGCTAACTGAGATAATTCACCTTTCACATCAGCTGTTGTCAAGTTTAATCTCTCAGCTTACCTCCATACTGCTTATAATATACGAGTATACAAGCCCTATGGCGTCATATTGACTTTGAAACAATCGTACTGCACCATTAACATACTGTGAGGACACCGACCACCCAATCACATGAGGTTGAGCAGGTGGGGCAAGTTGAGCAGGTGGAGCAGTTGGAGCAGGTGGAGCAGGTGGAGCAAATGGAGGAAGTGGAGCAAATGGAGCAGTTGGAGCAACTTAAGCGTGTGGGTAAGGTGGAACAAGTGGAGCAGGGGGAGTAGTGGAGCAGTAGAGCAGCTGGAGTCAGTCGGCAGATTGGTATATTTCGGACTCTTTGTGTGTGTCGCAAATTAAAATAAATTCCACTTATTTTAAAATATAATTGTGTAGCCCTACCTCCAAAAGCTGAAAGGTGAACATTTTATGTAATAATCTCGCGTTGAAATTATTTATATATCCAAGTCACTCGGTATATTTCATCACTTCCTGGGTATGTTTTTGCACTTTGCAATAAAAGTACCTAGAATTACAGTAGGATGTCATTATGCTTCGCCATTGGTCGATGCCCAACTTAAACTATGTACTGAATAATGCTTTTCAGTCGGTTGTCGCATGAAAAAGGACTCTTCTTACAGACCATCCTCTCATACCGACGAACATATTAAACATAGTACTACCGCCATATTGAGCGCAGGGGACATTGAACTTGACCCCACGACCTTGGATGATCTTTAACCTAAAACATGTCTTAAAATTTCTAAAAATTCTCAAACGTTATTTAAATATTATTAACAATTATACAAATTTATCATAAAATTGATTTTTAAAAACTTACATTTTCGGAGGTCCCTACAGCACACTTTCCAGCTGACGACTGACTCCCTCGCCCCAACTACCCTCATCTGTACTCATTCTGTTGTATGCTGCCATTTTGGTTTTTGTTGGCCATTTGTTTATACATTGCTGGATGCTGCCATCTTCGTTTTTCGTCCATCATTTGTTTATACATTACTGGAGTTTGTCTCTCACCTTCGCTCGACAGCCATATTGGATTGCATATGTTTTCATCACCTAGGGGTGCTAGTATATTAATTCACCCCCCATACAACAGCCACATTTGTTTATGTTTTTTAAGATATAGGTGGTGTTGTCGTAATTAATAAATATTGTTTATGATATTAATATTAACTAAAACTTTATGTTATTTGATAAAAAAAAAAAGCAAGGTACCAAATAGCCTATAAAATTAAAATATAATTAAACTTGTTTTCTTCTAAATACAACTATCAAACATGGAGGCGAACAAGCTTGCAGTTAAGTTGGGTGAGAAAACAGTGCGGGAGCTAAGAATTATAGGTAGATATTAAAAAAATTAATATAGCTATAATCTAAGGAGCGATGGTTTAATTAAACATTGGTATACTCTAAGGAAAGATGATTTAATTACAGCTATTATACAATTTAGTATATACGAGCAAAGAGAAAGAAAACTTGCAAATTTTCCATTTTTTATGCTAATATAAATGAATTATATTCAAAAGATAGAAAGAAATTGGAAAAAATATTTCCATTCTCTAAATATATATTTGTAAAACAAGAGGAAAAGGATCTAAAAGAAATATTCCCCTTTTCTAATAACCTAGATCTAAAAGAAATATTCCCCTTTTCTAATAACCTATTTGCAAAACAAGAGCAAAAGCATTTAAAAGAAACATTCCCATTTTCTAATAATCTATTTGTAAAAAATTTGCAATAAAAGCCAGCGGGTAAAAGAAGTGATAACAAAGAATATTTTTACAAATTTGCCTTTGGCTGACACAAATATCAATGAATTATATCCCAAAGATAAAAAAGAATTAACAGAAATATTTCCATTGTATAACGATTAATTTGTTAACAAAAGAAGTAGAAGAACCAATAAAAATCGCAGAGTTAATAATGCTTTTAAATGTAGGCTATCAACTTACAACATTGAGAATTATTTTAATTTAATAGAGCCAAATAAAAGAAGACTTTTGAACAATTTTGAAACAAATGAAAATTATTAAAAAGTGAATAATGAAATCTGTGTTACTATATAACAGTTGGCCATTCAGAACTTTTTAAACACATGTATTTGTAAATATGAAATTTTAACTTGTACGTATAAAAATATTCTTACGAATGACAACCCCCAATTATATACTGTAAGTAGTGCATATATGGGGCTTCTGGGGCAATGGCTGCTCGCAGTGATGCCGTCCGCCATGACCTCACAGGCGCGGCCGGCGGTCACGTTCATCCCCCCCCCCTTTTCGGGGTCAAACAGAAACCAATGGCCGGCCATTCCAGTAACCCGAAAACCCTAGAAATAATTTAATGAAAAATTTTTTTTAGCAAAAAATTATAAAAAATTAAAAAGTATCGGCTTGCCAACTTGGATTGTTTATAGTCATATAGGTTTAGAGTGTCGCTGCAGATCACAATACCATTTTTCTACTTTAGTGGAGTAATGTTGCCTGAGCCCCCCTCCCCCCTAACAAAAACCTGTAACCAAAAATCACCTGACTCGTCCTTTCAAGGCGCATACGATCGTGATATATTGATTACGTAACCCACTGTCTGGAATACCGTATTGGATTTTAGAGTTATGTCCCTCACCCCCTCGCAATAATAAAAACTCATTACCATTACCCACCTTATCAACACACCTCCTCCATCAAAAAAACCTGTGACCAAAAATATTTGTAAAAATTAATCACACAACACTACGCATCCCCTCACCCTACACCTACACTCAACAATACACACCTAGTTCCCTCTCAAAACCCTCTACAATCCTCACCAAACCCTCTCACCCTTCCTCCCGCCCTCGCCAACTACATTTAAAGGTAAGCGATGCATCATAAAGCTCTTATTTTTTTCAGTTTGGTATGTATCTTACATCATAGTATGCCCACATTTTCGCACATGAAGATGTAACCAGGCGAATATTTATAGGTATATATGATAATAATTTTTTATTTCTTGCCGCCGGGCAGTTAGCTCGAAGGCAAAGTTCTTGCATCAGAAGCGACACCAACATGCCACAGTAGTAGGGAAATGCAGATTCACCGGCAAGGAGCTGGGGGCTCGGAGTGCCGGAGTCACCCGGCCGCCATATTGTGGCGCCACCCTACCGCCATCTTGAAAGTGATTGACCCTTGGCTGTTGACCCATGACCTTTGACCTTGACCTTTGACCCCAAAACTCCCAAAAAAATTCTCAAAAAATCGAAAAAGTAAAAAGAAAATCTTTAAAACGAAATTCCAAAATATTTATTATTTAAACATTACCCCCAGAGATTTCTAATTTTCCCGAGGCAGGGGAGGTGTACAAGTGACCCAGGTGAGTTTGGGTCAGGGCAAGCAGACCGGTCATGACCATTGACCATTGACCTTGACCTTTAACCTTAAACTTAAAAAACCCCAAAAAAATTTAAAAAATTCCAAAAAAATTCCAAAAAATTTCAAAAATGTATCAGTAAAAAATATTAAAACATTACCAAGAATTTGTTATTAAAAGTTATTAAAATGTATTATTAAAATTAAAAAATATTATTTCCAAAAGCTTTAATTTCTACAGGTCACCCCTCACCCATAACCATTCCATCCTCTTGGAATGTGTAACCAACGACCATCTTGGTAGGCTCCCACCATCTTGGTAGTCGGCCGCCATCTTGCTAGGTGACCTCCATCTTGGTAGGCGACCACCATCTTGATAGACGACCATCACCTTGGTAGGCGACCACCATCTTGGTAGACATCACCCATCCACCATATTAGAATCCAGTGATTTTTAACTTGACCCCATGACCTTTACTGACCTTGAAAACTAAAACTCGAGAAAAATACATAAAAGTCAGCAAACCTAATACATTACAAACTACTGCCACCATATTGGATACAGACTACATTAACCTTTACCCCATGACCCTGAATATCATTGAGAACAAAAACTCGAGAAAAATACATAGAAGTCAGCAAGCATAATAAGTTACAGACAACCACCGCCACATTGGATGCAGATACATTGGCCTTGACCCCATTAGCTCAAATGATCTTAAAATACAAAAACTCGAAAAAAATTCTTAAGTCAGCCAGCATAATGTGTTATAGACTACTACCACCATTTTGGATGCAGATGACCTCGATCTTAACGCCATGATCTTAAATAAACTTGAAAACAAAAACGCTAAAAAAGTCACAAGAGACCAGCTTGCAGTAAATCAGGAACAAAGGTACTGATTAGTAATGCACTTCCCCTTTACAGGTATTCGAATGTCTAAGTAAACTGTCACTACAGCTTAACTGCTTACTGCACTTGGCACACAAATATGATATACAATAGGGAGTCTTGGCACAACTAAAGCACTCACGATGCCATACATTATGGTCGAAGGTATATATTATCACAAAAGTGACACTTATAACTATGTAGTGGTTCAGGTAGGGACTCAGACAGGCCTGTTGGAGATGTAGGTGCTGGAACTAAAGAAGCAGGTTACGCCGACAATGATGCTCGAGATAACACTTCCTAAGAAGTCGATGGCAATACCGTAGCTACCATTAGCTATGGCGATCCCGAAGTCATCGCAGATGCAGAATAAGACTTAGATGCGAAGAGGCAGGAGCTAACCGAGACTATGTACCTTTCGCGACAGCTGTTGTCAAACTAAACCTCTCAGCTGACCTCCCTACTGCTTATAATATACGTGTATGAAAGTTCTCTCTCGTCACATTGTCTTTGAACCAATCGTACTGTATTATTAATACATAGTTTGGACACCGACAAGCCAATCACCGAGTTACCGCATGATTGCATCTGAGAAGTCTCATAAAGGCATTGAGACATCTGACACAGGCACATAAGATAACTTTAGATGCTAGTTACTTGATCACAATATCATGCAGTTATATCATCAAAAGTTTCTTCCAGACAATTTCTTCGCTCATGTATAAATTATGGTCACACTTAAAGCAGACATCTGACCCTGTTGCCAGACAAACACTTCACAAGACTGACCCATTGAACCATTGACACATTGACCCATGACCAACGACCCATTCACCATTCAGCCCATTGATCGATTGGTCTAGTGACCCATTGACCCATATTGATCCCTGATTGCGGTGCTGCCCTCCAGTGGCCCCAAAAGGAGCCCTGATTGTGGTGCTGACCCCTAAAGACCCCATAATGACCCCTAAATGAACCATGATTGCGGTGCTGATTGCAATTTCACTGCTGATTGCGGTGCTGACACACAATGGCCGCAAATGACCCCTAAATGAACCATGTTTGCGGTGCTGACCCGTAATGGCCCCAAAATGACCCTAAATGACCCATGATTGTGGTGCTGATTCCAATGCTGATTGCAGTGCTAAGTGCAATGCTAAGTGTGTTATAAGTGTAGGTCAGAAGTTTAAATAGATTTCCCCTATTTTAAAATAAAATTATATAGTTCTGCCTCCAAAAACAGAAAGGTGAAAATTTTATTTAATAATATCGCTTTTTAAAAAAAAGTATATATATTTATATATATCCAGGTCTCTCGGTATATTTCATCGCTTCCTGGGTAAACTGTATTTACACTTTGCAATAAACCTACCTATAACTACAGCAGGTT
Organism: Dryococelus australis; assembly: GCA_029891345.1. Lineage (NCBI taxonomy): Eukaryota > Metazoa > Arthropoda > Insecta > Phasmatodea > Phasmatidae > Dryococelus > Dryococelus australis. The sequence continues at coordinate 261,473,238 of CM057009.1, read as the reverse complement.
CCCATCACGCTTCGACATTGGTCGATGCACAACTTGGACTTTGTACTGAAAAATGCAGCACCACGGCAGGCCAGTACCATGCTTTCCAATTGATAGTCGTACGAATATGAATATTAATACAGACTTTTCTATCATGCCGACCAGCATTTTAAACATAGGTAAAAACTCGATTGGAGATTCGGCACTGACGACAACCAGTAAGCGATGACGCTGGTAGTGGCTCCATGGTCGTCGTGCTCAAAGGCAGGCCTTCGTTTTCGCAATTCATCTTCGCGGTATGTGAGCACACTGAGAAAACCCAGATTCTCATTCGCCCCAGAAGAAAACATGCAGACAAATATGTATAGACTTATAAATATGTACACATGAAATTATTTTTAAATTATTTTATATATAATTATGTATAGATATAGGTTTATAAATATGTAAACATAAAATTATTTTCAATTTATTTTAGACATAATTATGTTTAGGTATAGGTACACAAATATATAATCATAAAATTATTTTCAATTTTTAATACATAATTATGTATAGTTATGGGTATGTAAGTATGAAAACATAAAATTATTTTCAATTCATTTTATACATAATATTGCATATGCATAGGAATATAAGTATGTAAATATTAACTTATTTTAAATTTATTTTATTCATAGTTATAAATAGGTAAACATTTATAAGTATGTAAATATAAAATTAATTACTATTTATTTTATACATACCTATGTATAGGTATATGTATATAAATATGTAAATATTAAATCATATTGAATTTTTATACATAATTATGTATTGACATAGGTATGTAAATATACAAATATAAATTATTTGCAATTTATTTTATATATAATTATGTATAGGTATATAAATACTGGTATGTAAATATAACAAAATTTCAATTTATTTTATAGGTAATTTTGTATATGTATATAAATATTTAAATAATAAATTATATTAAAATAATTATAAACATTATTATTTACATATTGATATGCGAATATAAAATTAATTCTATATAAATATGCATTTATATAAGGTGGAACGTACATAATTATGTGTAGAATAAATTTAATACATGCGCATTTTCTTCAGGGGTGAAGGTACATTTGGGTTTTATCAGAGTGCTCCCATACAGCGAAGATTAATTGCGAATACCAAGGCCTGCCTTTGACCTCGAAGACCATGAAGCCGCGACCTGTACCATCGCTAACTGGTTTTAGTTAGTGCCGATTATGCTATCGAGTGTTCATGTAAATTCAAAATGATCGTCGGCATGAGAGAAAGATATGTACAAAGAGTCCTTTTCGCGCGACTATCAATTGGGAAGCATGGTGCTGGCCTGCCGTGGTGCTGCATTGTTCAGTGCAAAGTCCAAGTTGTGCATCGACCAATGGCGATGCGTGGTGGGAGCCTGCTGTCGTTCTGGGTAATTTTATTGCAAAGTATAAATGCAGTTTAGCCAGGAAGCGATGAAATATACTTAGGGACGTTGATATAAACTTGTTTTAGCGGGAGATTATTAAATAAAAGTTTCATCTTTCCGTTTTGTAGGTAGGACTATATATATTTAATTAAAAATAGTAGGAATTTATTTCAAACTGCGACCTACACATACTCCGCACTTAGCACCACAATCACCACTGCAATCAGAACCACAATCAGGGGTCTTATAGCAGTCATTTTGGTTTGATTTGGGGTTATTAGAGGTCAGCACTGCAAGCAGCACCACAATCGCAATCAGCATCGCAATCGCAATCAAAACCGCAATCAGGGGTCATTTTGGGTATAATTAGGGGACGACACCGCAATCAGCACCGCAGTCAGGAGTCATTATGGGTCAATAGGTCAGTGGCTAATGGGTCAATATGTCGTGGGTCATGGTCAATGGGTCGGTCTTTTGAGGGGTAGGTCTGACAACATGGTCAGTTGTCTGCTTTATGTGTGTACATGAATTTATACGTGAGCGAAGAAATTGCCTGGTAGAAAATGTTGAAGATATAACTGCATGGTAATATGATCAAGGAACTAGCATATAAATTCTACCAACCTGCGTCAGATGTCTCAGTGCCTTCATGAGACTGGTAAGCTGCAATTATGCGATAACTCGATGATTGGTTGGTCGGTGTCCGAACACTGTATGTATTAATGGTACAGTACGATTTGTTCAATGTTAATAGGACGTCAAATGGCTTGTTGAAGCGTATATTATTAGCAGAAGGGAGGTCAGCTGTGTTTAGTTTGACAATGGCTGTTGTGATAAATATATCGTCTCGACTAGCTTCTGCCTCTTCGCATCTAAGTCTTATTCTGCATCTGCGAAGTCTTCGGGCTCTCCGGAGCTAATGGAAGCTACGGCAATGTCATCGACATCTTCGGGAATAGTACCTCGAACATTATTTCCGGCATTGCCTGCTTCTTTAGCTCAACCACCTGCAGCTCCAACAGGCCTGCCGAGTCTTTGTCTGAACTTCTACGTCGTCAGCAGTGTCACTTTTTTTATAAGGTATTTACTTTTCACCATAATGTATGGCAACATGAGTACTTTAATTGTGCCAAGACTCCCTGTCGTATGTCATATTTGTGTGACAGGTGCTGTAAGCAGTTCAGCTGTAGCGACGGTTTACTTATACATGAAAAGACCTTTAAAGGCGAAGTGCTTTTCTTATCAGTGCCTTGTTTCCTGGTTTACCGCAAGCATGTCTCTTGTGACTTTTTAGAGTTTCAATTTTCAAGATAATTCAAGGTCATGGGGTCAAGGTCAAGCTCACCTGTATCCATTATGGTGGTAGTAGTCAGTAATGTAACATGATTGTTGACTGTTTTGTTTTTTAGTTTTGGTTCTCAATTAATAATTTCAGATCATATGATCAAGGTTAAGGTTATCTTCATCCAACGTGGCTGCTACGATGGCTGACAGCACAAAGATATTTGAATGGGTATAGGCAAGGGGGTGGTGGCCCGCCGACTAATTTATTTTGTGAGCGTCAGGAAATCGAATATTTTAATAGTTAATTTTCTGGAATTTTTGGTTATATATGTGTGTGTGTGTGGGGGGGGGGGGAGTGTTTTGGGGCCAAAGTTCACTGGTCAAGGGTTCTGAGTCCTCAGTCCTGCTCTCCTGGCTCGGAGTCACTGATCCGCCTCTCCTGCTCTGGGAAAAATGGAAATATTTTTAGAGAAATTTTAAGGGGTGGGGGAAAGGAAATTTCTTAAGAAAAGGGGACATTTTGAAGGAAATTTAGTATATTTTGGTCGTTTTTGAATGTAAATGGCTTCCAAGATGCGGACGGTGATGTCACACCATGGCGGCCGGGCGGCTCCGGCACTCCGAGCCCCGGTGCCCTTGTTTCTTTATGCTCATAATCATACTTCTAACAGTGATTTATACTTATTTCTGGTGAATTATGCTGGCTTGACAGTAAAACCCCAGTGCATTCCACTGATTTGCCAGTATAATAACAACTCATTAACTGAAGACCCAGTACAACAAATTTAACAATTAAAATTACTTATTGAGAGTAAGAGTGATTTATATCTTTTCTTCGAATGGTATGTTTAATTTTGTGGCATCTAAAATGCTCAAATATTTGCACTCAAGACCTCTGCAATACTAATATTTCAATTAGCTCAAAAATTCCGTTAATTGAAATAATAGCCAACAGTGCCTCGCCACTGTGGATAAATCGACAATAAAATCTACAGCACAATGCAGGCGTTATTAACCACATAAGTACCAAGTATTTATATAACTTACAGACAAGGCAAAATATAAATAACTGCACAAAAACAACATTCTATTGATGATGCAAGAGCACGAATAGTACTCAGGAAAAACACTTAACATAGGATCTCAAGTTTATATTTAACACAACTGCAATTCCGACCTATTAGTAGCATTCACAGCTTCTGTAATACTAAATCTATTATACGTCTGTGATATACCTTAAGTTGGTCCTCATATAAAAAAATAACTCTCCAGTCCTTTTAAAGAAATTATTCTTATTACGAAAACATATATCTGTAAAATTCCTCGCAAATTAACATTATTATCTAAGTAAAATTATGACTTAAAGATTCTGTAGCAAAGAGGAGCCAAAATTTTAAATATTACCACCTTCCCTATGATCTCGCATAATATCATGGCCCCCCCCTGGTTCTAAGTTAAATGGGACAACATATCTCCCGAGGAGTTTAACATATCTTAAATTTTAAAACGTAAGTGCAAAGAACTGTTTTGCAAAAACCGAATCAAATTAAAATGTGTTAATCAGAGCACGGCAAGTACGAACAAGAGCTCTATTATGCTCACTCAACTATTACGAACTACCAGCAATCCAGTCATTAGGGAATTGTTTTTGTTCGAGTAAAATAAAGTCAAATATACTTCGAGCTAAAATGACATCGATGCCAAAAGAGCTAAAAATATTTTCTTTTTCTGGAGTTTCGTAAATCTTAACATGTCAACGGATCTTGATCAATTTTCTTGTTTTAAAACTAAGTTTCGTTTTATACATCAACTATACAACTACATAGATCTTCAGAATTCTTTTAAATAAAATTGAGATAGATATATAAAATAGTTAATTTTATCAGAGAATATTCTTAAGCTATTTACTGAAGTTGTTATTCTCGTTTGTACAGGAAAGCCACCGGCAGCAGACTGACAGTAACAGGAGACAACTCCATTTTAATATCCACCAAGGACATCCGAGCAGAGTGGAAAGGATATCGCCAAAAACCGAGAAGCCTGCTGAGGGAACTGAAGAATTGTGTCGGGAATCACCTTACAGTAGAGCTTTCCTGTACTAGCTATGGTAGAGTACTAACTCGTTTAATATTTGTCTGTATTTAACAAGTAAATATTGTGAAAAATCAAAACATTGCCAATGAGATGCTATCGACATATGTTCCTTCACCTACTTTCTTGGTCCATATATGTGAATCGTAAGCATAGGCTATCAGTCATGTTGAAGTTTCAAGGCATTTGGAAGAACGTTTAAAAGCTCCAACATTTTAACGTTCCTATCATTCTGTTTACATTTAGATATAAAATCGTTTTTTTTTATAAATCATTATTTAATATCGTACATCATTATTTTACAGTGAGGAAAATATCGATTAGCTTGTACCTTAACTAATGGTTGATGTCTAGTTCCGAAAAATATCTTAAGCTGTAAACTATTTTTTCGCCAAGAAGACGTTGAGGTAGTTTTTGCAACATAAGCAGTAAAGAATGTCTTTAAAATATAAACAAAAAAATTGTTACATGATACATGAGGAAGAAGTGAGGCAGAGATGTAACCGCGGGAGAATGTAAGGGCGAGACAAACCGGAGTACCCAAAGAAACCCGCCTGCCTACAGAAACGCCTGCCACGTTTCTCAGAGGTGAAAGTCGCGTTTGACCTCGCATTACCTTTGCTTAGATTCCGTCGCGCAGCCACTGCTGTCCGCTCACGCGCAATTTACAAAACCCACGACGCAAGCATCAAGCGCTTGGACGTAGAGCTGCTTGTAAACAATTACATCTGTCCAGCTGTTAGGAAAAGCACATGCTAATATTATATTCTATGCCGTGATGCTAACTAACCAAAAGGAAAATTGTAAAGTGAGATTTATGTCTCATTCCGATCTCGAAGACTGGCACATACGCCTTGATGATCACGAAATACAGTTTGAATGACACATTCACACAATTCACGGTTGGTTCGAGGGTTAAAGGAACCTCTCCTTCATGAAATATTCTCAGAAATATTCCGGAACTGCAAATTTATAATAGTTACCAGGTTTAAGCATACATGTTTCAAATGTAAAATACCTATATAGTTACTCTTTTAATCCAATTTTCTTAAAAAAAAAAATCATTCAAATGCGTATGTACATATTAGGTCTTAAAAGGAAGTATTTCAATAACTAATAAATATGTTAAGCAAAATGATTTATAACTTGTTAAAAAAATTTAGTATTCGCCAAAAAAATTAAAAATAAAAATTACACCTACACTTACATCTATACAAATTTAACACATCAGTAGACGGAAAAAATCCCTTCTGGGACAACTGGCTCCTCGCTGAGGACGATGGAACGAGCTGGCGGCCATCTTGGATGTCATGCTGAAACCTCCTGCTTAGTCGCTCATCATCAGCGGCATCAATCTTGGATTTTCTCTCGGAATTTCCCTTTTTTCCCATATTCCCGACTTCCTGCTCTATCATTCCACCATTTCTCTTCATGCTCTTGCATTTAGATTCTCTTACTTCATGCTCTGACATTCTGATTTCTTTTCTCGTGCTCTCTCATTCACTCCTCTCTCTCCCATGCCTTTTATATCTCTTGCATTCTACCCCTCGGTTTTCTCATATTCCTTCTGGTCTCCTTCATTATCTCTTGCCTTCTGGTCTCCCACCCTTTTCTTCTCTATCTTGCTTTTTACGTCCTCCAACTTTAATTCCCGTGCCTGCTGTCAGTCGTCTTTTTTCTGATGACAAGATTTTTATCTGGGGAGTGCATAGGTCGATGTAATTATTAACTGTATTTCTTTTCCTAAGCATGCAATAGTGGTTTTTTTATGTATAAATTCGGGGCATGTAAAATTTTTTCTCGAATGCTGGGGTGGTAATAACTGCACATGTATTCGTCAATTAACATACTGATTTCCTAGATGACTCAGTAGTCTCGTTGTGAAGATGCTCGCCTGCCGACCCAAGGGGTGCCAGAACGATCCTGCACCTCTCCGGCATTTTTTGAGTTCCGAAACAACAATCAAATAAAAAAATTCGGCACTCCTGGCGGGCTTCATTTAAACTGACCTCCCGATTCAAGTGCGCCCATACATGTGATGTGATTACCAACACATACAAAATTGCCACATTGATACCAGTGCTCCTAGCTGCAGATTGTAGAACTTAGAACACTCTGGTGGCAGGTGCGAGAATTAAATATGGCCGCCTGCAGTAGATGACTGACAGCAGGCTTGGGAATTAAAAATGGAGGGTGTTAAAACAAGATAGAAAAGAAAGTAGTGGGAGACAAGAAGGTCAGAGAGAATAAAGGAGACCAGAAGGGAGAAATCTGAGGGCTAGAATGCAAAGAGAAAAGGCAGTGATGAGAAAGACAGGAAGAAATGAGAGAGCATGATAAAAGAAATCGGAATGCCAGAGCATGAAGTAAAAACTTGGACTGCAAGAGCATGAAGAGACAAGGTGGAATAATAGAGTAGGAAGTCGGTAATAGGAAAAAAGTATAGTTCCGAGGGGAAAAGGTAAATTCCGAGGGAACAACCAAGATGGGCGCTGCTGATGAGAAACGACAGAGCAGGAGGTTTCAGCATAATGTCATCCAAGATGGCCACCAGTACGTCTCGACGTCTGCTGCCAGGAGCCAGTGCCCCATAAAGAATTTTTCCCTTCTACTCACATCCATTTTTGTTCCAAACTATACATTTTCTTAGTGATATTTATTAACCTAATGGCTGAATAAGAGACGGGAACGTCAGCTTTATACATCATATAAAAGGGTTATTGCCAAAAACTCCAAAACATGTAACTTTAATAACCTCAAACAATGTTCTATTCCTCAATAAAACCTTCTGGTATGTTAACTCAATTCTTTAGTACGTTTTCGTGGCAAAATTTACATAAAATAGGTTAAAATTACGTCAGCGAAGGATGTAAACGGTAGCTCATCGATATGAGATAAAATATGAATAGGTTTGTGACGGGAATGTGCAAATGTTGTGAAGATATGACATTTTAAATTTTTTTTTTTTAAATATGGTATTTAAAATATAATTATTGTGGTGTTAATATGGACAAGAGCTGGAGACATGAAAAACTCATATACTAGCATTGATTTTAACCTAAGTATTTTTTATTGCAAGCATTTATCATAAACATGTGTGTTCTTTGACCGATTCTCGCACTTAAAGTAATGAATAAAAAATATGAGATATTTTATTTCCTCCTGATAGTCTATTATCCGATGTTTCGAATAGACACATGGAATGTACTTTCTATCAACATACAAAATTGAACAAGTTTTGGCTTGAGTTCTGGAAGAAAAGTAGTTCGCCTACACAAATTCTGATGCTGCATAATGATCCGACTAATTTTCCTCAATAACATTTTTTTCGGGTACCATAAAACATCAAGTAACTTAGTTACCACACTTGTTTTGAATTAACAGCTGTTGTGACGTTTACCACATCTTCCAGACGCCATGCCTGCCTTAAGCCCCTTTTTCTCGCCCCAGTAGAATGATTTGGTTCTTTCTGAGGCAACGGATTGTGGAGTAGGAGCCAGACTCTGGCCGGCCACCAAGTTGTGACATCACTCTCCGCCATATTGGGTCCATATGACCTTGCCTTGACATTTTACGGCGACCTTTGAGCTTGGCCCGGTAACCTATAACCTTGAAAATCCAAAAAAATTCCAAAACATTCAGAAATTATATAAATATTATTATAAAAATTATTTGATGCATGGTATATTTAGAAATTATTTTAAAAATCGCTAAAATTTATTTTAAAATTCCAGTTCCCAGCAGTCATTTCTCTCTAACAATTTCCCTTTTCCTTAAAAATTTCCTTTTTTCCTTTAAAAATTTCCCTTTTCCCTTAATAAGTCCAGAAAATCGCAATAAATTCATAAAAGCCAATGCGTGTATTATGTTACTGACTACTACCGCCATATTGGATGCAGGTGACCTTGACCTTGACCCTGTGACCTTGATTGAAATTGAAAAAACTTGAACATATACGCATAAAATTCAGTGAGCTGACTACCACCACTAATTTTTCTCTGGCAAATTAGGTAAACATTAAATAAAACTCGCTTTATTTTTCACGCCTTGTTTTATTAAATTAATTGATTGCAGTCGCTTATGGCCCATAAAATTACAATATTCTTCAATATATATATGCCTCTAAATTCAGGCAAAATTTTTTAATGTTGAAGTATGTTATGCATCTTGCTATTCATACTCGTGTTTTCCTTGTCCGAAAATATTGCGACATTTATTACATCGACACACTGTGCAGGGCGGGTTATGTATGTAACTACACCTTTGAGTGCATATACCAAATCCACAAGAGACCTGCTTACAGCAAACCAGGTACCGAGGTACTGATGAGAAATGTACTTCAACTTTACAGGTCTTTGCATGTCTAAGTAAATTGCTGCTAAGGCTGAACTGTTTACCACACCTGTCACACAAATATGACATGGAAGAAGGATTCTTGGCACAATTAAATCACTCATGTCGCCGTACATTACGACCGAGAGCAAATGTCTTATCACAGAAGTGACAATGATGACGACATAGTGGTCCAGTCATAGATTCGGATGGACCTGTTGAATATGTAGATGCTGGATCTAAAGAAGGAGATAACTTTGGCATTGGTGTTCTAGGTACCGCAACAGAAAAGTTCTATGGCTCCTTCGAAGATTTCGTAGGCGTAATAACTGAAGAATTCGATGGCATGATACCAATCTGAAACGCAGGTACTGCACTGGTGGAAGTAAATGCTGCTAATGATGCAGCCAACACAGCTGAATAAGTCGATGGCGCTGGTATAACAGATGACATCTCTTTTGAAGAATAAATCGATGGTGAGAAACGATTGGTGGGTAATATCCACTCCACTTCTCTAGCAATGGATTACTTGACCTAGAATATAGCTGAAACTGTGTATCGTTCACGGCAGCTGTTGTCAAACTGAGCCTCTCAGCTTCCCTCGCTAATGCTTATAATATACGAGTATGCAAGTCCTATGACATCATATTGTCTTTGAACCAAGTGTATTAAACTAATTATACATTGTTCGGGCACCGACCAACCAATCACCGAGTTGCTAAGTGATTGCAGCTGACCAATCGCCTAAAGGCATTGAGAAATCACACACAGGCAGGCAGGCTTTAGAGGCTAGTTCCTTGATCACCCTACCATACAGTAATATGGTAAACAATTTCTTCCAGACAAGTTATTCGCTCAGCTATAAATCATGGTCACACTTAAAGCAGACAACTGACTCCTGTCAGACCAGCCCCTCACAAAACAGACGAATTGACCCATGGCCAATTACCCATGACCCATGTCCCACCCTCAGTTGCTCTAAAATATTTAATAAGGGAATATTGATGTAATAAATAAAATACATTAGGTAAATGCATAGAATTTCACGTTGAAATACTATCGTGATTTTAATGACAAATAGTATTAAAGCTGCAATATGGTAAATTCACTAGCAGTCGTGTACAGGCCTGCAACGTACGACCGAGTGATAAAGCCGCTTATACACAAATATAGCTGTCATCTGGTCATACATAGGTGATGTAAAAATAATGAAATGTAATATGGCTGTTGCACGAATGTGAGATGCAAACTATAACAAATGACAGTAAAAAACATGGAGGACTGGACCTAGCAAGATGGCTGCCTCCCAACATGGCAACCTTCCGTGACATATATAAACAAATGATGTACGGAATAAAATGGTAGTCAAACTAAAGTGAGATAGACAGTAACATATAAACGAAGATGGCTGCCTCCAGCAGCATGTAAACAAATGACAAAACAAAAATCAAGATGGCGGGATGTGTATATGCGAGGGGAGTAGGGGTGAGGTAGTCAGTCGTCTGCTGGGAGTCGAACTAAAATGAGTTACTTGATGGAACGAATGAAACTAATTGTGGTGCTAGGGGACCCCTTAAGAAATGTAAGTATTTTTATTAAAATGTATAAGTTTTTAATCAGTGCTTTAATAATTTTTTTAATTAATTTAATTATCATTATTGGGGACTTTATTGGAATTTTTTTGGAAATTTCTTCAATTTTTTATTTTTTTTATTTATTTATTGCATTTCCAAAGTCATTCAAGGTCATTGTGTCAATGTTGAGGAAGTCTGCATCTAACACGGTGGCAGTAGTTTGTAATGTATTATTCTAACTGACTTTTATATATTTTCTCGAGTTTTTGTTTTCAAAGTCATGTGGTTTAGGTTGAGGTAGTCTGCATCTACCATATTGGTTGTAGTCTGTAATGTATTATGTTTGCTGACGTTTGTACATTTTTTCTCCAGTTTGGTTTTCAAGGTCATTCAAGGTCATGGTCATTGGTTTCCGATTTTGTTAATTGGTGATGTATACCAAGATGGTTGCCGAATACCAAGATGGTGGTTGCCTACCAAGATGGCGTAATGAGTATGGGCTAGGGGTGACCTCTGATAAATTTTAGTATTTTAATACTTTTTTTTAAGTAAATTTCATAATTATTTTTAAATGATATTTAATAATAATTTTATGCGATTTTTGTGATTTTTTTGTAATTTTTTGAATGATTTGGATTTTTAGGATCAAAGGTCAAATGTCATAGGTCCTGCTCTCCTGACCCCTGGATCACTGATCCCTGTCTCCTTTCTGACCCTGGGTCACTGATCCCTGGCACCTGGGTCGCTGATCCGTCACCCAGGGGTCACTAATCCCTCTCGCCTGCTTCGGGAAAAATAGGAATCTTTTAAGGAAAAGGGGAAATTTTTAGGGTATTTTGGTCGATTTTGGGGGGAAAAGGAAATTTGAGGGAAAATAGGGAAAAAGATAGCGGACGGTGACATAACAAGATGGCGGTCTCCCGAATCCGAATGTGATCCCCGGTCATCTAGCGCGTCAATGCTCGATTTGCTACTACTAATATTATATGTGAGTGTTTTTGAAAAGTAATCTTTTCCAGCCATAATTACTGATTTGTGAAACATTTTGTATTATACTTTAACACATTTATCGAAAACTTTTAACGGAGGGCTCTTTCAGTAAAAACAAAATACTCTGTATTTGTTTTAATATAGACAAATATTTTGTAAATACTAACTACACCATTACAAATAATAAATTTAAAATTTTAGATTCAACCTAAATACCATTCAAAAGAATGATAAAATTGTATTTTGCCACAAATTAAAGTGTTAAATAAATCTCTAAAAAGGCTGGTGCTTTCGGTCCCACGCTGTGTGGTTGCCGCGATCGCGAAGGAAGAGTGCACAATATATAAACTCAAGTTCATGACCGAGCAAACTACTCGCAACTCTCTGCTACAGAAATAACACAGGCCCGCTTGTTCCGAACACACATAGTCAGCAGGAAAGACAAGTGCAACTCCTTCACCTTGCTTCTTTTCTTACACAATTGTCCTACCCACACGTCCTACTGTAGCGAAGAGGGTGTTAACCCAGTTCTATTCCCCGCTGCGGAAGAGAAGAAACGAAGACATTTGCACAAGCGTTCCCGGTTCGAGACTCGGCTAAGGACAGCCGCTTCTCAAACGTTGGGGAGGATTTTAAGTTGGGCACTAGTGTGAACCAGCCCTTATACCAACAAACTCTCTGAACGCACCGTAGGCAGACACCGCAGTATTCAGGACAATTTGCAAACACCCGCGACGAAAGAATGCCAATACGATACTAGCTGCAATGACAAGTCAACATGAGCCTACTGGAACAGGACAAGCTCTCAGCAGTTACTCCACGAGGCGGAAGGTAAACCAGGACAAGTTTATAATACATAATCGTTAATAAGAGGATATTGCACCCGGAAAAGCTGTCTATCTGCAGCCAGCCATCCGGGATTAGGAGATCCCGCTCTGGACGCAGCGTCATCGTGCACGACCGCCATTTCCATAATGACGACTAGCCAACGGCGATGACTCAACAGAAGGTGAGTGTGCAGAATGGACATTTATTCTAAATAACTATGTGGCACTAATCTAACGTAAATAACCCTCTGCGCGTTACAGTAAATGTAATTGTATTATAATAATTTTTATTCAGATATAAAGCTAAATATAACCCTTTTTATACTTTGAATCGTGTGCGTTTGATTAACTAGCTCCCAATTAAAAATGCTAACTGAATGATTTAAATAGTAAATATATACAACCACAACAATGTGGTGCTAACTGTGGTGGATGTGGTACTGATTGTAGTGCGTGTGGTGCTGATTGTGTTGCATGTGGGGCTGATTGTGGTGCATGTGCTGCTGATTGCGGGGCTAAGTGCTGTGTAAGTGGGCCACAAGTTAAAAATAAATTCCTACTACTTTACAATACAAATATATAGATCTACCTCCAAAGCTGAAGGTAAACATTTTATTTAATAAACTCGTTTTAAAAAGTATATATATATCAACGTCCCTCGGTATATTTTATCACCTCCTGGGTAAACTGTTTTTTATACTTTGTACTTAAAGTGCCTAGAACAACAGTTATCTCCCAACATGCATCGCCATTGATCGATGCACAACTTGGACTTTGTACCGAACAATGCAGCATCACGACAGGCACATACCATGCTTCCCAATGCAGATCTTGGAAAGTTTTTCAATGTATTGCCGTGCACAAACCGCATGGGACCAATGCCGTAATGCTTCATTGCGCAAAAAGGACTCTTCGTACAGACTGTTCTCTGATGCCGGTGAGCATTATGAACATAGGCGAAAACAAGATCGCAGAATCAGTACTGGCTTCAGCCAGTTAGTGATGATACAGGTCGTGGCTCTATGGTCGTAGAGACCAAAGGCAGGCCTTCGTATTTACAATTCATCTTCGTGGCATGGGACCACTGAGAAAACCCAAATACTCATTCGTCCCAGAAGAAAACATGCAGGTAGAAAATTTAATATATATATATATATATTCCTGTAGTACATATAATTCTGTACATAATTCTGTATATTTCTATCTTGTATACTACTCTATACATAATTATGTGTATATCTATCATATATATTCTATACATAATGTATGTATGTTCCTACCATATATATATGATATTACCTGCTTGTTTTCTTCTGGGGCGATTGACCAGTACCACATGCACCACGATAAACACCACATGCACTACAATCAGAATAAATTTATGGGTCATTATGGGTCAATGGGTCATGGTTCATGGGTCAATGTGCTACGGGACATGGGTCAATAGGTCATGGGTAATGTGTAATAGGTCAAAGGGGTCATGGGTCAGTAGGTCATGGGTCTTGGGTCATTGGTCAATTCATCAGTCTTGCGAGGGGCCAGTCTGCCAGAAGTCAGTCGTCTGCTTTAAGTGTAACTATGATTTAAAGCTGAGTGAAGAACTTGTCTGGAAGAAACTGTTGACGATATAACTGCATGGTAATGTGATCAAGGAACTAACATCTAAAGCCTGTCTACCTGCCTGTGTGTGATGTCTCAATGCCTTTATGCGATTGGTCAGCTGCAATCTCATGGCAACTCGGTCATTGGTTGGTCGGTGCCCCAACAATGCATAAATAGTGTAATACGAATTGTTCAAAGTGAATATCACGCCATAGTGCTTGCATACATATATATTATAAGCATTAGGTAGGTCAGCTGAGAGGCTTAGTTTGACAACGGCTGCTGCAAAAGATACATCGAGACTTGGCTAGCTTCTATGTCAGGTAATCCATTGCTAGTCACGTTAAAATAGAGTGGCCAATTGTTTCTCGCCATCGATTTCTTCTTCATGTGAGATGTCTCCTGTTTTACCAGCGCCATCGACTTCATCAACTGTGATTACTACATCACTAGCAGCATCTACTTCCGCCAGTGCAGTAGCATCATTTCAGATTGGAATGATGTCATCGACTTCCTCAGATGTTATGACTATGAAATCTTCCATGGAGCCATCGAACTGTTCGGCTGAGGTTCCTAGAACACCAGTGTTGACGTTGCCTGCTTCTTTAGCTCTAGCACCTACATCTCAAACAGGCCTGTCCTAGTCTTTGCCTCAACGACTACGTCATCAGTGTACACTTTTGTAATAAGATATTTATCCTCGGTCGCACTGTACGGCGACACGGGAGCTTTAATTGTGCCAAGAATATTTGTTTCATGTCATATTTTTGCGACAGTTGCGGTAACCAGTTCAGACATAGCAACAATATAGTTAGACATGAGAAGACCTGTAAAGGTGAAGTGCATTTCTAATCAGTACCTCGGTACCTGGTTTGCTGCAAGCGGGTCTCTTGTGATTTTGGTACATGTGATCAATGGTGTAGTTACCTTGTAACTCGCAGGGTCAAGATCAAATTCACTTGCATCTAACATGGTGGTAGCACTATGTAACATAATATGGTTGTTGACTTTATGCATTTTTTCTAGAGTTTTGTTTTCAAAGTCACTCAAGGTCATGATGTAAAGGTCCAGGTCATCTACATCAATATGGTGGTAGTAGTCAGTAACGTAATATGCTTTCTGATTTTTATGCATTTTAAAATCGAGTTTTGGTTTTCAAGGTTATTCAAGGTCATGGGGTCAAGTTCAAGGACATCTGCATCCAATATGGCGTTCGTAGTCAGTAATGTAATATGTTTGCTGGCTTTGTGGGGTTTTAATACAAGTCATGGGTAAATAATTTCAAAGTAAACACTTTAATTAACTTCCGTAAATATTTACTTAGCATTCAATCAATCTGTAAGAAACAACTGAGCCCTAAAATCGTTACATCTCGTTTAAGGCGCAAATGAAGTTGAAAGTTGGTTTAAAATTACGTGCAAATATTCATGAGGGCACCCTGATGGAGTCGAACAAAGCTTCATGGAATAAAATTAGGCACACATTAAAACATTTACAAAAAACCAATAGGGCTGCTTAAAACATGCACAAACTCTCTCTCTCTCGCTCTCTCTCTCTCTCTATATATATATATATATATATATATATATATATATATATATATATATATATATATAAAGGCATTTACAAACTTTAAATACGTGTTACCTGAAATTACTAAAGGTCTTCTTAAACACACTCTAGCAATATATATAAAAGGCATTAACCCTCTTGAAATGCATGTTAACTAAAATTACGTTCGTAAAATTATATTTTATTCACAGCCTAAAAAGTTTAAAATCACTCAGGTGGAGCCTTTCAAAAGCTCAGGGAAATAAAATTACACAAAACATTAAAATATTGAATAAAATCAACGAGGCTCAGCAAATCCCCAAGCGTTTAGAGGTGTTTTCGGGTGTTTGCAAGTGGGTCACCAAAGCATGATAATTATTCTGCGCGAGCATGTGCCGTCCCATTTACCAGTACCATCAAACCACTTTCAGGCAGCACGCACACAACTAGCCACAGCAAAAACATTACAATTATAAAATATTGAAATATTGAAAATACACACATTTTACTCTACTAAGATCCCCTCATTTGCCGTGTAAAGTTACAAAAAACCGAAATTTTGACTGGACGGCTGAAACCAAATTTATAATGCTTTGAAAAATTGCGCTAGCCTATCTGCCGTGAACTAGTCCATCATGATACCAGTGAAACACATTAAAAACTCAGATAGAGAAAACCATTTGGAAAATGCCCCACGGCCATTACACTAGTATTAACATGTCACCAAGCTGCCAAGCGTGGCAAAGACCATAGTCGACGAAACCTAAACGAAAAGGCGGTCAGTAGAGCTCAGCAGAACCGAGTACCAGCATAATTACATTAGCCAATAAGGTGTAACTGTCTACCGCACATGCATTGAAAGGAGGGGCAACCATTGAGCAGGGGAGGAGAAAGGAACAGCAGGGAAGCAGAAACCGAACATCAGCGGAGTGTTGAACTGAAATCTTTATTACGTGGAGCGCACTCTGCGCACCTTGTAACCCCTCTCGCTAAACCAGTCTAGTCACATAACTGTCTCCAAAAGTCTATGTCGCTTAATAATAATACCAAGAAGAAGTAAATTGAAAAAAAAAAAATCTGTTCAGTAATGTAGATTACAATCAGTATGTACACTTCGCCCGAAGGCACAGAAGACATACAGAAAAGAATCTCAAACAGAGACAAAGTTCTTGAACAAATATTACAGATGTTAAGTGTAGTAACAAATAATATCGAAGTCTGTCCAGTGTAACAAATACATGAATTCTTCATAGATGTTCATTCTCTTCTCTCCCGGGGGAGTGTTCAAAAGCAGAGTCCATTGCGCATTTCAGTGGGGTAAAAGCTTAAGTCCACACTACACACACACACACCACACACGTACACACACATTCACACACACCCACACACACACACACACACACACACACACACACACACACACATACAGCACCTGGTGGACCAGCAACTCGTCAAGCACCAAAGACGAGTGGGTTGAAGCAGCACGATTGCAGGCGCAAGCTCGACTCGTCCAAAAAGCAGTCAGCTGGTCGGAGAGTCCACACTGCACGCTTCCGCAAGGGAACTCGGGCGGAAAATAAACCAAAAAGACCAAAATACATAAGGAATGGATTCATTTAAAAATAAATTAGAAAAAAACGAAAGAAGGGAACCATAAACGCGGTGGCAGGAACAATTGAACTAACAATTACAAAATTATACTTTCATGAATATAAAACGAAACCCTAAGGCCAGGGCAAATACCTTTTCAGGTGACTCACATAAGCTTTTCTAAACTCATGCGAAGTCCCTGGCAAACACAACATTAAAGTGTTTCCTCCTAAGTATTTTGAAATAGCATATGGGCTGACTTATTTGGGTATAAATCTGGAACCAATATCCTTCCCACTGTCTGGAATTTAAAAAAATTACATTAAACCTGATCAACCGTAAAAGTAGGCTCAACTCTGCCTTTATCCAGGCATGTGGCAACCTCACATTTCGCAGCCTCAAAGCGACGAGCCACGTCATCAAGAAGGCGGTCTCAAGTAGCAGCGTCAAGAGAGGAAGGGATGGGAATGTTTCGAATATTTAGGAGCGTATGAGATAAGTTCCGACCCAAAAAAACTGCAAGGAAGAAGGCGAGCCTGTGGAATCGTGCACCGTGGAATTAAAGTGAGTGAACAGATTTGGGCGGCTCGTAACGTAACAGCGACGTCTTGAGAGCCGATGAGGGTGATTGAAGTGAATACGCGGCGCCGAAATGAAGGGACGGGGGAAACGGGAGATCCCCGAGAAAACCCACCGACCAACGGCCTCGTACGACACGATTCCCACTTTCGAAAATACGGTGACCCGACCGGGTATTGAGCCCGGTTCACTTTGGTGGAAGGCGGTTGTGGTAATCGCTCACCCACCGTGGCCCCCGCGGAATTAAAGCCTACATTAATTATCTCAAGATCACGATCCCAAAGCGTATGGTCCTGACTATAAACGATAGTAAGACAGGCCATGAGGTTCTTATTAAAACGCCTTACTTGTTTTCCTTTCGGGAAATAGGGACTAGAGGTGTAATATTTTCCACCCAACGAAAACACATTTTTTTTAAATCAGAGGGACTGAAAATATCGGGTATTTTCAGTCACTATCGCTGCAGGAGCACGAAAAAGTTTCCAGATCTGATCTTGAAGATCTTTGACAATCGTAGGTGCTTTCATGTTCCTCAAGGGCAGAAGAATGACACGTTTATAAAAAGTATCTGATGTAATCTCTAAACAAACATTGCCCTCTTTAGATATAACCAACGGTCCGAAAATGTCTAAGTGAACAAAATGCCATGGGCAATTCGGAACCTGTCCCTTAGCTTGCCCAAAATTAGTTTGTTATTCTTTTTTTTACTACTTTGACGACCGTCGTAAGTGCGTACATACTGGGACACATCCGTCTTCAAAGTGTGCCAAGCGAATTGTGCCGAAATCTTAAGACAAGTTTGGTTTACCACCAAATGGCCACCAAACAGAAAATCGTGGAAATATCTTAATATAATTGGCCGCAATGCCTCAAGCACAACCAACTATCTAGTGAGCCCAGTTTTGCCAGTTTAATAAAGGAGTACATTATTTTCCATATACGGACTGGATTCTAGCTGACTAATAATTTCTTATCTGTTGACACCAAGCATCGGTGACCTGCGTGTGATGGAGTTGAATGAAACATTCGGGAAAATCCTGTATCATACCTAGCGAGGCCTCTTGTTCGGCGTGTTCAACTTCAAAATCATTGGAATCAAACATTCGCGATAACGCATCAGCATCTATACATAAAAAATGGAAATACCAGGTATTTTCAATTCAAACCACATATACACTACTCTTGGACCATCAGATTCGTCCGTTAGGTCCGGAAAATATTTCTACACATTAAAAAAAACTACCCAGACCAAAGCGTTTCTAGTTCAGTTGACACGAAATACTGGAGTCGAACGGAGCTTCTCGGGTCATACAAAAAACACAAGGCGGTCATAACACCTAGTAACACTTCCTTACACTTCATCATACTGTGCAGACACGCACAGCCATAAACACAGACACATCGTCCTCCCACGCGTCTCATACTTACGCCCTGACAAGGCAGTTCATGTGTGTGCTCTGACGAACAGTTTCACCTCACTCTGTCGTCAGGAATCCAGGCCGAGAGGCACATAAGGGAGGTCAGGATTGGGTTGGGGCCCTTCCTTCTTACATTAGTTTTATTTTGAAAAAATCCAAAAATCTTACAAAAAAGGACAAAAAATTAAAAAAATACAAAAAATGTTAAAAATTTCAAAAACCAGTGAGAATGTCACTTTTCATAGCACTGGAAGCCGTGTAACTGACCAAACATTTATTTGCAGATATACTGACGAATCACTGAGATAGGTCTTTTTTACACTTTTACAACCAGTGACATTTCACATATTATCTAAACCATTTCAGTCACTGCTTTTTCAGTGATTTTCCTACCGACTGATAACACATTTACGCTAAACTGTATGAAAATAATCAAACGCCTTCATTAAATAGAAATACAAGTGTAAATATCAAAGAAGCAAATGAAATCAAATAGTTATTGTTTTGCAAGTGTGTGATTTCAATTTGCACTAAAATGAAATTAACATTTTATCAGCTTTTAAGTTTGTGATAATTTATATAAATAGCGTACTAACTGCTCCAATGATTTAGACATATCTGACTTGCAATAATCCATTGTTGTAGACTTATGATTTTCAACTTGTAGTGAGGTTAATTGAGTTGAAACTATTCCTAAAATAATAAGGATTTTTTTGTTCCTGTTGTGTCTGTTATAATTTCGAAAGGTATTCGTGTATGTGCAAATACGGTTCATCTTGTTTTATTTGCGGTTAATTTAGAAATGTCTTAGTTAACATAGTTGCTGATATGTTTTGAACTACACCCGTGAAATTGGTGTAGGGGTCTCATTACACGAATAATAAAGGAGTTGACGCACGCCTATTTTAAATCAGAGAAAATATGGCAAATTTCATTAAATAAGTTATAATTTCGGTAATAAATTTGAATTATTGGTGTACATGTAAGAAATTACTAATATAAGTTCTCATGAGTAAAATTCGTATTTTTTTAAATATGGCTACAGATAGTAAACTCTGACAGAAACGGTAAAAACTGTGGAGCTGTCTGGCCGAGTTAGTAAACTGAAAAGTCATAAACTAATTGAATCAGTTATTTCCACTTCTTAATCATATACCTGGTTTATTCTCCACTGAACAGTTAGTGAATCCGCTAAGTAGCCGATATATTCCGTCAGTAAAATTTCCACTGAAATAATCTGTAAGTCTCCACTGTTTCTCAGTGGATCACTTTTGAGTTAATTATACACTTGGGATTACTGAAACTCAGTAATATTTCACTGTCTTATGTTGAGAAAAAAATTCTGGGCACATCTGAATAACGCCAAAAATGTGACTGTAGGTTCGACATGACATGTAGGCCGCCGCCGATATTTCATACGCCCCAGTGGGTTTACAAATCTAGTTTGCAACCCGACAGTATTGGGTCTAATCATTGAGCTGGCTTCGGGCGCTGTGTTTCTTTTTGACTTGGGATCCGTGCCCGTATGTTAACCACTGTTTCTGTCTTTTAATACTTTACGTATACAACATGTTTCTAAAACATGGGGACAAACTTCAGCTGTGCATTCCCGACGAAGATATAACACTAGAATATAAGTACCACTTTTCTCGTCAAGTTATTACTAAGAGAGCTTTACACTCCTGAATACACCTCATTTAAATTTCCTTAATCTGTATTTTGGTTTGCCTACCTGCTATGCAGCACACATATTTGTGTTGAACTTTCATTATTAAATTTTCCACAAACGGTTCATTTGAGACAGATCTCACAAGACTAACTTTTTCGTTAATTCAGACGTGCCGATTCACAGGTTGTCTTAAAAAATTTCTTAGAATGTAGTGTCGCAACGTTTGATGCAACGTAGGGTGGCAACACCCATTTCCAAAACAAACAAAAAAAAGGATGATATTATCGACAGATTTTTTAGAGGTGTAACATCTCCTTTACGCAAAACACCATTCAGGGATTTGTTGCTTATTCTCCAGTGGTTTCTGATATTTTCTACTAAACGCATTTTAAACTTAAATTTCGGGGGCGCATAGCTCTCTTAATAATCACCTTAGATGACATGTTGTACATATATTTTCGTATGTAATTACCTACCCATATTTGTCCCCAAGCTTTATAAACTTGTGGTATATATATTGGCGAGGGAGTGAAGTTCCCCATCATAGTAGAGACTGGTGCGATATAGTTACCTTGTGTCGAACATGTAACGTTGTCGGCAAGAGGTTAATTAACATCGTGTGTATTATGATGGGTGAGTTCCCTACAACCCGAGCAGCTGATAATCGTCATATCCTGCTTGTCATTGTCAGACATTGCGACACTGCAAGACAGGGTCCGGCCTCGCACTTATGATCTCCAGTCATTTCGCCATGTGTAGTTTGTGAAGACAAGTATCGTATGGTTAATACTATTAACTCGCTTACCAGTACCTACCAGACTTGGTCAAAGCTACGGCTAACCAAGTGTAGCATACGTACATCACCTTCCCGAAGGAAATTAGGTATAGTACTGACAAGATGTTGGTAGGTTAACAAGTAGCTAGATGCATTCGTAAAAATAATTAGCCTACGGCTACTTTCATTTACAAATACACACGCGACTAATTCTGATGAGGCATTCAAAGAATTAGGTCGTTGCATCTTGTGTGTGAAAACATTTTATAAGCAGGATGAATTTTTCACCAGACTTGATGACAATCGATTGCGTAGATTTTCAAACATGGCGTAAGCCCATAATATTATTATTATATTATATTTCGTGGCAGTGTCCTCTAAAATAGTGAACGATTAAAGCTGTTACTAAGTGAATTTAGCAAACGTAGTAAGTAATTCAGCACAACCAAGATTGAGTTAAATCACTTTAAGGGTACACCGCCAACTTAAACATAATATGCTTATTCATAAAAAATGTTGGTATTATTCTTTATTATTATTTGCATGAAAGAATCGATTTATATATAACTCATATATTAAAGTTTATTTTAAATTTCAGGCAACATATTCCAACATGGTACACTAAAGAAGTTAACAATATGTGTATACCTGCCAGCATGACAAGTTGAGTTCAAATAAGTTTCATTGTTATATAACTAAAATAAGTAAAACAAACGGTGACAAGGCTATAATTTTAAACATAGGTAGTTAATCCATTTATAACGCAATTTGTCCTGGTATCAGTATTAGTAATTTTTATACGTATATTTGTTGCAATTTCTTTATGTATTTGGCAAAATTTTATCTTAGAAACTTTTTTTGTCTCTATCCTACCAAATAGCGGTGAATAGATACGAATTAAAAAATTTAATGGTCCTGATAAATTTAATCGTCACCTCGGTACTTGCAGCATACAAATTTTCGTTGAAATAAGTCGATATGCTCGTTATAAATGGTATACTAAAAGTAAATACTTAAATAATATTTAAAATCCTTTTCAAAATAGGTTCCTACTTACAACTACAACCATATTTGCTAAGGGAGTTACCATAGCACAATTTGTGTGTCAAATTTTGAGACATGCTGTCGAGTATTTTCTAAGATTTTATTTAAAAACTTAGTTATTTCAGGTAACGTTACCGTATAAAACGGTGAACGGAATAATTATTAAATAAGCGTATTTGCTACTCGTAATAGGTTCAGTCAACGTAAAAAGTTTGGCAGAAATTATTCAGATGCGTCGGCAGATACAGTCTTCCAAACTGAAATATTACTATGGATACCATTTTTAAAATAAGGGTTTGATGTACGAAAATAATATGTTTTGAGGGGGGCTGCCCTCGGCAAGAATCGATTACGTCGTTCCCGATATATGGCTTAAAAGCTTTATTTTTTCAGCATACGTTATCTGTCAAAATAGGAGACGAAAATTATTACAATTTTCTTAAATAAATTCTGGCAGAGTTTATTGACAACTCTGTAACTTTGATTCAGTTTAGTTGAACTGTTCCTGATGTATAACACAGCACCAAAAATGTGTAATGCTTGTCTTTTTGAAAACAAACTTCCGACGTGCTCTTCAAATATAACTGGCTGGTGTTGCTAAGGACCAAGTGTATAGTTGTGTGTAGTCAACTTACAATGACATTTCTTAAATGTTAATTTGTATTGTAAAAATGTGTTAAATTTTCATCTGTCCGTATAAGTCGTAAACAAAGGTAGCATTTTAAATAAGAGAGCTTACTTACTCCCACTCGAATACACATGAAATATGCAAATGGCACCTACATATGCTCCCGATGTTAGTCAATGTCTCAACTCTATATACATGTGTGTGTATATATATATATATATATACATATAAAACTAGTACGTAATTGTGAGGAATTTGAAGTACACATTAATTTGAAAATGTAGTCCTCGATATCTATAAAACGGCGCAGTTAAGAATACTTACACCAGGCAGTTATTTCTGTTTATTTAATATTGACATGATGATAAATCTAACTCTTTAGAAATATTACTATGCTTCTGCATTACGAAATTCCATTAAAAATATAATTCTGGCAACCTCACACATACCAAATTTTTGGCATAGTAAATGTTGTGAAGTATTGGAATGCCACCTTACATGAACCACTATGAGCAAAATGGATCATAGTGAGGGTTTATAAGGAAGATTCGCCTTTCGTTAACTTTGACATAGAACATTTTTTTGCTTTGAACTAAACCTTGACGTTTCTATGACATTGACCTAAAAAAATTCCAGAAGTTTGAATAAAATACATTTTAAAGTATTCAAAATATTTTTTTTATTTTTGCATTCATTTTAATAAAAACTATTATCAATAATTACAACAATTTAAAAATTAATAACTATTTATTTTATATAAAAATGATATACACATCTAATTTGAAATAATCCCAAAAATATTTAATACACCCGATATAAATTTTTTCCTCGTATTAGGTTCTTGTGTTCAACTTCACGTGTTGTTTCAAAGAGAACCATCGAACTGAGAGTGTCATAATATGGCAACCTTTCATGTTAAGCTGAACAGTCTATCGACAAATTCGATTGAAGACCTTAGTCACACGATATCGAATACTACTATTATGGAACCGCCTTTCTTACTAATGACAGGAAGATGACGTCACCAACTAAATGCATACACATTTAACTACGTCATTCAACGAAACGCTATATTGGGATTTGTGCTTTAATATTACGTCGTTTCTGTTTTTCAAACTAAACGCATTTCCAAACTTCTTGCTTTAGGGGTACGTACGTTCCTACACATTCTCTCTAGTCGTATAATTTTTTTTTGTTTCATTTTTCACAAATAACTTTATTTACTAAAATTTTTTTACATGTGGTCGGATAAAACTTGTATTTATACGTATATTTTAAAGTGTCCACTTTTTTAAATACAGTAAAAACAGCCAAACTATAATGGATTAAAATCACAACATGTTAGTAATGCTCAACTCATTTGTACTTCTAACTGGCTGAAAGTATTTATATTTAATATTTATTCAGTATGTCATGCATTCGTATTAGTTGAATGTGGCTCCCGAACTTCTGCACTCTAACCAATTTTTTGTACTTTAACAAGAAAAATCCTTGGAAACCCAGTTGCCAAGAAAATCCTTTGTAAAAGTGCAAAGAGTTTTCTTGTAAAATCTGCAAAACATTTCTTTGTAATATTACAAGAAAAATTAAGTATTGCATTTGACATTATTGAGAAGCGTACATAAAATTATTTATATTTCTTCTAGAAAACAAATATCATGAATTAGTAACAGAGGATAATTAAAAAAAAAAAAATTACAAAATATAATTTACAAAAGACAGCATTCCACGCCGGCACGGAGAACAGAAGCCAAAACCCTCGCTTTACTAGCCCGCACCTTTAACCACAAGACTAACTTGACGTAAAACATTGACTGTTATTTTTACTGTCGATATAAGTACAATTACGTACAAAATAATATTGAAGTTTTACGGTTAAGAAGAATAGGTACATTTATTTCTTTTTAATAGTTCCGTTGTTGAGTTAAAAGATTTGGACGCCTCTTAACAACGGGGTATTAAGAGCCGTAGCTAGGAAACACTAACAAATAATGAAGAATACGGTCACGTTATATTGAAGTTGTCGTTTTGTTACGATTATCTGAGTTGTTTTAAGTTTTTACGTAATTCAAACTTGCAATACATTTCTTTTTGCAAGCGGCTACACTTTACATCACCAATAGTTTTTGTACAAACAGCTATATACGGTTTTACGTTGTTTGTTGAGTGTTCGCCATGTTGCTGAAGCTCGTGGATACGGCTCAGTATACTACAACCATTTCCTAAGGTCTATTACAAACACGGACCTTGTAGTTTTACAAACGAGTAGTTTTGCAAGAAAAATCTTTGTACTGTTACAAGTATTTGTTAGATTATAAAGCATCTCTCAGTAAAAGTTACAAATTTTTTTCAGCGTGTGTATGAGGATAGTATGGAACCAGACTTCTAACTTATTTTGCACATTTATAAAATATGAATGTCGTCTATTTGCGTGTCTGATGCAGCATGCGGCAAGCAAAGACGCCTCGCAGCACCGCGGCCATCTTCAAGAATTGTGGGAGGTGTTGAGTCCTCACCTGGCGACTGGCCATTCCTTGTGGCCTTACTCGGAGGACCAGAAGAAGTATTCTACTGTGCTGGCGTCCTTGTTGCAGATCAGTGGGTGCTCACCGCTTCACACTGTGTTGGCAAGTAAGTTTCTGTGTGGAAAAACTTGAATTGAGGTGCAACCGACATTACGGTGCATAACTTCGTTAACTGTAAAATAAAGTTGAATCCTATATTCTGCCGGTAACTTTAAATAACGTGCCCTCAAAATAATAAATGGAGACTTGAAAAATATTAACAGTTTTGTGCATACTTTTTTTTATAGCTAAATTTATAAGAGTTGGGTAAATGGACGGTTACTCATAAAAAATGAGTTCTTCACGTGCTTAAATACTAACTTTTCTTAAACGTTACAAGTGTGTTAGTAGTAGCACAGGTAACGCATCGTTATACATTAGCCTGATCTAGGAAACCTTACTCACACTTTGAAAAAAATTTCGTACAGAGCTGAAAATAATGTGGTAATGATTTTCGGCATAGAAATTATATTAGAAGTTCTCGAATTTTTTATACAAAGAAATACATTATAATAGCATCCATGAATACCACAGTATGTGCAAAATTTATATACCACAAATGCAGTAATTTCCTTAGTTAGTTCTTGATATTCTTGTTCATGCCATGGTACGCGGCGAATATCCCTAAACGTACGTACAATTCTATAGAAGTTACTACAACAAGAAGGAATCGTTGGATTTAACAAATGCAAAAGACATAAACTATTACAATTTCACTGCCCCAACTCAATGTCCCGCAGATCTGCCATACAAAATATGGGCACGTTTAATACCTCTTTAGGCCTCCTTGTGCCTTGATAAAAGAGTCAGTAATAACGAGTACGTAATCAAGCTAACGCCTCATGCAATCCTGTGACAGATTTGCCCACAGTTGTCGTAAAATATGGCCCAGATCTCAATAATTGGTACTCAGCCAGGAAAGTTATCAGATAGAGGCGCAAGACTTTCTTCGAAGTACCGACTATGCATTTAATGTCCCTCGTAATCACTACCAGTTGCGAGCGACAATCGTATGAGGTGGCTTCATAGACGATGTGGTTCGTGATAGGGAATGTATGGGGCTAAAAAGTGGGGAATGGATTGAAGTGTTCATCCGCGATCCTCCAAATTCTTGCATGATGATCATATATTCCCAGTGAAAAGCGTGTTTCAAGGCTATAATTAATACGTCACCATTCTGTGGTATTCCTCATTTGTTTCTGCTGGCACCGCCGCAAATGAAGGCGATGATGTTGAGATATTGATGACAGAACAAATATACGTCAATATGATTGCAGATTAATGTGTCGTATGCCTACGGCAATGGCTCTGATAGAGGTAGAGTGCCCTAGTGAAGCTGCCACACGACACTGGGCAACGGAAAAGGAAGTTGCTGGCTTATTCCTTCTTGCCTGACACTCAAATGTGTGGCCGTTGGTTCTTGGCACGCAAAATTCCCAAGGGAGCAAGGAAGAGGGTCTCGCCAGACTGCATTAGGACTACCAAGAAATTAAGACCCTAACCAAACCATCCCGCCTGGAAAAATTTACTACCATTTACTATTATTTCCAAGAACTGATATTTAAGCAGATATTTATTTTGCATCATTTGAAACTATTAAATATTCTGTGTTAATAATCAGAGTGTAAATACAAGAAAAGAAAATATATTGGTTTATTTTATTGCCCGTAAATATATCAATGCCTTCAGTATCACAGACGACACAAAAAAATATAATTTATGATCTATACAAAATTATACAGAAAAAAAAATTTTTTCGTGGCATTATGCCTAAGATATATTTTTATATCAATCGAAATTAGACCGTGCCTTTCATTGTAAGAAATATGTAGTTCCAATATATTTAGAGTTGTTTGGGAAAAGTCGTGGTTTCATTAGTGAAGTGGCTAAATTAAAAGGTAAAAAATTGTAACGGTACTTTGTTATTGTATTTAATAAAAAATGCAACTTTAAATTTGCATTTTTAAAGTCCTTAAATGTATATAAACCCACAATTAAAAGGTATCCACCATTAAAAAATGTTTACTTCCTAATAACTCAGCCACTCTAATAATGAATACTAATTAATTTACAGCCAATAATAAAATGTGGTAAAATTAATTTCTTTAAATCCGCTGTAGTTTTATTTATTGCATTTTATAACAAGTTTCTTCGCTTCGTTTTGTAGTCTCTATCTTTACGCCATTCATAAATTTTCATTGCCTTCGTATTAGATATGAACATGCACCATTGTATGAAAGTTTCATTTTTTTAATAATAAAAGTATATTGTTTGATTTACCAACTTTTATGGTTACAAAATTATTTTTACAGCTTGTGCAAAATTTGATGTCAGTGAGAGCAATTTCTCTGAATAAGCGACAAATATTATTAACTGTAACTATTCTACATGCCTGTAGTTTATTCCCTGTAACCTAACGGAAAAGTTTACATCTGATGTATGAATGCATTGCGAGCCACGATTAAAGTTTTAATAATAATATTTTATAGCAGGTTTCAGTCTTCTTTTTTTTTGCATTATTGCTTTATTGGAGCAGAATAAGTACAAATATGCGCATAATTGTCACAGAATTGAAAACACTGCACAATAAGTGACAGAAAATAATTTCAGTAATTCCAGAGCTGTATTGCAATGACTGCGTGGAATCAATGATCTAGGACAGGATTTTTAAAGAATCAAGAAATTCTATCCCATTTCCGATTACACTTATTTTACAGTTAAAACTTACTATTCTTGTGTATCTCCTTTGAGAAAAGAAAGGGTTTACTTCTTGTGTTCAGTAAAAATTAATGCTTTTTTCCAGTCCTTTTTTCTATAAACAGTTCATCACACATGATACTTTCTCATTATTCTTCGATATACCTATACTATATTCCACTTCCACCTAGCCACACAACCACAACCACAATTTCATTCCTAAAGTGTGCTGCCATTTATGAAAATTTCAACCTTCAGAAATACTAACGCTATGGCGTTGAATTTCAACGAACAGATTACTAATATAATGTTATTTGTTATATCCATAGGGACATTGAATAATTTTAAATATAAAATTCAGTAGTGAGCAATGCACAAAAAAACAGAGCTTCTTCATTTCGTAGCATATAATGGAAGGTGCTTCTTAACATAACCTATTCCTGAAAGGGCTACCATTCAGCTTGAATGTGAATATTAAATTCCTTTGTGGTGATTGGATGTGGTTCCTGGCAAACTATCATGGACTCTCCTCCACTACGTCCCAGAACCAATTCCTTTGTGATGATTGGATGTGGTTCCTGGCGAACTATCATGGACTCTCCTCCACCACGTCCCAGAACCAATTCCCAGTGAGATATACTGGGAGCACTACTTTACTCCTGCAGATTTTATTAGTCTTCATGGCTTCCCCGGGTAAAAAATGTCCAGAATCTAGCCGTCCCATTACACATATCCTCAAATATCAACATTATTCAAGGGAAGTCCGTTCTGTAATCATTCCAGTACAGCTTGGAAAGTTTCCATCAAGGCTGGGTTTTTCAGAAAAGCCTCCAATAATGCCCCACCATGGCTACTGCCACCTTCATCATCAAAATAACACTCTGTTTCAATCCTCTTTTGTCATATTATTTAATGTGTTTATGTCACCTTTAGTTTAGTGATTAGTCTTAGTAGGGAATTATGTGATACCATATGTTATTCGTCCCACTGGGAGACGAGAGAAATCAGAAACTGGTGACTATGAACCATGACATCCTGCATTCATTAGCCTTAACCAAACACCAGTCTACAATGGGGAATCCTTCTGTTTTTTACACCACCCTGGTCGGCTCTAATCAAATTATGCATTACCTCTCTTGCAGTGTCATCTTTGTTAAACTGGACCTTACTTGGTACGAATACCACACAGTTAAAAATTTTTTTTTTCATTTTATGGAAAAGAGCTGGTAAATATTTATCCAGAAGTGTCCATAAACTCTCCGTAAAATTACGGACACATTGATGTTCAGAAACTGACTTTCCATAAATTTCATGGAACATCTCCATTGATTTCCAAGCTAGTTTCTTGTATTTTCCGTTTAAAATAAAAACAGATTATGAACATGTCTTTAATTTTCGTTATGTGGGTGTTCTACAATGTATAAAAATTTTTTATTAAAAATGTTTTATACTTAAGTGAGGTTTGAACCTTAGTCAAAAAATTGCTGGTCAACGACTCTAACCATTCACCTACAACTCTCACTTGGAAATTGTAGTATAACTTTTATATTTTTATTCGAAAGATAAAAGCAAAAATTCAGTTCCTATTAAATTACAAGTGTTTTTAGTGTTGCCAAATGTTACAGACGCCTGATGCTATTTTTGATATTTGAAAGAATAGGTCATAGTCGCGTAGATAACCTTAACTGCCGCAGAAACTATAATTTTCTTTTTACAGTTGCGAAGAAAGCTTCGTGTAGAATCGGGATTGTTCGTTCCCGTAACTCGAAGCCAAAGGGAATATGGAGACTTTCCGTATTTTGTATTTACGGACTTAACTCCGTATTTCGTCATTATGTATTGCCTTTCCGTATATACACTGTACATTTCCGTAAAACATTCCGTAAATATACGGAAAATTTTAACAGTATGCATAAGTAACTCACAGGAGGATATGTGTTGTAGTACTCCACAATTCTCTTTTGCCAATGACAAGCCCGGCATCTAGTGCAAGCTCTTTCAAGCAGGGGGTAGAAGGGTCCGAACTTAAAATCTCAGACTAATTCTAGGGATGCCCCTCTTCCCGAAACTCACTGGTCTAAGACTCGCCCAAACTAATTAGAGCCACAGTCCAGCACTACTCATCCTGCCATCGACAATAGTGGACACACATTGCAGTTCTTCTTATGCACAAGCCCTTCTGCCACCAAGCGCAACGACACAGTATCTGTGACATCCAACACATGCAGCCAAACTGCTCAGCTGACGTTCGATCAGAAGGAACATTGCATAACGCATTGCTCACTTCCATGTCGTCACCATCTGAGTGTCTGGTGAGCACGTACTTAGCCTCTTATGGTCCAATATTTCTAATATGCCTTGCACAAGAACATGTCACGTCACACATGATGATCAACTTAGAATAGGTGACCATCATAATTTTCAATCGTCATTTTCATCATTTACCATCTCGTACAAAGCTGAATACCATTCATCAAACTCCTGGAGATGCCGTCTAAGCTGAATGACATGGTCCACCCAGATTCGGCGGCACTTCAAATGGGTTCATTCTCATTTCACCAATTATATACTAGTACACTGTATGTGTGTTATTTACCTTCACACACGCTGCCAAAACATTACCAACAGTATCCTCCACACCACACATCGGGGAGTGGTGCTCTAATTAAAGCAAATCTAAAGAGTTTCTCCTTAAAATTGCCATGGACCATCAGGTACTGAGTTTGGTAGTAGCCCACCTATAGCCATTCACTCCTAAGGTTTTCCCTGGCATTATGAAATATATAACTGCCCTTCTTAGAGCCAGCCCAGCTTTCCTGCTGTTGTAACGTTTTTCAATGGTAGGACTCCTACCTTGACATTCTACTCACAGTAGTGCCTTCTCCTGCATAAGCAAGTCGATAGAAATGGCCCCAGTCAGGAAATTGAATGCACTGTGAGAGGTCATTCTATAATCGTAGGCTGCAGCCAAAAGAGATGCTCTCCGAGCCTTGAGAAATGATCTTTTCACGTGGAACTGAGAAGCAACATTATACCATGAAGCTGCAACGTATATGATTGTAACAATAAATGTGCAATTTTATATCGCCATCAACGTTCGAACGTTTAGTCTCCAAGCTGTTGGAGCTACAGTTCTCAGGTTGTGAAATGTCACCACTGCTTCATTAGCTAGCTATCTCACATAATCATGAAACGACATGTGCTTTTCGATAACAACACCTAAGTACTTCATCGAAGAAACTCTGGTTTCAGTTAAAAACTCCCCTTTGAGTAATATTGCAATCGTCTTTTCAACTGTAAACAGAAGCTTGATTGTCCAAGACCATGGACTTATTATTTCGAGAGCTTCCTCCTACTTCACCTCTATATCATATCTTTAATTCCCACAATGAGTAGGAATCTGTAATTTACATAACCATTCATGTAAATTAAGAAGCACGTGCAGAACAAGGAATAGCTGGTGTTTTGGATTTATTAATGACCTCTTAAATAATAAGATTGACCTCGAATAGTCCATTACTATGAAGGAATATTGTCCAAGAGCAATATTGAAGGAAGTAGAACTCTTCTGGCTTGAAAACACCCTTGATGTATGTTTTGCTAGTGACAGATTCCTCATATTGAGCAAATAGAATTGTATAATGATATCCAGTGACATTTCAAACCATTAGAACTGGGAATTTACCTAATACGACGATATGAAAGCATGCTTACAGTTGTTCACCACGAAGTCATCAAACATGTATGCGACCTTTGCTATTCAAAAAGTTGAGCAAGTCTCTTCTGAAAAGACGATGCGTTTCCAATCTTCATGCCAATGTTTTTTAACTCGCGTTCTCATTGCGAATGGAACCATTGATGGATAAGATTTGGTGAAAGTCGGAACAATGGTTGGCAAGAAGAAATTTGTTTTTTACAGGAAACGGTATCTAGGCTTACATAGACGAACTTCCTGTGACAAGTAAGAGTGCTATACTGCCGTTATGACACAGTAAATATCGCTTTGCGATCCGTGATTGCAGTGTGGTAGTGTTATCTGTCCTCCTTTGGAGTGGCGAGATTTTGAGGTCCTGTTCCGTCTTGTTTGTGTAAACAGCCCTTAACTAGCCACTAACGCAATGTTTGCATCACTGTACTGGCGATTCGTCCTGCGTGAATGGCAATATGGTGATAGAATACCCAGCTGCCTTCATCCCAAATCCTGCTGCGCTCGAAGCCCATTAGTTTTTTATAATATTCCCTGTGTCAGAAATGGGTTAAAGTATGGCTTAAAATTATTCAACCCAGCCACTTTTCGCTGCTTGTAATCTTTACAATGCGCTGTGCTACTAGAACTTCGGTATGTAGACAGCTCAGAAGGAAATGCTGCACAGCCACATGGAAAAAGCATTGAGCTAGAATAATTATTTCGAAGTATGTACACCTCATAACTGTTATGTAGTTTGCAGGCTCATACCCATAAAACTTCTTGGTGTTGCGATTTTAACGAATAGCAACGTAATATGCAAATGCCATAAACAATAATATTAAACAAGTAACTATAAAAACTGTAAATACCACACGTACATGCAAGTATAACAAATTACTTCCTTCAAAAATGCATTGATTAGCTCTATTTTTTTGTAAAATATATTCCATACGGTTAAATATATGTATTATGTCTGTGCTCTGGATCCCATGTAGCGCTATAACATCCTTTAAATTTTATTTTTCAAATATATGATAACAGTTTTAGTATTTTGCCGAAATGTCTTATGCATAATGAAAAATAAAACGTAAATTTACTGTTTACGAAACTAAATGTTACAGGACCAGCCTTTAATTAGCACATTTGCGAATATCATTGAAATAAGCTGAAAATATTAGACCTAACTTCCCACAAAGTCGGGGAACACCTTGGACTCCCACAAATATATTGAAGCAGTTTTTCGAGTGAAAATATAAAAGTGTTTCAGAAAGTTTAATCAGCAGGCTGCAGAAAAATGTATGTCGTCGTGGTGAACCCAATGCCTAATGAACAATTTGACTTTTGTCAAAACTATTCCACCCCCACCATTAGACAAATAGAATACATACCTTATACTCTTTACGGACAAGCATAATATCGCTGTTGTAGTTACAGACATAAAAAATGTGTCTCCCTAAATTTTTCATCAAATTCTCGTGCTTCTGATTTGACAGCAGCACATCCACTGTCACTTTTAAAAGTGCTACTTCTGTTCAAAATGTAATCAGACCTTGCGTTCTCCAGGGCATCATACACAAAAAAAATTCTAGTAAACTCTCTATTTTGTAATGGAAGATTTTGACGTTTATATAGTATGCAAAAATACAACACGCCAGGCTGCAGATACAGGTATGTTTAGCGTCAATACGACGCATAATTGGGAATTACTTGTGCATTTGACTGTTTCTGAGAAAATTTCTGAACTGTACTATGGATGTATGGAAGAAATCTACACCATTTCTGCTCTCTCACTATATAAGGTATACGGTGAAGTGGTAAATTTGAAAGAGTGTACTAGACTATTAATATGTCATCTGTTCACTCATTACCACCCACGCCAACAATATTGACAAGCATAACTGGATAATCTCGCGACAGTAGTATGCACACACTGAATAAAATACATATAATAAGGAAACACATATTTTGGTCCAAACTAATAGTACATTTTATGTGGCGAAAAAAAAAAACACTCTTAATGGTACAAAATAAAATGTTTCGCAATATATGTTTGTGCTAAGCAAAACGCACATAAATGAATATAACTCTATTGTTCATTTAAATTGAGACTACATACGGTTGCCAAAGCATCTTAAATTCATTTGAACTCAGATGAACGTAGTTTTATTACGGTAAGAAAAATATTGACAATTTTCTTTAAGTGGTGTATTGAGTCATAATACGCCTTTGGTAAAAAATAAGATCCACCGACGAATCATCCGAAAACGCTGACTTGGAAGTGTGATGCTCTACCCGCTGACCATCTACATTTTTTATTTACTTTTATATGTCTTTGACTGTCACAAACAAGACGTTCACACATAAATATTAACAAGACGTTTATACATCAATATAAATAATGCTACCTTCCCGAACTAAAACGAAACTAAATGAAGATTTTCACTCTATTTCAAAATCCTGTGCGCCCAAAGTGGGGCACGAAGTCAAGACCCCGAAACAAAGTGTCCCGTGCTCACCCATCCGTTGTGTCCTGGTAAACTACCGATTAACACGCTGAATAGGCCGCTGACCGCAAACATAAGAAAAACAAACAGTGTCATTCAACAGAATTGCGCAAGCTGACAAGGGAAGGCCCATGTAAGTAGTGTTTGGCGGGACAGCACTAGCACTCAAACATATATATACTCTGATATTTGTGTAACACATATCTCTGGATGAGGTCCCAGCGGGTCATGTGAAGGTGCTTTTTTAAAGTCCTGTTTGAATAGGGGAGTGATCGGATACCAAGCGTCGTGAAGGACGTGGCCGAGAAACCACATCACAGCACGCTGTTTCGCACGTCGTAAGTTTTGAAGCGAAGACCCGCTGTCACGTCATCTGTAATGTCAGTCGCGAACACACATAACCGTCGCAATCCTCACGTGAATCAACTTCTATAGAGACCGTGTCACGAGACATAACTCTATGTAACGCTGTGTCGATCGCCCCGCATGACTGACACTCGTCAATCTGGACAAGCTCAATTGTTTTTCATCTTGAACAATCACACATGCGAGTGTTCGAACAGAATGTGATACATATTTTTAACTAGCGTAAGCTTTTGGTTTTATATATTGTGTTTTTCCTTTCATTTGACACGTTTTTCACAACGCTACCTGATTCTAAGCATTTTAATTTTCACTGTCCTTAATACCTTTACATCATACATTCTGAAATGCATATTGTATGTTTATATTCTGCGAGGTGTTATTGTTTACTTGTTATAAACGACTATTGTTTATTTAGCAAGGTACCATGTGTACTTATGCTAATTTATTTACAACTTATTTGTTATTGTTATATGCAGGATTATTGCGTTGTAATTTGGACAATATTCGCACTCGCGATTGTGAACACGAAAATTTACCTAAGGCACAACACATCACAAAATCTGAAAATTAAAGATATGACGTTAGTGAACCGCATGTTTTTCATCAACCTTATGAAACATAATAACCATTCCCATTATGCTGGCGTGATGTGTGTATATATATATATATGTGTTTGTGTGTTAGTGTGTGCGAACTTGGGCTTGGGTGTGAGCACGGGCGCGTGCGCATGAACATGTGCATGGGCGTGGGCATGTGTGTGTGGGCGCGTGGACATGGGCATGAGCGTGGGCGTGTGTGCATGCGCGTGCACGTGTGCGTGGGCATTAGCATGGGCGTGGGTATGGGCGGGTGTGCTTGTGCATGCGCGTGCGCTTTCACGAGAAATCATATTAATGAGGTTGTTTATGCCAAAATCAGTTTTACCAGTAGTACTGAAAAGCATTATTAGTATCCAAATTTCCACATACTTTGTATACGAACGCTCGGGCTGTATTTTCGAACTAAACCTCCCAAACTGTGCTGCCAAAAAAAATGAAAACCGGTACTGCAACCATTTGAATTTTATGTTACGCATTGTTTAAGGCAACAAAATATTTGCTAAATTCGAAAAAAAAAAAAAAACTAGTGATTTAAATCCACCATAATAATATTAAACGTACTACAACCATCGTGAAATGGTTGCGTGTACTAAATATATGATGATGCAGTAAAAAAAAATGTTTGGCTCAACACATTTTTAACAATATTATTAGTTTCAAGGGAACTAATGCAGATGTTTTGGGCAGAGTAGTTTAGTCGTGATAACCAAATACGATTCAACATAATCAAATACTCTCAAAGTAAATATGTTTCATGCCAGCGACTATTTCTTTTTCGCTGTGCAATACCACATAAATACACTTGAGGTATATTTTCGTTTCTAGCAATTTAAATTCATCGTTAGCAAGTATGGAGCAAAGCCGCTTAAATCGTGTCAGTTGACATGGCGTACCGTAGTACTATTTGTATGAAAAATTTGGTAGAAATCGGTTTATTGGTCCCGGTGATATGGCATAAATCCTAAATTTTTCTTATGAAGATTTTCATAAAATGGCGGGCAGTAAGATTACGAATTAGTACATTTTATAATTGCCATATATACTGCAAGCAAGTAAAGTTCGGCTTGGAGATGTGATATTCTGAGCAAAAATATTTGCATGATTACTATTTAAAAAAATATATGACTGACCCCTTACATCATATAAATTTATATGGATTACAATAGAATACCTTGTCGCATTAATTTAGTGGGAATTGAATTGTTGTTTCCCGAAATAGGACATAAAAGCTAGATTTTGTATCTGGTGCTAGCTTTTAAAATGGCGGAGAAAGGAGTTTATGGTTATGCTCATTTGATCCTTCCATAAATACTGGTACTATACAAAGTTAAGTTGAAATTAATTACATGGTTTCGTATATAACAAGACAAAATGTTAATATAGTC
Organism: Dryococelus australis; assembly: GCA_029891345.1. Taxonomy (NCBI): domain Eukaryota; kingdom Metazoa; phylum Arthropoda; class Insecta; order Phasmatodea; family Phasmatidae; genus Dryococelus; species Dryococelus australis. The sequence goes on along the minus strand of CM057009.1, from coordinate 261,436,055 downwards.
GTCATTTGGGAAATAAGTGTGTGGCCAACTTATGTTGCCCTACCGTAATGTCTACTTTACTGCAAAATTTGGCAGGTATCGGGTAATTGTTTCTCAAGATATGAGATAACAACTTTATCTATTTATGTAGCACTTTTTAAAATAAAAATTGCGCACAGAATAGTTTTTGTGACGCCACATCTGATAGCTATAATAAATACTGCCAGCATACAAAATAAAGTTGATATTGGATACATTGTTTCGTAGATATAGAATACAAAGCGAAAATGTTTATACAGCCACCATTCTGAAAATGAATTCCTGATTCTCTTAAAACAAATGATTAATATGGCCTAAAGTAGAAATACTTATTTGCTGAATTTGGTAGGAAATGGTTAGTTTTTTCCGATATATGAAACAAAAGCTTTATCTTTTAATGCAGTATTATTTCACTAAATGGTAAAAAATAGACTTTGTGTAGAAATACTAGATGGCTGTAACAGATACTGCCAGCATACAAAGTTCAGTTAAAACGAATTACATGGTTTCAAAAATAAATATAGCATACTAATGTATTATGTCTGTAAAGCCACCATTTTGAAAATAAGTGTATGGCCTTCTTAAAACCTATGTTACGCCTATAATACTTGTTTGCCAAATTTGGTATGAATGGGTTAATTTTCCCCGAGATATTATACAAAAATGTTATTTCTTCGTGTGGATCTATCTTACAAAATGGCAGGCAAAAGAGCTTCCTTGTAGACACATTTGATGTTCCTAATAGATACTGCCTGCATACAAAGTTAAGTTCAAAAAGTTCGCATAGTTTCATATATTTGGTATTCTATGCTAAAATAATTTCGAAAACAGGTGTCTGGCTCACTTAAAACATGCAAATTTACATACCCTACCGTAGTACTACTTGATTGCAAAATTCGATTGAAATCGATACATTTTTTTACCGAAATATGTCAAAATCTTTTATTTCTCTAAGTAACGCTTTCTTACAAAATTGCGGATAAAAGTGGTTACATTTTGGCATATATTATGCTTAGTAAAATATACATTCAGTATACAAAGATTTGTTAAAATTGGCGGAGCAGGATGGTAGATAATACAAATAAACTTTATATTGTGTATATAGCAGCCATTTTTAAAATATGGACGTAATTTATTTAAATCGTAAATGCTGACGTGGCCTACCAAAATACTATTTATGTACCAAATATTGCGAGGATCGTATTTGTAGTTTTCGACATATAGGGTGGAATCTTTATTTATACATGTAGTGACATTTTGAAAAACTATGAAAGTCGGATGTCCTTCCTAAGTACTGTATGTGTACCAAGTTTGGTGGCATTCAGTTCATGCGTTCACGATATTTGATACTGGATACGCATACAAAATTGCACACAGGGACACACAGACAGTAAAGTTATCTCATAAGCCTATCTTTCCTTCGGAAAGTAGGCTAAAAAAGGAGTACCGCAAGCATCACCATGCCGGAAGCATCTGCTGATTAAAATAAGTTACTACATACCCTCTGTCTACATTTTACCAGGGAAGGGCGTCCCCACATCCCCATGTGAAGCAGCTTTCCGAAGCCCTTTGATTGAATGTCTAATGTGCTTGTGTGTGGCAGTTACGAGTTATTAAAAAATATTTTTGGGGCGTTTTTTTTTGCCGTTTTAATTATAGTCAATGCACTGGAAATGTAATAACACTCGGTGGGGAATAGCTTCACCATTAGTTTGCTAATATTGCTGATTCCTTCACAGTGCAGTCTGCATGTGGGTGCGATATGCCGCTTTTTGCCAATTTCGAGTATATACAGCAGTAGATGGATGTATACGAATCCTGTGTCTAATGACTGTGGGTAGAAAGAAATGGCGATTGCGAATATTTTTGTGCTGTCTGAGGGAAACAGAAGCCACTTTACTTTTGCTTTATGTAAGTACTATTGTGTAAGCGTGAATATACCTTCCATCTACGTCAGTAATAGGGGCGTGGGGGTTTCACTTCAAAGGGTATGCCGCCTTTTTTGATTGACCTAATTAATTTTATATCAAATTGATTGAAAGGGTTAATTAAATATTTAATGAGTTAAATTGATTCAAAGGATTAAATGAATTAAAAGGTTTAAATTGATCGAAATGGTTAGATAGATTGAAAGGGTAAAATGTACTGAAAGGGATAATTTTTAATCCGATTGATTTTTTGGTACAAGAGTGTACTAAAGGACAATTTCCTTTCTTTCTTTTTTGTGGGTTGGGGAGGATCTCTGGCACTCGGATGAGGTCTGACGTGTTGGGGACAGTGTGTGTGTGTGTGTGTATGTGTCTATATATGGTGAGTTTTGTGCAAGAGTGATATAAGTGTAAATTTGTATCTCTTGTAGACGGTGATGGGAGATAGGCGACTTTGAAAGATGCGATTTACGTGCTGTATACTAGTAATGACAAACATTAAATAAACGACGAGTGTTTCCTAATGGAATTAAACGTTAGAGAATTTCAAAGTGTTTAAACGAGTTCTACCTATGAATAAATTACATGCATCGAATCACATATTTCCAACGAACACAACTAAGTGAATAACCTGGTGTTGACAAATGCTAAACTATCACAATTACGTGACTCTCCAGTATGGAAGTAATTAACATAGCAAAAAAAGTCCCTATAATAAAACGGCAGTCTTCTTAAACACATGATACATGAATAATGTGACACTACTTGATGCCTCTCGCACATACCTGACATCATAATAAAACTGTCCGTTTGGTCGGAGATGGCTGAAGCAATGACTGGAGGGTATTACGTGTGCCGGCTTATAAGCTGTTATATACCTGGAGCGCAATCAGCGTCTGACAGGCGAATGAGGTTTGAGCTAGTCGGAAAGAGATGTGTATAGACAACTACGTGACAAAAATAGAAATTATGTATATAATGCATGTACTAATATATAAATTACACTATTTGAATTAAAAAACACGTAATGAAATCGCACCTCTCCCAAAACACATCAGTCCGCCTCGGAGGTCAGTCAATGAATTAAGCGATCTTACGTCGAGAGCCTGACTATATATATATATATATATATATATATATATAATATATATATATATATATATATATATGTGTGGAGCGCGGTCGGAGGCTGACAGGTGACTGAGTTGAAATTTTCGAGAAAAACTCTGTATTTTTCCTACAACTACTTGAATGAAACAATAATTTTTTAACGAATGTTTCACTATTGTAAGAATAATTCTCTTTTAACACAAATTATTTCTGTCATAGCATAGGGACACTCAGATGATGTGAAGAATGATTTAATCCCACATTACTTTATATAAACGCACTACATATCTTTAAAAATAATGGATATACTCTAATTTTTTTCCGTTAAAGTCTGTGAAATTTCACGGCACTAGTTACCGAAACGACAGTTGAAAATCCTTCTAATTTTCGTCGACCGAACACAGAAACGTGGATTACATGTAAATTACTTAATTCCTGGTAAATTAATTTTTTTAAATATTAAAACGAGGATCGCGGCTATCACTCTCCGAAGCCCACTGGCCGCCTCACCCTCTGATGTTCACTGTCGCGTCGCAAAACTCGCCCTGCCCGGTGAAGTCGAGGGAGCTGCTGTATAAGTGTACCCTGGCCAAGTGTTGTCTTGAAACTAACATGGCGGCGGACAGCTAGAACTGTTCACGTCGGTGTGTCGTTCTTCCCCCCACCCCCTTGAACAGAACGTGACCTTGTGTGGAAAGACAGTCCGGTCCACGCACTCTGGTATCGATACAACACTGCAAAAACCTGTTTAGCGAGAACCATCCCACCCCTCTGCCTACACCATCCCAGAGTTCGTTTTTTTCTGCTGGCTAGAGAACACCCCGGTCCAAACACCCTGCCTTCGCTGTCGATTCAAGGCCACGAACCACAAGCCTCCCCCTTCACCACCAGCCCAGATCATGTATTTTCTCCAACAACAACTTCATGGACCCTCCGGCTGACAGCGACCACTCAAGCCATCAAGATAGACTCTTCCAAATGTTTATTTGTTTGCAAAACTATGCTTTACCCATGAATTGTGGACTCTCCGAAAATCTGCCCTGTCCGATTATTTGAGAGGAGTACTTAATCCTCCTGCGCTCTCCTTCCCCTGACTCACCATACCTAGTCCTGGTCAACAGTCCTCAAACCTTTGTACGCAGGGGATGATTGAAAAATTCTCACATTTAGACTCAAGTTTTTGAATTTTATTTCCATCGAATAAATGTTTAATAAATTTTGCTGAAAATATTATTCCCTTAATACTAATAAATATATTGAAAATAATAGTAGTAGTTATGTAACTGTATTTACAGAAATGCGATTTATAGTTTCGAAATAATTTTTGGTATCACGACAAAGGATTTGTTTACACCTCTTCCACCAAATCCCGCATAGATGAGCGAAAAACTTTTATAAATCTATGAAGAAAATTTTCTGAAAAGTAATTTAATTTATTTCAGTGTTATTATTGCCGAATTTAATGCTATTAAGGAACTGAAATTATAACATTTCTTTTCTATCATCGAAACTGAATCTCATTTGAATGCTTGTCTAAACCCTTATGGTTATTTTAGAGAAATGACATTAAATTGGTGTTAGGAATATCATCCTATATTTAGGCACATCTCACTCGTTCTTCAATCCTCTCTCTACAGCATTCCATCCTATCGTTAATGCAGGATCAATATTCCCTTTCCTGTGTAACAGGCAGCAGTTATGGAAAACTTTACACTTTCCCTATATAGAATTCTTTTTTTTAAAATCTAAGTTAAGAAATTAAAAAAAGGTGGGAATATTTTTTAAGAAATGTATAATTAAAATTATTTAAACACATGTGATTATCGCTCAGATTTTAATCCAATGAAATGATAATCCAATCAACAAGCAGATTGATCGCCGAATAAATTATAAATCCATAACCTATATACAGATCTATTAAATAAAAACATATAAAATATAATTTAAAAAATCTTTTATTTAGTATTGTAATCTTACAAACATTGTATTACAATATTTTAAGATATTGATTTTTCACCCAGCCAAGGACATATCATTCTTTCTTTTAATGATTTCATCAACAAAATATTAATTTGAAGAACTTAATTTTCGCAGTTCATGTCCATAAAATCCGCCTTTTATAGGTTCTCTGCAGTAGGTTTCTAGGTAATACACTCTGGGATGTGTTTGTCTAATCGAAATAACTTTAAATATTTCATAAGACCAATAAATTGTAGATTTTTTCAAAGATTCCTTTTTGTTTTGAGATATGCATAAATTCACCAACTTTGAACTTTGGTTTTCTTTCATTGATGACTTTAACATTATTATACACAGTTTCCATTAAACTATTATCCATAATTTCTTTGGGCACCATATTGATACTTCTATGATATCTGGAATTATAAAATTTAACTACTTCAGGCAGAAAGTCAATACATTTGTAAGTTCCCCTCGATGTGAAATGTTTATATATTAACTGCTTAATCGATTTGTTGTAATGTTCCACAACACTGGCTTTAAGCTCCGAATGTGTTGCGTAGTGATTAATACCATATTCAGTCATGAGTTTCTGGAAAGATGTAGAAAAAAATTTGGTTCCTCTATGGATTTGGAACAAATTTGTCTTTCTCTCTTTCAAAACGATCTTCATTGCATCAGTAACCTGTTTCCTAGTTTGGTTTTTCAAAGGTATACCCCAACCATATTTTGAATAAACATCTGTTATAGTTGAAAATATACTTGTATCCCTTATTGCATGTGAAAAGCAATGTTATTTCACACAAATCGACTTGAAAAAGATCATTTAAACCATGAGTTATAACTCTTCTTATCCTTGCAGGAGCGTGAAGCTCTTGAGCAATCTTAATAAACTTCATTGGTACTATAACCATCTACTTTCAACTCTTCAATAATAGAAACAATTTTGTAAACATGTGAATTATTCCCAGACTCTACCAAAGTGATGAGAAGTTTTAATCTATCTACCAGTTCATCAGGATTGTTCCAATATACAGGAGAAAAACTATCACCAACTTCATCTTTATATATTCCACTTCCAACAATATCGGTTAGCAAATGTATTTTCTGGTGGTTTTCATCTCATGAACGAATGTTAGCATTCGTCCAATGAATAAGTTCTTTATATTTCTGCAAATCAGTGTCAGAATATTCATTTGGAAAGTTTTTTAAACAATAATTCAAACAATCCATGACTCACATCAGTTCAGTAATCACCAATTTTAATTTTATTGTCAGGCAGAAACGATATTAGCGAATATCCAAGAAACCAGGCGTTGTCATGTCGATAAACACCAAATGTTGTATCCCAGGTAGACGAAGATTGTTTTAAAGTTAAATAACGACATGTTAAATGAGAAAATTGTTACTTTTTGTTCTCCTTTGTTAAAGGTTCTTCATCAGTTTTAATTTCCAAAGCTGTTTCATTAGACTTATTCAGCACAGAATGCAATGTATCCATTCTACTTGTAACATGTTTAAATATCTCTTCATTTAAAACATCCCATTCTATACAAGCTCGTTTGCCTTGTAAATATTTCTCTTTCACAGCAGATATAACATTATATAATTCTGAAGCAGAGGAATTCATGTTTTGATTCTATTACATTAAATTCAAACTATTTATATATGAATTAAGTCGTTTTGCTGTAGTAGGTCGATTAACTATTACACTAGATCTAGTAGTTTGCACATTTTCAATCTTATCGATTTTCTTTAAACAGCATCTAATTTAGTTACAGACTTAACTTTCAAATCATTACTAAATTAGTTTATTCGTGTTTCCAAATTATTATTTTGTTTCCTCAAATTTGTTGCATAACTAAACCAAATATTTTATTTGTGAATTCATCATTCATATATTGCTTTACTTGTTCCATTCATGTTTCAAGTTGATTTGTAATATTATAGTTTACCACTTCATTTATTACAACTCCTAAATTTTCTTGCAATTCTGTAAGTTGTGTTGTAGAAACTATGATTGTCATATCATTAAAGTCTTAACTAAATCCATTTAAACGTTCTTCTGTTCTAAATTCGTTACTCTTCAAATCATTACTAATATTGTTTAAAATGTTTGCAATTACACTCATGTTTTTATTAACATTGTCATTCAAATCAACTTACTTTATTAATTTCTCTTGTATATCATTTGATTGTGATTTAAATATCTTTAGTGTAATAGTGTTTACATCTTCCACATAACGTTTAATTACCGCATCACTATCTTTCACAGCTATAACCATATTATGTAATATATGTCCGTTCAAATCACCATTCCCATCGCGATTTTTAATTAAACAGCTATTGTAATGATTACATTTTATACCACTGTGTCCAAACTTTGAAATACTCATTGTTCTTCTCCTGCAAGTAACAAACTGTCAAAACCAGACCTATATTAGCATTTATATAGGGGAAGTGTTGATATAATCACCAAAAAAATGTATTTTTATTTCCAACCATAAAAACACATAACTTTAAACTTTGTAAATGTGATATCACCTAAAACATGATCATTGTAAATATATTGCAGATTCATATTATCCATTTTAAACACAATTACCATTTTTGCATTATCATGCAAATTATGTTTGCGTATATGTGCATAACTTTGCAATAGATAAAAACAATCAACACTTGAATGTCGACCAAAACTGAAATATTGCTGTATTTCACACCAAACATCGTCAAAAATAAATACGGAATTGGATAATGCTTCATTCGGTGGAACTATATCTTCTTTATTTGTAAAGGGAAAATCTCGCATTCCTTCAATCAATGACAAAATGCTTGCTAATAGCTGATATTTCTCTTGTATTGTTTTAGAAGACACATATACGTTTTCAATTTTTATACCATTTGGATGTTCCAACAGAGACATAATTACATATGTTTTCCCACATGAAGGATCAATTATTCTACATTGTATATTTTATGGTAACAGAATACCATGTTTCTTTTCAATCGTGTATTCTTTTGTGTTAATAATTACCAGCAGATATACATTTTGTTTTATAACCTTCATTTCTGCACAATTACACAGTATTATGTAACATACCAACATAAAACTATAAATGTAGGTTTATATATAGGTTGCATTCAGTTGAAAATAATGCTTCGTACTAAATAATATCAAAATACTAATGACTCTCTGAATTGAAAACACTGATTAATAAATATGATTGGAATTGCATTTACCGAATTACAATTATTGCGGGCCAGGTACTAAATTTACAAAATTTTTGCATGAAATGATCGAGGAATAAACTCTTTGGATAATGATTGTAAAGAACATGATATTGTTTATGATCGAACAAACAATTTGAACAAAAGACATAAAGCAGATTTTATTCTAGTAAATAACGCTGCAAATATAAGGAAGAATCCATCTACATCTACAGGTGAAAAGATTGGAGCTTGTGTTGTTGATAAAGTTATGCACACAAAGGTGAAGAGATGCATGGACTTAAAATGTGAAACTAAAAGAAAAACAAAGAAAGGAGGAATCATTCCATCCCTATTCCCAGCATTAACATTTCTTGGGTCAATCCTCGGAGGGGTTTCGGCGGTAGTAGAGCAGTTAAATCAAAAGGTAAAGGAATGTATTTGAAAATATTTAAAGTTGGACAAGGACAAAAAAACTCCAAATGTGGAAAAAATGCAGAAAGTTCTAAATAGTCTTCCAAAACATGCACATACAAGCAAAGAATTGAATGTTATTGTAAAGAAACTGGATATTCCCTATCTCTGATGTGTGTATATGAGAGACAATTTACCAAATAAACCAAATCTTCATGAATGTATGAATGTTAATTTAGATTCAATACAAAACAAAGGAACGCATTGGGTTGCATTAATTGAGAACATAAATATTTAATTGTATTACAATAGTTTTGGTCAGTTACATCCTCCAATTGAAATACATAATTATTTAAAATACACACAATTAAGGTACAATTGCAAATTTCCCAGTTTTGGAGTTAGATGGCGAATGGCAAATAAGTCTAATCGAATTTGTTACTTACAACAGCGTACCAAACATTGATATGCATAACCAATCATTTTGGCTAATATTGGTGGAGAAACCTACAAGATTGTGATACCGGTAGGATCTTATGTGTCAGATCACTTAGAAACATTCATAAAAGCGGCTTTACCTGAAGATTTACATTTCCGATTACATGGAAATCCAAATATGTTATCTAGTGCAATGTATAGCAACATCGATATCGATTTATAGGAAGACAATTCAATAACAAATAGGTTCAGTTACAAACAGAGAGTATATCCATTTAATGAACTACACGAGTCATCAAAACAGTTTAATATATTATCGGTAAATGTAGTCATACAAATGTTAATATTGTAGGGGGTTATTATTTGAGTGGAAAATCGACAAATACAATACATGAATTCATATGTGCTGTGGCTCCAGGATATAAAATAATTGAAAAACCAAATACTTTGATATTTCTTCCAGCAATAGTGAATTGTGTTAATGAAACAGTTGTTACAAATGTCGAACAAGATTGTAAACTTATTAATATTAGAAACGAAGAAATTACTGTTTGTTTACATTTAAAAAAGCTATATAAACACTTGCATTCCGTTGCACATTACAATCATAATGGGTATTGTGTATAATAGTAAATTTGGACGTAAAGAACGCAGTTCTTTTGAGAACTATGTCACTAAGGAACATATTTCAAAGAAAGGAAATATAAAAAGACATAAATGCAAGCATAAAACACTCACTTCAAATAACTTACCTGTGAAGTTAACAAAAGGCAACAAATTGTATTCTAAAGAATTAAGATATATGGTTAATAGAAATAGAGGACATTCTTAATGTTGAAAAACCAATCAGTTATGAAAATACAATCACCAATATGGAAATACATGTGTATGAACCATTTCGAACAGGTCTATATACATTTCCTTAGGAAATAAGGATTTCAATACAATATCACGATATTTACACATTACTGTCGAAATCAAGTTTAAGGTTTAGAGGAACAATTAAAAAGACAGCCGATGCAACTAATCATGTAACTACAAAAATAGTAAGAAATGGAATACTTCATTTAATAGACAGGATTGCATATCTGCTAAATGGAGTGGAAATCGATCAAACACAAGATGTTGAAATTTCTTCTATGATAAAGAAATATCTCTCAGGAACTGAAACAATCTTTATACATGGCTTATGGCTGGGTGGAGCAATGCTAGTGATTACCCACTATAAATAAACCCAGGTGGAAAATACAAAGTGGTTTTGGGCTTTGCTGAAAACTACAAAGACATCATATTATGTGCTGAACAAGAATTAGTTATTCTATTTTGCAATACACATTTGAATGCCGTATATGATGCAGCTATTAACAAGACAGGTGTAACATTTGAATTAAGCAGTGTGGAATGGTAGATGTTGCATATTGAAACTAACACTCATGAATGTGTAAAGTTTTTAAAATTTATTGAAAAAGGGAAGAATTTAGACATTTCATTCAGATTGCCGGGTTTAGAGGTTTTTTCAACTCTACCAATAGCTCAAAAAATAGCCTGGAGTGAGAAATCAAGTTATTCGTCAGAAAAACCAAGATATGTTATCATTTGTTTTCAAACAATGTGACAAAACAATTTAAAAGCTTATAGATCAGTATTCGATAATTGTGATATGAAAAATATTAAACTGTATTTAAACAGTCGTGCTTACCCCAATGTGGATTTAAATATGAACTTTGCTAATGGCAGATTCCTTATTTCCTATGATATGCATACAAAGTTTCAGGAAATGTACTACAACAAAAGCAGTTCACTGATCCTATTACCAAAAACATGTAAAAGTAGAAGAGCATTATTTGGGCTTGATGTAAGCAAACAAGACAACACTATTACAAATAGTGTTATTGATTCATGAATTGAAATTATTGTAAATACACCAATTCCGGCAAATACACAAGCTTATGCTATGATAATTCACTATATATTAGTGAGTTACAATGTAAGAAATAAGCTGTTGGAAATAATTAATTGAGTCAGTAGGCGACGAACCACAGCTACGATGAGATTTTTTGCAATGTGCAAGGATTTCAATCTGCAGAAAAAAAAGTGTTATTAAAGTATTAGCTATTACTGAAATGGAAGAATATACAACTGTATTCAGCTTCAAAGCACTGTTAGACTGAAAATATCCAACTCCCAATTACAAGAGAACTAATAGATGGGTTACTAACTATCACCACATTTTAAAATGGGAGAGTGGGTGTATAGAGTATGCGAATATTGAAGATATTTGCAAACATTACCTAATTAATTGTGAAATATATGTAGGTGGAGTTGAGCAAAAACACTTTAGAAAATGTGTCTGAAGGGAAAGTAATAGATATTCAAAAAGAATACAATTGCCCCTCATTCAAACAATTATGTAAAACATATGGATCTAATTGAAAATTCGTCTCTGCTGAAGAAAACTCAAAATTAATGCTAACTTGGGCAATGATGTCTGACTGGGGTGAAACAGAGTATGATGATTCTCCTCCCGAATCACCTGTGGATATTATTCGAGTGATGTGGCGTTATTTAGGATAAGTGAAACCCAATATAAAAAGTATGTCATTGTATGTTATCCACTAGTTCGTAAAGATGGATCAAGAGAACAAAATCGCATACTCATGCATACAAAAATCAAAATGTAAAGTGAATATCAGCAAGATATTAGCATGTTAGAGCAAACCATTTCGACTTTGTTTCAGAAAGAAATAATTGTGTAATTTGTGTGACATACTGTACTTGTTTATGTATTAGATGCTTTGTGTGATAATGTTTTGGGTATGTTTTGAAGATATTTGTACTTGCTTTTCTGTGTGTTAAAATGATTTTTTGAAACATTGTATATTTCATTTTGTCGAAATAGTAATATTAAAATGTATTTGTATATATTTTGTCAGTAAATATGTCTTAAAATGAATTTATTAGTACATTTATTAACCTATTCCTTATTAAAACTGAAGTTGTTTTCCTTACAAAAAATTGATTAAAAAGTATGTTACATTAACACGTATGAGTGGTGTAACAAAAAAACCAGAGGAAAAGTTCTAGAAGCGAGCACTGTAATGCTTTTCCATAACTAAGTATATATAATATACCAACCCGGATAAAGCATGCTTGATAATTGTTAGTTTGTAAGTCAGTGGCCATATAATCATAAAAGGAATATCGAACTAAACATGTAATAAAAAAATATATATAAATTTGTTCCTGCATGTGAAAAAGCTATAAATACCCAATTTTATAGATGTTTGAACTTAAATGAATAGTCGGGAATATTTACAATCAAACATTATTAGCTAACAAATTTATACTCGCTTCAAAATCTTAGACTTATAGCATTTGCCAATGTCTCTAGAAGTGAAAAAACCATTATGTTTAGAGATCTATGATCTTAGCAGTGTGACTTGTGAGTTTCTCCAGTGTCATAAACCTTTAAGGTTAAATTTAAACATTTTTTCAATAGTACCAACTACAAAACCTGAGATCTCAGAGGTTGCCAGCCTGACTCCGACAAACTCCCTCAGGACGCATTTTGGTTTTATAATACCCTGGGGAGAATATCTCTTTTGACAAAGCAATCTGTCAAGGACCTTGGTCTGTCCTGGTGGAGAGGGTAATTCAGGTCAACAATTTTAACCATCAAGGATAGCAAGGGTAAAATGTCTTCTTAGCTGTGCAAAATATTATGTTTTCTACTTGATAAAAAATTAATATTCACTTTGCAAGCTCCATTACACAATAAAATATAAATAAATTTAAAAAAATTCACAAGACTTATATAAAAATGTACAAATATTTATTAAACAAGTTATACTTCCCCGTACACACAAAACCTTTACTGAAAAAAATTTTTTTTTTATTACATTTTAAAACATCTTATAAAATAGAATTTTAAACCATATTGAAAACATTTTTGGACACTTTGACGGAAAACATAATGATATATGTTTAGCCTACATATGATTAACTATATACGGATTAAGAAACAGGAACTTATATCCTACAATTAGATAGTAAAGTATAGCGCGTTTCTTGACTAAGATAACACATATTTTGAATTTAAAAATATTTTATGAAAATCTAAGGTTTTCAGATATATTAGATAATGTCATAATATTACGAAACATAATACTTAATTCTGTTAAAAAGCAATTACTTTTAAAGTTTCAAAAACAAAAAGAAATGAATAATATTTCATTTAAAATGTCGAAGTAATCTTAGAGAAGCAAAAAGAGGGATAATAGCAAGGGTGGATGGTTTTTATAGATTATAATACTTTGTTTTTTTTTTATAAATATATATTGCTTTATTTACTATGTTTATCTCTATTACATTGCAAATCCTTTTAATTGATTATTAATTAAACAGAATTTATTTGTTATGACTTATGACTTTTTATCACTTTCAGTGATAAATTAATTTTATTCATTTCTTTGAGGAAGAAACTTAGCAGAGAGGATGGTCTCAGAGTTTGAGGTGTTGGCTTGAGGATATTTGAAAGTCGATGGTGCTGGAAGGGAGGGGGCTGGGTGTTTGGACTTCTTACTTCTGTTTGGAGGGGATAAATCAGGCTTCTCGAATGTTTACCTGGGAATTTGGAACTTTTAGTAATAGGGCTTTAGCATCTACAACCTCTGCCACTGTTTCCAGATGTTTGTCATTACAGTTCGCCTTAGCATGTCACGCTCGTATGAAGATAATTTTCTTGGCTTATCTACCCAAGATTTTAACTAAGAACTTACATATTTTAACTGGGATTATTTTAGTAATTTATCAAATGGGCCAGACGCTTTGGCAAAAAATTTATTCCATTTTTTGGATGACAACGAAGAAAATGGAACTACTCTACAGCCGTTGCTCTTGACAATGCCTTCAACATTAAGAACAATTACAGTGTTGTCTATTCTGACGAATCCAACAGTGATGCCTTCGACGTCGAGACTAAGTACTTTGAAGTCGAGACTAAGTACTTTGAAAGCTGCACTAATGAGACCAACAGTGATGCCTTCGACGTCGAGGTCTACAGCTACGCTTTCGACATCGACCTCGACGCCTTCGAAATCGAGATTGGAACCTCTAGATTTATCATTAGTTATCAAGTTAGGTGAGGCACATATACAAAAACCAGCAATGTGTTCGTGTAGCACTCCACTAGATTTAAACTTAAATACTGTGAGAGAAGATATGTCAAAAAACCCATTATATCAAGAGTTGAAAGAGATTTTTAGAGTTAAATTTTGTGTTTTCACTTGAGTCACTTTACCGTTTCCTGAATTACTGCAGCATAAATTAATTTCCCCACCTCCTCCTTTCATACCTTCACAACAGGAAATTATTTCTACTCCAATAACATCACCAATATCATCACCACCATCACCTGTTGTTCCTGTAAAGAAACAAAAATCCAGCTTATATCTTTATTGTAAATGGATATTTTAATGAAAAAATTAATACTTACAGTAATTCTTTCTGATGCAACATAATTTAATAATTCTTTTTTATTTTCAGTTTTGCAATTGTAAGTATGTTCAGATGTCATATGGTGACACAGTTTTCAGGTATAATATAATGTGTAATTTTTATAAATATAATGATTTTTATTGGTAAGAGGCTGAGAAGTTTTACAGTTATAATGATTGAAAGTATAAAGTTGGAATGATTTTAAGAAAAGTTCATTAAAGTTGTACAATTCATTAACAATTTTAAGGATTTACTTAAAGTTTATAAAATTTCATTTACTTTGTTAAAAGTTTAACGAATTGCTAAGAAAGTGAATGATTTTACTGATTTCTGACATAAAATGTTGGAACGTTTTAATAAACCATATGATTTCAATCATAAAATGTTCGAGAGTTTTTCAGTCGTAACAGGAATCGTGATTTTTTTTTTGTATTTTTATGATGTAAGATGGTGTTTTGCTCAAACAGATTGTATAGCTTACACACATAATGAAAATATGTTGATAAATGTTTGTAATTAATTGTATCATTTGTGATGTAGCGCAAGGCAGCGATATCTTTTTAAGCTTGTGAGGTTTTCACTAGTAATATTTTTAAATCTTTACGATAGTAACATGTTTGATGTGAATATGTAAAGAATTTGTTTTACCAATGTTAACTAAGGTATGTTTCATGAATACAAAAAAAATAATTTTGGATAAAATTTTCCTATGTTAAAATTTAATTCTCTGACTTGTTATTTATTAGTTTGAAGATTCCTTGTGTCATTATATCTCTTTTTATGTGAATGATTTGATGTGTCTGAAATATGGCTGCAAATTAAATTTTTAAATATTCTTGAGATGACTAGGTGATGGCAAGTTGTTTGAGGTTTGGAATTTGAAAATATTTTTAAGCTAGGTTATTTGTTTGCTCACTTTCACAAAAAAATTTACAAGTTGTTTGCTTACAATTTGATGAGGGATAAAAACTAACATTTCAATTAAAACACACTCTAAAGAGCTGAGGAGAACTTACAAAAATGGAGAGATTACACCATTATGAATGAATTAAAAAATGTAAGGAGCAGAATTATATCTCGAGAAAACTTTGCCGGCCCTAGGGAATTTAACAGAACTTATAGTCACACAAAGACCTTTCAGGGCCAGTTAGATGGAGCACTAAGTATCACACCACGTTTCCCGCTGTCCTACAACTCTAAAGCAAGCAGTGGCAGAATTCAACGAACTTTGAAATAAAAATATTTTTCTCACAACACCAAGATTACAACTGCTGCAGCTGGAAAATCAGTTTAAATATAGTGAAATTTAACAGATTTCAGCTTCGCTACCAGTCATTTCAAGCTGGATATGTACTATTTCAATAATATTATGCCGAAAAAACATAATTTTTTTAAAAAATAAATTCGAATATATACACATTTTATTGTAGATAGTAAAGTCGAAATTCTGGGTTAGGAAAAACTACACGTGAAATATGCACATAAAATTCAAAAAGTTTCGAACAAGTTTGTTTCATGTCAGTTTTTAATGTTTGAAAAAAAGTTTAACTTGAGTATTGCTTACATCTAATATAGATGTTCTAAGTTTAACTTGTGTAAGTAGAAGGATGCATGTTTTTCATTAATTAAAAAATTTAGCGAGTTAAAAATATGTCTTAAAGTTGTGTTGGTATGAAAATTAATCATTGATCAGTTAAAATTTTGCTGGAAAATGGTAAAAAGATTGATGGAAACAGGAATAAAATTTGCCGGAAACAGAAAAATTTATTGGATTAAACTTAAAAAAATTTACTTAAAACTGTTTATATTTTTTAATTGAATTCATTGCGTGTTAAAGACATTTCGAACGTATTTCTTAGTGATGAAACAAATGAAGTTTTATCGGCGGGAGTTGTGAAATTTTTCATTTTGCTGGGAATACGCCAGGCTCTTATGTCACGAAAAATATCAGTTTGTAGGGAAGATGGTGCGCTAGCTCAAGTCAGTCCAAAATCCGATACTGCCCTTAGGGATGGAACCTTCACGACATTGTGCAAGAAATCGTTGCTTTGGCCTTGAAGCAAACCTCCGTTCCTCGCCGAGGCAGCACTCTGTGGTGGGGGAGTCAAGGAAGGGGGACCGGGGCTGCATGGACCAACCAATTCTCGAGATATCCGAAAAAGGCGTTCTTGAGTGGTGTAAGAGGATGAGGTGCATTGCCTTGAATCTATAATAGGGGCTCTGCAGCACCCTCCGTGGACAGACCAGTCATCCGAAAATGCTTTCTGACCTTGAGGAGACAGGTTTTGCGAAGGGCGGCGTTGGAAGGGGCAGTTCTTGGCTGGTGTAGGCGGAGGGTTGGGGTGGTTCCCGCTAAACAGGTTTTGCTGGGTTGGATGTATACCAGGGTGCGTGGACCGGAGCTTTGGAAAGGGCAGCCCTACGAAAAACTAAATCTGTGTTGGTGAGGAGGGGGACAAATCGCCGAAGATGGGCTCTGGGGTGTTGTTCCATGACCTTGGACTGAAACTTTCTTTTCGCACAAAGTCATCTTCTGGGCAAGGGGTAGGGTGGAGGACGCACCGATGTGAATAGATCTAACTGTCCGCCGCCATGTTAGTTTCACGACGACACTTGGCCAGGATACACATATACAGCAGCTCCCTCGACTTCACTGGGTGCGGCGGGCTTCGTGACGCGACAATGAACATCAGAGGGCACAGCAGCCAGCGGACTTCTGAGATTGATAACCACGATTTTCGTTTAAAAAAATTATTATTTTTTTTCATTTATTGGCAATGAAATAATTTTTGTGTAAACTACGTTTCTGTGTTCGGTCGACGAAAATTGGAATGTTTTTTCGGTTACTAGTACCATGAAATTTCACAGACTTAATGGAATAAATAGTAGTACATCCATTATTTTTAAATATATAGAGTATATTTCTATAAAGTGTTGTGGGATTAAATCCTTCTTCACGTCATCCGAGTGTCCCTATGCTACAACAGAAATAATTTGTTTAAAAGTGAATTATTCTTACAATAGTGAAACTTTCATTAAGAAATTATTGTTTCGTTCAAGTAGTTGTAGGACGAATACAGAGTTTTTCTCGTAAATTTTATACTCAGTTGCCTGTCAGTCTCCGACTGCACTACATATATATAACAACTTATAAGTTTGCTCACATACAATCCAGTCATTCATTGACTGACCTCCGAGGCGGACGGATGTGATTTGGGAGAGGTGCGATTTTATTACGTGTTTATTTTTAATTCGTTGTTAATTCAACTAGTCTAATTTATATAGTAGTATGTGCACCATAAACATAATTTTTATCCATTTGTCATGTAAATCGTATTCACATCTATTTCCGAGTAGCTATAACCTTAGTTGCTTGTCAGCCTCTGACCGCTCTCCATGTATATATAGTCAGGCTCTCGATGTAAGCTCGCTTCATTTATTGACAGACCTCCGAGGCGGACGGATGTGTTTTGGGAGAGATGCGATTTCATAACGTGTTTAATCATTTTCATGTACTTGTGTTCATTTAATTTATTTGGATAGATTCGTTTAGTATTTTCATTAAAATTTCCGAGTTTTTCACTTCAGTCTATAATCAAACATATCTCATAAGTTTATTTGAAATCCTATATCCAAGTCAGTGCTTCACTGAGTTCGCAGCTGGACAAACTTGTTTTGGGAGAGGAGAGATTTCATTACGTGTTTTTTGATTAAATTGTGCAATTTATATATTAGTACATGCATTGTAAACATAACTTTTATCCATTTGTCACGTAGTTGTTTCAGTACATCTCTTTCTGACTAGCTATAACCTCATTCGCCTGTCAGACACAGACCGCGCTCCATGTTTATAGCATCTTATAAGCCGGCACACGTCATACCCTCCAGTCATTGCTTCAGCCATCTCCGACCAAACGGACTGTTTTATTATGATGTCAGGTATGTGCGAGAGGCATCAAGTAGTGTCACATTATTCATGTATCTTGTGTTTAAGGATACTGCCGTTTTATTATAGGGACTTTTTTTGCTTTGTTGATTACTTCCATACTGGAGAGTCACATAATTGTGATCGTTTAGCATTTGTCGACACCACTTTATTCATGTAGCTGTGATCATTTGAAATTTGCGATTCGATGCATGTCATTTATTCATAGGTAGAATTTGTTTAAACACTTTGAAATTCTCTGACTTTTAATTGCATTCGGAAACACCCGTCGTCTATTTAATCTTCGTCAAAGTTGCCTACCACCCACAACCGTATACAAGACACAAAGTTTTCACTTATGCCACTCTTGCACAAAACGGACCATATATATATATATATATATATATATATATATATATATATATATATATATATATATATATATATATATATATATATACACCCTGTCCCCAACACGTCACACCTCATCAAGTGCCAGAGCTCCAAGGCTGAAGACATACCAGAGCTCCTCCCCAACACACAAAAAAGAAAGAAAGAAAATTGTCCCTTAGTACACTCTTGCACCTAAAAATAATTTGACTGCATAAAAAATTAACCCGTTCAATACGTTTTACACTTTCAATGCATTTAACCCTTTTAACCATTTAACCCTTTCAATCAATTTAACCCTTTCATTCCATTCAACCATTTCAGTCAATTTAACCCTTCCAGTCAATTTAGGTCTTTAATTTTTAATTAACCCTCTCGATTAATTTGATATCAAATTAATTAGGTCAATCAAAAAAGGAGGCATCTCCTTTGAAGTGAAACTCCCACTCCCCTACGACGTACGTCTCACAAAATTAATTTATTAATGACGAAAACTGACATTCAAGTGTAATGTAAGTCTTAACTTTGTTGCTGCAAAACTCCTCCCGATGTACACGAGGGTTGATAAATCCCTGCCTGTGTCGTTGCGAATTTTCTGTGACAGGGACTCGGGCAAGTATAAACGTCTGTTTGACGCGTGTATTTAGGTGTATGTGCGAGAGCATATGCATGAGAACGTGTTTGCGTACCATCCTCTGTGTGTGTGACGAGTCTGCATGTTGTGCAAGAATTGGTGTCTGTGTGTGCATTATCATTTATGGTGATATGTGCCTCTGTGTATTTCCTTGCCAAATGTTTATGTATGAATTTCAGGTATGCATATTATGCTTGTATGGTTGTGCATATAGTCCATTCCCGATTGGAAGCGACTTATGAAAATCAACCTTTGAAAAAACACTATAGGCATAACATGACAACTTGTTTCTCTATAACCTGTATTCCACAAATATATAACACTGTGGTTAACTTTAGAGTACTGTATTATTGAATAAGTGAAACTTTAGCTTAATATCTTCTATAGCTTGTAATATTTCTTTCTTTTTAAGTATGAATTAACAACAGCGAAAGTAGCAATGTGTTGGCAACGACCATTGAGAAATAGTTCACAGTAAAAATATTGTTACCTAGTTTTTAGAATACTATTTGTAAATTAAACGATACCTATTGAAATATTTAAATATTTAGGTAGCCCCGATGGCAACATATCTCATTTTTAAAGTTTAAAATAACAGCGGAAAATATCGTGAGTAGGCCATAATGGTATGGTGTTTTATGGGGCGAGAAAGCATCTGAAAAACTGTCTGCTGGGCGAGTCTTGTCGCTTTCTCTCTCTTCGTCTCTTTCAAACTCGGGAAATTTCACTTCGCTAGATATCAACATATTATACATGTTTTCAATTGTAGCTTATTTCATACTTATTACAACAAAATAATGATTTTTGAATTTGTAATTTACAACTGAAAAGAGATTTTTATGTTTGAATGCTTAATTTAATATATTTAGATATGATGGCGGGGCAGTTACCAAGCGAAGTTGGCAGACGTGGCGAGCCATGACATGGCGTGTTGCTGTTTTACGAAACGAAGCGTAAATTATACTTACTCCGAAAAATACTTCAAATTACCAGATCACGTTTGTAGACGTTGGGTTTTTTAAACCTATGTAGGCAAGTTACAATGTTGTGATAAATCTGTTTCTCCATGGCAGTAATAAATATACTGTGGCGTTTGTTTCGTTAATAATTGCGTCTGTGAAATGACGTGCCGTTGTGCATCGTGGTCGATACGCTGGCCCTGTGTATGCGTGTTTTCAAATATTTGATTAGCACTATTTATACATTTTAACTGTGAACTGTTTTATGACGAAGTTAATTATTTACATCCACGTCTGTTTATTTATCACAACGTTGTACCTTTGTCCTAAGGGGTTCGAAACACAGTCGTGTAACGTAATCTACCACAATCCCAGAAGAAAAATACTAAGTTCAGCCCGATCAATTTCAATAAACCTAATAGACAGTAAGTAGCAATACATAGAAACATGAACGGAATAAAATTTATCGTAGGCTTATTTGTATGCATGTTCACTGCTATCTTTTAAAGTTTGTATGACAAAAATTAGAAACACGAGTTGCGTGCTTGAATTCAATGAGCCTTTTTCGTTTGACTGGTTATTCCTTTTTATTATTTATTCCAACTGAGACCGTCCTTTTAAAGAAATAACACAACACATATCAATAACAAAAGGATAATTTATACAGCCCTTTACCTCACAGTTGTAACAGTGTTAAACACAGTCGTGGCAAAATACTAATGTGCATTACATGTATTGAGATATGTTGTGAAAAACAAATATTTTAATGTAAAATAACCGTAAGAACTGTCGTCAATTCAGGCATTTTCAAAATGTCATAGAGCTGACCTAAATAATGTTAGAGGCTTAAACTGTGGATATTCGTACGGAAGGGTTTTTGGAATATGACAGAATTCATTGAAAAGCTGTAAACAGTAAACAACACATTTGACAGGTATAAAAGTAGAAGTCACATTTCAATGTTTATTTTTAGGTGTAGCGAAAGTATACGAACATATATACTCACAATGGAATGTAAACATTGATTTTGACAGATGCTACATAGCAGTCACATGGCAATGTTTGTTTACATTTGGCGGAAGAATACGAAACGGACTTGCAAGTAGATATTTAGCAGGGCTCCGAGAAAGTTGCTTCTGATGGGGAATGGACTATAGGCATGTTTATAGTTGTTTGTGCATTTGCCATCTGGCGATGGAAATGTATAAAATAATTCTAGTTTCTTTGACTGAAATTTGAAGCAATTTAAAAAATACATTTTATGAGGACATGAAATTATGCAGCAGAATACTGATTATTGTAACTAAGTGTTCTTTTTTACAAGTTTAATACGAGAGGTATGAATGCTTTCAACTAAGATGTTTTTGTATATTTTAATATTAATACACAAGCCATGTTTTAGCATACCGAATAATTCCACTTACATAAGGCATACATATTTTAAAAGGTGAGATTATTAATGAAAATTTTCACAAACAACTAAGCGACAAATCCGCTTATTAGTAAGTGATAACCTGTGATTTTTTAACGTTGTGTTGATTAACAAAACACTATCTAAAGGGCTTATTACTAAGGAATATCGTTACATTAAATATTATAAATTATTTTGAGTCTCTGAACGTATACAATCGTACTCAAAATATTTAGCTTCGCCCTTTATAATAAACACGTAGATTTCAAATTTTGTAGTTCAGTGTGTTGCAGGGAGGCAGTCTGCTAAGGACTCGGTGTAATATTCAGCATAATGGTTGATTCGCGATTAATTAATCAGGCATTATGGCCAACAAAAAAATGATTCGGCGTATTACTCAACTCAGCATTCGGTGTTGAGGTCAGTCCTGCATTCGGCATTGTGGTACTCAGCATCGTGGTGTTTAGACTTTATGGCATATTTCAGCTTACAGTTGACGTACGTAGTGCGACAAAATCAAGTGAAGCCAGGGTAGAGGCGGTAAGAGCGTTGGTGTTGTAAGGTTGCCTCTTGAAGTGCGGGAGGAGTATCGGTTGACAGGCGGAAGGTCCTTCCCGTACACTTCGTTCAAAACGCAAGAGACAGTCAGTACTAGCCAGGAAAGGCGCGTGGTTTACTTTGAGACAAAATCACAGTATATACATAACTGTCGAAAATATCATATAGGAAACATTTCATTTCTTTATTAATAACCGTTATTGTGCAACATTGCTACAAACGTAACATCGGTCCACCCACTCCAGAAATGTTGCCTTTTGTAACATCACTTGTGCTGTCACTGTCGCTACCGCTCCTGCTACTGCTGCTGCTGGTATTACTTTGCAGGTTCAACATAACTTGAAGAATTTCTTCCTCTGTCAGCCTGTCATTTACCCAATAATCGTTTTCTAGTTTTCTCACATGATCACGTTGTTTTCTTTCCAGTCTACTGGTGTAAATCTGTCTATGGTTGAATAAGTCAATTGCAGAATGCCCGAGTTTGCAACATTAACATTTTTGTTACCAGCACGGGATTTTGTCATGCTCCAGATATACTTTACTGGGTTAAGTTCACAATGGTATGGTGGTAATCGGATAATTATGTGTCTTTAGGACGTAAACAGTTTATCGACTGTATAAATGGGAGGTTGCTGATGTAACCGAACCTTCATAAACAGCTCGGGTTTTCTCTCTTCGGCAGATAAAATAACGGTGTTATTTACCAGTCAATTTCTCAAGTTGGTGATATTAGGATACATAGTTCGGAATTGTTCTCACGCACTTTATGGCATGCAGTATAATTATGATCAATAATGTTTGGAGATGGAATGTTGGGAAGTAGTAGTGTTTCACACGTTTTCATTTCAGTTTTGTTATTCATTTCATCGTGGTATTCGCCACTTTTAGTTTTGGCTTTGAAATTTAACTTGGTTCCCTCGATGAAGCCATTTTCCGTTCCTGTATGAACAAGAATTCATCCCTGGTCTGGATGGTTGTTTTTGTACATCCCTGGTACGTCATGATACTGTCAACATTGGTTTAGAATGTAATTGGGGTAATTACATGTCTCGTCCAGGTATTTTACAGGTAATATACTTTCGCCTTGGCTGCCAATTTCCCATTTCTAAACTTTAAACCCATTGCTTCTCAAAGTTTCGCTACTACCTCTGAAATTAATTTCTTTTGTCAATACTGCCCGCAATTTTTCTAGGGTGGGTACAGTTTTTTTCATTATGTAAAATGAATCGAACTGGTTGCTGATTTAGCAAAGACAATAAATAAAAATAAATGTATTTATTTATTGCAATTCACATTACGACATACAATGGTGGTAATACTTATACCTTGCGGTAAATCAACGTGACACGAAACTGTATGGAAAACAAAACAAGTTGCCACAACAGTTAACACCACTTTACAACTGACGTGACTGTCCGCACAGGTTGTAGATCAGGCCGCTTGCTCGCTATTGGCTGATAGATAGGAGACAAGGCAAACGGCAGTGCAGGTTGTGTTGGTGCGTGTGAGAGAGAAGGAGAACGTTAATTTACATTTTTCCCGGAGGTTTACTAAAATTTGTCGCGCTGTAGTGACTTTATTGCCAACTTATTCTTGTGACACTCCTACAGAGGGATTTTTTTTTAGAATAATGTTAATTCATCTCTGTTGTTATTATTCGTTATGACGCATATCATTTACACTCCTTTTTAGCCTACTTTATGAAGAAAATAAAATCTTATGAAATAATTTTCCTCTGTGTGTATCTTGTGCCTATGTGTATGTCTGTGTGTATGTCCTACATTTCAATTGTTGAATGCATTAACCGAATTTCAGCAAACTCGGTACACACACAGCAATTAGTAAGGACACGCGACTTTATATCTTTCAACCACGCCGGGCACTTTCTTTCAAAGTGGAAGCTATTTTAAAATTTAGCGTGATATGTCATATTTCGGGGTACATTCAACGAATTAAAATCAAATTGTGTATGCTGACAGCGCATCGTGTAAGCATCGAATTTTAAACGTGATATTGTTTTTGGTCTTTCATTTTGAAAAAATAAAACTTTTACTTATATCTGGAAAAGTACTCAACGAATTCTCTCCAAATTGGGCACCTAAGTAGCACTATGTTAGGCCATGGAAACTTATGCGATTCAACATAATTAGATACAGAATTTCAAAATGGCGGTCATATAAATACTTTAGGTTTATTTGGTATAACTGCCGTCCTGTTCGACCAATTTAGACCAAATTTTGTATTTTGATAATATATATTATATGCATCATATATGACAAGAAATAACACCTTTTGCGGCTATTTTGTAAGATAGCGCCAACTAAATTAATAAGGTTTT
This sequence comes from Dryococelus australis, assembly GCA_029891345.1. NCBI lineage: Eukaryota > Metazoa > Arthropoda > Insecta > Phasmatodea > Phasmatidae > Dryococelus > Dryococelus australis. Next base: position 261,411,270 of record CM057009.1, on the reverse strand, counting down.
TATGTAATTTCTCGGGAAACAATTTACCGATTCCTACTAAATAATGCAAACAAGTAGTAGTGCGGCGGGTGACTTAAATCAGTAAGTTTTTATTAGGTTAGACACTTGTTTTCAAAATGGCGGCCAGATAAATATTTTAGCTCAGTATGTTATATCTACGAAACTACGAATCAAATTTCAACCTAACTTTGTATCCCGACAGTATCTATTATAAATCCACCAAATGTGTCTATACAGAGTCTCATTTATCCGTCATTTTGTAAGATAGTCGTCCCACATGAAAATATAGATATTTTTTGTCATATCTCAGGATTTCTTCCAAATTTGGAGAAGAAATTGTAATGTGGTAGGCCATATTAAATTATATTTTATATATGCAAGACACTTACTTTCAAAATGGTGTCTATGGAAAGTTTTATGTTCTATGACTACGAAACTACGTAACAAATTTTAACTTAAATTTGTATACTGGCAATGTCTATGATAATCATCGAATGTGCTAATGGATAACCTTTTTGCCCTCAATTTACGAAGATCGTCAATTGAAAAAGAAATAGAGATTTTATACCATATAACGAGGACCAAACAACCGATTCCCACCAATTTTTTCACGCAAGAAGTGCCGCGTATTGTATGTAATCTAACATGTTTCGGTGCGGCAGGCCTTTTTTTTTCAGTGGAATTAAAATAAATAAATTAGATTACTATGTTGTACCTATGAAACATTAAAACAAAATTCAACCGAAATTAGTAACCAAACAGTATTAATTAGAAGCATCAACAATGGATACATAGATACTCTTTTGCCGACCATTTTTGCAAAATAGTGCCAAATCAAAAATTAAGCATTTTGTAATATTTCCAGAAGAATTTAACTAATTTCCACCAAACTTTTGATCATCAATAGTACCACAGAAAGCCATGAAAACTTACATTATTTAAGTGGGGTGAAGTATTGAGTTTCAAAATTGTGGCAATGTAAATATTTTTATAAGTTTGCATATAAATTTTACAATATTTAACAATTTAAGAAAATTAAACGAAACTTTATGCTGGCAATATATATTAGAAGCATCCTGTACAGAATCTCTTATTTAGGCAATTCTGTAACATAGCAAATAAGAAAATAAAATTTTTGTGTCATATCTCGGGGACCAATCGACCGGATTCCACCAAATTTTTCACACAAGTATCGCTACAATAGGCAATGAATACTTAACGTGTTTTAAGTGGCTGAGACACTTATAATCAAATGATAGCTATGTCAATATTTCAGGTGAGTGAACCCTATCATTCAAAACATCAGACTGATTACATCCGAAGTTGATGCTCCAATTCCTACTCTCGTGATGCAGTTGATTGCATGCTTGGTTAATTTTAAGATGTTTTCTGGGTTTGAGTCCCGGGTAAGGCACTTATGTATTTTTAATTGTCTCGGTACTCTTGGATACGTTTCTGGTTTCATTTATAATAATATTGCTGTAAACGAGACGTCAAGGCCTACCTACCATTTAAGCTTTTAAGATCTTCTGTTAAAATCATTTGCGCCCATATAGAAGAAACTAGGCTCATTACTTATATAGATAACTTTTTTATGTAGTAAGTTCTGCATTCGGTATTCTACTTTCTGACTTTGGTAGTATGTTGATATTGTTGATATTGTGGTATTTCGAGTTCGTGGAGCAGTTATTCCCATACGGTATACGAATTAATTGCACAGAGTCTATTTTTTTTTATATGCCAATGTGTGGAATTTTTGCACTGCTTAATGCTCGTGGATGCAAAAAGATTCAGTGGTATAGGCTACGCTATGCCACAGTGGTATTTCTCAATTGGTTATAAGTACTTTTTTTCCAATATCACAATTAAAAGGCCTTAAGCATATGTACACATTACAAGAAAAGGTATCACTGGAAATCCATGGCTTTGTATTGTGTGAATATGCCCGGTTCATTGTTCCAAGCACTGGTAAATGGTTTATGCGCCTTGACAGTGTGGTTTGTAAAAAGGATTATCACTTCATATTTCGGACACCAAAGCCTTTGGAAGAATTACAGCAGCACATCCAATAAACACTGCCACCATAAAATTCTACTTGCCAGATTCCTTCGGTATTATGGAACTGTCCAACCAAGCTTCACATCGAGATGCAATCATGTATATGGGTGGTTCTTAACTAGATACGGTAGTTCAACCTTATTTCGAAGTCCTCCCGCACGTGTTTATTACTTGCAGGCTTGATCATATGGACGGTCTTAATAGGAAATCTATAGAATTATTTGTATTGTAATTGGCTTTTTAACGTCCCCCGGTTTTATGCTTGAAAGCTTAGCAGGGGATGTCGTACAGATTAACTTATAACGTAACTTAAATTAACACCCATGCCTTACCCGGGATTCAAACCCAGAGCCTCCCACATCCCAGATAGGTGGCGCACCAACCGACTTCGCCCCATAGTTGTGCTGATGGATAAAGTTGCTATGTTTACTTATGAAGGAACTGCAGTAGCTATCAGTGCCCTGTTTGAGAGAACGAAGCTGAAAAGTGTAATTGTTTATTATTGTCCTTCGCAGAGGTACTTCTTCTATTACGATTTAGTGCGGCCAATTTCCTCAACAATTGAAGTAGTCGCAGCTTAACTGCAGCTGTACCTCAACTGTTTATTGCTTTCCTATTTATGTTGGGCAGGAAAACCCAAGTTAGCGGAGGATACTGCTCCACATACATAGTTCCGTTAAAAATCCATTTACAATACAACACAAATACAACTGTGGATTTGCTATTAAGACCGCCCATGTGATCAAGTCTGCAACTAATAAACACGTGCGTGAAACTGTGAAGAACACCGCATGATGACGATACACTCCGTAGAGGCTCTTGTCGCATTTTGTGTTAGCGCAACTGTCGGAATTGTTTCCATTCCAGATGTTGTACAGTGCCCTGTGTCGTCCCATTCTTCTTAAACGATTAATGGGCCTGTTTATGATGGACTGCGAGTCCAGTATATTTACTCATACTCTTTGGGGGTCGAGGTGGTATAGTGGCTAGGGCGCTCACCCTCTACCAAGGCGAACCGGGTTCGATTCCCGGCGGGGCTGCTCCCGGGCTTTCGCTCATAGAAATCGTGCCCAAAGATGCCACTGATTGGCGGGCCCTCACCCCCCCCCCCCCTTCCAAGAATTCAAGTGCTGCTTCATTTCAACCACCCGAATCTCTTCCCTCCACACCACTCACATCCTCTATAGCTGTCTGTCTTACTTGTACTCCAGTTTGCATGCTTCATTAATTATTCTGCCTACAGGGAAGTGGTACAATCGACTGGCAATGGTTCACGGAACAATTACACGTTGCAAATAAATGTTTCCTTTTTTCCGATAGCGAATGCAAGTAAAGAACTCTCCGTACATAATGGATGCGTTGTCCCGAGTCACAATATGGTATTCCACACTGTCCTTGAGTGAATACATGTATTCATAATTCTTCAAATGGTTTAAGATGACTCTCGAATAAATGCATCCAAAGAGATATATGATAAATACTGGGTGTTTCGCAGTGCTACAGGATGAATTATAAACACCACATTACCATTAACCAATAACGTGACATTTTTATGTCGGGTGGGATATTTGGCGATTTAGAGTCGAGCGATTACGAACAACAGGAGGTATATGTATTCACTATGGGGAAGTCGAACCAATTGAGGAAATGTGTGCGTGAGGTTAATGAATATCGTAATATGGACTTTTCTTCTTGCTGAATTAAAATTACGTCAGATGTAAGTACATTATTTGTACCGTGTGTAATATTATAAATTGTGTTTGCACTATTCCAACATTTATTTTTGTGAGGGTTTAAGCGATCAGCGAGGTGTTGAAAGACCGGGGGTTGTGGATTCGCAATATATAAGTTCTTGGGTGTTTTGAATAGGGGTGACTTCTTGTTCTCAGATACAAGCGGTCCAGGATGCCTCTTGAATTGTAGCAAAGTACTTTCTATCATGGGTTATTTAAATGGGTAAATATGTTGGCATATTAGTTCCAAGTCTTAGAAATAAGGATTTTTCCAACTTTTTAAGAACTATTTGTAAGAAAATATGTGTGATTGTATATAATTAAGTTTATGGCAATTGTCGACAAAATATTAATGCTGTAAATTTAGAAGTTAAATTTAGTATAGGTGCTGAATATGTTGATAAAAATAAAACTAAAAACAAATTATATATAGAAGTTTTTAGGTAATGTTGATTGGGTAATGTTGTATCGGCTATAGAAATGTATGTTTTCCTTAAATATTTTTTATAATATATTTTAAAGAGGAGCGTTTAAATCAGAATTTTGATTGATGTAAATACATATCTTGGGCATAATGTAATTAAAAAAATTGTTATTCTTTATCAAATTTTGTTAAAAGCATAATTTTAATATTTCTTTAGTCGTTTCTGATATCAAGGGCATTTATGTGTAATAAAAACAACATTTTTTTTCGTATATTCACATTCCGATGATTAACCAAAAATATGTCATAGTTTCAAATTACGCATAATAAATACGTACTTAAAATATCAGTTCTTGTCGGTAATAGTAACGATTTTACTTGTATCCCAGATAGTACATAATGAACCGAGCTTTCCGATAACATTTAAAATCGAATTAATAAATACTAATCATCCAAACATTCTTTCGTTTATGTTCAGAAGTTTTTCCCTATGCATCGTATGCAGCTGTTATCTTTTGACTTCAGAGAAGGAGGTTCGATGAACGAGCATTACTAGTTAGTGGAAACAAAATTTGCCAGGCGGGATGGTTTGCTCAGGGGAATGAAAGTCTTAATGCATTATGGTGTGAACTTTTTTGGTGCTTGACCAGTTAGTTTCTTCAGAGTGCTCCATTGGGAATCTGGTCTGCCAAAGGGCAAAATGTCACAATTATGCGCAATTCTTATTTGAGGACTGCATTCATGTTGTCTCCAGGAGAATATTTTAAAATGTTGCAAAATTTCGAGTTCAATAAACATAAAGAGTATTGAATCAGAAGAGCGTAATTGTGTGTTGTGCGCCACACTGCAGAGTGATTTTCTAATGGTTTCAATATGCGCAGTTTGGATAGATAAACTGAGTATGGCTGTGTTTTCACTCTGAGCCTAGATGGAAGGTCCTGGACGTAGAACATCGAACCTCCTCCACTGAAGTCGAAAGACATAGGAGCTGAATACAATGCTAATTAAAAAACTGCTAACCAAAAATTCAAAAATGTTTAAATAATTATTTATTTAAAAATTTGTATTTAAATTTAATCTGAAAACTCAGTTTACGTTTACATTTGAGATGTAGTACAACAAAGTTTTTGGGCATCTATTGTGTATCATTAAATTGAAAGTACTAACTAAAGTGAAAATTTATACATTTTATAGTGAAAATGGAGTACGGTAAAAGTAACATCCAAAGACATGCTAGAAATGATTGCCAATTTTCTAAGTGATATCGAAGACGATTTATAGAGTGGTACTGATTAACTTGAAGTTGTTGTGGGTAAATACGACATTATCGCTACACACACTCCCCCCAAAGGAAAGAAAACTGTCTAAAGGTCAACTGTTGTCTTTGTTAGTCATGTACTACCCATACCATCCGTATCAGGAGCTGTATTTTTATCGGAAAGCACAAATGTCAATGTGATGTGGACACTGCTTCGTAGTCTTTTTAATGACAGTTCAGACGTTTTAGGTCTAAACTTGCCAGTTATCAGCGGTAACCCCACAACACAATACATGCAGTACACGATCAGAACAACGAGGCAAATACAAATTCTCTTTTGCCTGATTCAGAAATTATAACTGTGCAAGCACTCCCCGTGCAAAATCGTCAACGAGTTATTGCAAGCACAAATGCAAATACCACAAGTGAGAAAATTCTATGGAGACTATCATTTCTTTCACTTCCTGAATAAGACAAACTATTTACAAAGGCTAGTTCTTTGCCTTCAGATGTCTGTAAACTTGACACATCATATTGGTTTTTTTCAAACACTTTTTTACTAACCCCTTACCTGAAAATTATTTCAGGATTTAGTTTGTATAGTTCTTCGAAAATGTAAACAGGCCTGTCTATATATCGGAAGATTTTTCGTCGATGGCTTAGAATTGTTTTGTTCACTTCTGTTATAAGACTTAGTAAATTATATCTACTGGTGGTGAAGCATTTAATGACGATAAATGTCTCTGAGAAAATATATTTAGACCTACATTTCAACTACAGTGCAACCCAAATAACTGATCTTCAAGCAGATGGATTTGATAGATTGTACAAATTGAGACAATATATCAACCAACGTGGAGAAATATTTATCTCTGTACCTTTTGAAGAACGTTTGTCTGTACATTAGCAAATATGTGTAACAAGGTCACGTCATCATTTGAAGCAGCTTATACCAGCAAAGCCCCACATGTAGGGCTATAAGTTGTTATTTTTGTAAGGGGTGTCAGGATATGTATGCAAATTTTAAATATGTACAGGTACAGAGAATTCAGAGAGAGATAGACATCCATACGAGTTAGATCTCGGCGTAAGTAGTAATGTTGTTTCACATTGTGGCATGGAATTACAAGACACAGAAGCCATAGTATTTTTCGATAACTACTAAACCTCTGGACTACTGATGACACATTTGACAATACAAGTTATTATGTGCATATCTGTGCCACTGATGAAAATTTGGGCAAAAGGAAGCATTCTGTGCTAGGTAATGTACGAAAAATTTGGATACCAAACTGTAAACTGCCAACTGATGAAGAGGCAAAGAATAAGTTGAGAGGTGCCACACAAGAGTAAGTGGCAAATGTTGATGGTGTACAATTTATTGTCAAGTGTCTTTTGGAAAGACAACAAGCCAGTTTGACTGTTGTTGACAAATGTAGGCTCCCAAGCAATGTACTCTGTTCAGCGATATGACCATCAAAAGAAAAGTAAAGTCTCGATTGGAAGTCCTGTGATTATTTCTCATATGGAAAAATCATATGGGTGTTTTGGATTTGCTTGATGCCAACCTAGGGCGTTACAGACTTGTAATACGATCATGGAAATTGTAATTTCGCTTGTTTTATGAATTACTGGATTTAACAATGGCCAATGCTTTGATACTGTACTGCTGAGCATTATGTATGCGATAAAGGAACCCATGAACCTCGTGAAATTTCGGATCGAGACTGCACTGACGCTTTGTCAATAGGCCAGCAGCCTCTTCTACCAAAATAAGGAATACCTGTACTGTGAATGACGAGCGGACGGCAAGAAAGAAGAAATCATCAGCTCATCTGCACCACCGAAAGATATCAGATGTGATCCCTACGAACATTTGCAATTATTGGGAAAATTTATGACAGCGGTGAAGATTTCCAACATGCCATTCAGTGACTTTTGTGTATTGTATGAAATGTTCAGTTTTTGCATGTTTTGCTAAGGAACAGAACTAATTTGTTTTATATATCACAGTGACTAATGTTTCACTGTCAAGAACAGTACATGCAATATTCCTCATATCTATCACTTCATTATTCAGGATGCATAGTGTATGTGTTTTAGTGGTTGTATACAAATTTTTATCTAAGTGAAATAGTTTAACTATTGAGTACATAAGTAGTCTCTAAATGGCGAATTTGGCACAAGATTCAGGATACTAGCGCCAAGAGCCATCTGTCATCGTGGTCGACACCGCAGGCAGTGGTCGGGGCTGGTGAGCATGATGGATTTTCTGAACGAGATTATACCTCCTGCCTCTCATAAGTCCCAACCTGTAACCACACACACCAATAAAAATTTTGTTAAATAAAATATGTATTTCAGTAAAATGTTAAAATATTGATCTGTCACGTTGAATCATTAGTAATTATTTCCTACTTTCGTAAAAAATAAAATTAATGACTATAGCATCGCCGAAGAACCAATAGGATATAATTATTTAAACATTTTTTTAAATTTAAATATACTATATAAAGCGAAATTTAAAAGTGTAGCTATAGGTGATAAATATCGCTCAGCTCATATACACTATCGACCAAAAAGTAATTGGGCACCTGTGAAGACAGGTAATTCAGTACATCAGTTGACTTGTGTTTCACTACCTTCGGCGTAGGATCGCTGGTGTTTGTCCGTGGTAGCATGAACACAGAGGCCTATTGTAACATTCTGGATAATGAAATGCTCCCAACATTGTGGCGTTTTTACGGAATGGACCCCTGCTACTTCCAGGATGACAATGCCAGGTACCATGTTTCAAGGGCTAATATGCAGTGGTACGCCGACAACAATGTTTGCCGATTGGACTGGCCCGCCCAGAACTCCGACCTCAACCATATAGAACATCTTTGGGACGAATTGGATCGCCGGGTGAGGGATCGTCAGGCGCGGCCAAAATTCATTGCTCAACTCATGGAATTGTTGCAAGAGGAATGGCGACGAATCCTCATGTATGTCCTGCTAACACTCATACAGAGCATGCCAGACAGGGTGGTTGCTGTAATAGCCCCAAGAGGTGGCCCTACGAGATTCTAATGGGGTGACAACCGAGCAAACATTGTGGACGGGTGTGCAATTACTTTTTGGTAGATAGTGTATATATAATAGGAGCATGGTTGTTATGTCATAAACACTATGTAAACCGATAACAAGACAGCCATATCGGATTTAATAGGTATGCTCCTTACTACGACCCACGCCCCAACTGCGACCCAGTCCTTTCATCCCTCCTTCCCATCATATGCTCCCACCATTCCTCCCATCCACTATCCATCCTAACACATCCAACCTAATTTTAAATTGCATCTACATACCCTCTTCGCTCTACACTGACCATCCCTTCCTATTTTAGCACTCCACTCGCGATCCCGCAAATTACGTATCGGGCATGTGAAATATAACTAAGAAAAAGGGAGGTCCCATTCATCATTTTGATTTGGTTCATCTATAAGTAATAAAATTTATTTTATAATATTAATTTTGTTTAATGAATAAATAAATATTTCAGGAAGAAATAATGTACTAAATTTCTTACTCTAAATTCTGTACTTGCGAAAATGCTTCTGTGCATTTTCAGTCGAGGGTGTATGGAGCTTTCTTTGCTGTTTTTATGGCGAGGCAGGTAAAACTGGTTATAATATCATAAAAAGCTAAAGGCTTTATTACCTCGCGAGGAAAAGTGTCTGTGCATATTCACTGGAAAACTTTAACTATCCCAAATTTAGGCCGAGTTTAACATTATATCTTCAGAATTGTAATTTGTCAATGCAGTGAATTACATATATTAAAATTAAAATTCATTTCGCAAACATTCTAAGTAATGTTTGCCATTGTGAACGGTATCTTTGACAGGATTATTTCACCAATTATTTCCTGGTATGTATTACCCCTGGGTTTATGAGTCGGTAACTCGAAGCTGTTATTTTGCATAGCATGATCCTGTGTGAAAATGAAGAATAATCGCAAGCAGGATGAAATGGAATGCCATATAATGATTCCTATCCCAGCATTTCGCCCTCCCACACTGGTGTGTGAGAGAGATACAGCATTCTGGCTCAGATAACTAGTGGAGCCTTCCTTCCGCAACCGAAATACCAGCGAGTGATGAACTTTCTGTAAGTGGTGTGAAATAATTTTTCGGAACTGTGCGAAAGGCACACAGAGGAAGCTCTCCTTAAACATGGTTCGTTGTAGCAGGTGGCGAGAAGCCTGCACAATGCATAAAAGCAAGACTATATTTTAGCTTAAATGAGACTGCAAACCATTACTCCGAGTGGAAATTGAGATGGGGACTGCCAAGCTTATATATTTTGTTAAAAGTAAATTGAGGCCTATTTAATTTCATTTCAGGTCCATCTGTTTTGTCGGTTGAATATCCTCGACAATGAAGATTACTTAATACCCGAAGCAAATGTGTAGATGAAAATACATCGGGAAACTTCGAGGCATGTCTCAAGTCTGACTTGTTTCGAGTTCAGAAGCATAATTGTGGCCTGATCTTTCGTTAGGAATAAAATCGCTACTAACCAGAGCATTTCCCCAAATTCGTTTCGGTGCTGGACATCAAGCGAATATGAGTCAATTTAACCCTGGAAATATTTATAAAGATCTCATACCCTGTCACTCTATCACCGAATTCTACTTCTGGAAGATTGGCTAATACACACGCACATGTAAAGTGACGATGGTACCTGCATGCAGCACCCGATATTTTCACTCTTACCCCTTGGTCGTATAAACCAAGGCAACCTGTTGCGAGCTTGGAAATTGTGCTGACTTTTTCATGAGCCCGACACTTTTTTTCCTGAAAGATACGAAGTTGTGGTGCTATCTTTCATAAAGTACACATGCACTCAAAATTGACAGTAGGGGACTGACTTCACTCGGTTTGGTGTTTTGTGACGACATATTCGGGTGCGATTCATCGTAATGTTCCAAAGTTATGAGTTACTTTGTGTGAAACTTTTGTTTTTGGTGTCGATGTGTATGGGGAGTGTGGCTAGCAAATGCAATGCATGCATGCACATGTGTAGACTCGGGTTATATGAAAACACATAATTGCAGATCTTTGAAAATGGTGTCGAAGCTCATATACATGTATGTGTGAAGAATTTGGGTGTCTGATACTGCACAGGTGCATACCTGTAAGTTAGCAGTTTGATAAGGATGTTTCGGACCTGAGATTATTAGCTTTAAAATTCCTTTAATATATATATCGTTAAAACACAATATTTATAGACATTTGCTCATACAAATTATTTGATAAAACAGTATTTTTTCATGACTATTTATTTTACAGCAACATTTGTGCAAATACACGAATCTCTCTCGATTATGAACACTTATTTGTTATTCAAACATGCTCGAGTGTCCAGAATGAACAAAAAATTCTGATTCGACCTTTTCAGATTAAGCTAAGCTTAATAAAAAAACTTTGTTATGGCCATTAACAAAGATGGAGAGAGGTCTTTAAGTATCTGAGAGCAAAATTTCCTCTGCTAAGTGAAACAAAGGTCAAAGAAGGTGTCTTCGTTGGGCCACAAATCCACGTACTTTTTAATGATCCACAGTTTAATGAAGTATTGCAAGGTGACGAGAAAACAGCATGGGAGAGTTTTAAGGATGTCTGCAGTAATTTATTTAGGAAATAAGAGGGCTGAAAACTATAGAGAACATGCAGAAATTTTGCTTTCAAGCTGCAAGAAACTTGGCTGCAACATGTCTCTGAAAATTCATTTTCTACATTCTCATCTGGACTTATTTCCAGACAACTGTGGAGCTGTCAGTGATGAGCATGATAGAAGTATCGAACTCAATGTTAGTCTATTTTGAGTTAAATGATTTCTTATATTACAAAATGTAAAACTTGGCAAAGTTCAAATTTGAGATTAAGAAACACTATGTGAGTACCTCACTTCAATCTCCATTTTCCCCAAATATGGTTTGCATCTTTGTCACTTCTAGCATTAAACCACACATATAGATTTTTATAACTGTATATATTTTACTAAAAAAAAGTATTGAAAATATTTTGTACTAAACAGCATTTGCTTTATTGGCATTGTTACTTGCAAATTAATTTTAAATGTAATTTTATGTAAATAAAATTCCGCATTTCTTACATTATAATATAAAAGTATTATTTCGAAAAATAGAGCAAAGTGAAAATGTTAATAGCCATATGTATTCTTATTATATGTAGCTAATTGTAAAAAAAAAAAAAAATTATGCAAGATTCGAATAGTTAGTTAAAATTTGCTGATCAGTATAATTTCCCAAATTGTTAAGATATAGTTACCAAATTCATAACATAGCATCACCCCAGACAATGAAAAGGAGCAAGGGGTCAGGTTTGACCTATGTCAACTTATAAGCATGGTTGGCTGTAAATTCCGAACTACATATGATATAGTTGTAAAATCATAACATATGCAGCATCCCAGATGACGAGAAAGCTTACAAGGTCAAGTTTGATCTATGTCAACTTATAAGCATAGTTGGATGTAATTTACGATCTTGTTAAGATATAGATGTCAGATTCAAAACATAGGCATCGCCCCAGAATACAAGAAGGCTCCCAAGGTCAAGTTTGGCCTGTGTCTACTTATAAAAATAGTTGGCTGTAATTTACGAACCATTTAAGATATGGTTGTCGAATTCATATCAAAGACATCACCTCAGATGATGAGAAGGTTCCCAAGGTCAAGTTTAACCAATGTCTACTTATAAGCATAGTTGGATGCAATTTCCGAACCAGTTATGCTATAGTTGTCAAATTCATAACATAGACATCAACCCAGGCAACAAAAAGGCTCGCAAGGCTAATTTGACTTATGTCAACTTATAAGCATTGTTGGTTGTAATATCCGAACTAGTTAAGATATAGTTGTCAAATTCATAAAATAGGCATTACTCCAGACAATGAGAAGACTTGCAAGGCCAAGTTTGACCTATGTCAACTTATAAGCATTGCTGGCTGTAATTTCCGAACTAGTTAAGTTATAGTTGTCAAATTCATAACATACACATCACCCCAGACGATGAGAATGCTCGCAAGGTCAAATATGTCCTATGTCTACTTATAACCATAATGTGATGTAATTTTCGAACCAGTTAAGATATAGTTACAACATTCGTAACATAGGCATCACCCCATACAATGAGAAGGCTTGCAATGTCAAGTATGGCCTATGTCTACTTATAAGCACAGTTGACTGTAATTACCTAACTGTTTGAGATACAACTACCAAAATCATAATGTAGGCATCACTCCAGATGACAAGAAGTACCAAAGGGCCAAGTATGACCTAAGAGTAAATATAAGCATATTTGCCATAATATTCGAACCATTCGTGATACAAGTACCAAATTCATAACATAAGAATCTCCCATGGCAACAATCATGAGAAGGGTCATGGAGTCATGTATACCTTATAAACATAGTTAGCACCACAGTTAGCACCACAGCACCACCAAAGAACTGCAGTTAGCACCACAGCACTGAATTACCAAATTCATAACATATGCATTACCCCAGACAAAAAAAGACACAACATCTGGACTACTAGCCTAAGCCAATGATGACCTCGAGAGACATTACACATCAGGATCGGAATCATTTGAGAGACAATTACCAAATTCAGGCATCACTTCAGACAACGAAAAGAGTCGACCTCCAGACCGGCCTAAGCCGTTGATATCCTCGAGAGTCATTGCATGCCAAGAGAATAAATACTTGCATGGGCCTATGCACTCACCAAAAAGTGCACAAGGAGGTGTGGGGGATCGTTCCAGCATCCTTTGGATTACCAGTTCGATGCCTTGACCACACAAATACCATTGCACGAGACGTGTGAGGAGAAGAAATAGCATACATATGTGTGCATCTGCCTATGCACCCGAAATACATAGTATGGTTAGAGAAAGTAAATACCAGCATTAGACTACACACTCGCCAGACATACCATCGCGAGCTGGCGAGGTGTTCTCCTTCGAAATGCGCACCTACAATATTGGTCAATAAATACTCACACAGGCCTATACACCGGTCAGACTTGTCATCGCGAAGTATAGAGGTACCTCCTTCTGGACCTGCTTAAGCCATGGCACATTCAATAGACAGGAACGATACAGACAACACTGCCACATAGCCATGCAAACAGAAAACATAATGTAAAGGAAAATGTACTTACTAACCAGCACAACGCACAAACACAGGTTGTTATACGATGCTAGGCAAGACCAAATCACCACAACAGAACTACCTCATTACAAACCGAAATCACCAAGCAGCAAAAAAAAAAAAGTTTTAAGACAGACACTGCTACACACCGATGTAAAGGGAAAAATTGCTTAGTATTTACCAACCAGCACAAGCACACAGGCGCAGGGGTGTGTTGAATTATGCTAGACAAGACCAAACCACCACTACCCTTGCACCAGAACGACCTCCATACGAAACCACAATCATCAGCTATCACTCGCAACACTAGCAGCAGCCGACTCGGCCGTGACAGTCATGAATACTCCGTCTCTGACCTGCAATCGTGTAATGAACTGTCGTCAGTGTTCCAGGCAACCTGTACATAATGTCACAATTGCACTCCTCCCCCTCCCTCTATCTAGCTCTCCGCAGCCCAATACCACAGTAGCGCACCCATTCATGGACTAGCGCACTCATATACCAAGCCTTCAATGCTCAGAATTACAGGTAGTCGTACTCAGTCTCCGACCTGCAATTATGTACCGAGCACATACTTACAAGCAGTCTGTCTCCAGCCTACATTTGTGTACCGAGCCATCAATGCTCGTATTTACAGGCAGTCTGTACATCAAGTCACAATCACACCCACATGTAGAAGTAGCACATTCGTCCATGACCTAGCCTTCACTCGTATACCAAGCCTTCGATAGTCGCTATTACAGGTAGTCATATTCCATCTCCGACCTGCACACGTGTACCAAGACTTCAATTGCCCCTCACTCTGGTCCTCCATAGCCAAAGACCGAACTGTGTAGAAAGTCTTCTATACGAGCAGAGTGGAATGAAACCAGTCTCCAGCAAGTATAATGATGACTCATAACACTAGCCGAGCGATGCCAGGGTTGGCAGACCAGTCGAGTGTGTGTACGTTTATGAGAGTAACTCATTACAAAGTGCCAGAACCGTAAGGTAATACGAAAAAAACATTCATTAGTCGTACAAGAGAGATGATATTTATAATGCTAAAACTGTAAGATCATTACGAAATGAATTACTAATGCCGAGTAAGGAGGTATCGCAACACACAAACACACATTTCGTTAAGTATGTAGTCTGCTTTTATAAGATGCAGAACAGAGGTTTACATTAACTGGAATCACAGTGAAGACCTGTAGGTCGCGAACACATCTCGTCGTCATCGTGAACTCACTGGAAGCTATGACCGTCCTGCCTTTCCACGTGCAGTGTATATTACCGACCAAGAAAGCAACTCACCAACTGCAAGTACTGCATTACCATTCCTTGACAAAATCTACTCTTTTTGTTAGCAGTCGACGATGCAGCCCGAGACAGTCAATACAAACTAACATGCTGTGCGTCCATAATTACAGATAATCGTACTATGTCTCCGACCTGCTCTCGTGTACAGAACTTTTGCAATTACAGGTAGTCATACTCTGTCTCCGACCTGCGCCGAACCCTCAATGCATGTACTTACAGGCAGTTTCCATCCAACAACCATGCACCTTGCAACCAGCAATGCATGTTCAGCTGTTCTACTATGATAACTGTGATGGTGTGTTTACCCATAGTGATAGCCTGCGACAAGTCTTGAATTCGGGTCCCTACAGACAGCTGCTTGCTCTCACCATCCAAGTTTCCCCAGTCGGCCGCTGGACTGTATGAAAGGAAAATGGTTATAAATAAAATGGCTGTGTGTTTTATATATATATAAAATTATATGTCCAGCACAACATGCAATGAGCCAACAAAACAAAAAATTTTCGTACATGACCGTACTCAATGTACACTCATCAAAAAATATGTGCAGCCTGCCAGTCATAGGTAACAAGGAGACCTGACAAGAAGTATGGTATCAATATCACCAGTGTGGAAATGCCTTTAGAAAATGCTGTAATGCACGACATCATGCTCACCCATAGTGATAGCCTACCTAAAGAATACCTACCTTTGTGCACGACACGAAATAAAATCCGTCTACAAACATCTTCCTGAAGGTAGTGCTACCATTACAGACACACACCAGGAGCTGCAGAAAGACATAATAGGTGCGAGCAGCAAATCAAGAGACATCTCCGATACAGAAAGTATGAACGAGTGTAGCCGACCTGCCATGGTAAACACGAATGTCATTTCGTCGGTGAGTGGACAGCAGATCATTACGACTACATTCATCTACCACGATCGTGTTCTCTTCTACAATGGTTGAAGACATACCAGCTGTATCACCGCCATCAGCATTAAGGTATCAATGTTGCTATTTTAGAAATACTTTTTAGTAACAGGGGTAATGCACCCAGACATGAAAGTTACCATTGCCTATTCAGCCCAGCCAGTATCTTAACATCGATTAAAACGTGTTAGGTAACCATGTTTGACATTTAAATTATCGGTTTTTCTGTTTTTTTAATGCATCAGAATTTAAAAAATGAGCAGATTTTGTATTATATTTACTTTTATGACTTTTATGACAACTCATGCATAAAGTGATGAGGCCCAACGCAATGTTAGTTTTACATAAGGCGAAAGACAACACAGTGTGCATATACATAAATCTTAAGCAGGGCTTTCAAAAGTGTCCATTAACTGCCTGTATAGTACACTTTCCTCACGGATCAGCATCACCGCAGGCAGGTGAAACCCCTTCGACACTCACCAACGAAATACAATCTTACTTATATTTAGCGGAGGAAAAAAACTACTTAGAACTGCGAACAGTCGGCAAGAAAGCACCAACATGATTTGAGTGTAGTATTACTTACAACACATGATGTATCAAAGTATAACGATATACGGGTAGGCAGACAGGCAGGGACGGTGCGTACTGAGAATCGGTGCACACTGGCTGGTGAGCAGGAGCTGAGAGTGCGTATACGCTCGCTGGCTAAACGAGATTAATAAATGACAGACAGTAGGCAAGTTATATACGGTAATAGCTTAATTGCTCAGGGGGCGCTCCCTCTCCCAGAATCGCCAGTTTTTAACTCCCCCAGCCGCACACACAATTACCTAATAATAACTTGTTAGCCCATTTGGCGGGCTCCCCTCTGAAGGGTGCATTATCCTGTACTGAGATCTGCCATTTGCAGCCTCACAATCTACTGTTAAGGATCCAGTGATTGCATTACATGTTTACATCTAATGAGGAACTATACTACTCCAATCAGTCGAACCAAATCAGATATATACACTTGTTTGACTCTACACTTCATATTCTGTTACCGTTATGGTAACATAGAATAAAAAGTATGTGTTTGTTGGGGTATGTTTAGATAGTTACTGTTGAATAAAGAACACCCATGCTCACAGTGAGTTTCAATTATACATACATTTCGTTATACGTTCATATCTGTTACATTCGCTGCCCTCTCTCACACAGACACGCACACAGTTGGTAATGTTCAGTTAATTAAAACACATACATATATTACATGTGAAAAAAACATTACGTTCAGATTCTTAATTTCGCAAGACATCCATTGTACATACGAAAAACATTACATTTGTTCTTAATTTCACAAAACAGCATATATAATGGACAACACACTAGTTCTTCGAATATATACATTCAGTTAGGAGTCCTATATAGTAATATTATGTGTGTAACATTCGTTGCTTTAATTTCAAACCAGAAAACGTTACAGTGCGATCTCTTAGAAGATGGGAAAGTAAAAACAATAAAAATATATATTTTTGGTATTTATTTTCATAACTGTATCACACACAAACACATAGTGTGAAATTTCCTCGCTAACACAAACGGTGAGGTTGGCCAAATAGTCTAAGGTGCTTGATTTAAGCTCTAGTTCCTGTAAAGGGAGCATGGGTTCGAATCTCATAACTGACGTATATTTTTTTCCAATGAGACAATCGAGCTGGTCAACCGTAACTGCGGGTTTTCCACATCCTTGTTGGCGTGTGTGTGTATGAAGGTTTTTTCGGAGAGAGTTCCCTTGCTGATGTGTATAGATTATGAATGTTTTCTCCCATGTAAGATAAGTATTCGGAGTGTGCATAAAGTGAGGTATATATGCAGTGCTTGAACTCTCTGGCTCATTCGCAGTTAGAGCTCTGACTGACTTTGAGCGACTTGACAGTGTCTTTGTTTTTTAGTTCAGCAGCTTGTACCATAGCTGTATGTCATCCCCAACTCGTCATGCAGGCATAGTGAAAATGATGGAATACTGTTCTAGCAGGCAGAATTTGTTACCAGCTATTGTGACGTATGGAAAGCTTCACTCAATTGTAGCACTCGACAAAGAAACTGAGCTCGCATACCTGCCTAAAGAATTCCTTCTGACATATGCTCGACATGAAATACTATGTGTCTACAAACATCTACCTGCATATCTACAACAGGATTGTGAGCTACGTGACTGTCTCCCATGTACAGAGTGTTTGCAAGGATGTACTACTGTTATGGATACACCACATTCTAGGGGCTGATGTAATGTGC
The DNA here is from genome assembly GCA_029891345.1 of Dryococelus australis. Taxonomy (NCBI): domain Eukaryota; kingdom Metazoa; phylum Arthropoda; class Insecta; order Phasmatodea; family Phasmatidae; genus Dryococelus; species Dryococelus australis. Next base: position 261,393,081 of record CM057009.1, on the reverse strand, counting down.
ATCGGAAGAGTGCTGAATGAGCATCCAACACTGATTCCTTCCTTTAGGAACTCATGAAGAACAGAGAGAGATGTGTACCTGGAGCAGCTGATGAGATCGTCGTTCTGACACAGGTTTCGCTGACAGTCACCACAAGCTTATAGTTCTTTCCCTGGGAACCCTTGGTTCAGTGGTAGAGATGACCTAATTCTGACAGGATGCATTCTCACACTTCTCCTGGTGGCATGACGCGTCGTGGCTGCAGTTAGCGATAGACATGAATCTCACAGTAATTTTCGTTAAACTAACAATATTATGGTTTTAGTATAGGGTTGGCCAGCTCAGTTGCCATCCATAATTCGAAGAGTGAACAGTGGCTGTGTGTTCTTCTTCGACGATGGAGGACAAATGTTTTTCTCGCTACTGTAAGAAGACCTTTTCTCAAAGCTGCACTGCTCGTCGACATGAGACTGGTTGTGCTCGCAATATGAAGTGTGCTTGTGTGTATTGTAAAAAGTGTCACTCGCATTTTCGACGGCATGACAACTTCAAAAGATGTATTGCAACATGCAAAAAACTCCTTCCTGTACATATCAGTCAGTATTTGTTGAGATTAAAGCAATCTATATTTGGGGGGGGAGGGGATACCTGCAAAAAAAACCAACATCATCATTAAACCATTGTGTCCAACCGTGAAAACGACAATGGTTGGATCAGCTTCTAGATAATCATGCAACTACTGTAACAGGAAATTTGCACATGCATACACTGCGAAGAGACATATGAAGCATAAATGAAAGTTGAATCCATATCGCACAGGATATCGATGTGATAAGCGTCAATGTGTCTTCACTCATAAAGATAGTTAAAAAATACTTATGAAAAAGTGCAAAGACCTTGTTCCTGCTAAGCAACAAATCTATGATGAGCAAGTGCCTGCCATATCGAGTAATGGTACACCAACATCTGACCTGAACAATTCTTGGGGGAGAAGGAAATGGTGTCGCTATTGTGGTAAGATCTTTAGTATAAATGGCAATGCACGACGACATGAGAGATATACCTGTGTGCTAGTGTAGTAAACCAGATATACTACCTAACTGAATTGGTGTTTATGGAATGCTTAAATCCCACTAACGAAATATGAAAATATGTACATATATACGACATGTGGGATTGTCGAGATCGTCAGCATGTTGTTTTTATTCCAAGAGTGAACATTAAAGATGGAACATACTTTAAAACATAATTCATTTTCCAACAGCTGCTGTACTCGTCGACATGAGATTGGTTCTATGGACGTGAAGCAATCTACCTTATTATGTGAACAGTGCAAGTCTCAATTTGGACGATGTGATAACTTAAAAAGACATCTCGCTTCATGTGATGGACTCTCTCCCATAACAGCTAACTGATGTACGTCCACATTGGATACACTCTCACCTTCGACATCAGACCTGAACATTCCAGATCATTCTCCACAAGCATAAGAGTATGGACTGCACCTGCCATATTGGATACTAGTGCACCATCACCATTGGCAGCATCAATCCTGGGCATATACAATTCTCCGAAAACATCCAGATATTTATGTTATTACTGTGGCAAGACCTTTAGTACGCGATACAGTGTCTATCAACATGAGAAACCTCGACAATGTTCGATGAAGTTGAGCTGGGGCATTTTAACTCATCAATGTTATAAGTGTGGTCATGAGTTCACATGTTACCAGCCAACAGGAAGCATTCCAGCTGGAGTGTTACGAAAAATATCGGACTATCAGGTAAAACTATGTCAAGAGGCAAGTGACAATCATATGAATTATTGTACATATTAAAAGCCTCCTTCTGGCCCCCGTCATACTGCAAGCGAACCAAATGAGAATGGGTTCATACTGAAAGAATCTGCTTTCTGGGGACTAATGAAGACATATGTTGCATCAGGAATGGCGAAAGATATTTGTACATATCTTAAGCATATGAGGCAGAATATTATAGATCAACTTACAGATGAGATGGAAAAAGAAGGTGCGTTAAAATATAATATATGGTTGAATACCAATATACCAAACCAGAACCACACGATAATGAATTTAGTCAGAGAGCCTTCAAGACCTCGAATGTGCCTCTGCATAACATGCATGACATCGAAGACAGTGTTGAAGATAGTATACACAAGATTTGTCAGGAGGAATAAGAGTACATGGGTAAGGGTTTTGGTTGGACATTACAAAGGATCAATCATCTACAGTTGAGAACGAATTCACTAAGGCCATTTTGCAATTAGATACATACCCTACTACAGAGAGAATTATAACATAGCTTCGTCTTCGGCCACTATAATAGAGGTCTATTTTACTGAGGAAAGCAAATGTGCAAAAGGTCCGACCTTCAGATATGATATGTGTTGTGTGGCATTTGGGATAATCTAAAGATACATTGGTACATGAAAAGAAACACACCTTTTACCTGGCACGAAACAGCATGCATTGTCGCAATACTAGGATAGCTGTCTTGCTACGTCGGCATGTAAACTAAAGATGGTCGAGCACTCATAACATTAGAAGGACCTGCAACGTGTTCCACACCTCTGTCTCAATGTGTGTGTGAATAAGTAAATATAAGTGTTTCAGACATTGGAGAGTGCAACCCATACAGATCATTAGAATTTATGAACAACAAACAGGCCAGAATAGGCTGGCCAGCTCATTCGTTGTTCAGACTTCGAAGAGTGAATATCAGATATAGATAACGTGCTCCTATTCGATGATGGAAAATATTCAGGAAATATATTTGTGCCACTACTATATGAATACCTTTTCTACAATAACCAGCTTCAGACAATATTAAACTGGTTTTCATGTGTTTGCAAGTGAAAATTGTGAATTGCAGTTTGTCCTATCTTGTAACGTGAGAAGACATCTTGCACCGAGTAAGGGTCTCCTTGCACAGCCTGCCAGGCGAAGATTAGCAAATAAACATGTGGGTTCATCTAAAATTGTTGAGAGCAGTTCTTTGCTCGTACCAAAACATCCATGCAACTATTGTGACAAGATTTTTACATGTGTATATGATGCAAGGAGACACAAAAAAAGTACTTGTGTGAGGAACGCCATTTGTATTGCATATCTATGTGATACGTGTAGACAAAGGTATGTACATGATGACGATTTAAATAGACGCTTGAAAATTTGTAAAGGAAATACCACTGATGAAAAACCTTAAGGTTTTTCAACCTCTCCGAAGACTACTGTTAATGGCTTTTTTCTGAAGCAATCTGCATTCAGGGGGTTTTCTAAATATTTTGTTGTTCCGGATATGTCAACTTCACCGCACAATGTTTGCTCTTTCCTGACATGTATGGGCACTAAAATAATAAACTAACTAATTGATGAGGTAGAACTACAAGCTGCTGTCAAATATAATATGTGTCTGGACTGTAGCTATACAATACCAGAGTCTGATGGTGGTTAATATTGTACCAGAGCTTTCAAGACTTTGACTGTAGCTGTACATCATTCATCTGCAGGAGGAGATGCGATTGTTGATGGTATATCCAAGATATCTCAAGAGGAAGAAGAAATGATAGCCAAAGGTTCGGGTTGAACCCTGGCTTCAGTAAACCATCTAGAGCTAAGAAATAATAAGTACTATCCACTTAGCAAATAGCCACATACTGATTTTCTCTCTACCTCACTAATGAGAGGATGACACCATAGCTTCATCTTCGACCAGTAGAAGAAGGTATAAATTACTACAAGCTCAAAAATTCACACACAGTTGTTAAACTGCCTTGTATGACATCGGTAATGCAAGAAGGTAGTAACGAGGAGTCAGCAGTGAGGAGTCAGCAGTGAGGAGTCAGCAGTGAGAAGTTAGCAGTGGAGTCGGGACTACGTAGTGGTAGTACAATTTTTTTGAGTTCACATATGCTTAAAGATGACAAAAACCCCTGAAGGTGTGCAATCGAGAATGACTACATGCAAAACTTCTTCGATCGATCTACAATTACACAGAAAACATTGTCGTTACTGTGACAAGGTCTTCAGTAGAATTGACAACGCACATCGTCATGAACAGAGCGAATGTACAGAGAAACCGACCTCCAGAATACTAACATGTAATATGTGTGGTGCACCATTTGGTAGAAGTGATAATCTAGAGACATTCTGGTACATGTAAATGTATGGTACCTTTGGTTGACATAAGACAGCATGCTGTGCTGCATGACAAGGCTAGCCATCCTGCTGATTCTTCATGTAAACTTATGATAGTTTGGGCGCCTATAACATCATGTGTGCCTGCATGGTGTTCCCAAACAGTGTGCGAAGAAGAAAATACAAGTGATGCATACATTGTAGAGTGTGAACCATACAGATTGTCGGAAGTAGTGAACAACAACAACAAACCGACACCACTAACATGTAAAGTGGAAAACGAAGATGCTACCCAGGATGCTGAGAACGAAAATGTAACCTCCAAGTCTGCTGGTGATGATGCTGAGTATGCATATTCTACCAATGACGATGATGTGCCGACCTCAGCAAAGCGAAAGTGTAAACATGTTGCCGAAGATAAGATCTACTTGAAGTTGGGACTGGAGAAACAGGGATTCGAACCTAGTACTCCAGTCCAGAGGTATCTCGCAACCAACCCATCACAGAGGAAGAACATAGATCGTGAACCTTCTGCGAAGGATTATGTGAAGTCAAGCTACTCTGCAGACCCCAATGACCTAGTTGATAGACTTTGGTTATTGGTTTCATTGCAGGGAAGTGGATATCTGTCTGTCATCGGAGAGTTAAATTCTATTATTGATGACCTCAGAGATAGAGAGGCTTTATTGAATGATGTATATTATATGTGTGTGTTTGATTTGGTTATGCATATAAATAAAAATTAAAAATAAATTTGTCCTTTAATTTCTATTGTCTAAGAAATGTACCTACTGCTATGTGTTAGCAAATGTCTTGCTACACTAGCTTCCCGATGCACATTGCCTTTACACTTATTGCTATATGTATGTATACAGGTTATCACAGCAGGTAAACACACAGCATGATGGGCTAAACATGCAATGGAAACTGTCATGTCGACATGCATGATGTCTTCTACAAAAAAAAGTATTTCCACACATTGATACTGTAATGATTGCTTGCAGCAATTCATCAGAGACCCCTTTGCAATCGCACGTTATACCACAAGCTTGTAGCGGTTCTTCAGAGACCCTTGCCGATGCTGGCAGTGTTACAGAAGGTACATCTTCGATCATCGATTCCTTCTGCAGCAGTGTACACAGTCGTAGTAGCCTTAGTGGTATGTATTCCACCATAACAATGCTCACCGATGAGGATGCTCACTTGTTCACACTGCAGGTTAGTTTGCGTTGCCTGTCTTTGTGATGCAAACATCAGCATTGTTAGTGGACCTTATCAGGTCGATTGTTGACTAGCCTGCAAAGTTGGGCACTGTACACTCATTCACCACTTCACTTGCCCAACTTAGTCTTCATTCCAACTATGAGCTTGCAAGGTACGCTGATTCTCGGCACCATATTGGTAGTTCTTGTAGACTATTACAGTTACTATCTTCATGACATTTGGCACTGGTGGGGTTAGCGAATGTCTCGCTTCCTGACAAATATTTCCTTTACACTTCTTGTTATAGAGCTTATCACTGCTGCTGGTAAACACCATATCGCAGTTCAACACCTTGTATGTCGGCTGAACATGCAATGCCAATTTTCATGTCGGTGTGCATTGATACCTTAAGGCTTGCAGCGACTCTTCAGGACCTCTTACCGTTGATGATGCTGATTGTTGTATGTCTTCATTCAATGCAGCAGAGTACACGATCGTGATGGATGAATTTGGACGTAATGATCTTCTTTCCACTCTCCAACGAAATTACATCCGTGTTTACATGATGTTCGCTCGCTTTAGTATTGTTTGCACTACATGCTAGTTTGCATTGCTCCAGTAGATACCTGTGTGTGGTACATATGTCAGCATGATTGGTTACTTTATTCAGTCGACTGATGTGCGAAGTTGGCCTCTCAACTTCTGTACACTTGTTCACTGTATTGTATTGTAAAGGAGCTTAAATGTCCCCAGATTTTATGCTTGAAAATTTAGCAGGTGATGCTGCTTAAAGACTAAAATATAACTTAAATTAAATTAACACCCATGCCTTATCCGAGATTCGAACCCAGAGAATCCCGCAGCCCAGATCGGTGACGCACCAATAAACTGCACCACGGGAGGTCGGCAACACTTGTTCATACTTTCAGTGTCAAAGGTGTCTCTTGGTTTGTTGCTCGCACCCATTGTGTCTTACACCAGCTCCTGGTGTGTGTCTGTAACGATAGCACTACCTTGAATAGAAGGTGTTTGTAGACGGATTATATGTTGTGCCGTGCATAAAGGAATTATTTAGGCAAGCTATCACTATGGGTAAACATGATGTCGTGCACTACAGCACGGTGATGTTGATACCATACTGCTTGTCAGGGCTCCTTGTTACCTATGACTGGCAGGCTGCACATATTTTGGATGAGCGTACATTGAATACGGTCATGTACGAAAATATTTTGTTTTGTTGGCTCATTGCATGATGTGCTTGATATGTAAATATATATAACACACAGCCATTTTATAACTATTTTCCTTTCATACACTCTAACAGCCGACTGGGTAAACTTGGATGGTGAGAGCAAGCAGCTGTCTGTAGGGACCCGAGTTCAAGTCTTGTCGCAGGCTATCACTATTGGTAAACACACCATCACAGTTATCATAGTAGAACAGCTGAACATGCAATACTGGTTGCACAGTGAATGGTTGCTGGATGGAAACTGCCTGCAAGCACATGTATTGAAGGTTCGAGCGCAGGTCAGAGACAGAGTACGACTACCTATAACTGCGAAAGCTCTGTACATGAGAGCAGGTCGGATACATAGTACGACTGTCTGTAATTATGGGAACACACCATGCTAGTTTGTGTTGACTGTCTTGAGATGTCTCGTCGACTGCTAACAAAGTGAGTACATTTTATCTAGGAATGGTGATGCAGTACTTGCAGGTAACTAGTTATTTCTTGGTCGGTAATATATACCGCACGTAAAAAGGCAGCACGGTCATAGCTTCCATTGAGTTCACAACGACGACGAGATGTATTCGCGACCTACAGGTCTTAACTGCTACTCCAGTTAAGGTAAACCTCTGTTCTATGTCTTATAAAAGCAGACTACATACTTAATGAAATGTGTGTTCGTGTGTTGCGATACCTCCTTACTCGTCATTAGTAATTCATTCCGTAATGACCTTACAGTTTTACCATTATAAATATCATCTCTCTTGTACGAATAGTGAAGGTTTTTTTCGTATGTGCTTACAGTTCTGGCACTTTGTAATGAGTTCCTCTCATAAAGGTACACACACTCGACTGGTCTGCCAACCCTGGCATCGTTAGGCTAGTGTTATGTGTTACTATTATAGTTGCTGGTAGCTGGTTTCATTCCACTCGGCTCGTACGGAAGACTTTCTACACAGTACAGGCTTTGGCTATGGAGGACCGGAGTGGGGGGCAATTAAAGGCTTGGTACATGGGTACAGGTCGGAGATGGAGTATGACTACCAGTAATTGTGAGCATTGGAGGCTTGGTATACACATGTGGGTTAGGCCAAGCATGGGCACACTTCTGTGGTCTTGGGCTGTGGAGAGCTAGAGTGGGGGTGGGGATTGTGACGTTATATACAGGCTGCCTGGAGCATTCATGAAAGTTCAGTATATTAGTGCAGGTCAGATACAGAGTATTAATGACTCTCACGGCCGGGTCAGCTTCTACTAGTGTTGTGAGAGACGGCTGATGATTGTTGTTTCGTAAGGAGGTCGTTCTGGTGCAGGGGTGGTGGTCTGGTCTTATATAGCATCATTTAACACACCCCTGTGCTTGTGTTGGTTAGTAAGTACTTAAAGCTATTTTTCCCCCTTAACATCGTTGTGTAGCAGTGTTGACTTAGAACACTTTTTTTTTGCTGCTTCATGATTTCGTTTTGTAATGAGGTCGTTCTGTTGTGCTGATCTGGTCTTGCCTAGCATCGTACAACAATCTGTGCTTGTGCGATTATGCTGGTTAGTAAGTACATCTTCCTTTAGATTATATTTTCTGTTTGCATCGCTTTGTATCAGTGTTGTCTGTATCGTTCCCGCCTGATGAATGACTCATGGTTTAGGCAATTCCAGAAGGATGTACCTCGATGCCTCGCGATGACAAGTCTAGCGGGTGTGTAGGGCTGTGTGAGTATTTCTTTGTCAATAATGTAGGCACACGTCTGGAAGGAGAACACCTCGCCAGCTCGCGATGGCATATCTGGCGAGTGTGTAGGCCAATGCAGGTTTCACTTCCTTTAAACGTACAATGTATGTCGGGTGCATAGGCTGATGCACGTATGTGTAAGCTATTTCTTCTCTTCACATGTCTCGTGCAATTGTGGTTGTGTGGTCAAGGTATTGGACTGGTAACCCAAGGGATGTCAGAACGATCCCCCACACCTCATCGTGCATTTTTTGTGAGTGCATACGCCCATACAAGTATTTCTTATCCTGGCATGCAATGTCTGTCGAGGACATCATTGGCTGATGCCTGGTTGCACCATTGAGGATCAGCAATACCATCTTAACCTGGTTCAGCTCATTTGGCTGTTGCACCATTGCGATCTGCATGCTGAACTAAAATCAATTTGAACCTCGCCTTGAACCGTGAATTTTGGTGGTTGAAGAGAATGATCTCGGATCAAGTACATACGAGTGCTTTATTTTAAAATCTCAAAGTCATATTGGAAAGCAATTTGGTTTGAAAATGACATAAATATTCAAATATTCTGTATTTAAGCTCTCTTTGTCACTTAAAGATACATTTTAGTATTTATAAAGTGAACAGAGAAGAATAAAAGTTTATATTGAATGTAGTTTATGTGAAGATAAAGCACTGTAAAGAATTTTTATTTACTATAAATAAACTTGCTAATACTTAAATGATTAAAAAAATGGACTTGGTTGTTTTGACTGGTAGAATGTAAATTGAGAACTTTTACAAATGCTTAAGATGCAATGTATTTATTGAATTAAATATGGTATTAACGTTTTGTAAAGAGAAAACGGAAGTCATGCTTTTTCCTCCATTCAAACTAAACAGAAAATGGAAAAGCCATTCAGAATATCAGAAACTGTCCTAATTTTCCACACAAGCAAAACCTCACATCAAATGTATTGCTCACGAAAGCGCAGCCATATCCAGCAGATGTGGTTTGAATGTACACCAAAATGTAGCCCTAAGAACAATTTTATTTTTGGGAATTCAAAACAACATTATAAATCACTTGAATATTATTCAGTAAATTTCGTACAACATTTAATTTTACTTGAAATAAATAAAATATCGTACCATCTAGTTCAATGTACACTACCTTATTCTATGATATTGGTATTAAAAATAACGTTAAAATGTGTTCAAAGTGTTTACAATGAAACAAAACAACTGAAACACAGTTTTATCAGTGCAGTCAACTAAATCATATGGTAAAACATCCTAGTGTTAAGAGATAATGTCCTCAAACATGTATTAATTGTCTCGGAATATCAAAATAGACAGTTGTATCATGAGATCACGAAATGAGAGCCAATCACAAACAGTGTTTCATCTCAATTCTAGTTTTGAACCGAGATCAGGTGAACTACGATCGGAAGTCGGCCATTAGCTTTGGTGCAACACTCTTACACTGAACTCGAATCAAACTGAAGATCATCTTTGAACCAAGACCGTATGATCTTGGTTCAGGACTGTTAATGGTGCAACTGGGCATTAGGCATGTCTGGAGGTCGACTCTGTTCGTTGTCTGAGGTGATGCCTGAATTTAGTAATTGTCTCTCAACCGATTCTGATCCTGGTGTGCAATGTCTGTTAAGGGTGTCATTAACTTAGGCGACTAGTCCAGAGGTCGCGTCTTTTTGTTGTCTGGGGTAATGTAAATGTCATGCATTTGGTAATTCAGTGCTGCAGTGCTAACTACAGTTCTGTGGTGGTGCTGTAATGATAACTGTGGTGCTAACTATGCTTATGAGGTACACTTGACTGTGACCCTTCTCATCATTGTTGTAATGGGTGATGCCTATGTTATGAATTTGGAAGTTGTATCTCGAATGGTTCGAATATTACAGGCAACTATGGTTATATTTACTCTAAGGTCATACTTTGCCCTTAAGCACTTCTTGTCATCTGGAGTGATGCCTATATTACGATTTTGGTAGTTGTATCTCAAACAGTTTGGTAATTACAGTCAACTATGCTTATAAGTAAACATACGATATACTTGGCCCAGCACCCTTCTCGCCATCTGAGGTGATGTCTACGTTATGTATTTTAAAACTATATCTCACATGGTTCGTAGATTATAGCCAACTACACTTATAAGTAGACATAGGCCAAACTTAACCTTGGAAGCCATCTTGTCATCTTGGATAATGCCTATGTTATGAATTTAACAACTATATCTTAACAAGTTCAGAAATTACAGCCAGCACTGCTTATAAGTTGACATAGGTCAAACTTGATCTTGGGAGCCCTCTCGTCATCTGGGCAGATGACTATATTTTTAATTTGACAACTATATATTTCATGGTTCAGTAATTACATCCAACTATGTTTATAAGTAGACAGGTCAAACATGACCTTGCAAACCTTCTCACCATCTGGTGTGATGCATATAATATGATTTGTATAACTATATATTATACAGGTCAGATATTACAGCCAACTATGCTTATAAGTTGACATAAGTCAAACTTGACCCTGTGCTCCTTTTCATTGTCTGTGGTGATGTCTATGTTATGAATTAGGGAACCATATCTTAACCAGTTAGGAAATTACAGCTTGCCTTGGAATGGGGTCTCCCCCTGCACATGGAATGCATGAGCAGGGAGTGCACACAATCGGTAGGAAGGAAAACTCGTTTGGGAGCACCCAGATAAAATCAACTTCAATGCAAGAGTGTGAAGTTCTGAGGCGAGGGTGACTCCATACCTCTTGACCCCACTTGCAAGGAGTCAATGCCACATGGATGGGTCAACAGTGGATATTGACCAGAATGCATGAGCATGATGTCGAGAATCCCAGGTGGCCACCATACTGACTAACAAACAACACCAAAATGCAACTGCAGGAAGTTCGGTATGATAGAAGCATAGGGAGACTAGCATTGTGGTTGGAATTTGGGTTGGCATCGTGGCTGCAGAGCCAGGGGGCAGGTGGAATGCAAGGGCATGAAGTTAAGACTTTCCGTAGGATAGAAACATCCAGAAATAAATACATATGATGGAAGCGTCCAGAACAAAACACCATGCGGAAAGTGTGCACTATCAGTAGGATCAGAATGCAAGAGCATGAAGTCGAGAATCCAAAATGGCTGCCATACAGATTAACAAACATAATCGTAATGCAAATGCAGGAAGTTTGGTAGGACAGAAGCATAGAGAGAGAGAAACTGGGATTGTGGCAGATATCGAGGCTGGCGTCATGTTTGTGGAACCAGGAGGCCGGGTAGAATGCAAGAGCATGAAGTTGAGACAGTCGGTAGAATAGAAACATCAATAAAAATACATATAATGGAAGCATCCAAAAAACACAATACAGATAAATTGTGCACTTTCAGTAGGGCCAGAATGCAATTGCTAGAAGTTCACACACACGTACTGGCTGACAAAATCACCGATGTCGTACTGGCTCATGGAATTGCCAACGGGGTATAGGATGAAAGCATCCAGAACAAATAGGTGCATCCAGAATGCAAATGCTAGAATTTTTCACACATGTACTGGCTCACTAAATGGCCAACATCGTACTGGCTGATAAAATGGCCGATGCAGTATAGGACAGAAGCGTCCAGAGAATATAGAAGCATCCATAATGCAAATATAGGAGTTTCCAATGTACTGGCCATCAAAATGGCCATCATCTGTGCATACTGGCTGACAAAATGACAATCCCTTATCACTCATGAGTCAAATGCCACAATGAGGATTTGTCCAACGGGAGCTATTTTTGGGTCGATAAAATGGCCGCCTCCTGGGTACTGGCTGACAAAATTGGCTTCCAGTGCCAATTTCAGACGATTATTGGGGGAAATTCTGTCGATTTTGGACGTTTCTGAAGGAAATTTGGAAACTTTTTCGACTAAAAAGGGAATTTTTTACAAAACAGCCAAATACAAGATGGCAGCCGTGGTGCCACGGTTATGCAGCCAGGAGCCAGTTGCACTACAGTCCCCATTTTCTAATTGCTAACAACGTTAATAAAATCCAACATTTCCGCTGGCCGTGACCTCTGCCTGTGAAATCGACCACAATGGCTGATGGCTCCTGATTCCTACAACCTGGATCCTCGCCAAAATCACCATTTATATACTACTTACGTACATGTCTGTTTAGTTAGGGAATGTCAATACTTATTAGATGTTGACCCATAAAATATTTCGAAAACAAATCAACACAGCTTCTACACAATGTAATATTTTTAAATTTATAACTACTTAATTATTTATGCATGGTATATCCCATGTGATACATACTGTTTGAAATAAGAAATACAGTAAATATGAAATGAATCTTCAGTATTTTACTTTGTTATTTGTAAGTAATTCTCAATTTGAATCTGTTTTGTCTGTCAATAATTTTCTGTACTTTTCAAGGTCAAGTTCGTCCAAGATCGAGCCCCAAAGTAAAGCTCACACCTTCAGCATGGTTGCCATCCTTGTTCAACCTGAATTCTGTACCAAAATCTGATTTTATATACTGTTGTCATGGTAGTCAAAAGCAAGCTGTTACCTCCGAATGTCTCATAGTTATTTTAGCATTGATACTGTGTATGAGAAACTGATTCCATACATCATTGTTCTTGTACTCTAACTACTTGTAGTTGTATTGCAGGTCTTCATACATATAAAAACACAGTTACGAAGAAAAATGTTTGTTGTTATTACAAACATCGGTGTAAAATTAATGCATACATTACACAACTTTAATACCTGCATGAACACCTTGATTATATGAAGCAGGTTATAAAATATGTCAAAACCGCGGAACAAAAAACGAACTTGTAACTGCAACGGAAATACAAAAATTACATTTATTGAGTGCCAAGTCCATATCGTCAAAATATGTTTAATATATTGTAAGCTAGCGCTAAAAATAATTTACTTCATTAGTAGTTTCACTGTATAAGTGTCAATTCAGAAGTGTGTAAGTAATTAATATTTCTCGTCACAGATTTAGAAAATTGATTTTGTTATTTCATGCTCGATTGTTGTATTTTGTGGAATTTTCTAGCCTCTCTGACCCATCGGGATGGACCATACAGCTTGGGATAACGAGGCGCCATTCTCATTCATATTTTGGTCAGAAAATGAAAGTTCGTCGCGTGGTCCCACATCCAATGTACAATCAACGAGTGGCGCACGACAACGATGTGGCTCTGTTTCAGGTCAGTCCTCATTTGAATCGGATTCATTTGCATCCACAAGAGTGTGTGGCTATATGTGTGTGTTAATGTAACTCCAGAATGTTAATATGAGACTTCCCTTTGTGACTAGTTTATTGCGGAAACATGCTGCGTGCATATTTTATATTCATCATTTTCTTAAGCAGTGTTAAAATCGAATTAATTTACTCAACCGCCTACATCTAAATGATGTCACAAAATAATTTTCTGTTACCCAAACATGGCTAATGCAGTTATTTTATGCGTAGAATTATAATTTGAATTCAGAATTTAAGCACTTACCCAATAGTTTAAGAATTTGTTTCTTTTGCCTATAGTTAATTTTTACATTTTCGTTTCAGTACTGTTGCTCTCAAATTTCTGCACAAAAGCATGTAAAGTAATAGAACATCACAAGTGGGAAATGGCTAGTTGTCTTAAGTAAAAATGCACATGATTGACCATTTTTATTTACTAGCACTCCCAAATGTTTTATTAAAGTTGATGAAATGACTTGAATCGTTCACAATAACCTCACTAGCGACCTATAGAGTAATCCATCCCTAGTAGGGCCAAATAAAATAGTAACATAATATTAATTTTGCAGCTTGAGACCCGTGTGGCATTCCACGATCACTTGCAGCCAGTGTGTTTGCCGTCAGCTGACCACGAATTAGTTCCAGGCACCGTGTGCACCGTCATCGGCTGGGGGAAGAAAGAGGACTCCGAAAGTGAGTAAAAGCTGGCAAAACTGTTCTTGAAACGTTAAGCCCAAATACCTAACTAACTACTTGTTGTTGAATTTCCATAGCATTAACATTTACCTGTGGAATGTTAATTTTTTATTCGTCAAAATTAGTTTTAAAACTAAACTTTATTGGCCAACGAAGGTAAATGTGAAATTACAGGACTAAGATGTGACTTTATTTTATGAGTATTCTAAACGTTTTCAAAATATAAATTTATTGCGCTGATGTCGCTAAGCAGATTGGGCAAAGAGTTACAATGAAAACAAATGGACAGCAGTTAGAAATCATTCGCAAATTCAGTGTTTCTTGTTAGAGAAGAAAAATGTGGGAAGTGAGCTGAGCGTTCATTTTATTTATACGGTATACTGTTGTGTAATGAAAATTAATCACCTTTTTATGTACTACTGTGATGCAATTATCCAAATAACCAATCGATTTTGCCAACAATCGTTCATGGTTTCATAGTTAACGAAACATGAAAGACAAATTGTTGGTATGTAGTGGACAAACTGCTCTCAAAATTTACTTTGATATTTGATGTCAACCGTATGTAATTTTATGTCTTTATCACCTAAGCCAAGCCCCCTCAATTCATATCAGCACATATTTAACCCAAATACCCCATTCAAAAACCAACTCTTCCTCCACCTGATACCGTCATTCAACATTTCTAAAAAAAAAAAAAAAAAAAAAAACAATTATTGGCGTAGTCGTTTGTAAATAATTTGCACGTATACAATTCTTTTGTTTCCTTCGCTTTTTTTTAGAATTGTGTTATTTGTTGCCGACAAAATTAATTAAATTGCTTTAATTTTTTCTAATCTTGCGGGTGCTTATTTCATATATCTTTTAAGATGCATTTTGCATTTACTTTTTCAAAGTAAAACATTTATGCGGCCGAACAAATGAAAATAGTGCACACGGAAGGATGCATCGAATGGTATCAAACTTTATGGAGATAGTGATACAGATAAGTACTACACATTATCTCAAAAACAGAGAAGCAGGACAAATATTATACATGTATTTGTGGTTCACCATCTGGTTGTCTTCAATAGTGCATCGCCCCCCTTCCCCCTAACCCCGTGATACAGGCTGCACACGACTGGCTTGCAGTCAGCAGATGCCAGGACGTCCCTGAAACAGACAGGCCAAAATTGTTGAACACTATGTTCCAAATACCAGATACTGTGGCACAGCAGCAGCTGGCGATTTAAATGTTTGATTCGTGACATCTTACGGACACGAGCAGGCCATGGTACTGATTCAACATGACGATGGCAGTCCTGGGCGACCTGTGCCATATATAGTTGGGAGTTATCGTACTGGAATATCGCACCTGGAATCCCGACCTAAAATGGGCGAAGCTGGGTGTGCAGGATTTCATCCACATGAAGCTTGGCCATCAATGGTTCACATAATACAATGACATAGGATCGGCTAATGCAGGCTATGACTCCCAAGATCATGATGCCTGCCATGTGGGAAGTATGCCACTCGATAGGGAGATTGGGACTCTCCACACCTGGGTGCGATGATTATTAATTCCCTTAACGAAGTGGCATTAATTTTTAAACACCATACAACGCCAGCCTGCAATGTTCCACACTGCTCTGGCTTGGCACAACTACAAATGGAGCCACTGGTGTTGCAGAGTTAGTTCCAGCTTGCTTGGAAGCATCTGGTGTTTCTCGCATTAAAGCAGATTCGACTACATGCCAGTGTTTATGACTGTTGGTCCAGGCTTGCAGCACCACTGCTGGGTGTGCAGTCAATAGTGGGAGCGTGGTGTGTTCTGGACACAGAATGCAAGAATAGCCTAAGTTCCATTTCACAAAAATGCATGTATACCCTGCCCCTCCCCACTCACTCTTCCGGAGTGTGCTATGATTGGCCAAAGTGGGTTACATCCATTCTCCTCCCATAACCCAAATTCCCTACAAGGTCTGCTGTGGTTGGCTGTTGGTGTTACCCATTCCTGGTGGTGGCTGTGAGCAGGGCTACCTCTTTGTGCAGAGGTGTTACACCTAATTTGCTGGAGGTGTGCTGTGATTGGTCGACTGGTTCTTGGAGCAAGAAAGGCAAAAGGGGCATTTGGGGAGAGTCGATGTTGCCTCTTCGGAGTCTAGCAAGGCACTGAGCTCTGATGGTGGATGAGGCGAGTGGGAGGGGGTCGGGAGTGGCATAGGTGTTACCTATTCGGAGCCTAGAGTAAGCTGAGATATGATGATTGGCAAAAGGAGGGGGAGGGGAGGGAACATAATAGGTCCTTCTTCTTCGGAGTCTAATGGAAGACTGAGCTTTGATGGTGGCTCAGGAGGGGAGGGGTAAGGAGCAGCATAGGTATTACTTCTTCAGATCTGATGGACGACTGAGCTCCAGAGCTCAGGGGCACTATCATAGGTTCTTCCTGTTCAGAGGTCGATGAGCGACTGAGTTCAGAATTTAATAATGTCTGTTACAAATTTGAATAGCAATAATAACAAATGTAATTTTGACCATTACAAATCGAGCAATGAGTAGTTACAAAGTACTCACAATGAGCAATGAGCAATTGTGCATTGAACAAGTGCAAATTACAATCAATAAGTACAGAGACATTAATTAAAGTAATTGAAATCAATAAGTACCAAGAGAATAATTATGAATACATTTACCAAGTGAAGAATTGCTGAGAGTAATTACAAAAGCTAATTACATAGTAAGTATGTGTACTGGGATCCTAATTGCATATCCACACCCTACCACTCCTCAATACAGACTGAACTCATATTGTATTTGTTTTTAATTATAAACCCTTACCAGCTAGCCCACAGGCTATGCACTCCAGCAGAACCAGCTTGGGACCCAATCGCCTATTGACTGCTTGTCTCTCAGCTACCCCAACACTTGTTATTTGAAATTAAGTGTGTGAATTCTCAGTAAAGTATAAGTTTTATTATATAAAATTACTGGAAAATTATAAAAAAATGATAACCTTCCCAAGTTGGTTACTTTCATTTTTTATTAATACACTGTCTTTTTTAAGCTTCTTAAGAGCTTGATTTCTCACCAATGACTAATGAGCTTTTGTGAATCATTTCCAACAAACCAGTGACCTATCCTTATCCCTTCTAATAACTTTGTCAACTAAATATTAATTTGGAGAATTAACCTTTTGCACTTCAAATTCATAAAAAAAAAACACCATTTATCAGATTTCCATCATAGATTTCAAGGTAATATACTCCAGGGAAAAAATGTCTAACTGAAATAACTTTAAATATTTCATATCACCAATGAAAAGTATATTTTTTCTTAAAAATGCCTTTGAATTTGGAGATATGGACAAAGTCTCAGACTTTAAATGTCTGTTTCCTCTCATCGATCACTTTAGGATAATTATATACAGTTTTCAATAAGCTATTGTCATTAACTTTTTCAGGGGACATCTTGATAGTTCTGTGGTATCTTGAATTATACAGTTTCAGTATTTCAGGAAGAAGAGTAACCCATTTGTAAGTTCCATGCCAAGTAAAATGTTTATATTTGAGCTGTTTTACTCAAACTCTTGTTGAAATGTTCGAATACTGCAGGTTTAATTTTAGATTAAGTTACATAATGATTAATTCCATACTCTGTCAATAGTTTTTTGAAATCTGTATTGAAGAATTCCATCCTGTGATACATGTGGATGTGGTCAGGCACCCTTTCCTTTAAAACTCTAGACATTAAATCAGCAAACTTGTTTCCCACTTTTGTTCCCCAGTGTAAAAACAAACACATATTTTGAATATATATCAATACTAGTTAAAAATACTTGTATCCATTATTGTATTTTGAATGTAATATCACATCACACAAGTCCGCTTAAAACAAGATGTTCATTCCAAGAGTAATAACTTTTCTTCTAGGAAACTTTATGTAGGCAGGCACATGTAATTCTCGAGCAATCTTACTAAACTTCATTATGTACAAAGATATGCACTCTTGGTCAGCTCCTCTATAATTGATGCAATTTCGTTTGTATGTGAATTATTCCTGTTTTGAGGCTATTAGTAGTTTTGAAAGAGTAACTAATTAATTTGTGTTCTCCCAAAATATATATGAAATATTATCATCAACTTCATCTTTAAATATCCCACTACCAACAATTTCCCTCAATAAATGTAATTTAGGGTGATCATCATCATTACTGCTTAGGCGAGAACAAGCATCTGTGCATGTAACAAGATACTTATATTTTTTCAGACCACAGTCCAAGTATCCATTTGGGAGTTTTTAAAACAATAATTCAAACATTTCTTCGCTTGCATCTAATACATTGTCGCCTATTTGAAACTCATTTTCTGGTAAAAATATAATTACTGAATCCTCCAGAAACCATATGTCGCCATATCAATAAAAACCAAATGTCGTGTTGTGAGCTGGTGACTTACTTTTTAAATCGAAATATTCACTAGTTAATTGTGAAATAATTATTTTTTCTTCTTTGAAGGCTCCTAAAATTAATTTCTACTGGTTTATCATTAGATGTAGTTAATGCAGCATGTAATGTATCCAATATACTTGTAACCAGATCAAATATTTCTTTGTTTAAAACATCCTGTCCCATCCATTGTTGTTAACTTTCAAATATTTCTCCTTTAGAACAGATATAACAGTATGCAACTCTGATGTAGCATTAGGCATTTTTGGATTATTTCACATTAACATTCCAGTATTTATATAAACTATTATGTTGGTTTTCTAGCTGCAACACTACTGCATCTAATTTAAATCCAATTCGACTTCTCGATTCATTAATAACAAGAATTATATGTGCTTGCAAATCGTCATTTTACTTTTGCAATTCTGTATGAGTAACTAGACACAATGATTTATAAATAAGATCAACAACTATATACTGTGACAACTCTTCAATTCTTGCTTCAAGTTGCTCTGCAATACTAGTGGTTACCAAATCATTAATTACGGTTTTTAAGTTATCTAAATGTTCGTGTATTATAGTTTCAGTCATTGCACAGCAGCTAGAGTGTTCGCTAAAACTTCCTAAATGTAACCAATATTTTTAAACACTTTTGTATTACATTCATTTAACTTAATTAATGTGACATGTATTTTGGTCATTTGTGATTGAAATACATCTAGTGTAATTGTGTTTGTCTTCCACATAATGTTTATTTGTTGCATCACTATCTGTCACTGCCATACCTACATTACATACAAAATTTCTATTCAAATCACAGTTTTTTTTGTGTGTTCAACTTAAACATGTATGACTCCATATTATTCCACTATGTCCAAACTTTGAGATACTCAATCTTCATCTGGAAGTATAAAACTATCAAATCCACAATGATAACTTCCTTTATATAGGGGAATTGCAGAAATATTACAAGAAAACCATACTTGTTTTTCCAGCAATATAAACACATTCCTTTAAAATTTGTAAATTACATATCACCTAAAACATGATCATTGTAAATATGTTGTAAATTCAAATTATCAATTTTAAACACAATTAACATGTTTGCATTGTTGTGTATATTGTGTATTGCAATTCGAGCATAACTATGTGACAAATAAAAAGAATCAACATTTGAATGTCTCCCAAGACTAAAATAGTGCTGGACTGGCCCCTGCAGTTCACTCCAAACATTATCAAATATAAATACTGAATTAAATAATGCTTTATTTGGAGGTACGATTTTGTCTTTATTACTGAAAGGGAAAAATTGCATTATTTCAATTAACTACAAAATGTTTGTAAACATTTATATTTGTCTTGATGCATTTTTTAGAAAACACATATACATTTTCAAACTTTAAGCTATTTGGATGCTCAATAGTGACACAATGACACATGTATTTCCACATAATGGCAGACTGCTTATATTACAATGTATGTTTAATGATAAAAGTATACTGTGTTTATGTTCAATTATGTTTTCATATTTAGTTGCATTTATGGGAAATTGCACACTTAGTTTCACTACCATCATTGTGGACAGACTAAAGTAAAAACTATATATATGTGTATGTTCACATTCAGTCTTAAGCAATGTCTTGTACATAATGCATCAAAAATGTCGCAGAGTATTAAACACATTAATTACTAAACTACCATTCCAGATACATTTACGAAAATAAAACTATTGTGGTCCAGGAACGAAAATTGCAAAAGATTGGCACGTAATGATCAAGGAATAAATACATTATATAATGTGTGTAAGCAGCACGACATTGTGTATTCTCAAACAAACTATTTAAAACAGCGACATATTGCAAACACTATATTGGCTGACAAAGCAGCAACTATTAGGAAGAACCCATCTACATCCACAGGTGAAATTTAGGGGCTTGGGTTGTAGACTAAGTAATGCATGTTAAAGTGAAAAGAGGTATTGGAGTAAAATGCAGAACAAAACAAAATACTAAGAAAGGTGGGATATTGCCATTCATATTTCCAGCATTAACGGCCCTCGCATCACTCCTAGGTGGAGCTTCGGCATTGAGTAGAGCAGTTAAACCAAGTGGGAAAGGAATGTATCTTTGCCCATAAAAAGTGGTAAGGGAACAAAAACACACCAAACGTGGAGATAAGTGCAAAAAGTCTTTCACGAACTCTCAAAACGTGCACTCACAGACAGAGATATTAATGTATTTGTAAAGAATCTTCGTGGAGTTTTGATGAGAGATGATTTACTGTTGAAACCATATGTTCGTGAATGTATGATAGTTAATATAGATTCGAAACAAGACAAAGGTACATAATGGGTTGCATTTATTAAAAAAGAACTAAATGCAGTTTATCACGAGAGTTTTGGCGACTTAAGACCGTCAGTTCAAATACCCAACTAAAGGATACACAAATAAAGTACAAGTACGAAATTGAATAGTTACCAAACATATATAATTGTTGACACTTATGTTAAAGGTTTTTGACTATAAATAAGATATGCACATATGCATCTGTGTAATAGTAATATATGTTAGTAAAATATCAATTATGTTGATTGTAAGTGGAAACTCCTCACATCTGTGTTCCATTTATTTCCCACCGTTGAATTTAGATGGTGAGTGGTAAATCAGTTTAATTGAGTTTGTAACATATGATAGTATTCCCAACATGGACACGCATAATCGATAATTTACATTCATCATTGGCAATGGAAAATATAGGAGTGTGCTACCAGTGGGGTTATACAAACTCGAAGACTTGGAAACATCCATTAAAGCAACATTCCCTGAAAACATCAACTTTCTGTTACAAGGCAATCCAAACACATTAAGGTTTCTAATGCCCAGTAATGTCGATATTGATTTCATGAAAAATCACTCAATTGCAGCTGTGTTATGATACAAATGGAAACTTTATCCTGCTGATACATTACACGAATTATCCACCGAAGTTAGCATTCTGGCAGTTAATGTCTGTCGTGTAAATATAAATATAGTAGGTGGTTCATATTTAAATGGAAATTGACAAACACACTACATGAATTTACATGTTCAGTTTCACCAAGTTACAAAATAATTGAAAAGCCAAGAGTGTTAATTTATCGTCCTGTAATAGTTGGCCTAATCGTGTTGACGAAATAGTTGTTACAGTTGTCGATCAAAACCGTAAACTTATTAAGTTTTGAAATGAGGAAATTACTGTATGTTTACATTTAAAGAATATTATATAAACACTTACATTACGGGAAACATAATCAAAATGGGTATTGTGTTATTGTAATCAATATGGATATAAAGTAGGTGGTTCAGTTAAGAACTATATTTCATACAAAACTATTGTAAAAAGATGTAAATGGAATCGTAAAGTGCTTGCTTCAATTAAGAACACTGCGAGGTTAACACAGGGCAACAGATTGTTTTTAAGGGAACTAGGATATAAACTTAATAGAGATGGAAGACATACTTAATGTAGAACAACCCATAAGTTATTAAGGTGCTATATCCAACACTGATATACATGTATATGAACCATTCCGAGCAGGACCATATACATTTCCATCAGAATACGGATTCCTAAACAGAATCACGACATTTATACTTTAGCTTCGAAATCAAGTCAATGCTTCAGAGGAAAAATTAAAACGACAATCGCTGCACCTAATCTAGTAACTATAGGGAATGTGAGAAAAAGGATACTTAATTTGATTGACAGAATTGAGTATCTGCTAAATGGTGTTGAAATCGACCAAACCCAAGATGTTGGAATCACTTCCACAATAAAAAGCTGTTTTTCACAAACTACAAATTATGTGTATACAGGGATTATGACTGTATGTCACCACTCTGAAAATTACAAACTAGGATTAAACCCAGGTGGGAAATATGAAGTTGTAATACCATTGAGTATGGTACTTGTTGTATTCGCTGAATACTATAGACATGCCAAACAAGAGTTGGATATTCTATTTGGTAATATGTACTTGAACGGTATACACAATATAGCCAATGACGAGGAAGGTGTAACATTTGAATTAAGCAGCATAGAATGGTTGATACCACATATAGAGATTACCACATGTGAATGCATAATGTTTCTAAAGTACATTGAAAAAGGGAAGAACCTATGTCATGTGTTTAGAAGTTTGAGTTTGAGATGTTTCCTTCATTACCACAATCAGAGAAAATCGTATGGAATGTAAACAAGCTTCTCAAATGAAAAACGGAGATATTACATTATATATTTTCAAATGAGCCAATAAAACAATTTAAGAGCAGATAGATCAGTGTTTGAAAATTGCAATATGAAAAATTTTAAACTTTATCTAAACAGCCAAGCCTATCCCTATAAGAATTTCTGTATGCATTTCGGAAATGGTGAGTTTCTTATTTGCTACAATATGTACAAAGAGTTTCAAGAAAGTAATACAATAATGATAGTGCACCATTCTTAGAACCTAAATCATTTAATATCAGAGAACCTTTATTCATGTTTGACATAATCAAACAAAATGACACTATTAGCAATAATGCCATTTATTCACATATTGAAATTATTGCAAACACACCCAATTCCTGCAAATACTCAAGCTTCTCATTAATTATTCATGCCAGATTAGTATCACATAATGTCAAAGATAAATTAGTTCAAGTACCGATGTGAATCAGTCACTCTTCAACAGTTGACAAGTCAACATATGCTACAATATACAGGAATTCCAAGCTCCAGACAGGGACATAATTAAGGAAGTTGCTATTACCGACCTAAGCAATCACACAATAGTGTTTAGTTACATCCATCCTTCGACTGGAAATATTTAAGTCCAAAGTATAAGAGAATAATCACATGGCTTACCAAAAATCACCACTGTTTAGTTTGGAAGTGTGGGTGTATTATCTGTGGGGAGATACCGAATATATGCACCACCTACTTTACAGATGAGGAAGTATTTGTGTGTGTAGTTGATCAAAAACACATTGCTGCAAGTGCATGGAATGGAAAAATAATTGATATACAAAAAGACTACAATTGCCCCTCCTTCAAAATGTTACGTCAAATGATTGGTTACACATCACTGCTCATCACAGCAGGCCAAAATTCTACATTAATGTACAAATGGTCGCTGATAAACGGACTGGAGCATACAAGATGAGTACTGCATATAATGATAAGTAAGGGAAGCTCTCATTTCCCTCTGTATGCAATGGATGGACATATGGTGACACCAAAGCATATCCCTACTACTAAGTGCAAGAATTCTCCCAAGAATGAACTATCGTTAACAAATGTAATAAAACTTTGATTTCATAAATACTTGTTTTATGTATAAGATGGTAGAAGAGAACTAGATCACTTGATCGTGCATACAAAAATCCAAGTGTAAATGGAATATAACCAAGTTCTTTCAGCAGTTATTACATTTAAAACGGGTTTGTTGATATATAGGGGAGAAATAGGGTTTCTATCTCAGTATCAGTTTGGCTTTCACACTGTAAATATGACTTTCTTCCATCTGGCCAGCCCATTTGTATCAGTAATTTCTGGGAAATCTACAGTAGACTATTAATTTTGGTCTAGAGGAATTTTACATCAGTTTAGTGAATCTTACGAATCTATATTCCATTTTGGTATAACTCACTTTCCTTTGGGTAATGAGAAACCCCACGAATTGATCCAGTGTTCTGATTTAAATAAATGTCCAGTTCATTTCATGACACTGGATACTTCTTTACCTGCAAGTGTTGATGAATTTTTCTCGCATTATCAGGAGAGTTTTACTGATGCGGTAGAAAATATTGTCTTAAATGCTTCAAACTGATGTAAAGATGGGAGCACTCAAACAATTTTTGATAAGTCTGAACCAGGTGGGCGGAGAAAATGCACTCATTTTGAAATTTTGCAGGATCAGAATTTTGAAGGCAATTTCAAAAAATGCATGGCAGTTAACATTAACAGACATTATAAACTCTCTGTAAATAAAATGTCTCTTAAAAATATTTGTGAAAGTGCCTACAATTTTTTTTGTTAAATTGTGTATTGTAAGTGTTTGTGTTGTCTAAATGTCTCTCAAATTGTTAAAATGCTTGTCAAAATGTGAAATCAAATGCGGTATGACACACAGGATCCTAACAAAACTGTATTGTGTTTTACTTTTGCATATAATAAATAGTATGTGAAAACATATTTCAAAGCATTTTAATTGACTAAACAATCCCTCATATCCTTTTATGCATGGTACTATCAATTGTGATGTAAGAAAGGTTCGGTGAATGAACCAAGAATAATTACGTGTAAACGTTTTTGTATTCTCACTCAAATATTTAGTATAACCACCTCATGCTTTTCATTATCAAAAGCTTGACTAAGTGTTGTGAGATGTCGGCAGGACGTGTGACAGTTTATGTATGTGACACAAATAGCAGAACCTCTCACAGGGTAGCTAGAAGGATATACCATATGGTGGAACTGTTGGGAGCTAAATGATGTATCAGGTGATCTCAGTAAGTGTGTAACATATGCTTTCAACCTTAACCTATTAAAAATTATCTGGTTCGACACGCTTGTCATATGAGGTAGACATATATTCATTAATTGTATTATCACAACATTTATTCCTAGAAACTATCAGGATTCTGGAACATCACTGCAGGAGGATAAAAATCCAGCACAGTCTCTATATCACACTTTCCATGAGAGACACAGACTGGTAGTGTGATGACAACTAGAAGACATAATACAAGACAAAATTCTCCGTTCCAATAAGTAAAATAATTGACCTTCACTACAAGAAAGAACTCTCTCAATGTAGATTTCATACACAAGATATTTATTGCGAACAATAAAAACTGTTCTGAAATAGTGGCGCTAATATATTACAGGATGTCATCATCCTTAGATTTACATTATTTGCAATAACATAATATTTATGAAGAGTTGTACAATTATGCAAGAACATGACCGCAACTGAGGTAGTGTAGCCCCATGATTGATGCCTTTTAAAATGTTATATCCCTTTACAATTTACATTTAATCATATTCATTACAGCCCACACCAAATATGATTGGGAGCAAGAACTCAAAATCAATCAGCAATTGCAGGTTAAACTGATAATTAAATTAGCTTGGCATCTGTTCAAATGGTGTACTTAGTTAACTGATGTGAAAAATAAATTGTTGGCCATATTAATCAAATCTTTCCTTTTTGAAACTAAAATCGTTTATACTCACTCTCTAGTCTAAGATGTAGCCGGACGTCGTATTTCTGCTATGTAGGACCCACAAGACATCATCAAACCTTCCCTGATTTAGGCTCACAAGCCTTGGTACATGAATAGATAGTACTTGTAATACCACATGCTAAGTAGTGGGAGGCACAACTATATTTAACTATATATTGTATGTGCAGGCCGAGAAGCCCCTCTTCTGCTCTTCTAAAAGTCTCAGGTTCTCTTCTTGTTGATCCGCTGTAATATACACGACACTCGTGTCACTTTTCCTATTCTGCAATTAAATTAAAAATCCTACCGGGTCTGTGACACATCACGATCTGCCTGACAGTAGGAGAAGATAACATGGCCTTTCAAAGCTTAGCTACAGCTTAAGACGATGCTTAAGTTGCGACCAATCACTGGGTGGCTATTTCTATCAATCATCAACTAACTCTGTTGCCCTTGGCAACTAGCCTATAGCCTCCAATATCTCGCCATGAAAATGAACAACATACGTTACACACTAGAAACAGTGATAATCATAGAAATAGAAATTAGTTATATGTGACACATTAACTGTTAAATAAATATTCTAAGCATTTGGAAATCATGAAAATGTCAAATTAGACCACATATCATATTAAATAAATTACAATTTAACTTTTTATCAGGATTTGCATATCGAAAGAGTAAGTCCTGCTGTGCGTATATTAAGTGGAAAAAACCAGCCGTTAGAGTGTTTTGTACACACTGATAGGTATAAATAAATAAAACACAACAGTTCCACTATGGATTATTTTTTTTACATACCTTATTTTTTCCAACGTCCACAGAATCACAGTATGTAAACATTTATTTAACATTAAAAAAATTAATATATGTATAACACATCTTGAAAAATAATTATATATACACCTTTTTACGACACTTATCTTTAACACAGACTCTTGACATCATCATTCCACAAATCAAAAAAGAAATTTATATACATTACTCTTCTAGATCAGAGTCTTTTGGCATCATCATCATTTAAACAAAAAAAATATTCTTTATCATATGTACAACACTTATCTTTAATACTGTCTCTTCACTTTTATTTACGTTTAAAAAAAAATATTTACAATGGAGCAAATTTTTATTTTCAATTTTTACATTTGCCCAATGCACATTGTGTGATTGATGTCACAGTCAGTATATGCACGCTGGAGGGTCTACCTCCATAACTATTCACTGTTGAATGATGTTAAACCAGTTCTGCAGTAACACTATTTAATGGCAATGATGTTTTTTGGCATGTAGTTGGTCTCACCTTCGAATACAGTAGAGGGCGTAAGTGCTTTCACACCTGAGGGATGATGTTGATGACAATGGCATGTAGTTAGTCTCGCAGTGATACGAAGTCGATGGTATCACACCTGTGAGATGGTGGGTAGGCCCTCGCAGTGGATGCTAGGTTTGCTATATGTTGAATCAGATCTGGTAGATTTGGTGGTTCTTTGGGTTGTAGCTGAAGTTGCGGCTGGTTAGTGAGTAAGAGAAAAAAATTAGTCATTGATGTGGTAGTGCCCCCAAGGCAAGGTCGACGCGTCATCTGGCTCAATGAAGTGCTTGTCTTCCGTGCTTAAAAAAGCCACTTTTGTCACATGTTCAGTGTAGACATTGTGGACACACGAATGGAGCTGATATTGGGTCCTCAGTACCCTTGAATTTCGCTTGAGGTATTCCTGATAATCTCAGTAATGGAGCAACTGCAACACATTAGGTTTGATGCTCATTGTTTTGCATCTACACGGTTCATTCAATACAATGTATGCATAAAGTTTTGGATGCAGGCTTACAAAGTGTGTGATGATGCGGCTGGCTCATCCATCGTTCATCACTCCCATCACACCTTTGTTCACTAATTGGAAACCTTGCAGATTATCAGGCGCATAGTTGGATTTGTCAAACCACGTATCTAAATCTGGGGCAATTACTTTATAAATATAATGGCATGCTATTTCATAAATCAGGGAATTAGTATCGCAGTAGAGGAGGTGTAAAGCATGCTGAGAAAATTTTTGGGTCATGTAGTTATAATGGAAGTCTTAGAGGAATAATTTGTAAATGTCAAGAATGGCAACACCGATGTACAAAGGCTTGTTAAATGTAACACAACTCTTTGACAATTATATATGTACTAGATTTTCATCGACGATTTGTCTTGCTTGAAAGTAGGACGCCCAATTAATTCTGCCACCTCGTAAATCGTGTCATACGCGATAGGACTCTGATGCCCCTTTCCCTGCCGACATTTTTCAGTCTTTCTATAAATGGAATATTGTTCATCAACTTATAAAACCATTTCTCGAAGTTGTTCGCAGCATGTGCACGCACGTTTCTAATTATTAAATATGATGTACGGAGACATCCACACATCCTGTTCAAAGCACAGTATGCGATCAACAACATCGAGTTTGTCACCATACTTCAAATAGTGCCGCAGTGTTTCCCTGTGTATAACATAATTTTTTTTGTGGTGCAAGTATCAAAAGTAATTTCTCAGTTTTGCCATTCGAAAATATGCCAGACAGGGGCAAGAGGCAGATCTGCTAGGGCACCTTGAATTTCATTTGGAAAAGACAAATCAACTCATTCTCCATGTTAGCTAAATCCCATAACAAAAACACATCTGGCTGAACCCACTCAAAATTGCCAATGGGAAGTTTGCATTTCATTGTATGGCTGTATAGGCCTTTCATGTCGAAATAGCAGATATATTTTTCTGCCACACTGGGGTCATACTCATCGCCCATGTAAATATTGTTGGCTTTCGTGCGCCTTCTGGCAACCTGGGCAATACACCTCTAACCCTGTGTTCTACAAAAAGGTACATGTCAAGAGCCTGACATTCTCAAAAATATCTACCAACAAACATGTGTCCACACATAAATAGTGTATGGTGTACTGCAATATTTTTTACATTTGAACATATTCCACATGGCTTGGGTATGAGCATAGTCTTCATCGCTAATATCCTTGACTTTCATTACATTATGAAATGCATCCTTGGGTGTGAGGGATGTACACATCACACTCTCTAAAAACTTAACAAATCCATAAGGAAATACTCCATTTCTCTGTGCCAATTCAAACTGGGTATTGTCTGGGAAACTGTTAGTGGGTGATTCTCAACTGTGCAGGTGTCAAATTACCTGTCAAAGTTTCCAGAAATGTGCTCATGAACTGAAAAGAGTCAATGGAACACAATTGCATGACTTGTGTATGTCATATCAAGTCAGTCCCATTGGGAATGTGTTTGGTAATGTATTTATACTTTTCCAAAGTGAACACAAGAACCAAAAGATCACCTGGATTTTCGATTACCACAGATCCATCGGACTGTGATATTTATCTTTTAACCAAGGGCTTTATAAGAAAGTGGGCATCATATTTCTGCAGTTGATTTATAGGTAGTCTGAAGTTCAAATTACACTTACTCTTTGTGTAGCCGCTCATTTAGCCCACCAGTTGGCCATGGTCAATCACAGAGTCTTTACTGAGCTCTTTCTTACAAATATGACAACTTGTTTGAGCCACTAACATATCTTTTGTCTTTTGCTTCATCGGAACAGTCACACTTGATATTCCTGCAACCCACTTTGTGAATCCAATCATTTTATCCATTTGGTACATACATTCCTCACCCACAAACTCCAGATATTGAGATAAAACTTGATTGTATGAATACACAAGCAGAAGGCTGCAAGCATATGGAACATGCTTGTTTATGGTGGTTGTACTACTTGTATCATTATTGGGTATGCAAGTGGTCATGGACATCATATAACACTTTATGTCGCAGTACATGATAAATCTCAACCATTGCTGTTTCTCATAATCAGTGAATTCCAAGTACTCTTTGCCCTCAGTCGGTATAGTACACCTCACAGCAATATGTTGCTGGCTGAGAATTTGTGGTTTGCGAGTTTCTCCTCAGTTCTGAAATACTGGAAACATCGCTCGCAAACATGTTATTTTCTCATTATGTTTACTTAACTGACTGCGAAGCAATCATGATGAACTCTTTGTAGTTACAAAATGCAAATGCATGGAATTTCCACTGGCACAATTGGCCACCACGTTTAGATGACACGCATGATGCACAGAAGAAATATGCATGGGAACAACAAATCATTCCTGGGCATTACCAAAAGTTTCCTCAATAATATTTATATCTTTGTCTACTACACAGAAGACATTGATGGAAATAGAATTAAGCTTATCAAAACGTTTGATATCACTCAATACTGCAGTACTCGACAATCCTTATGTATTCAAAACCTCACAAGGTTTTGGATATGAATAAGAATTGCTGACACTGACTGTGGCAGGAAATAAACCCACTACTACCGATTATAGCAAGCAAAGGTCTTCCAGTCACTGCACATTAATGCAGGTTTTCTTATTGGCAATAAACTCGGGTAGCCCATGTGAGAGGCATCGATGGTAAATGGCCTATTTCGCGAGATATGGACTTCTATGTACAATATAAGTTGCATTGACCAGCACTGAACTCACCAAGTCTGATTGTGAGTTGAGGGACAATATCATTGACATATAATTTTCAACATCGAACGAATGCAGTACAGGAATGGATTTAAAGCTAAAGTAGAAAATCTCTGTAGGGCCTTCTTCAGCCTAAGTGTTTTATCACAAACTTTACAACTACCGAGATGTGAATTTTAAAAGGTCTGGGTGTTGCCTTAACTAAATTCTGAATAGGGGTCCAGCACCTCGCAAAAATTTGTGAAAAATTTGCATCAGTATTGGGCCTATGATTTGAAATTCGCTCATCTATGAGTCTATCCCCAAATGCAGTGCCCAAAAGAACATGTTGCGATTCGAGCAGCAAACTCTCCACTGAATAGCATGACTCAGAACTCGAATCAAATTCTGACCTGCTCATATCGGTAGTAGTAGTAGAACTCTTTGTGTCAGACATATCCGATTCAGAAGAACTACTGCTACTTTCCGACCTTAAATGATCATGCCGATGCTTAGGACTTAAGGGGAACAACATACCATGCCTAATGTTTCCCTTCCATATACATACACTCGCAATTAGGCTACCGCCCGGTGGCGAGCTCTCTCACCTCTCCTTCATCCAACCAACTCCTTTTCCACTCCCTTCCTGAACTTACTAACCTCTCTCACAGATACCAATTCCTCCCTCAACACATTACACTCCCTCACAGACCTCACAAGCATGGACTCCCTAACTCGCTCCGTTCTCCTCCACACCCTCTGAAGCTTCTCACTGTTGTTTCCTATTCCTCTAAACACCCCCTTACTTAGCTTGCAGTGTAGCCCTCCCCATCCTCCCTCTTCATTCACCACCCTGTACATCCTGACTAGCCGTTCAACTTTCCTCCTGTCCCTTAATGAGCTCCACCCAATTTCTTTCATCAACACTTAAGGCCTATAGTTCCCTTCTTCCTCATCATCCTGCCCCTGCCTTCTCCACCTACCCTTCACCCATATTGCTGCCCTTCTCTGCACCTTTTCCAGTTCTCGCACCTCCAACTCCACATACGGGTCCCATACTGCTGCAGCACATTCTAACATTGGCCGTACCATTGTGCCATACGCCTTCTCCTTCACCTCACAGCTGACTCCCTTCAGCACCCTTCCCAGCATACCCAGAGCCCTTCTTCCCTTTGCAACCACCCTCTCTACCTGATTTTTTCCATCTGAGGTCTCCCTGCAGCACAATCCCTAGATACTTATATTCTGCTGCTTCTTCTGTCTCTTGTCCCTCCCAACTGTACATGTCCCTGCTTATCAACTTCTTCCTTGTGAACCTCACTACCTTAGTTTTTCTTACATATATCTTCGTTTTATTTTTCCTGGTCCACAACCATATCTTATCAATGTCCACCTGCAAATTTCCGCCCCCCCCCCTCTCCCACTTCAGCATACACAACACAATCGTCTGCAAACAATTTTATTTTTCCCCTAATCCCCAAACCCATGTCATTTGCCATTATGGTAAATAACAAAGGACTCAGAACGCTTCCCTGTGGTACCCCTGACATAACCTCCTCTTCCTCCGATATTGCCTGTCCGGTATCAGCGCCTCCACTTTCCTCATTAATGTCCCATGGGGCATATTATCAGATGTCTTCTCAAAATCTATGAAGCAGGCATCCACCTGCTTCCCCTCAACAACTACGTGCACCAGATCCTCTAATAATCCAGCCATCTGAGTCTCACATGAATATCCTCTCCTGAAACCATGCTGGGACTCCCCCAACCAATTCCTATTGTTCATAACCCTAAGCACAAACTGCACCACCAGTCTTTCCATTACTTTTCCTGTACTTGATGTGAGACTCACCGGTCTGTAGCTGCCAGGCCTCCCCCTATCCTCTCCTTACTTATTTATAGGTGCCACTATAGCATCCTTCCAATCTTGTGGTAACTTACCCACTCCTCGGGACTTTTTAAACAGCACCTTTAAATATTTCACCAACTCCCTCCCACCAAACTTTAGTGTTGCATTTCCTATCCCATCTGCACCCCCTGCCTTACTGCTCTTCAAACCCCTAATTACCTTTTCTATTTCCCACTTCCTCATCTTAAACTTACTAAACAAAAGTTGGAGTCCCTGACTGCAATGTTGGATGTTACACAACATTTTTATTTAGCCTAATTTACTTTTGAAAGGTAAACTTGTGAGATTTACTTATGAATCAATCAATCAATCCTTATTACTGCAATACATTTACTTCTCTCCCTCGCACACAAATAACGTCAACCATCAGCCGAAATACCCAACATCATTGATCGCATATGCAGGTTCAGCCACAAATGGGCATAAAGGAGGTCCGTCTTCATTTCTTCTCTGTGACCCTGCTATCCTTGACTTCTGCCACGGGATATGTACCATGACCAGGATGCATGGTTTACGGTCAAGAGAGTGTGCATCCACCTTTCTCTACTCTCAAGATTAGGGTTTTGGTGGCATGTACAATTAACTAGCTTTCACTTGCAAAATGTTCATATATTCCTAAGAGCACATCACCTTTCCAACCAACTAGGGCTGGGTCATAGGTTATTCACCTACAACTGTTTGACTTGGACTGAAATCTGAAACAAACCAGAAGAGAAAAAAATCATTATAGACATTTACAACAACAGAATACCTGAAAGAAGAAATACTAGTCACAACAAATAATAATAAAGTCTCGAACTAATTAAACACATACTAAAGTCAGCTCAAAAATTATTTTAATCAGTTTCAAAAAAATTTTTAATTACTCAAAAAATTTAAACAAGATTTTAAAACACTTCCAAAATTATTTAATTCAACACAAAAATGATTTAAATCAGCTCAAAAATTATTTTAATAAGCTTCATAATATCTTTAAAAATCTCAAAAAAATTGAAACAAGTTTTAAATTAGCAGCAAAATTACTTAAATCATCCCAAAAAGAATTTAATCAGGAATGTAAAATTAACCCAAAATTATTTAAACTCTATTTAATAAGATGTCAAAGCTATCAAAAAATATATTACAACACGATTTAAAATTAATCCAAAACATTATCTAAACAACTTAATAAAACACATTATTTACTTACATTTAAAAGTATGCAGCGTGAAGTAGATGTTTAAACCGCTCTTCACTACGTCGGTTCTGGTGGGGTGATGTGCGAACCACTCGTCAGTCTTGACCTATAACAAAAGAAAAAAAATTATAGCCACATTAAACGAATGTAAAATACTTGAAAACACTAAATAAATGTGTGTGTATGTGTGTGCATGCACATGTGTGTGAAGCTATCACAGATCCCCAATTAGCAAATCTACCCAGTTAACGCATTTCCCATTATGCAAACCTTACACACCTCCTCATTAATGTCTGCTCTGAATCAGTATGCATTTTTGAACCCTGTGTCTACTTAATTTTAGCCTGGAGGGGTTCTAATCCCTAGCAGAAGTGCTTAACCTAATCAACTAAGCTACCATAGCGCCCCCACCTTATATTACTTTAATACAAGCACATTTAATACAAGCACGTATATATTTTTTTAATTAAAAATTATTTTGAACTGATCTCAATTTAATACCGTTACAAAAATATCTAAACTTGATTCTGTAAAATATATAAAAGTATTCAAAAAATTAAACACGAATTCAAAATATTTAAACATGAATGTAGAACAGATCTCAATTTATTAAAAACAATTTGCAAAGAAATAAACAATATTCCAAAAAAATCTGAAACTTGTCAAAAATTATTCAAAAACAAATTTAAAACAGATATCAATTCATTAAAAACGATTACAAAAAACATCTAAAACTAACCAAAAAAATATTCAAACTTTAATTGAAAACAATTCCAAAACGAATAAACATGATTCCAAAAAATATCTAGAACTTGCCAATAAATATTCAAAAACGATTGTAAAACAAATAAACATGTTTAAAATATATATGTAATACACGATTCTGATAATATCTAAACAACCCATTAAACGAATTTAGTTAATTACATATAAAAGTGTACACTCTGGACTAGACGGAATTATTTTTCGCTAGGTCGGTCCTGGGGGGGGGGGGTGCTGTAGAATTAAGTGCCGATGATCACCTCCTCGTCAGGAGCAGTCCTTTCCCTCTACTAAGCAACATCACGGAGACAATGGCAGTCACCAGTCACGGCAGCACGGAAACCATACTAATGCATCGGTGAAGTTCATGAATAACTGATAGAGGTTGGGGGATTACAGCACTCTTGTATATTTTCATCCTGATCTAATGCCAATAGAAAATTTTAAGGAAAAGAATACATTCCAGGAATGCATGCCACAAAAGCAATAAATGACCTGTCTCAATAGACACTTTCAGACAATAATTTACTGTTACGCCAGTCCCAAAATTCGAAAGACTTTTAGAAAAAGGAAGCATTTTAAATAACTCCGAGCGACATAAAAATGAATGTGCCGCAGCGTCCCAATTTATCACACTTCAATAGAAGTGTTTCAAAAAGGAGTGATTGATAGGGTTTCAGAAAACGTTTACAAAAGGATAACATGTAAAATTTATCCATGCGACGTTAATGTTAATTATGTCGTGCCCGAAAAGAATGTTTTTGAAGAAAAGCACTCCATTTTAGGTGTAAACCTGTCACAGTTTTCAATAAGAGAATTGAAAGCATTCCAGTCAGCTCACAAAAAATGTAGAAAGCGACCTTTTGGCACCACATGGAATATGCCCTCGGGATGTCTGTGAATTCATGTTATTTCATAGATGTGAATGCTTCTTTGTTTATTCATGGGATTCCCGGGCTTTATTATTCGCTCCAGAACATATTATTCGCTACTTAGAAAGTTTTTACAGCTGAGGTATAGTGACATATACATCATTCTGCACAACCTGACAATTTCTCTTGGGCATCATAAATAGCCAATAAAAATTATCTATGCTTTACCGAATCAAAGGAATTAATGTTTTAAAGGAAAGAATAGACTAAAGTATATGACCGGCCCAGAACCTATTATTCATTTTTAGAAAGTTGTAACACCAAGACAATTTTCTCTTCAGTGCTGGCTCGCCAGCAGCAAGACTGGGATGTGGTGCAGACGAGCGATGGCCGAGAGAGGTGGGGATGTCCCTAGTGGGCTGGATCTCCCGTCTACTGCCGCAGGCGAGTGGCTATCGGCAGACTTATTCTCGCGCGTGGAGAAAGGCTCGTGGCAGCTGATGTGTGTCGGCTTTCGC
This sequence comes from Dryococelus australis, assembly GCA_029891345.1. Taxonomy (NCBI): domain Eukaryota; kingdom Metazoa; phylum Arthropoda; class Insecta; order Phasmatodea; family Phasmatidae; genus Dryococelus; species Dryococelus australis. The sequence goes on along the minus strand of CM057009.1, from coordinate 261,357,412 downwards.
TCTACTTGTGCGCTAAACATGACTAGCATGATATATTTTTACACATAAATTGTCGCTGTTAACACAAAGGAACAATCTTTATATAATAAAAAATATATTTAATTATACTTCACTGAAAATTCACTTACTATATTTTCAAATAACAAGTGTTGGGATAGCTGAGTGGTTACTGATGGTTGTTGGGCTGGGGGTAAAAGCAAAATGTATACACGATCTGAGTTCAGTCTGCAGTGAGGAGCAGCAGGGGGCAGATGTTCAGTTAGGATCTTGGTACACTTACATAATGTGTAATTAGCATTTGTAATTACTCTTGGTAATTCTTCTATTGGTAATTATATTCACAATTATTCTCTCAGTACTTATTGATTGCAATTACTTTAATTAATGTCTTGGTACTTTTTTTAATTAATGTGTTGGTGCTTATTAATTATATATTGCAGTTGTTCATTCCACATTTGCTTATTGCTCATTGCGAGTACTTACTAATTACTCATTGCTCTATTTGTAATGGTCAAAATTACATCTGTTATTATTATTATTCAGATTTGTAACAGACATTATTCAATCCCAACTACAGTCGCTCGTCAACCTTTGTACAGTAAGGACCTATGCTAGTGCTCCCAAGCTCCAGAGCTCAGTCATCCGCTAGACTCTGAAGATGTAACACCTATAACACTCCTGACCATCCTTCCCCTCCCATCTCTTGCCACCAGAGCTCAGTCTTCTGTCAAACTCCGAAGAATCAGGACCCATTCTGTTCCCAACCCCTCCCCTCCCCTCGTCCACCATATTACTCCAGACTCCAAACAGGTAACACCTATGCTGCTCCTGACACCTGCCCCCCCCCCCTCCCTCAAGTTCCACCAGAGCTCAGCCATCGTCAGATTTCGAAGAGGCAACATTGATTCTCCCCCAATGCCTCTTGTGTATTTCTTGCTCCAAGAACCAGCCAACCAATCACAGCACACCTCCAGCTAATGATAGGTAACCCCTCTGCTCGAAGGGGTACCACCCAAAGCCACCACTAGGAAGGGGTAACACCAACAGTCAATCACAGCAGATCTTGTAGGGGAATTTGAGGTAGGTGAGGGGATGGGGAAGGGGCGTAACTCACTTTGGCCAATCACAGCACACTTTGGTGGAGAGGAGGGAGAGGGGTAAGTGTAGAATACCAGGGGAGTGAGTGAGAGAGGGATTAGGGGGAGCAGGTACACACATTTTTGTGGAATGGCACATAGGCCACTCTTGCACTTCGTATCCAGAATGCACCATGCTCCCACTACTGCGGTCAAATGCAAATACACTACCATGGGATCATATGCATACCAGCCCGTACTTTAGGTATTTACATCGTTGTGGGGTTGCCGCATGATTTCTTCATTGTTCGCTATTTTCATTGTCGGAAAATGTACTTCTTACTGTAACTTTGTAAATTTTACAGTGAGCAAAAAAGTTTTAGTTTAGTTATCTTACATACAATTTCACAAATGTGACAAACAGGATATTCGTATAACAATGTGATCATTTAACATCAATATTTTATCTAAACTGAGACACTGTGAGGTGGAAAAGAAAAAAAAACTGAAGATGTGAGAAGAACTGAAGAATTGATGTTTGAGTACTCTCCCAAATTTATAATACTTGTGCTATTTAATAGTTTTAATTTGCAGTCAGTCTCCTAATGTTGCGTGAGGAAGACTGGCATAGGATGAATGAATCACGGAGATCACGCCCTTGTAATTAGTACATGGATGCAACTTGCCAGTACTGGGCGAGTGGGAGAGTTTGTAATATGACACGAATCTTAGTTATAATGTGTGATGTACCTTACAGTTGTGGATCTCAATTCACACCCTGGCATCAGCGATACTGTCGATTAATAATTACAATGTCTATTGATTATATGCTTTATGCATCGGCTAACTCGTTATCCACTTGAACAATTAATAAATAGGCAATAGTTTTGTTTGTTATGTATAGCCTCGTAATAGCGAATCAATGCAAAACGAACGGGTATACTTGTTTTTAAACTCGCAAATGAGTATTTGCTAATTACCTACGGTTGCGATCCGCGATAACCCCGCGCTTCTTGGTGATGTACCTCGCCGCCGCACCATACACCACATCGTCACGACAAATATGTTGTCCCAATGTTTAGCGACGGCCGTTATTGCATTACAGCCCTCACTCCTCGGGGAGGCCGAGACCACGGTCTAACTTACCTACATACAAGTGTCTATACCATGAACCAAAACTTCTGAGCCTTGCTTCGGCACATGAAAATCGCCTCTCTCTCTCTCTCTCTCTCTCTCTCTCTCTCTCTCTCTCTCTCTCTCTCTCTCTCTCTCTCTCTCTAGTATGGGGCGATGCTCCTCTCCGTAAGCCATTTACCTGTTCCGTGACCTGGGAATGTTGCCTATGCCAGATGATACTGAATACGTGTGCATTGCTGTCCCATCAAATTTTTAATCAAATTTACCTGGATTCCATTAAACCACATGGATTATCTGCTTTAATATAATGAATTACTCCTCTTACTTATCATGAGATCTAATTTGTAAAATCCCTCCCTTTGCAGCACGTGGCACGGGACAAAAGAGAGGAGGGGCGGATGCATAAAGCCTCCCTGACTGTCTGGGAAACACGTGTACCGGAAGTGGCCTACCTCTCACTCGTGGTACCAGCTACTCGATATTTATCAGAAATCTTATACCGGAAATTTTTAATATAATGTTTAAAATAACGCCATATCCTGTTAGCTGACTAGATGACAGTAAACATTATGCCATACAAGTACTGTATTTTAAATTAACATTACCAATTAAGTTGCCTTACGTGCATTAAACATATCTAATACAATGCAAGGCCGTCACATAAACCTCGAAATTTATTATAATAGCACAGACAATTGCATACATATAAACTTTTAGCTTCCATTAGAGTTTCTTTCTCTACACATATCCCTACCAATACAAAAAATACAAATTTTTACATCGTTATTATTATTTTATGTTAATTCTATTCAATTTTACTGTTGGCGCCTTAATTTTCGTGAATTTTTTGCAAAACAGATTCCATTACGCCACTCTTTGTAACTCTGAACACAAAACCTAACTCACATTTCCTTATTACAATAAATATCAAGTGTTATTACAAAATTACTGTGATGATACTGTGTTAATGTTACAATAGCTTTTTAAATGTATTAACTTAGCTTAACCATTACAATTTAAATACCCCAGTTTCCTTTTTTTTTCATGTCTTACAAGTAAAAACAACATATTAAGATATACAAAATTAAAATTTTCCCATTTCACAATCTTAATTGTGTAAGTACCACACCATCTTGCAGTGTTATTGCATATATATATATATATATATATATACACAACAGTAATTTCCATATACATTATTTCCCAACTTCCGACGAGGTATTCCTCCCGCACACTTCCATCCATTCCTCTTTCTGGACACCTGAAAAAGTCTTAAACCTCGAATAATAATTTTTTTCTTCTCCTGAACCGATGGAGTCCACTGACAGTCGACAAATGTTAATTTGTTTTGCCCACAGCGCTCAGTCCTGTTATTCCTCGTTGGCTCAAAGCAAAATGGTTCACCGAACTCTTTTACTTTCTAATGTTCTCTCAGCATCAGACACGTCCTTCTCTTATCATGAGAAACAGACCCTCTGGATACTTCTGAATGGTGACCCAAGTAGTTTCTCAGAGACACGTTTTTCATGTTCAGAACAACCCGAGCACCACTGTCATATATTAAGAAAGAACTAATTTACTGCTGCCATCCTCGCTTCCACTTGTGTAGGAGCCATTTGTGTAAAATCAATCTGCACACATGCAACACTGATTTCTTCGATTTGTCGGCCATCCCTACTCTCCACGCGACTGCATATTCCCCTTGTATCTGCTTTTGTCGTAATTATTTGGCCTCTTTTTCTGTGCATGTGGCCACTCTTTTGAGTACTTTTTCTTCGACACGATTCATTATTGACTGTGGCACGCCTGCTTTTGTCCCTGTTGGCAAGCACACTATGGCCTCTTTTCTTACTATGCATGTGGCCGCTTGTCTCTCCACCATCTCGGTAAAAAGATTTATCTCTGATCGCATTCCTGTCCTGTTCTTACATTCATGAAGTATAATATAAGAGTTTAAAGAATAAAATATGTTTTTTGTTTTTTTTTTATTTACCTCCTATTTTATGGTTTGTCATTTACCCCAAGCAATTCAAAGAGAAGTTAATGCAAAGAGTAGTGGTGAAAAAACGTGGTAAACATTTAAGTTTTCTTTTTACAAAACAGAGAAAAGAAATTAATACAATAAGGTGACAAGTTTTGGGATAACATACTTTCTGAATAAATAAATAGGCATGCCAGCTGACTTTTCCGAGGTAAAAAATATATGTGCTTTCATGGGAAGAGTGATATGATGGAGAATGTCACATTGCAATTTTGAATCATGGCAGAACAACTTTGGAGACAATGTGTACCATACTAACCTGAAATGATGGTACTGCACTGGTGGTAGCAGATGCTGGTAGTGCCTTTTTTTAAATAACCCATAAGTATATTCAAAACTGGTATACTCTCAAAAGTGTTTAAAAGTTTAACTAGTGAGCAATATTGAAAGTTTTCATAGTAATATAACATTTTTTAGGGTCTGATAAACACAAAGTCATTACCACGCGTCTCATGATGGATTAAAACAGACTCTCAAAACACAGCTGAATAAATCAGTCTTTCAGAGCTACCAATATCGTGTATAAGGACGAGCAAGATAAAAAAGGAACGCAAAGTAAGGTAAAAACATACTCTTATATTTAAAAAAATTCCGTGAACATATCACCACTTAAAATAAAAACATTCCTAAGTCCTACTTTAGAATGTCTTTGCCAATAGGAGAGGTGCGTGACGACAAGACATTTGTTCCCCACTACCCGACCAAATCACATTCACCTAATATGGTAGCCTGCGAGGGTATCCATACAACCCTCGTGAATAGTAACTTTACAGTTCGCTGCAGAACATATCTACTAATCTATTGCATTACATAAAACATACATAGATCTCGTCCACTACACACAAACAGATGTAGGTTCTAATATTCTACCAGCCCTTACCTATACACATTCAAGATATTGAGTTTACTTCCATTTACTAGAGAACATCTACTATCAGTATACAATTTCATCTTTCTTATAGTCAAACATTTTGAACTCTCCTCGCAAATATGTCACCACCATACCAGGGTAGTTAGAGCCATCTCAATTCCTACGAACCTTTCTGTTATAAACTTCATTTTAAAAATCCATGATATATTGCAGTTGTTTGATGGAGACATTTATTTTTCAGAATTATATATAATAATTTATTATTTTACACACCCCGATATATCAATGCTTCATTTACATAAACGGAGACCTCGTCCATATCACAGTACTGCCATTATTAATTAAATGTGTCTACTAGCTTTTCCCCAATTCCCAATCATAATTTAATGTATTTATCAAACAACTATATAGCCCAAACCTCCACATGCCCATGAAAATTGTTTAAAATATCTTGTAATATTTTGATGTCATATCATAGTCGCTGCTACATAAACAGACCAAAAATCTATTTATACATATTCTTCCAGAAAAAATATTCTAACTTGTAATATTCCAAAATACCCTAACACTACCTACAATCAATTCCATTACATCAAATCGGTTACACCAACACACTTTCGTTCATACCATCTAGGACAACAAATCAATCATATAAGCATTGCTATGAAATAGTCCAGCGAATTTCTCTGAAAAACATTTCATCATGTAATAACAAAACAAACACACACATTCAAATAATACCAACACCCATACCGTTTACCATAGTCAACGATCTAACCTTAACGAAATTTCATTCCAATATATCATATCACAAAAACAGCAATTCAAATATTCCAGCAGAAAAAACATTCTAACCATCAATACTCAGAGACACCACCCATTTAGACCACACCCTATTTAGACAAGCCATAACATCATATGATAACAAACATACTACCATACCATTCTGTCAGAACATACCCAGCACTCAACCAAATATTCCAAATTCTAACCAGCCACACTATCACACCATACCATCCATTTGCAAAGACACATTACCAGCAAAATCAACATGCCATACAGGTAAGATATATTAAACCCCGACCCATTCATTACGACTACCACCAATCTAAAAAATGTTTAACTCATTATATTTGAGTTTATAACACACTCACTACAAAAAAAACATGCCAAACATCCATTTCTGAAATATCATACCAGACAAACATTCTAACTTGTAATACCTCAAATACCCGAAGAGAACATAACACTCAATATCGATAATCCATTACACTGGACCATATTGGTTATATCAAGCACTTTCCTTCATACCATCCATGACAACAAAAACAACCATATATGCATTCCTGTGAAACATTCCAGCGAATTACTCAAACCATATCATCATAATCATCATCATCATCATCATCATGCAGACTTATACTTCATCTTCAAGTCAGATACGATCTCAAACATCCAATATAGTGTCAAAGCAATTGCTAATAGGAGCTTCCCTTCCTTTATTCACAGATGACTCTTTACAGGAAATATAATGTCATCACAAAGTCTCGTATGTCTCTTCTAATTACCATTTAAATTCGCAGAGAAGTTCATCTCAATAGCTACACCAAACATGCATGTAATGTTCTTATATCATCAGAGCTTACAATTGTTATATATACATATATATATCAAGACATTTCATACAGCAGGAAGGGAAAAATATATTTTTAATAATAAAATGAATAAAAACATTAATCTTCCATACACTTTATCTTTATTTCACACCGTTGTCAGAAATACATAGTATTTCTTACATACACTAAATCATATTCTCCATTCAACAAAAGTATTTATTCTTTACTCTAATTTTATAGAATATTTCATGCAGTGACTACTCAAGGTTTCCCTATTCGCATATACAGCATTGCAGTTAACATATATGTAGGTCTTGTAGCTTATGACAAATAGACAGTTACTATCTACATGTTGTATAGCACTAAACCTAGTCGTGAATGTCTTGCTGCAGCACTTGTTGGCTCCCAATAGACGAATCCTTGCCGATCTCAGTACGTTCCTTCATTGTATCACCTTGCATAAACTGTATGTTGTCATTGTCGTAATGCTTCATTGCGCGAAAAGGACTTTTCGTACAGGCCATTCTCTCATGTCGCCGAGCATTTTGACCGAAGGTGAAAACTCTGTGGTAGAATTGGCACTGACGACAATCACATAGCGATGGTGCAAGCCGTAGCTCCTTGTTAGTTGAGGTCAAAGGCAGGCCTTCGTATTCACAGTTCAGCTTCCCGATATGGAAGCTCTCTGAGAAAACCCCAAGTGTATCTAGCAAATATACAGTTGAGACCAACCCATAACCTAACACCCATACCATCTGTCAAACTAACATAACGTAACCCACTAATGACAAAAATACCTATATTAACCTACCAAAGGTCAGAAAAAATTCAGAAAAAAACCTTTCATTGTCCTCATAAAAATTAGTACTTATCTTAAGCACACATATGTCCTACATGTCTACCATTATTCCAGCCACTTAAGAAAATTCGACATGTCCAAACATCAGAAATGCACTTCAAACAGACTGCGACCAATCAACACTTCGAGTAACATTCACCTTACACTTACATATAAACAGTTGGATAAAGCAGATTAATATTTAAAATATAATATAGCCAAATAGAAAGTCAGACACCATCACTGCTCCCCAAGCAACCATACATTCAACAGTGGCTACATGCTCAAGGAGATTGCAGTGACCTACGACGACGATGGCAAAACGCGCATGTGCTCCTTCCGCCCCCTTATTCGTGGAAACTCTTGGACGTGAAAAGCAAGAAGACGAATGACTGGCTGGCCAAGTACCACCACGGACTGGAGTGGGTCGAAGGCAAGATTCCGTACCATCAGGTGGGAAATGTGCTGCGCGACTAGCAGATACAGTATCCACAAGGACTGGTTTACGTGACAGGGCCCGAGAAGAAGAAATGGCTTAGCGACTTGTGCAAAAACGAAGTTGAAAACATCGATTTGCAGTGCGAGTATGGCTGTCCTTCGTTGTGAAAGCTGGTAAAACTTTACGACGACCAGCACCGATACATCTGCGACATATCAGAACCTGTCTGGACACGTGCGTGGAGAAAATAACAGCTGCTGTACAAATGGTGTGCCTGGTCCTTGGACCATGAATCGGCAAGTTACGACTAGACATGAAGTCACCCGAAATGTACGAGAATTGTAGTTTTTTTGTGGTGGCACATCTGTTCATCATCCGTGTTGTGTATAAGTGCGAACAATCTGTGCGCTCATTTAGCCATCGCCTAAAGGTCTGATCGTCACCACGACTCCATTCTGTCCTACAAACAGTTATACAAACGCCAAGCCTGACTATGGCAGCATTGAATACAGTTTCATTGCAGAAGATGGTTATCTGTACACCTACACCGATACCTGCGATGGTAGCGGCATGCCACATTGGCGTTCGGCGCATTATCCAGTTGTCTATGAACCAACACAGTTTCAATTGGATTGTCCGGGACGATAGTCCTGCATCGTGTTCCACATGACGCCCCAGACAGAGCTTCCCTGTGCCACCAACCAAATCATCGCTTCTGCCCAGCTACCTGCTACCATCCACGCACCAGACTGTGCCGTGGAGCTGTCCCAGGTGGGGCACGAACCTACACAACATCCTGGACCCAAGAAGAATAATACTGTCAGTCAGAAGGCCAGACGTCGCCGAGTACAGCATCGGCACCAGTCACTCGTGACTGTACCCGCCAGGTATGTATCTGCCTCCATCTCGGGAAACGAACCTGCACCTACCCGTCGGGGCACCCCAGCAGTGCATATTCTTAGAGCTGTGGATGCCGGACCTGCTGTTGGCGGTTGTCCCACCATTGGCGAGGAAGATGTTGTGGCACCAACTGCTACGGAAGAGCAAGATCTGCAGTGCTGCTATGATGATGTGGATGGTCAACTGGGGACAGCTGGACATTGTCATGATCCAGAGACTAGTGCTCCCTTTAGCAAATAGCTAATGCTTACAATCATTCGAGAACTGCTTAGCCTTGTATGTGACAGTTTTCTAAAGTAGTTAACTACAAGAACTATTTTATTAATTATAAATGTGTTTTGTATTGACTATGCACTAAATAAATTGTTTATGAAAAGGTATTTGAGTGTTTTATTAATTTTTTTCTTTCTGTCAGTTCTTTACGATATAATTAATTTTACTTTATCTTAAATTATTTCTTTATGTGAAACGATAGTACTCCACCGGTGGATGAAGATGCTGCTATTTATATAGCCATCGCAGCTGAAAGAGTCTATGCCGCTGGTGAAATAGGAGACATCTCTCTCGAAGAAGAAATCAATGGTGAGAAACAATTAGCGGGCAGTATCCACTCCACTTAAACGTACGTAGCCATGGATTACCTGGTGTAGAAGCTAGCAGAGAAGGTGTATCTTTCACGGCAGCCATTGCCAAACTAAGCCTCTCAGCTGACCTCCCTACTGCTTATAATACATGAATATGCAACCCTTATGATGTCATATTGATTTTGAACCAATCGTATTGCACCATTAATACACTGTAACATTGTGCTGACACTGACCAGCCAATTACAGAGTTGCCATTTTACTACAACTGACCAATCACGTGATTACAGCTGGCCAATCATGTAAGGTGATGGTGATGGTGGTAGTCGGCAAATTGGAATATTTCGGGCTCTTTGTGTTGGGTGTGTGTGTGTGTGTGTGTGTGTGTGTGGTTCGCAAATCAAAATTAATTCCCCCTATTTCATAATAAGCTTATGTAGTCCTACCTCCAAAAGCTGGATGGTGAACATTTTCTTTAATAATCTCGCTTTAAAACTATATTTACAGGTCCATCGATATATTTCGTCACATCCTGGTTAAACTGTAATTGCACTTTGCAATAAAAGTGTCTAGGACTACAGCAGGCTCCCACCACGATTCGCCATTGTTCGATGCACAACTTGGACTTTGTACTGAACAATGCAGCACCATGGCTGACCACCAAAAATCTTCCCAATTGGTCTTCGCACGAACAGGACTCTTCGGACAGACTGCCCTCTCATACCGACGAGCATTTTGAACATAGTCGAAAACTCGATCGCAGAATCGGCACTGGCCACAACCAGTTAGCGATGATGCAGATACAAGTTCAAATAAGTATGAGAAATGGTCTAAATAAATTTGGAAAACTGTGTTTGCCAGGTTTCCATACCTTACTTTATTTTTATTTTTTTTTGCTAGTGCTGTCTGCAGTGGTAACATCTTCAAACTGAGTATTTGCAAAAATAAGTCGAAACTCTTTTAGACATTTAAATGATTGTGGCTAGCATTAAAAGAAAAGTTTCATGATAAAGTGTAATCCGCATGATCTACCATTCAAAGGTGTAAAATACAGAAGTATAACTTCTGGTTTGTCCTCCCCATATCAAGATAGATTTGACATACAATAAAATTCATAAATAAGAAGTTGATATCCCCATCACATCACTGGTGAAAGCTAATTTCCTAGATAATTCAGTAGTATATTATGGTGCGTGCGATATCAAACGAAGTTGCGGATATAGAATACATCATTCTGTACAAAAACGAAAAGAAAATAATCCACAAATGTAACACATGCTATGGATAGCAGTTACAAAAGATTCTTTTAATAAGTTCATCACAATGGAGGAACTAAAAAAAGTGTACAGGAGCGTAATATTTCTTAAATTCTATTCGTAAGCAGACTTCACTCAGACACGTTGGATGGTTATTTAATAAGACTTTTTTCTGCTGGAGCTCTGCTCATCGTTCGGCGACCTACCCAGGCCGCCACCTTTATAGTTTAATCTGTATTTGAATTAATCTACACATGTTAAAAATCTATTTTTTCCAACGTACCTTAAAACTAAAGGGAGAGTCGGTGGTACTAGGCAGAGATGGGATCTGTGTGCATCTCTGAGCTGAGCCCCATAAGCCTACACATGCGGAAGATTATAACTACAAGCCTATATGCTCGCGGCTTTACTGAAACAGGCAAACAATGTGCAATTTGGGGCATGCTTACCTCCCATGCTAACCTAAACCGTACAACAAACTCGTTGGGGGGGGGGGGGGTAATCCGGCAAAGGCACTGTAAAAGCCCCTAGAAAGGAAATAATAGTAGAATTTAATGTAATTTATGAATTATAAAAAGAGTTCTGCCAGAATAGAGGATGGAAAAAGACAATCTTTATTAAAATTGTGATTGAAACAACAGTACAGAGAGATTATAAAAAAGGGGGGGAGTTGTATTTGCCTTAGTCGCGCTGTTAATAACCAGGAGTTGGAGACTCTCTAGTTGGACAGCCTGCCATTTGCGCTTGTGTTTAATGGTGCACCAGAGAGCACTTCCACAGTACCAAGGAGTGGTATTTGCAGTAGGCCATACGTAGTGCAATCACGCCCCCCCCCCCCCTTTTTCTCCTCACTCCGCCATGGGAAGCGCGACTCCGACTCCCTTGTGCTGCGCGAGTTATTCTCGGTCTGAATTCACTTTGAAGTGTCTTCTTCATCGTCCATGTGGTGGGTCTTGATGACAAGCGTTAGGTTCTTGCAATGATACAGTCGCCCTCCACCGAACCTGGGGCTGTCTGATGTGTGGCTCTGGGTAAATAATACTTTGCAGTGTGTAGTGTAATTACAATATAACATCGTAGTTCCCCCCCCCCCCCCCCCCAATGAGCCCTTGGCTGTCCAAGTGTATGTATATAGCTTATGACTCCGGGCACATAGTGCTTCGTTTCATCTGGTGACAAGATGACAGATTCGATAGTGTTTGTACATTTTAATTGAGATATGCTGGGCCACAGTAAGGTGGCCGCTAAGTGCTTGTTTGTTTGTAGGTATTAGAGGCGATCGCTGTGTGAATATGCATGGCTAAGTCACTGTGGCGGTCTATGCGCCAACAGCGATTTAGACTTCTTTTATCGCCGTGTGTCATTTGGGTCATAATTCCCAAAGCTGTTAATATGGGGATTTGTATTGCCCTGAGCAGAGAGATAGAATGATTTTGCCAGGTTCTGGATAACCTCCAGCAGCATGGGTTTTTGCAGCTCGAGGTGTAGCTCGCTGGTTGGGTTGCATCTAACGGGTGTGCAACTATTTTTAGGCATGTGTTATGTATCCGCTACAATTGGTCAGTGCATGTTCTGGCACAGTAGGCCCAAGCAAGTGCGGGAAATGTTAAAGTTGGTATTGTGAAGGATCTGTATTTTATGATCCCACTTTCTGTAATCAAGCCACCATTTTGGTTAAATTTCGAGTAGAGTGCTGAAAGTCAAGAGCTTGATATATGGCGTTTTTCGGCAACGTGGCATCGCGATGTCATCCTTCTGTCCATGATTACACCGAGATATTTGACCTCAGTTTTGTAAGGTATTTCCTCTTGGAAGACGATGAGTCAGGATAGGTTAAGTAGTACTTCCTTCCGCGTATATATGACGGCCTCGCATTTGCCGTCGTTTATTTTAATGCCCCTTTTGCGGAAGTACTCTTCAAGTGTCTCTAAATAGCGTTGTGCATATTGTACTGCCAGACGGGGGTTTGCTGTAACAGTGTACTTATAGTACTGTGTCGTCGGCGTACACCAATGCCTAGCTTCGCATGCTTGATTGGGGGGGGGGGGGTTCGCAGAAGGCTATGCACACATGTCCTTGGGGAGCCACGGTGGTGTAGTGGTTAGAGTACTCGCCTTCCACCTTTGTGGACCGGGCTTGATTACAGCAGGGTTGCCCCCTGATTTTCGCATGTGGGAATAGCTGGTCGGTGAAATTTCTCTATGGGAACATCCGTTTCCGCCGCACCGCCATTCCGGCGCTGCTCCATCCTCACCTCGCTTCACCTTCGTCAACTCTCAAGATCTCGATTTTAAGAGCTGCCCAAATCTCTCCACTCTCAGGTACTAGTATGCTCCCATGAGTAACACCAGCCCTCATAACTCAATTTACAGTTTCTGCGTCATCTGTAGTGACGGCAAGGCAGGAGGTAGAAGTGTAATAGCTTCACATAGCAATCGGGGCAACTTTTGTCAATAATTTATGATTTATGAATTCCTGCGTGTGAAACATTTCCAAAAGCTTTTTTCACATCCAGGTGACCCGCGGTAGTGTATTGCCGTCAGAAAATGTTTGGGTTATAGGCCTATATTCAGTTAGGCGAAATAACCGAAATGCGATTGAGTGCTTCTGCCTAAAGACGAACTGTTCATGTGGCAGAATATTCGCTGTTGTGATGTGTTAGCCAGTCTGCTGAGTAGCACTTCCTCGTGTATTTTCGATGGTACACTCCTAAGACTAATGGGGCGGAAATTTTGCGTCAGTGTTTTATGTTTTTTCAAGTTTTGGGAAAATAATCATATTGACTACATTTCGGGCAGTTGAGAAAAGTTCTAGTTTAAAACTAGCATTCATTCACTCAACAGTAGTCTCGGGTGTTTAGTCGGGGATCTTTTTTGAGTATTTTACCCTGAATTACGTCGAATCCAGGAGTCTCGGTTTTAAGCAGTGTATAATACATTTAATAACGTCGGCGTGTGTATATTCTGGCTCTGTTTGTGTGGGCTGTCGGAGTCTGAATTGTATCTCGTGATATATGCGGTCTGTTTTTTGCGTGTCTTTGGGTACAGTATTGAGCCTCAGTGGCCGTTGTAATACATTTGCGAGACTTGTATTGTGGATTAAATTCAAATATAGCTTACGTTTTGATTTATTCTGAAGTTCTCCGCTTTTGGACAATAGATAGCTAATCCACACATCCCAAAGTTTGACGACTTATACTGTCTAACGTGTCGCAGTTTTAATCTGTTAAAAAACATGATATAAATTATATTTTCGTCGTTCTTAATATGTGCTGTATTTTCACACATATTTCACATCAATTTCACATGTTACCTGTGATAGTTAACTTTGTGCGTTGATTTTGAGTAAAACACATTTCTGCTTAGCCTGTTCCTTACATATAGGTTACATCTAGTTTAGGAAAATCTTGCCATGCACAAGTGTGGTTTTGTTACAGTGGATCGTTGTAATGTGTGTTTCTGTGCAAATACTGCACTAAGTTATAGACTCTGTCTCTGTAAATCTTACATCACATGTCGTCTATGCTTCATTTGTCGTTCTGACTGTTATCTATCTAGCTGCTCATTGTAGTGGCGTTGAAAACTGCGCACGATTACTTTAGAATGTAAAATACTGAACTTGCTTTTCTTAACTTTCAACTGTGAATAAATATTTAAAAAATATTTAAATTACTCAACTCTTCAACAAAAACTCAACAAAAATTTTTACTAATATTTATAAATGTCGAATATGGTTTCAGCAACTGAATATGAGCCAGCAGTGAACGAAGTGCAAGTTCCAGTTCTGAACCGCGAGCTGTGCAACATTTGGCTTGAACACAGAGATCTCAATGTTACAGAAAGGATGATATGTGCTGGTTATGCCGAAGGAGGCAAAGATGCATGTCAGGTAAGTTACTACATTTCTAAGTATCAAATTAAGTTTCGTGTGAGTGACTTTATATCAGACGTCATTTAATGTGGCTTTGAGTAATTCAAGACAGGTAATTACATTTCTGCCAAACAGTTTTATGTTCATTTGTTTGCTGTTGATCAGAAATCTTATAATCATGAATGGAATTTCTAATCTTCGTTGAAATTCGTAAACCGTAATTTATTGGCCAATGAGATGTCTCTTATCGTCAATAATGTTTATCTTCTATTATAATACTCATATTTGATATAATTATACCCTTACGTTATACATAACACGCATTATATCATTTATGTAGCTGATTCAGAGTGCTTCTTTATATAACACATGATAGAATTTTGTCGGATACTTACATTAAGTGATGTCGCCGCCATACCATTTGTTGCATTTACCCCACCATATAGTAATCTTAAACCTACAAGGAAGATATAGTTTAATTTTCGTGTACCCATGGATGCCGATATACAAGTGAATATCCATAGACCTAGTGCAATGTTATAGGCAACTGTCAGAATAGAGACGAAAATAGTGTTCGCATCATCCCCACTAAAAGTGATTTAGGGCAGCTGAAGTGTGAATACGACTACTGAAAACACAACATGTCGGATTGAGTCCCATTCGGAGCACAACAATGCAATTGGCTCCTGTCACAGTTGTCCGCCCGTTTCTTCAAGGAGAATAGTTGAAAATCAAAACTTTCGACTCAATACGCCTTACAATAAAGCCAGTGATTGTTTGCGGAAAATAACTTTATAAATCATTGGCTCATGATCAAATATAGCGTGAAGGGGCAGGTTGATTGAAGAACTTTACTCATTCAAACACAGTTTCACAGCCAATAAAGCAAAAGTTTAAAGTGAACACTGTCTACTTGTTAAATTCTACATTTATTTTTACCCATGGCATTTGTAATTTTTTTGTAATATCCATTCGTACGCATTTTTCTCACAAGCACATTCAATATTTGGTCAAATTTCCTTAAAATTTTACACAGTGTCTCTGTTTTGCATTAAAATTTTTATGTACTCCCATAAGAGTAAATGGCAAGGGATTAACACTGAGGACCTTGTTAGCCAATTAACGGGATCTCTATGGTCTATACTTCAGCACTTCTTATTGAGGAGCTCTTTAAAGTTCCTTTCAGTTTATTTGTACTAATTCGCCAGTTCTTAATATAAAATTCGCCATGTGACTAATAAACATTGTGTGTACTTTTATAGCTCTCAAATGATAACGTCTAAAGCAGCCATAAATTATGAATCATGGGTTATTATGCCAGATGGGAGGGCCTTGAAAAGTGCTCACTTTACCGTGAATAGCCTACAGTTTTATTTGTCCCGGCAAACAATAAGCCCATCTGCAAGGAAGTTAGTGTAATACTCTCAATTCGGAGTCTTTGGAAGCTAGGAATGGCCTGTTCAGAACCTACCAACAAAGTCACGCCAAACATCTAAAGAAACTTGCCGGCTATGATGAGCGGCTACAAATACGGAATTATGTCCCTCCGAATAATTCACTGTACATGATTGTCATACATTCACGAATCGAGAAAGTTTCGTCTATACAAAATATCGCTCTAAGCTAGTTCGAAACTTCTACGTTGCGGTACAGAACCCATGTAACGCCTCCACAAGTTGAGGATGAAATGGGTGTAGCTCTCCCTTCATCATTTACCTTTCGTCACAAGTATGTATGCAGGAAGTGTACAGTATAATGGTAATGTCGGATCGGGGACGACGGCAGCTGGCATAGACACCAGGCACCGACCGTTACCATTTTGAATTTCCCTTTTTGCTCTCTCAAAATTTCCCTTTTTCCCTCAAATTTCACCTTTTTCATTAAAATTTCCTATTTATCAATCGAAAAATACCCATACCCTTTTTTATCAAAAACAATCCCTTTATTTGCAATGAAGATCCATTGGAAGGATTTGGGAGGATCGTTTTAGCTTCGATATTGAACTTTGACCTTGACCTTGACCCTGTGCCCGTGAAATTTAATTACCGTAAACACAAAAACTTCCCCAGAAAATACAACAATTAAAAAAAATCCAACAAATTCCAACAAATTCCCAAAAAAAAAAACCAAGACACTTGACTCAAGACCCAAGACTTAAAACCCAAGACCCAATACTGAAAACATAACACTCAAGACTCCAAAAAAAAACTCAAGACTCAAATCACTTCAGAAATTGATTCATTTACACTAAAATCGATCATTTTCCATTTAAAAATTCCCTTTTTCCCTGCTGCAAAAAGGCTCCCCCTGAAAATTATTTAAAATTATTAAAACATTCTGACTCCCCCGCTGGTCCCATCCTGCCACCATCTGAGTAGCCAGTATATAATTTGCATTTCATTCTCTATCATTCAACCTAGTCGTCCGCCATCTTTGTTCAACTTGTAAAATTTTTACCATTTCCCCCTGGAAATCGACTAAATTTCCCTAAAAATTTACCTTTCCCCCTAATAATTTCCCTAAAAATTCACCTATTTCTCTGAAAATTCCAAAAAAAGATTATGAAATTATTTAAAAATTATAATAAGTTTGCAAAAATGTAAATAAATGCATCTCAATGCCTCGGATTTTGATTGATTTTCCTAGAAAAACCTCCATCGGCCAAAGTTTAAAAAAATATCTGTGCTTGTGTGGCAAGAGCAATTTCACAATCCTGCGCCTGTACAGTGTCAGGTAACTGGACTCATACGTGCCCCCAAGTCGTTTTCTCACATCTGCACCTGTACGGTGTCGGATCTCCAATCCCCTAACATTGTGTATAAGTACAGGTAAAAATAATAAATGTGATACTGCATCCCAGGTTGTATCTTGTAAAAAAAATAATTGCATTTTAATACTTTTTTTCATTTCGTAAAAATACATTTTATGAAAAAACAATCGGAACGTATTTAACCCTGGGATTTCCGGATCTACGCACCACCAATTCTCTAGGACGAGCTCACAAGAGTGCCGACTGTGGCCAGGCACGCCAGTATAGCTTATCACGAAGGCAAGGCAAGAGTAGTACGCTAGCTCTACATACTGAGTGCGTGTAATAATATCAATCAGCAGCTACACGGAGGCATCCCGTGGTCCAACTAGGCCTTGGCTGGCTTAGACTCTCGCGCCGCAATACATTGCGTATTAAAACGTAATGTATGTGACTGTGTTTCTGTACAAAAACTTTTGGCTTATGCATGTACTCACCCATGCTTCAGGGAAAAAATTACTCGTTTGACAGTAATTGAGAAAGAACATTACTGACTTTGCAGTGACACTTTATTAAAAATCGCAGGAATAAATTCGGAATAAATGTATGGCGTTAGACAAATTTTGGACAAAGAGTATAGGGTGATATAGGGACCCCAATTCGTATACCGACCTGGGCATTGGGTCTTTTTAAAACGAACTTTTTACATGGTTTTCTGTCTCTTTCTATGCTTATACACACACTATGTATATATTACATGTTTTATGACAAAGCACGATAATATGATTAAAAAATACATATTAAGCTAAAAACGGGAACATATTTACTTAAATTAGTTCGTAACACATAACGTGTTTCTTGAAGTCTATATAGGGTTTATGGAAAGTAAAGATCTTTTATGTTATTTTTTAACTGATATTTTTAAGGTGTTTTTATGTTTCAAGTGTGAAAAATTCCAAGCCTTGTTAGATAGCTATGATGGAGGTCGTGGCTCCATGGTCGTTGAGGCCAAGGACAGGCCTTCGTAGTCGCAATTAATCTGCACTGTATAGCGAGAGAGAATGTTTCCAAAATCGATGTTAACTTCCCATGATCCATGACTCATGATTGCAGTGCTAAGTATGGTGCCTGTGGTCCTACGTGTGGCGTGTGTGTTGCTGATTGTGGTGCGTGTGGTGCTGATTGTTGTGCATGTGGTCCTGATTGTGGTGCATGTGGTGCTAATTGCGGTATGTGTGTGTGGGTCGCAAGTTAAAAATAAATTCTCCCTATTTTAAAATACCTTCAAAATCTGAAAGGTGAACATTTTATTTAAAAATCTCGCTTTCAAAACATTATATCCATGTCCCTCGGTATGTTCAATCGCTTCCTATTTAAACTGTTTTGCACTCTTCTCCAACCACGCTTCGTCATTGGTCGATGCACAACTCGGACTTTGTTACTCACGCTGAACTTAGAAAAATTTTATTCCCTATGTTGAACGTAGAATATTTCCTACTCCTATGTAATGCAATGTGTACTGCTAGGACATGTAAATTTTTTCACTCATGTAGGACTTAGAATATTTTTCATGTTGTTTAGGCCTTAGAAAATTTTTAAGATTGTGTAGGACTCAGTATATTTTTTAACTTAATCACTTCCATTCTACCCCATACTAGGACTTTGAAAATTTACCTCTGGTGTAGGACTCAACCATTCATGTAGGACTCTGCATATACTAAAACCAGACCAACACAAGTAAATAAAAATATATTACTTTCCACATAAATCGTATGTGTATGTATCTCCTACATAGTGTACAAAGGACTGTTGCATGTGGTGCCATTTAAGAAAAAGTTATGAGAAGATTTTTAAAAAATAAAAGATTTTTTAAAATTATTTTTTAAATTATCGTACAAAAAGAATTATTATATAAATACAAGTTTTTTTTCAGTTTTGGTTGATAACACCTAATGCCAATCTCCAACAGCAACAGTTTTTTTTTCACTCTTGCATATCGATTATGAAACATATGAGTCACACACTGCCCTCCCGATATTATTCGGGCTTGGGACTGGCAACACTACAATGATATAGTGCAGTAAGGGTTAGAACGCTGAGAAAATCTCGCATACAATTATAAAATATCTTGAAGTCAGTGTTAATGTTTTTAAATAAATGTATAATGTAGGGAATGCTAACACAAATATACACAGTAGGGACTATGTCCCACCCAGAGTATAACCTTTAGAATCTGTTAAAAGGATATACAAATTGTCTACATGGTCAGTGCTCTTCTCCTAGACACATTGCTTTCTGTGCAGCTCTTGTATGTCAATTTTTTTGTTTCCCCTCTTCTCTTACCAACCAGCAAGTTACCGGAGTAGACTTACCAGGAATGGTCATCTGGATCATTGGGTACTGAGTCCTACCACAACAAGGTGAAAAACTCCAGTGTGCTGCAAGGCCATTTTTTTAAGTCAGCTTATCCCTGTGGCAATGTATTCACTGGGTCCGTACATAATTGATTCTTGTCATCCATCCATACAAGAGCCAAATAATTACTGCACTCTGAATACAACTTCTTTTTGTGTGACCTTATACCATGTAAAATAACTCCCAAAGCCTTATGTCGTTTAGAAAACTGACATAGTCCTCGAAAGTAATCTTGTTCCTAATAATGCACTTCTGAATTCCTTTAGCCTTATTGTAAACATCGCCTGCACATATTTAGGCATACGACTTAGCACGCAGGCCTATGAACTCTGCCATAGGTACACCATAGCATTCATCCTTGAACGTGTCGATGACTTTTTTGTTCTTGAGCGAGTAGTAAGGATGGTTTGTGGGATAGCTACTGGTGTCAAATTCGTCTAGGAAAGCCGGATCAGAAGACATGTCATGATAAAAGTCCAGAGTTCTTATCTCGTAGATAATACTGTCAGTGTCCATGTAGGCCAACTGCAGGTTCTCACCATGCCTTGTCTTTATTATTCGTAATGAAAATGATACATGAGTACCTTTGACCAATCCAGTACTGTCATGCCAGCATAAATTAGCTTGTCGAACAAGATAGCCTCATGCTCTAGCTTGACGAGCGATAGGTTCTTCGAATAAATTATTCTGTCTTTGAAGGCTGGTTTTACGACAAGTTTCTTGAGTTACTTCTTCTTGCTGTGAGGCTTATTCTCTGTCTATTATAATTGTTTTCTGTGAGCTTGCTGAAGACTGCCTGGTTTGCCAGGTTGAAAATTCTTTTTTCAAAATCGTTTGCTGCTGCTGCACCTCTTGCGGTATTCAACTCTATGTATTGCTGTAGCCAGACACACTGCTCGAACTAGCACAATGTGAATCTTCTCAATTTTCAATCCATGGGTGACAGCTTGTTTCAGTGTGACACAGTGAACTATATAATTTTTCTTGCTCGTCAGTGTAGTCGTCAGTTTCTTCTGCTTAGATTCTGGTTGTCATTCATTAATTGCCAGCAATTGCAAGTCCTTATGTTCTCTGTGCAGTTCAGGTGGGTAACATACATCACATTCGATTATGTATCCCACAGGAGAATTTTCAGGCATGCCCATGATGTCGAGGTAGGTATTGGCCCCCTTGAAATGTCTTATAGGTAGAGGCAATCTCATCACCCAGACATACAAATTGTTAGTATACATGTGCAAATGGTATTTCGCCTACTCATAAGGGACATAGTCCTCATCATTATACATGTTGCTTGCAACACAGTGCCTCTTCACACACAGAGTCACACTGCCTCTTAAGCCATTCTCGAGAAACATGTACAAGTTGTAATCGATCAAAAGTTAGAGTTTTACAGCAGTCGCCTTCAGCATGGCATCAAATGTGTAGCCAGGTAAAGTTACGTAGTAAACACAGTCCAGTCCATACATGTCCAGGCAAAGACAACTGAAGTTTTCAAATACATCAGCGAGTAGCAGTACATCATTGTTCACGTAGATTTTAGATTACTGCTTCAAGGTTTGGCACTAAAATGTTTTCAAAAATTGCTGAGCATGAACATTCTTGTCATTACTTATGTTCGCATGTCAGCCTACTATAAATATTCTTTGGTGGTAGCTTTGTCGCGTCCAGTCTCTCGATGCTGTCGATATAATCATCAGCAAGACTCCCTTCCTTGTCACTAGGGCCAGCTTATCAGAACTGAAGAATTTAGATATACTGTTGAGTTTGTTTGCTGGCAGGTCCCCTGCTAGGGTTGACAATATGTTGGCATGAAATAGAAACTGTCAATAAATTAATGATGAACTTCTCTCCAAGCTATTTTCCAAAAGTGATCATCTTCCCTTCATTATGTGATATAATAGTGATATCCTTGTTGTACTATGCCAGTTCTCTGAAGATGAAATTTTAATTGTATGCCAGGTTATGAAAAATACCGGAATCGTCTTCTGAGCAAATTGCAGTTGTTACAGGCTGCTCCAATATACTTGCTGCTGAAGTGGCAGAGGTCCCGTACCTTCACATTAGATTTGCCAAAGCTTCCTCCGAAGTGACAGCGTCTTAATGCCTGGAGATATGAGTTTTGTGCTGGAGTTACTGGTAGGATCTTTAGCGAAGTCTCGTACATCTTCACTTTTTTTGCCGATCTCAGCGATTTTCTGAATAAAAATCTTCGAAGCATTCATCCCTGTGTAGAGTATAGGTTCTTGTGAGTAGTATGTGGGTAGGTCCAGGACAAGCCATTTTTTGCCCTAAAATCCTTGATTTTTCCTCGAATTTCATGCTTTTTACCTCCAAAATGGTACAAAATAAAAATTACACCCAAAATCCAGCACGAATTAGTCAACATTATATTTCGCACAAAAATTTATCAAAATCATGCACTTATGAACAAATCACCCAAATCTAAACCAGAAAAATGCAAGTTAAACTAAGCAAAAACAAAAAATAAGAAAATTAAAATTAAAATTATACAAATTAAGATAAAATCGAATGAAATATTATATTATTAATCTTTATAGATTATATTCGAAGCTCTATTCATTTTTTAAAAACTTCTTCTATATATTCAAAATTTGTCACCTATATCCTGAAGTTCATCTTAATCGCAAACACTATCTAAAATAATTAAATGTAATTTTTTGTAGATTTCGATATAATTTAAAAACTATATTTCGGAGTTCGGGAGACTGCATATTTATGGTGTATGCTGGAAAAGTCGACTCAGAGCTTCCTTTTAAAATGCCAATCAAACTGCATGGTAAACCAAGTGAAGCCATTTTTATTTATAAAGAAAAAATTTATTTAGGTTTAAACAAATTATTTTTATTCGATTTAAACAACTTAACTAAAAATCTAAAAATTTCTATAAAATTGTGGAAACATTTATTGTTTCCATAAAATTGTTTACATCCTCCATTTATTAATTTAAAAAATTTATATATTTTCAGTAATATTTTCTTTCAAATAGTCATAAGTTAGATTCCTTTGACTAAGTAGAACAACATTACTAAATGTTCCTGCTTCAACAGCTGTGTTAAATCTACACTAATAATAATGTTTGTTTTATCTTTAAAAGTTGTTTTTCTATATAAACAAACAATAACAAATAATGGTCTTCGCCCAAAAAATGAATTATAATTGATATCACCTTGAGTGTTTACAGTTGGTTTAAAATAGTGTTAATTATTTCTATATAGAGTAAATAGTTAAGATTTTGAATTTCTAAAATCATTATAAGCAAGAAGCATTTTATCACAAAGGCCATTTTCAATATTCAAGATTCCAATCTGCTTTAGGAAAGATCTCATTTCTTCCATTCTTAACATAAATATTTCTTACATTACAGTGATCAATCATAGAAGCATGTACATACTGTTCAACATGAATTTTTCTATTAGCTTGAAAGCCTACAATTACCAAATCAGACATATCAAATTGTAAATTATAAAACTGATCTCTTATATCAAAATTAAAAACAGTTGTTCCCAGCAGAAACTTCTTTATCCAAAAATTGCCAATGATTAAAACAAATAGGTATTTTTGGATGTTTGAAATTTTTTCTTTAATTGCAATGACTGTTAGATTCATATTCAACAATTGGCCACATAATTTCTAATTTTTTAATAACAATCTTAATTGGATCAGCATAACTTTTCTGAACTACACAATCTCCATTCTTAGTTTCATAAACATATAAACAAATGTTATCAGACGAATTTCAATTAAAAGTATTTTTATAACCACCTTTCTAATAATTTCACTGTTATCTCGAATAAAACCAAACATATATATCAGTGGATAGGTTATTTCATTTGTTTTATCACTGTGAACAGATTTTACATGATATTTGCTATCAACACCAGTAAATTCTTAATAATTTGGTCACTGGGAGATCTTAACAAATTATTCATCATCGTTGAAGTTATGCCTGGGTTATCAACAGCCTCAATAATATGTCCATGTTATGAGATTTCTATTCTAGAAAACTGAAAAGAAAAAAGTTAACACAAACATCAATATTATCTAATTTTTCGTATTTTACCTCATATCCTTCTTTATCTCTCTTTAGCAGCCTAAATTGTTCAAAAACATAAGTATCATTTGGGGAAGAAAAGTCATATCCTATAATAATATCAAATTTTATTTTGTTATTGTAAACATTTAAATTCCCCTTAGTTTGATCAGTTGGAGGAAAAGTTTGCCTTACAGAACTCTCGATACTTTTATAACTCATTTATAAGTAAATAACATTAATATATAAATGAAAGATTCATCAAAGGCAGTTTCTCGAGTTAAATTACTCATTGAGAAATACAAAAAATTATAAAAAGAATCATGCATCATTTGAAAGAGAATTATTCTCAAAATCTCCTAATGTAGACGAGTGAATGGACATTGTACCCATTAAAGATCTGAGGAAGTATTCTGTTTATAATATAAATCTCAGAACAGAAATTACAAAAAGAATAAATGTTATTGATACTCAGTATGGTTTACGTGCAGAAGGACATAATTTTTACACATGTAATACATGAGTAAAGATAGACGATGATTAGATAACTGTTGAAAATAAATAATATGAATTAATGGAGGGACTTTCTACTTTTGTTAACAAAAGAAAAAAAGAAGATCTTAAGAATAATTTCACTGATACAGACTATGGAAACTACACAAAAATTGTTTAAAATACCAATGCTGCATTCCAAGAATATAATCCAAAAAAGAAAATAAACTCGAAGAGAAGTTGTAAATACAAAAATATAATTAAACCAATTTATGATAAATATATAAAAGAATCACATTCAAGAACAACACTAAACACACCAGAAAGTAATATTTCTTCAAGAGCTCCTAGATCCGGAGAAGGTATAAGAAAATACAACAATTTGCCAAAACAATATGGCTGGGTTTGGATGGATGATGTTAGAAAATTGGTTAATATATTAATAGCTATTTGTGGTGAAGAACATGCTGGAAATAAATATTATTACAATGAAAAAGTAAACATAATGAATATGCTAAACAATAAGTTTTCTGATTTTGTTGTTAACAATCCAAAAGGAATTCCTTATGTTATAAAAGTTTTAAATGTAATTCCACATTCATTTTGGAATTCTGAACAACATGGAAAAAGTATAGTAAATTGGGCATTAATTAATTAAATTTTACCCGAAATGCATTTGCCTGGTTATAACTTTTGTGGCCCATTTACAAAATTAGATCAAAGGTTAGAAAAAGGATATACAGGAATAAATCATTTAGGTGAAGCATGTAAATATCATGATATTGCTTTAGAGATCATAAAGATTTAGAATCTAGACATGAAACTGACAACATTTTTCAAAAAGAAGCAAAAGAAATTGTGTTAAATAAAAATACTCCAATTGGTGAAAAAAATTGCTTCTGTGGCTGTTGCTTCAACTATATTTACAAAAATAAAATTCAGATGGGGCATTAAAATGTATTAATTATTGTATTTGTTTACTTATAAATGAAGATAACAAATATAACTTTTGATATAACCATTAATCAACTTAGAGATTTGGGTATAGATAAATTTTTTAGAAAGATCAACTTGAGAGAAAAAAATTAAAAAATTAAAAGAAGGAGAACGTTTTAAATTAACTTTACCAATTCTAATAATCAAAAAAATACTAAAAGAAAAATCTGGAAGTGGTTTACAACGTGGAGGTTTTTACCATTTTTAATTCCAGTTTTAGCTTTACTCTGTGCTTTAGCTGGTGGAGATAGCTCAATTTACAATTCTGTTGAACACACTAGAAACAAAAAAAAAAGACTTAGAGAACAACAGAGACATAACTTAGCAAATAGAAAATAAATCAAGAAGTGGTTTAGTTGCAAAAATGGGTACACAAAAAAAATCTATTATATCACCATGATCTAATTCTCATCTTCAAAAATATGTAAAAATACTAAATATTTGGAATTTCAGAAATTTTTATATGATTAATGAATTACCAAAATGTATGCACGAATATGAATGTGCTGTGGTTAATTTCGACATTTCATCAATCCCAGAACTCATTAGGTTTTGTTATTTTAAAGAAAATTATGATGTTTACTATTTCTTATCATTTGGAGGTAATATTCCTACTAATTTAATTAATTACTTCAAAAAGAAAAATGTTTATGGCAATGATAATAGAATTCAGAATTGTAATTCAGTTATCTGTGGACATTTATGTTTAATTGTGTTACATCTTTATTTGAGAGGTTTTAAGTTTCGTGATATAATTTCTTTGTAATTAAATGATGGATATATTTGGGAAAAAATTAATCAAATTCTTAAATAAAAACTCTGACACTAATGCTAATGAATTTAAAAATTTCGTAAAATTAAAATACCATAATATTGTTTCTGCTTTACAAGATCAAATTAGTAAAATTTCTGTTTATAAGACATACTATGAATCTCTTCAAAATCGTATAATTAATAATATGGCTGATCCTATAGATGGAAAAGATGCTGTCAATAAAATATTTTATGATAAAGAGATAACTAATAAATTATAAAATTTAAACCAATCAGTTTTGAATTATTTCGAAACACTTTCTAACTCGAAAGTTGAAAAATGTAAGGAATGAAAATCTCATATATTTTATTTACTTTCAAAATGGAATAAAAAATCATATTTTTCACCTCGATAATAATCAAATTTTCTTCACTTTTTTGATGGATTGTACTGTGTATAAAATAATTATTGTTAATCTCAATTTACCTGATGACACTGTGACTGTTATTTATGATTCCAAAAAAAATTGATTATAGTAAGCCTTTTGATGTAAACATAGGTGATATTCTATCTTTTAAAATCAGAAAAAATGAAATAATTAGTTATGAAGATCGATTGATGACCACAATAGGAATATTCATGAAATAAAAAGAAAATTTTTTTTGCTATTAAATGGAGTACTTGAAGTATAATAAAGTCACTAAAAATAATAATATAAAAATGGAAATACTAAAAATGGGCAATTAGTCCAAAAAAGTAAATGCTCAATGTGTAATTCTAATAAATCAACATTTAAAAAAATTCCGAATGTAAGAGAAGGCATAATAAATGAATTATATAAATCAGCAAGAAAAAATTTCCAACAAGAAAAGTAATATCACATGGAATATATGATTTATGGCAAATTGATCTTGTTGAGATGGATACTGGAAATTAAAATGGAATATCACATATAAATAATGGATACAAATATAGTATGACAGTAATTTATGTTTTTTCAAAATATGCATTTGCTATACCTATAATATATAAAACTGCAAAAAATGTAGCAAATGATTTAGAATGTATACTGGTAGAATGAAAACTGGATAATTTACAAACTGACAATGAGTTCGAATTTCATAATAAAATATTTAATAAACCTATGCATAAATATAACATCAATCACTATTCTATATTCAGCGAAATTAAATCCAGTGCTGTAGAAAGTTATAATCGTACAATGAAGAATAAAATGTGGAAAATATTTTCTTTTAATGGCAATTATAACTGGGTCAGTATATTATATGATTTAGGTAAAGAATACAACAATAAAGAACATAGTACTATTGGTATGAAACCAATTGAAGTCAATAAAAAAATGGAAAAATTATAAGACAAGATTTTGAGAAAATGCTCACCAAACAGAAATACAAAGTTGGAGATGTAGCCTGTGTGAGCAAAAAATAAACAACTTTTTAAAAAGGGTTATAATCCTAATTGGACAATAGAATTGTTTACTACTTTTGAGGTTCTAAATTATGATTTACCCACTTACTAATTGAACAATACCAACATAGAAGAAATGAAAGGTAGTTTTTATGAATACAAAATTATGAAAACTAACTATCCTGATGAATATTTGGTTGAAAAAGTTTTTAAAACCAAAGGAGATAATTGTATGTAAAATGGAAAAGGTTTTGAGAATTCGCATAACTTATGGATTAATATAACATGTTTCGTGAATTTAAATATTTTTCTGTATGGATCAAAGTCATGGAGGATCATTAATCGTGCAGGAAACCATAATTGTGTCAGATCTGTATTCATGTAGGAACATTAATCATACAGGATCATTAATCATGCAGGATTATTAATTGTGCAGGATCATTAGTTGTGCAGGATCATTATTGTGCATGACTACTACCCCAATCAATATTTGGTTGAAAGAGTTTTAAAAAATAAAGGTGATAAAATTTATGTTAAATGGTTAAGTTTTGACAATTCACATAAAACTTGGATGAATAAAACAGAGGTTTTGTGAATTTTAATAGTGTTTTCTTTATTGTAATTAAGGGGATGCATTCGGGGATCACACGAAAATTCAACTTTTTTTCAGGTACTAAATTAAAATTAAAGAATAAATGCCAGATTCATTTATACAATGGTTAGATTTTTGGATAGCACCAAGTGTTAGTGTTTTATTGAAATCGACTTCATTATATGTTTAAAATGTTTATTATTAATTTAGCTTTTCAGTCAATTCGATGAAGGTATTATTATAATTAATCAATTGTTGTTGAGTATAATTATTTCAAGAAATTTTAAAATAGTTAATGAAAACACACAATGTGGCCAATCAAGGTTTCTTTCATTATTTGATATAAATTGATAGAATTTGGAATATAATCAAATCTCAATAATTGTTCACAATTTGGATTCTTATATTCAATT
Organism: Dryococelus australis; assembly: GCA_029891345.1. Lineage (NCBI taxonomy): Eukaryota > Metazoa > Arthropoda > Insecta > Phasmatodea > Phasmatidae > Dryococelus > Dryococelus australis. The sequence goes on along the minus strand of CM057009.1, from coordinate 261,328,894 downwards.
CTATCCCATTGTCTTTGAACATGTTTTCTGTGTTCTAATGACATAGTAATAATATTCACAATCATCATCAAATAATTTTAAAATAACAAAAGTTGGATTTAAATTTTGATATTTTGTTTGTTGTACATGAGGGCCATTTCTCTGATTTCCTTATTTCTGCATTCTATTACATCTAAAGCCATATGAACAGATTCTCTTAAATTTTCAATATGATACACTTTAATTTTTTTTTATGATTATCTCTAATTTCGTTTATTTTTAAATGCTCTATTTGGTCTCCCAGTTTTACGGGCTGTTATACCTCGCCAGTGACGTGTTATATATTTTTCCGGCCGTGATATTGACACCAGCAAAACTCCAATTGGAGAAACCCAATCACCTCTCCACTTGGCCGGTCAGTTATTTTTTTTTCAGTAGAGAGATGATTGGTTTTTTATAATTTTTATAATTTTTATTTTTTTTCATTTTTCTAGTACCATCCTTCCCATATGATGTTATCACCTTACATCATATAGGAACACTCCAGCTTATACTAATGTTATTTTTCAAGTATATCATAGGAAGCATTCATAGTTGAGCTTGAGGTGGAAGCAATTATTTGCATCAACTGCTTGTATTTATTATATGAGCATGAGCAAGGTTTTTTCTAGCTCAAATTTGAAATGACATGGGTGATAATTAAATAGTGTGGGTACCTACACACCTTTAAGTTATCCTCATGGACTGTTATTCAAATCCATGACCCAAACGCTTGAAGTCGAATGCCTTGTCAACTGAGCCATGTTGAAAAAGACGAACGAGGCGGTGATTATAAAACTTATTGCGGCGAGCTGCGACAAGTTGAAAGCTTCTTTATCACAATTCACTTACTAAGTGTGTCACAACTGCTGTACTGAGCTCGCCACAAGCTACCGAGTGGAGTCATTCTTGCTAACTGTTTGATATGTTGCAACTAGAAAGCAGCTTGATACATCAAGGTCGAAGAGAGAGGACGTGTGTTTTATCTTCTCTCCACATGCAGTTGGCTTACTTCTCTAGCCGTTAGATGTCAGAACAGTAGGAAAGATTTCTTCTATCGTGAATAGATTGAAGCATGTTTGCCAAAGCAGATAAAAGAATTCTCACACAATAAGTGCAACTTTCATTTACACTTCTGATTGAGCAGAAGTTATTTTATGAAAGTCTTTAATTATATTACGATACTTCCCATCTTTCATTTTTTCTAATCATATTTAAAGTAATAAAACCTTAGTCTTTGCACCAACATTTGAAGAAATCTCTTAAAATTTCTCATGTCATATCTCCACTGATAAAATCAATATATAAATGTTTCAAATTTGTTTCATCGTGTCTAAATATACACAAAAAATTTGCATTATCTCTTACTAATTGTTTAGGTACTTTTGAATAAATATGTGCCAAATAAAATACATCCACATTTTATACTTACCCATAGTAAAGTACTCGGTATAACAACTTGATTCTCTAAAATGACATTATTAAATATAACTAGAGAATTATTTTCACAGTGGCCTAAGGATTAATTCATTATTACTATTTAAAAAATATGCAATTTTTTCCTTAAACTGGTTGGCTATGACATCAAAATCATTTTGTAACTGAATATATTTTGGTTGATTTAAACTTTTGAACAAATATACTATTTATGAAAATTTACCCATCCTGGGTTATAAATAAAATGAATTTAGTTGGTTTTTTCACAGTTACTAGGACCTACAATAATGGTCCTCATACTATCAGGCAAAAATTCGTCATTCTTTTTATTTTTAGAAGTTTCTTCTGAAATTAAAACAACCAACACCCCAATTGACTTTTTTCATTGAATAAGATAATTTTTTGAGTAATAAATGGACAATAAAGTATTCCAGTTAACAAATAAAAGTTCAATATTAAAGAAAAACTTCATAAGGATATCATCCATACAGATAAATAGATTGCTTTAATTATTTTTCATACAAAATATGTTGCTCCTAATAGAAAGAACACTATTATAATATTGCTTGATAACACTGAAGTTACAAATATTACTAGGGGGCAATACAATATTGACTCATTAAAAGTATATATAAACTCAATTGAACCATTTTCAATTAATAACATTGAATGAACAGCAGGTGATGTGAAAAATAGAATATCAGTTAAATCTAAATCTGATATTAAATTTGACGATCGAGTATACGATATTCTTGGTTTTGAAAGAAATATTCTTATTGAAAAAGACGTAGTTTTTATAGACAGTAAAATACTTACTTTTGATCCATTTGAAACAATAAATTTCACTGTAATTTAGCATATAGAATGTTTATAAAATATTATGAATCTAGTCATTTTAAAACAGATATAATTGCTAGTTTTCCACCAGAAACGATGTTTGGTTTTACAGATTCTATTGTCCATGAGTCCGCATATCCAATTTTTTATCAAATTAATAATGAGCAGTTTAATTATATGGTTTTAGAAATTAAGTATGAAAATGGTAGACTGCTTGATTTTGATGGATTTGATGTTTATATTCTATTGGAAATTAAAGATGTTTAAAATATAATTTCTGTAATTTCAGTTGTCGGCACACTGACTGCTGAATTATTTGTCAGTCCATAAAACGTTTATGTATGTAATATAGAATATAAAATATAAAATTATTTGTTTAATATCCCCATGGTAATGTATCTATAATAAAAACTTTTTCATTCAAAATCATACGTTTGTCATAGTTAAAATTAAATTCTTGTGCCATAAACTTATTCACCAAATTTTTTTGTTTTCTTATCTCTTGTAATCATATTGTTTTTATATTTAATTTTTCTTAGTTTTTTTGTTAATTCACCCATCTATTTAATGTTCAATTACAAAGCAGTTTCGTGATTTAGTGCGAATCCTTTAATTTTTGTAACTTGCTTCCCTAAAAATGTTTTATATCCATAGATTTTTGTGCTGGTACTTATCCATTCAGTACCATAATCATTTTGGCCAAATTCGTATGTCCATTCACCAAGCACACACCCTGTTTTTACAGTATTTTTTACCATCATCAATGTTAACCATGCTGTCTGAATCATAATAGACTACTTTATCACATAATCTATCTAACATGTCATATAAACACAAACTAGTATTTGAAGTTTTTTTAAGTTGCTATATTTGTTGCTGTCCTATCTTCTACATAATTATCATTTAATTTGTATGACACTTCAATTATTTATTCATTGTTGTAAACTAACTTCACTTCTATTCTTTCATCTAATAACAATTCGTACTAACAAATTGGATCAGTAATATATTCTGTTAGTGTAAAAAATGTTTGTCCAAATTTTAACCAAAATTAATTTAAACAAATTTTGGCAACAGCATGTTTTCCTGGGTGTTGTTCAATTATTTCAATGTTTAAATCAATATCTTTATCTTTTTTAGTAACTTGAATATATTATTCTTTTGAACTATAATCATATTCCCAAGGACTAGTTTCCAGTTTAATTTTCATTGGTGTTTTAATGTAATTTCTGAACATGTTATTACTTTTTGTTCGAAATGCCAAAATTCGTGAATTTTTTATAATTTGTAAAATTTTTCAATAGCTTTATTTAGTTCTTATGTAGTCCAAGTTACGTTTATTGCTCATTCTTCATCAGTATGTTTACATTCTCCTTTTTGTTACAACACACTTTGAACATAAAGTAAACAATAGTTTTTCTTGCCTAATTGGAAGTACTGGATGATATAGATTTCTAGGTGGTAAAACTTTACATTTTATCAATCCAGACTAATTTTCGTCGTAATTTTTAGGGTTAATATTGTATTCGGATTACGAACAGGGTAATCATAAAACATCACTGTTGGATATAAACTTCATATATCTATATATCTTGACTTTTTTCCTGAAACTTTTAGTTTTGAAGCATTTGTTCTACCCCAAGAGATGCGCTTCTAGATTGTAATGGTTCTATTTCATTTTTAGTTTTTTCTAATTTACTTTTATAGAAAATCGATTTTTTCCAATTTACAAGCCCACATTTCCCTTACTTTGTAGCCATTTTGTCTTAAAATTGTCGTTCGATTGTTTGTTTTAGTAAGCAAATCATTCATATATTCATTGTTATACTTATTTATTTGTCTGATGAATAACATTCAGTTCAACCATGCCAAAAACAGCTGTGATATTGATATATTGTTTTCATTTTGTCATCATGACCATCAAACTTTGCTCCACAAATAGTAACTTCTCCACAATTTAATCCATGTCGAACATTTGGAAATGTATTTAACCACGAAATTGATTCTTTACTAAACATTTTGTTTTAGCATCTTTAACTACTGCAATAGTATTAATTGTAAGAAAAGTTAATCTATAAACAGCCATACAAACACCTGCGAATGTTATGTAGCAAAATGGATCAATTTTTGCTATTACTATAAAAGATTCTCTAAATTTAAGGTAACCACGTCTTAAAATATCTACATCGGAATCACAATATTCAACAAGTTCTTTTCTGAAATCGAAGATATAATTTTCTTTTGTTTTTTCAGCATACAATTTTAAAAAGTCTTTTCATTGTTCTTGTTCCATTGTATTGACTCCACAATATTTTGTAGCAGGTATTTTCTCTACATAATTTTGATATTCTGTTTATTGAAAAAGTGTGGAAAATATCATTTTTTAAGCTCTTTTAGACCAAATATTTTGGGAAATGTTGCAAGACTTCCTTGAATAAAGTTTATAATCAATTATTTGGATATTTAGACTCGATATTTTAAGTTGAATAATTTTTCAACCTTGATATATTGTTTTAGGTTTCATACTGTTTTTAACACAATATTGTAAAATAGAATATTAATATATCTTTGGGAATTGTGTGCAATAAATGTATATCCTTTATTTTCTTCAGATACTGCCCATTCGCAAAAATCGTCATTTATTTTAAAATAATTTTTTTTACCATAAAAATCTGAAAACGGGTATAAAGTTTGGTGTGTGAAAACCAGTATCTTGTGTGGCTTCGTAGTCAAAAAAGTAGTATTTTTCAGTGTAAGAACGATTCATATCTTTTTTCTTGTTTCGCCTATTACAAGTACAAGCTTTTGTACAAAAACCACCTTTTGAGGCTTCTCTTGCATATAAAATTTATGTTCATCAGTTTTCACAATTTCCTTACAATTCCAACATTTTGTATAACCACATTTGTGTTATTATTTCTCAGGCATATTTTGTTACAAGTTTTACACTTATAAACCATCTTACACACAGCATCGTGATTAGTAAAACATTCTTGGCCAAAACAATATCTATTACATTTTTTACAATATATTCTAATACTATCTTCACCTTCCAAAACTTTTTCGTGTTGTGGTTTTTTACACAAATTGCATACTTTTTAATGGTTTTTCTCACACTCGTGTTGAACTTTATTATTATACGGTGTGTCACATGCTTTACAATAATAAGCACTACCTAAAAATACTTTCATACTATTAATTACATCATGAACTTCATCATGTGAAAACAAATAAATAGTTTTTGATTTTTTGAACCAGACTGTATAATTGAGTTGAAATGTGCAGCTAAAAAAACTTTAATTTAAATTTTTAGAAAGTTTTCTGCATCAATAATATATTCCAAACTGAATCCGGTTTCCCAACTTTTACCCTTCCTTACACAAAGTTCACGAGCCAATTCTCCTTGTAATTTTTTTCCTTTTCTAATGTAAATAAGCTCATTATTCGTTAATTTTCTATTCAAAATTTTAATAGTTTTGTTTGTTAAAGATGTAATTATTGCTTTAGGCCCACATAAATTATCATAATTGTTAATTTTATTAATACATTGTTTTTCTTTTATATCTTTAGTTAAATTGACCATTTTTTTGCCTCCTGCACCATTACCACCGAATATTTTATAGACATCAACATCGAAAGTAGTTTCATTTATATCTACATTTTCAATTGATGTAACTATTCTCTCAATTTGATTAAGTAAATTTTCAGCATTAAAATTATTATTTCTTGCAGACGAAATTGTATGGTGAAAATTCTTTTTATTTGCATATATTCTCATTTATCACCATTTCTATAACCAGTTAATTTTCTTACAGAGCTCATTGCTGCGTGAACTGCAGTTTGAACAGCATTAATTTTTTCTGTCGAATTGAATTGTAAATTATTTATGTGAAAGCTGTATTTTGTTTGTCATATGTTGTATCTATCATTAAAATAGTGTTCACGAATTTCAAAGGGTGGTCCCCTTTCCACACGTCCATTCACCATTTTTTGTTTAAAATGAAATATTTGACATAAACTTTTATTTTCTTCTTTAATTTAATTTTTTTAAATTATGGTTACTTTTATTTTTCTGGAATACAAATATCTGATCAGAGAATGGAAATATTTCTTTTAATTCAGTTACATCTTTTGAATATAGTTCTCTTACATTGAGATGTGAAAATGGTAAATTTGTAAAGTTTCTTTTTCTTTCTTCATTTCTAATAAACGGCATAATAGCTGTAATTAATTCAGCTGTCCTTAAACTGTACCAGTGTCTAATTTTAAATTCTATAACTAAGATTTTTAGCTCTCGCACTCTCCTGCTCAACTCAACTGCTAAATTGTTCGTTACCATTATTATTATTTTATTTATATAGAAAAAAAATTATTGAAGGTTTTAAAAAATATAAAGTTAATATAAAAAATATAATTAATATAAATAAACGAATGAAATTTTAATAGTTTTTAAATTATTATTAATAACTTTTCAATGATAATGATAACATTTCAATGATATTTTCTATGATAATATTTCTCATTAAAACATTTTTTTTTGGCATTTTGTTGTATGTTTACCCTTAGTTGTTTTATGATGAGAAAATAATTTTATAGGTTTATTCTCATTACATACTGTATATGTCTTTGTTGTATAATTATCATGTTGAATTTCATTTAGAATATCTACTTATGCATTTTGTGATGTAGTATTTTCATGTTATTTTATATATGTACTACAAACTTATTTTCCACACTCGCACAGTATTTTCTCATTAAAATATTTTTTTTACATTTTGTTGTGTGTTCGTCTATAGTCGCTTTATGAGGATGAAATGAATCGATAAGTTTATTCTCGTTACATAATATAGACACTTTTAGTTGGATAATCACTATGTCGAATTTTATTTGCAATGTTTAATTTAGTATTTTATGCTTTTTGAGATATAGTTTAGATACATATTTTCAACATTCGCATAGTACTTTCTCTTTACTTAAATCATAATGATTTCTGGCATATTGGGCAGAACATTTTTTACAGGTGTTAATATACTTACATTTTGTGTGGTTATGTAATGAAAAACATTCAATGTTTAATACTTCACCGCACTTGTTGCATTGCTTACATATGGTATTTTTTCCATTTCGAGCATTGATTCCATTTTATTTATAAAGGGAAAATTATTAACATAAAGAAAATCATTTTTCTTTATATTAATAATTTTTTTCATTTTTAATAAAACAAAATGGAATCACTTAACAAGAAGTTAAACAATTCATATGAATTAACTAAAGTACACGATCTCGAAATTAATAAAGAGTATGCTGCTACAGAATTTAACATTTTTGAATCTAAGATTGGTAAAATACTTAATTGTATTCTAGATGGTAAGTATAAAATTGCATTACCAGATAACTATCTAAATATGCTTGATAAAAATGCTTTAAAATTAATAAACGAGAAAGAAGTTTTTATAATGTATAAAGGTTTAAAAGAAATGAAAAATGTAAAATTTGTACATGCTTTAGAATTATCTTAAAATGCATAAATTATATTATTTCGAAGCTATCAATTATCATTTTTTCATATTTCATTTTGGTTTTTGGCTTAAATTTTCTTAAATTTTTTACTTGATTTAACTTACATTTTTTGGGTCTAAAGTTGGGTGATTTTGCTGCGTAAACGCCTGATATTGCTTAATTTTTTTGCGAAATATAATGTTCACTAATTCGTGCAGGATTTTATGTGTCATTTTTACTTTCTAACATTTTGGAGGTATAAAGCATGAAATTCGAGGAAATATCGAGGATTTTAGGGCAAAAAAGTATTGTCCTGGACCTACCTATATACTCTCTTGTGGCAGTTCCGACATCAGTGTTGTAGGAATGGTGTTATTGTCTACCTGTACGAAAATACAGAAGCTGAAAGCTTTGTGCTTCTGGTAGTTAATCGTGAAAGCCTTCTCAGTATCGCGTTGGGAGGTATAAATCGGTACCAAAATGGCTTCGAAATCTAAGTAGATCACAGTCGGCAGTTTATACTGGTGTTGAATATTTCTGAAGCAGAGCACTGGGGGCCTACCAACCTTTCCAGGTTGTGCCATTTTTAGCTCGAAGTGGTCAATATCCAGGGCAAAATTTTTTGTGTTCCACTTGCTTCTCTAATTCTGTCTTTAATGTCTTCCCTCGTTGTTGGACGCATGCGGTAGACGAAGTCTTTAATTTTCTCTCACAAACAGAAGTAATTTGAGGCGAAGTCTGGAGAGTGTGGTAGCCAAATTACAGGACCCATTCGTCCAATCCACCGTCTGGGGAATAACATGTCAGCAACTAGCTGAGCTCTGCGTGTAAATTGAGCAGGACAGCCATCATTTTGAAGCCCCAGTGTTAACCTCAGAGCGAGAGGAGCATCTTCGATCAGCTGATACAAAATATTCTTTACAAAGTCTGCATAAACTGCAACATTCAAAGACCTTTCAAAAAAATATTATCCGAGAAGGCCACACCGAATACATATTAAGACTCTGCATATGCTGACTACTCACTTGGCGTAATCAATGTGGGTTTACTTAAAACCAGTAATGGACATTGTGCATGTTAATGTCTCTATTACTCTTGAATGTGGCCTCATCGGTCCACAAAATGCTGCGATGGAAAGCACGGCCCTTGCTCAGGTACCAGTTGCAGAAATCACTGTGCTTAGGAATGTCATTATTCTCAAATTCTTGGTGCAAATGCACATGGTACGGATGTAAACGATTATCAGCGAGGATTCTCCACGCTGTACTTTGGGTCAATCCTGAGTCGTGGCCAATCCTCCGTGTAAAATCATGAGTGTTAACTACTATGGCAGCAAGTACATGAACAGCCCTCTCGTCTCTCGCAGGTCGTCTGTTGCGACGACCTTTGTGGTGTGACGGCTGCACTAGCCTGGTTGTGCCGCACGCGAAACGCAAGACGCTGGAAGACATTGTACGAGCGATGGACGCACTATGGGTATCTCTCTGCGTACAAACGGGCAGCTGCTCTGCAGTTCCGACAACATTTTCATAGTATCATCAGCATGTCCAATGCTTCTTCGTTTGTAAACGGCATCCCATTCAGACAGCTTCATCACAGAAAGACGGTTTCAGACATTGAAACAACACACGCAAGTAATGGTTGCAATATATAACAAATGTCTGTCTGAATGAATAAACTTTTGATTGTTATGTTTCGTTGATTTACTTTTGATTGTACGTACGACAAACACGTTTTCGTTCATTTTCATTAGATTGTACGCAAATTACGCACATCAAGAACCATAGGTAAGCTTAGATGGTTTTTTGTTTATTGTGGGTAAACTATGTACTCCATAAAAATCTCTTTTAGTAAATAATGTTTCATTTTAGACGATCAATCCAACGATACCTTGTATGTCCCCGTTCCCATATGAAATTTCTAAACTCACCTGCGTACCCTTACTTCCTGTATGTTCTGGGAAACGGAAATTCTACCAATCGATGCTTCATATAGGCTTTAGTTATCCGCGTTTTTTTTTCGCGATCCCCGGTCCATGTTGTTTCCGAGAAAAATGGGTGATATGGGTGGTGTGAATTATCCTGTATATAGGCAATCCTACAGGTAGTTTGTAACTACTAAAGGAGGAAAAATTTGCATAATAATCTGGGAGACGAGGAAAGAGCTTACCCCTAGCTGGTTTTATACCCGCTCTGGCTGGAAATGGCATGAGGTAAAGGTATTATGAAAGTAGTAAATATCAGCAAGAGAAAAAATATAGACATAGCATCACAAAGTATAGAATAAAAATACTAGTGACAAACAAATTATTTAAATGTAATACTTAACTATCTGCGTGATTGATAGAAGAGGGCTCATTGAGGAGGGGCTGGGTACATTGTTGACCTATATAAAAAGTAAGGGAACTCATGAGTTTATTCGAAACGTTGTAATTCCAGTGTAATAAAGTTTATTTTCGTTAGAATAATCTGAATTGTAGCAATTTTTATAATTGTCAAAGTAAAATGAGCCTCTTCTCAAAAACCTTCTCTCTACACTATTGACTTCCGGGCCGCAATATGGTAACCGGGCAGCATAAGAGCTCCACTAAATGTTTATGTATACTAAAGTAATTCAATATTAATTTATTTTATTTAATACAATTCAGTGATCAAATTTTTACTCTAAGTAATTACAATTGCAGAATAAAATTAAAATTTTAGTTGGAGTAAAGATGGAAGAATTTAATTTGGGAATGCAGTCATTTAATCATACAAAAACTTATTGTATGAAATTATTTTAAAATGTGTGTGTTTTCCAGGGCGACTCGGGCGGTCCGCTGTTATGTCGAGATGAATCAAACTATGACCGCTGGTTCGTCGGCGGAATTGTGAGCTGGGGCATCAAGTGTGCACATCCTCATTTGCCGGGGGTTTATACGTATGTTCCTCGATATATTCCTTGGATACTTCAGAAAATGTCTTACTATTCTGACTGAAGAAAACAGGAATCATTGCTTTTCACTATAAGGCAAATATGGTTGTATTTGTGGTAAGAACAGACTGACGTACCAAGACTGCATATTAATATAAACAATGGTAAATAAAAATTGAAGAAGTCTATAATGTAGATTGTAATGTGTTTCAGATTTTGTGTATGTGTTGTTAGCATATCAAATACTTGAAACAAAATGGCCTGAAAAATAGTGGCGTAGAAGTTATTATCTCAGTACCGCTTAGATGATCTATTTTACTACAAGTATTAAAACTATTAGATATAGTCAGTTTTGTGAAATATTTTGTAATGTCTATGTACATTGTTTCAGTTTAAAAGCCAATGACGTTGGTACAATTTGCCAACAATAAATCACAGTATTATGTTTTTCAGACAATAAATACTGAAAAGCATTCTAAAAATTGTTAACATTGTGGAGGAATATATTACAGAAAATTTTACATAAACGTATTTTCTGAAAGCTATGTTGAGGCGCATAAATTTGCGGCTATTTCCAGAAAAATCAATTATCAAATGTTATGTTCATTATATAGTCTATGTAACAAAATCATTCCATAATCCAAGCGTAAGTCAATAGAATATCACTTCTTTGTATTCGTCCTGCAAAAATAAAATCATATCAAATTGTGGTGTTACAGTACGAGAAAACAATAATACAAGCAAATCGGCTTAATTTTCATCGCCAACAAGAAAAAATATTCGTCATAATAAAAAGAAACTTGCCACAATTAACTGCTTTCTTATACTGTAGTCAATTTATAGGTGTTGGTAAATGTCACCCGGAATGTTTTATGGGCAGGAATTTGTCGAGTGCTGTGATCAAGAAAACTATTTTTATACCACATAATCTTCTTTCACCAAAAGCAAAAATTTGGTAAATTTTAGTGGCAAACCCATATCGTGTTGGCTGTTTGCTGTGCTACTATAGTAATCAATAGTAATAGTAAAACTAACTGCATACTTAATGTGTAAAAATTAGCGGATGTTATAGATGTCAGCTTTACACGTAAAAAGTAATGCTTAACTGTGAGTTGTTGTATGACTTGGCTGTTTGTATTTCTTGTAATACAGTAGTGAATATGAGGGGGAAAATGAAATTTCTTGTTTGATGAGAGTGAAATTAAACTACTGAATGCTATTTCCAGAGCTTTCAATGGTACTATAACATAAGTAGATAATAACATGTTTTAGGGCTAGTGTCATCGTAATTTTCTGTGGCTGATGCGTATTGTGTATAACTCAATTGACCTACGGATGTTTTAGAGGTAATGTAAGTTGCCTTTCGTAAGTGCTGTGTACAGGTTTCATGTGAAATTTAGTTTGAAATTATATGAAATGTTATCTAGTTACTCGGGTTTTCGTTATGAAGTAAAAAAAAAAAAATTTCAATTTAGGATATTATATATTCTATTTTTTTGGCCCAGCAATTTTAGTGTTTAGTACATACTAGCGTTATCTAGTAAGTCTGCTTTACGCATTTAAACCAAAATTATTATGTGTTGATTTGTATATGTTCTGTTATTCATAATCCTTGTTAATTATGATATCTTACACAGTAGCATACACATTTCTTAAACAAGGCTGCATTTTGCTGTCACTGTTTCATTGTGTGAATTCTTCAACTTATTTTTACTTCTAGCTTGTGGTTTGAGTCAGTCGTGTGGTTTTAAAGTGGCGTGTAACGTTATAAAAGTTTTGGGACTGTCCTCACCTCAGTTTATTATACCTAGGGTGGTAAAATTTGTATCACTCAAGCTTCGCTTTTAGCCCCATCACTGCCTGGTCCTGAAGCACTACGCTAGACTCAGCGAAGTGACAATCTATTATAGTCCATCCACAATTACCTACAACTTTTCTGGAGCCCTGCTAGAGTTCTACTTCCAGGATATTTCTCCTCCTAATGCAAACAATATTTAGAAATGTACACCAAAGGGACAACGCACTAAATTCGTGGGCACTCACTTTAATAATATTTTGCATAATAAGATCTATTTCATACTATGGTCCATTCACGACTGGAACAGACTTATGAAAATCAACCTTTGAAAAAAACCCTAGCCATAGTGGCGAAGCATGGTCAAGTGGTATCCAGTGCGGGAAATTTATTGCCACGCCCCCTTTTTTTTCTTCTTCCGAAAATGAAATTATTTAAAGAAGGAAAAATAATATACTTACAGTCGCAAGTGTCCTTTTCTGGCTTATTTACTAAACATTGTGATCAGATGCACATAAAACCTTTATTTCCTAACTTTATTCTCTGCAAATTTGAAATAAAATCATAAAATGCAATTACTTCCACTACTTTGTTTACAGTTGACAGATGGCTAAGCCAGAGAACCTAGTGTGACTAACAGTGGAAGTAAGATAACTCTTGATTATTTTTAATTTAGAAAAACTCCTCTCACATTACGTTAGTTAAACACATGACGTTAACAAGAATCTTAAGGGACTGCCTGCTTGGAGATATTTCCGCGTTTGAGGGACGCGTTTTTTATAATTTGGTAAAAGAAACCTGGATTTCAAACACACTGCAAGTCTGCAACGTAGTTTGGGCACCAGGCAGGCGGGCCCCTGGCTAAAGTCAGTTGTGATACAGAATCTGAAAGTTCATATTGAACAATAAACTCTAAATTTTAAAAACTACCGTTCTAGAGAATCTTCTTTTGAAACTTCGGCAGCTTGTAGACGTCTTCTTAGTCGTGGAATCTCTCTAAGGAGACCATCTTCAGAAAGTTAATCATAGTGTTAAATGGGACGCCTGAGGGGCGTATCTTAGTCCCTGAGGGATGGAGGTATTAATAAAAATAAAATTACTAAATTTGATTTCTACTATTTTTACAAAGCTATTATTTACAGCATTAAATTATCTGTCTCCACTATTACTCTTTATATCTGACAGTGAATGCAACATCTAAGGTCTATTTCAACTCTAATTAACGCCCTTCTTTATTGTCTCTGTTTGGTTACAGTCAATTAACTCATACTCACTATTAACACGTGTTCAGTATATCTGTTGCCACCATTTGTAATGTCTTTCACTCACGCATCTAGTCCAATAGTCCAGCCTGCCAACCGCACTCTTCTCTGCTTGATACTCGCAGTCGCAGATTTCCCTTCCGCTGGTCATTTCTCTCGCTGCTCGTCTTCTATCGCTCAGAACACAGCCACTCATTCACTCATCAACTCCTCGGTTCAGAAGTCTCTCACACTTTTATACCGTTCGCCCTGACCATCTGGAAGGTTCAACACACCCCGAGTCACGCTGAGAAAACTAGGTCATTACTCCAGAGCATTCTTCAGATAAACACAGAAATAAACACAACTATGGTCAGCAGCGCACGCCGCTAACGGATTATCGTGTTGGCTCGCTTTCTGTAACAGATGCACGCCCACTATCCTATCACTCACCTGATCATTCAAAACAATCCTTTGACTTGTTGCCTCCGCTATAATATAACTGCTGTCCTTCACTTCCGTTCGCGCGGGATGCTAAGCAGCGAGCGCGTAACAATAGTTTATCACTAAGTTTTGTATCAACTGTGGAAGTTCGTCTTTTGAAGTTGTGAACGGATTCTTGGGCTCGAGGACTGCAAACCGAGCTGGTATAATTTCCATTTTTTTTTTTTGCAGCAAGTGTCGATCTCTTGATAATAAAGCCTGTCATTAAACTCCAACATTGATCTTTTCAATTATTCATTCAACGTGAGGGGTACATCTTGAGCCTTTTCACCAGACATCATTTTCTTCTTCCTCGTGGTTCTTCTTTTCAGTAAAGGAACGTCCATCTCTTCACAAATGTTCGTTGCAAATTGCAGTGCTAGCTTCACGATCTCATTTCTTTTATCTTTCAAATTGATCTTCAGACTTCTCATTTTGATAGCACATGTCTCAAAACTGATTCCAACATTCGGTAGATATTTTTGAGCGTGATTTACTTCTTCTAAGGCGTTGACCCAAAAAAAAAAATACTACTGGAAAAAAGCATTTGCACTGCTCCTCTGGTTTCGACAGTTTCTGTGGGATCACATAGTTTTTCTGTGGCGTCAACAATCTTCTTGAAACTAGCATGTCCAGTTTTTATAGCTTCATAGTGAGTACTCCATATTGTATCTGAAGGTCTTTTGACTGTAACTCCTTAGTTACAATGATCGTCCATCTGTACGTGGGAACTGAGAAAAATCAGTACAGACTTCATAAGGTCCCATAAAAAGGTAACACATTGTGAAACAGTTGCAAAATCATGCACTACACAGACTAAGAGGCTGATTTCTACAGAGAACAAATAATGCTCGAGGATTAAGTTTACGAATCCTCGCCTGGGATCCAGAGTCATTGTAAGATGAAGTTATTGACTTATTTTAAAATGACATTTAAAAAAGTGTGAGTCCAAAAAAAATTGTTTTTTTTTTTTTGTAATTTCATTGCCCCCCTCAGTGATGACACCCGGGGCGGCCCGCAACTCACCCTTTCTTCGCCCCTGACTAGCCATTAGATGCATGCATAGCTAGTAAAAAAGTGACGGGTACGGATGCTGTACCCACACCTGCCACTTTTTTTACTAGCTATGCGTGCAGCTAATGGATAGGGTGTTTTTTCAAAGGTTGATTTATATAAGTCTGTTCCAGTCGTGAATGGACTATAGGTAATACCAACACACATATTATCCCACTGGTTTTTATTTATATTAAATATAAATTAAATAATATTATTAATACATGAAATGTAGGGAAAAGTTCTGTTTAGCAAAAATTAGATTCTTTTGCGTAAAGGCAGATACAGGGATTATTTAGGACATAACCAAACATGTCATCTATGGGGTGATTTTTCAAAGGTTAGATTCAAAAAGTGTGAAGAAACCACAAATCTACCATACGCCACAATCATGTTGATGCAATCAAGCATTGAAGAAATGCCCTATTTTTTATTATACATGAGACCAAGACATTTTGTTGCTAGATTATAACAATTCGTATAATCTGAAGATTACAGCCTGTTAT
This sequence comes from Dryococelus australis, assembly GCA_029891345.1. Lineage (NCBI taxonomy): Eukaryota > Metazoa > Arthropoda > Insecta > Phasmatodea > Phasmatidae > Dryococelus > Dryococelus australis. The sequence continues at coordinate 261,313,112 of CM057009.1, read as the reverse complement.
AAAATTCCAGTTTTAAATAAAAACAGTAGTAATTTATTATACGAAAATGTCATTATACTTCAAGAGAGTTATTTATATTAAACACTAACATCATTATAATTAAGACATTTTTGCAGTTTCGTCAAAAGATGTTGGTAAAATTCTGTGTGTTCTAAAAAAGCATATTTATATTTTGGCACATCAAAGTTTGCAATGAATATAACCCTCATACAACAGAAGCACTTAAAACAACTGATTGTGAAATATTTTGTGTGTTCAGAACAAATGTCACTTGCCAACACTTCTACGTTCCTCGCCAGTAATGCATCCATATGCTCCAATATGTAATAATATCTTCTTTAATGTAGTGCAACAAAATATTTCACTTCCACTTTTCCCCGAACAGTATTTTCAAAAACAATCCGCAGTTATTATAACATTTCAGAAATCAAACTTTAAAAATAATTCTGCGTATTGCTTATAAAATGTTAATGTACACACTGAATGGACATAACCAGAGGAAATCTGGTTGCGAAAAATGGAACGATTTTTGTCTATTTACACTAACCGAAAGTGTGACGATTAAGTTCATGGGCCCTGAGCTCTTTATGGTTTATGTACATTAGTTTACGAAATAAGGTGGCAACTTGGGAGTGCACAAATAACATATTAATTATCGTAAGACTAAAACATATCTATATAGGTTCTTGGTGCACAGTTACGTTTTTTAACTACTTTTAATTGCACCCCATTGTACAATGTCTGTCAGTGAGGAGCCTAGTTTAGTTATAACGTGACTAATGCAATTTTAATTGGTTTCAAAAAGTGAAATAACCTGAAGAAACTTTAGTCGAGTATATTATAGTATATATATTTGATACGGCTGCCCAAGGCAGAAGTAGCCAAGTGAAAGTAAGTGGGCTTAACATCTCGTTGACAGCGAGGTCATTAGGGACGGTGCAAGTTACGCAGGGGGGAGGGATTGGGAAGGAATCGGCCATGGCCTTTGTTGGGGACCCAGCCCATCCCAGCCTCAGCATTCGCCTGGAGTGATTTCGGAAAGCCATGGAGGACCGAAATCAGGATGGCCGGACCAGGAATCGAACCCGAGGCTTCCCGAATGCGAGCCCGGTGAGTTACCACTGCGCCAACTCGCTCGGTGCCAAATGAAAGGATATCGTTCTTCAAATAAAATTATTTCAGCCGTATCTCCGCAAAATTTTTCTCTCGATTACGCTATTAAGCAAAAAAAAAACTCTTCCCCAATTTTGCTTAGGCCATACTTTTACAAAACGTTTTTTGTAAAAATTTTGATAACCTGGATGTTGCGGGTTAAATTAGAATTCATAGACTTAATAAAAACACAATAACACAAACTATTATTAATTTGCTCCTACAATCTATTCGTGGTTTCCTCACACTTTTTGAATAAAGTTTTGAAAAAACACCCCATGTATGACGTGTTTGGTTGTTTCCTAAATATTGCATTTATCACAAGCGTTTTATATTTGTATTCATAAAAGTACATTATTTTAGGGTAAATCGCCATTTTCTTAATATTTTTTTATAAATTATAATATCTTAATTATAAATAACATAAATAAAACAGGGAGAAAATAGGTGTGTTGGTAACACGTAGTAAGAAATAGTTCTTATGCATAATATTATTAAACTGAATGCTCACGAATGCGGTGCGTTGTCCCTTTGGTGCAATTCCCTAGACTTGCCTAAGCTTTGTTTGCATGAGGCGGAGGAATGTACTGGAAGTAGAACTTGAGTAGGGCTTCAGGAAAGTGCGAAGTAACCGCGAATGGCCTATACTTGTTCTCTTGTAGCATGGTTCTTCTCTTTAAATAGCACAAAGTGTTTTTGTTTGAAAGTGATGTTGTTAAACGACAGCTGAGACACGCCTAAAATTACTTCACTTGTCAATCCCTATATCCTTTCGCTCGGCCGGTCCTTCAATAGGCTGTGAACTTAGTTATCTGAATTTTGGTGCACGTGATTATTTATTAAAGGCTGTTCGCGATAATAGGAGCACTTTTGAAATTAACCTCAGAAAAATGTCACTACTCCCTGCCTGTATATATTTTAACAGGCGTACTGAGTGACATGTACCCAGTAAAGTTGGTAACTATGTAGGTAAAGTAGTTCCAAAACTTAATATCGAATGAAATATGATAGGTAACCATTTATAATGACTTAAACTATTTCTTTCGCTTTCTGATTTTTTTTTACAATGCAACGAAGTGTAAAAATAAGCAGATTTGGGAAATTTTCCTTTCCTAATAACTTCACAGTTTGCACTTCAGCGACGCACGAATAAAGTGATGAGGTCCATGGCAACGTTAATTTTACATAAGGTGGAAGAATATAAAATGTGCGTACAAGTAGATCTTAAGCAGGGCTTTCAAAAGTGCTTATTTTACCGTGAACACCGTATTTGTGGATCGATCCAATCCCACGGCGATCACAAATTACGAAATTCGTCAAGTCTTTCGTTTTTATCAGCACGCTTAAACATTTTCAAACTGTTAGAGTTTTGTTACTAAATCTGGAATACCATTACTCTTTTAGTCAAATGTTATAATGCAAGAATATAAAATGTTTCGTCGATGATTGCTGGATTGAATTATAAATATTCAGGCTCAGTGACGTATTTTAACGCGTAGGTAGTTATAAATATATATATATATATTTTTTAAGCAATTTATTTTCTCATAATATGCAATAAGGGAAAATTTTTACGCTGTCAGACCTTGTAAAATTAATACTTTGGGATGGATATTTTGTGGAATAATTGTTTTATCCTGGGAATAATTGCAGTAGCATGCTGTCAACACTTGGAGAAACTTGGCATAATCTTTTACGTTTGACATAATTGGTTTTAACTAAATTGTCGCTGATTTGAATCGAATCTATTACTGTATGTATTTGAAAATAAATTTACGATATCCAGCATTTCAACAAAATATTTATTCTTTATTACGAAGTATATAACTACGAATATTTCGAACAGAGTGAGCAAATTGCTTTTTATAATATGAAAAATAAATAAAATAATAACTCGCACCTTTTGGAGTGTTAACTTTATAGTATAGTTTCCTTTATTATAATTATTAGTACTATCAAAATAATTTCCATGGTTGTGAAACTCTGCTGTATTGCGGGAATAACTCTCATTAATAAATATGACGTTAGTGCCGTACCTCAGATGCCTTACGATGGGCGAAAATTTTATTTGCGAGCATATTTTCTCTTTTTAAGAAGAAGGGTCTTGCCCTACTACAAGTGACGCATTGTATTCGTGGCAGGAGAAAGAGATAGACAATTCTTGACCTTCTAGTTTGCATTACTGTAGCTTTCCCAGTTCACAGTCAAACCAAATAAATGCCCTTTCCTTGTGGCCTTCATAGAGTAAAACACATAAAAGGTAGATGTTATTTTTGTCTAAAAATAAAAATAAATTATAAACATCAACAAGTATGTATAGTCATAAATCGTTTCAATATAAAGCCGAGTTCCAGTGCAGGTAATTTTATTGCTACTGATTTTATTGCTACTTTCCCGAATAAACATGAAATAATTTTCTAAACGGTGGACTGTTGACACAGAATGGGACAAAATATCGACGTGATTTAAAAAAAAAATAGTTGCTATAAAATATTTGGTGTATAATCACCATAGAGTACAATGTTTACGATCCAAAATTATTTTGTGTAAATTATTAAATTACTGATACGTTACAGATTAAATCTTATTCTTTAATTATTAATAAAGTGTTTTGTAATCACTAGGTACATAGAAAGTTCTTTTGTGTACACTGCAAAATAACCGGCAGGGAGAATTTACGGTTTTTTTTTTCAGTGAGGAAATTTTTGTATTTCGGTGCGATGGAATGATTTCGAAACCAGCGGAAGGTAGACACAAAGCAGATTTTTCAAAAGAGTTGACTTGTTCGTGAATAAACTATAACTGCCATTTTAAAGCATTAAATAAAACTTTTATTTTTTAATTAACAAATTTTTGTTCTGTAATATTGTTAATTGATATTTATGTATATACTGAAATCACGGATTTGTTACCTCCATTTTGCATTTACCAGGAATTTTATTACTTGCATATACGAAATAAATGTCATTAACAGGTAACAGCTGAAAAAAAAACCCTCTATTTTTACCTCTAAGGATAAGTTTTATGGCATCACATTTGTTTTCGGCTAAGAGATTACACATTATTTCAGCATTAATGTTCATTTATTTAAAATCATTTATGTATATAGCTCGCAGTTCGAAAATCCCCATTAGAGAAATATTTACATTTAATACTTAACATATTTTTATATTGTAAATATAAAATTAAAATTACTGTTACGCTCCATTGTGAAGAAGTTTTATTAGTTACTTTAGATGGAAAAATTTTAAGAATTCCTGGCTAGTAACATTTTACAATACTAATAAAATTATCTAATATATTTTACATCTACTAATTATTATAATACTATTACTTTTCTTTTGTATAAAATGCCTTAACTAGTACATGAACGTATTGCTATACCTGCTTAAAAAGATTAATTTTAATAGTCGATTATCAGAAGTCTTAATTGAAAGTTAATATTTATTATAAGTATTCAATAAATGTCCGTTCATTTGGTTAGATCTTGAATGTTTCATAAGGTTTTAAAGGAATTAAAACTAACATGCACTAAATGTTGCCGATTCATAAACAAGTAATTTAGTTTGAAAGGCTTAAACTAAACGAACCTAAGGCTATCGTATGTATTATAAACATACTATTTGTTTAGTTTTTAAATCCTACCACGTAATTAAAGTGTATAGTAATACAATGCTTCTTGGCATAAGCTGCTTTTTAATCACGTTATTGCCGTTATTTACTCACTACAAAATCACGTATATCTTCTGAATTCTTGCAAACATTATATATTTGTGAATGTTCTTACAATGTATTATTCGTAATGACGAAACGATGTTGAACATGCAACCCATATACATGTCTAGAATTGGCGTAGCATTTGCTCAGATATAAATAGCTCTTTAAACAATATTGCTCAAAATACTTAAATCAGTAATGTTCAGATATGTAAGGTACATAAAATATAATTAATATTGCCTTTGTTGAAAAAAAAACTACAAAATCACGTGTACTATATGACAATAATAATTAATCTCGACCCTTGCATGCCTCTCGCACGAAGTGCGGTCCTCTGACAATCGAAGTAGATATTTTCGCGTTTGTTAATTTTTTTCAGTTATCAGTTCTTTAAGGATAAACTGAAACTTTCAGAGCTACCACGGTAATCATCGCTGTAAATTGTCTTGTAAGCCACAATAGAGTGCAACGTCTACAAGGACAAGGTAACTAAGACAAGCTGCCTGAGAGGCTACAACTCACATGGTATCACAGGTTAACTCGGCTTGATTGTAATGGAAGAAGGTAGGTTCACATTGTTGCACCTCTTCAATCTCACCACCACTTATACGAGACGACTTAGCACCGAGAAGGTATTCAAGCGCCCCACCAGCTCATAAAAATATTTAGGTCCTTCTGTTCACAGTCGTAAAACCGAGTAAGTGCAGATTCTATGAAACAAGTATCATATAAAAACTTTAAATGAATAGACTTTGTGTGCTACGTTGCTTAGCAAAAGATTCATCTTCGCAATAAATTTTACAAGAATGTGTACAGTGAAGGCATATAATTTTTGTATACGTTCTTGGCGTTAGTGGTACAGTATGTTTTATAGCTAAGCGCGGTCATTATTTTCTTTTTTATGGGGCATTGGAAATTTGAGAAATTGAAGAAAATAATATTACATTCAATTCTCATGATCTAAAAGTTTAACTCAGAAACTATCGTGAAACCACTGGCCTTAAACGTTTGGAAATCGTCTCACTTTAATTATAGTACAGCCACAGAAAAAAAAAAGCAACAAACAATAACTTAGAGATCAAAAGCAAACTTTGCACTTCTTCAGATAAAGTCAACTTTTTCTGAATTTTTTATTAACTGAAAAGTTTACGTATAACTTACCTCGTACCGATTTTGATTGCATATTGGTAGTTACGCTACTCTCAGGGTGATAAGACATTGATATTCCAACGGAAACAATGTACAAAGGTAATGGTTTAAAGTTCAAATCCTTGGAATACAAATCTCCAAATCATTGTTATGAGTTATTTGTAAGAATTTGAGAGTTAACTTTAGATCTCAGATATACGTTATTATATCGAATGAATGACAATAATTTACAATGAATTTCTATGTATTTTAGCATGTAATGTTTTATATGACTGAAATGTGCTTGACAATAGAGTACTGACGTACAATAAGGATTCTACAAACGCACATGACTATGTATAGTCAGGACTCAGAATCCCATGGTTTTTATTGTTAGACATTAGATAGTATTTGTGAAATGTTGATAACTGCAACGAGAGTGACAAAATAACTGTCATGCCAGCTTGCGTAACTTATTTTAATATTTACGTATCGCTTAAATAAGTTCAGTTTTGGTATAACATTTTAACGTTTTTCCAGGTGTTGATTTAAAGCAAAACAAAATCACGGAACCATTATATTTTTTCGAAAATGTCTTGCCCATAAAAATAGGTAAGCATACTTGGCATCTGGAAGACCATGAAATAACTCATAATAATATTTACTGTTTTAATGTTTATAGTGAAGAACATTTTAGTGTTGCTTAAATGCATAACAACTGTAATTACATTTATTGACGATGAGTATAGAAACTTAACTATGTGGATTTATGTTCACTTCGTGAAATTCTTAAGAGAATAATGTTCAACATACTCGCTTAATACGTTTGCATTACTTGTAATTATTAAACTCGCGATGACAATGGTTTTTAAATATGAAACCTTATTTATAAATTCTAAAGCTTTGAACTCCTAATTTGTATTACTTTTCTCAGGGTTTTCTTGAAAATAACATACTAGAATTATATACAATACTTCCTACTAAATGAAAATATATGATTTTTCATGATAGCTGGTATGACAGACTGTTTAAAATTATGAGCGTAATAACATTTTGAATGTATCTACATACCCAGGTACATGACAAATATTTTTACGCAGACATAATAACAAAAGTTTTAATTATAGTAATTTTCTAAGTGGTCATAATTTTTTAAGAAAATGGATTGTAAAAACCTATAACCAATTTATTTTTAACTAAACATTTAGTATTGAAACATTTTTACGTTTCGCAGTATATTTTATTATCCGCCGTGTATAAGGTAACCTAAAACCAAGTATGATGTTCATAAATAAGAATTATTATTTAACGCGCTTGTATGTATGTATGTATGCATGTATGTAAGTGTATATATGTACTTACACACATATATACCCACACAAACTCACACATTCTCATGCATTTAGACAGTGTATCTCTGTAAATAAAAGAAAAATTCTCGAAGCTTTAGTAATTTGTATAACAATTATTTTGTTCATGTATGTTTACAAGTGGCATTTTACAATCCATAACAAGTTTTTTTTTCAAATCCAGCTTGGAACTGCAAGACTTATTGAACAGTTGGCCAGAGAAAAATGTGCTTGTCTTTTGTAATAATTTTAGGTACGATTACATTAATAAGAACTGTATTTGGCTGTAAAAATTGGTTTTGGTGTAGGCTTGTTTGTTTAAATATTTTGTATTTGTTACAAAAATACAGCTAATTAAGTCATTGTAATTTGGTTCAATGACCATATCTGTGCTTCGTGTTATGTGACATTATGTAAAATATGGTAAAACAGTAATGTCGTACCCTAATGTAGCTGGATTTTACATACATATGTCATTAGTATAGTTGCTTCGTACAAAGACGGTTAGTTGTCACTAAATACTTGACTGCCTCTAGTATCTAACATGAAAAAAAAAAAAAAAACTTAAAATTCTAACCAGTAGTCACCATTAATCGCGATAATAGTATACCTCTACATGTGTGTTGATGGCTATTTAGTGTGATAGTGAACAATTCTAACAAAATCTCCAGTTGTATTCAATTCATTTTAGCTCTTAAATTGTCCCTGTTGCCATGAGTTTACTTCTCTAGTTCCTACTGTTTTCAGAAATTTTCCATTTGATTTGCGCAACAAATACTATACATTCATATTTCTACATTTGAATTATTATAGATTCCACTTAACACGCGTGATTTCTATAAGCGAATTATGATATTTTTGATACACAGAAAAGAAAATATAAAAGTAAAACCAAGAACGCACGGGAAATATAAATTGGGATTTTGCATGCATTCACAAAGTGGCCAGTTTGTAATGAAATTTGTAAAATGAAATTAAATATTTAAGGTAATATATAACATTATGAAAATTATATGGTGATAACTGTAATGTATGTTAGCTACATTCTAGCTCTTAGAAGAAAAATTATATCGAGGAGTTCTGTAAATGAGCACTGCAGAATCAGTGTTTCGTGCAATTTGTATTGTACTGATTATACATTCAAGATTTCGTGTTGCTTTTGTGTTCCACCTGAGCGAATATGGTGCTTTACATTATTTTGTTGCAATTTACACAACCACTTTTAAAGTGCTGTTAGTTAATTACGATCTCATGATTCAGTATGTCGTAGTGGATTTTAAAATTATTTTATTATAATTTCTGTACGGAGAAGTAGCTATAAACTTAAATAATCTATAGCTATTCACCACACGCATGATTAGTCAATTACATGAAAACCTGTCAAACTGTTTTGTATACATAAATTTTAGGGGATAGACAGACACACAGACAATACATGTGTAAACCTAATTTAGTGCTAACTGTTATATTAGTCAGAAAGTACTCCTGTGCATTATTGTATTATGTGAAAATATAAAATATCTGAGATGTACAATAGGCTAGTTTACATCCGCTTTACTTTCGTTTTAAAAATTATTTTATGATTGCAGAGCTAAGAACCAGCGGTAATTGGATGGTGTATTAGTAGATACATGCATGATTCTTAGTATTATTTTGTAACATGTTATATTTCAAAGGTGTTGTATGTGCCCCAATACATGTGTCTCTGAACTGTCGTTTAAATGCAATGTCCACAAAAATTGTGTATCAAAATATGTAATGTCTGAGAGACATTCTGTGTTGTCTTAGGACTACAGCTTACTAAAAATCCATTGTAGCATTTAATGATACGATCCTTGTTCAGATACGCAAATAATTGATAAGTATAGACAGCTGCCAAATGATAACTTACAGCGTGAATGTATCTACCAATTAGCCAACCATTTGTTGCTATTTTAGAAATATGTAGATGAAACATACAGTATTGTATATTTAGGCTAAAATTAAGCAAGAATGTGTAAAGTGTTGATAAAATGTTCTATTAAAGCCTTGTATATAACTGTTGCTAAAAACATTCTATTTATTCACATTACTTTTAGAATTTCAAATATCACTATTTTAAAACGGCTACAGGAAAAATAACGGAAAATATTTAAGTGAGAATTTAAAATGATTTCCCCAAACATACGTCGATGAAATGAGCGTCTAACTTGAGGGGATACAGTGTCACCAGATGCAACTTCTCAAGAATATGACTATGATTGCAAATTTTACCATAGTCAAATTGTTTCTTTTTATTAATTCTCTTACTATGCAATTTAACACCTGTACAATTATATTTTATTTTAAAAATGTATTTCAGGCTTTTGCCACACAAATTTGGTACATCGTTTAACATAGAATTCAATACATAATTTAATGCAAACACAACTGATCATATTAAAAATACACAAAATTTTACATAAAAAATTACATATCAAATAAAAAAACACTGTCAGAAAGACAGTGTTGTACTTTGACTTTTGGTGAGTTGCAATTTGCGAAAAATTGTCTAAGCTGTTAGTGTTAATGTAGAAGGATTTTGCTATAAAATCGCGGAATATTAGTGTTAGTTCTGGAATATCAAGGTGAATTACGTAATATTTCACAAACTCGTCATTATCAAAGTATAATTATCATAACAAATGTCAGGTCAGTAACACGTTAACACGCAGGGCACTGGAAGGAGAAAAGGGGGCTACATGTACGTTCAGTTTTACACATTGAGATGTTTATTAATGTACTTTAAGTCTCACGAAATACTTTCCAGGGATATAAAAAGATATATTTATAGATGACATTACAAAAAACTATAAGGTGCTTGGAACATTGGTGCACCAGCTAGTACGCCACACAAAAATTTTCGAGTTTGCTGGTTCAAATTCAGATACTTGTGTGGCTGTTCGATGAACTAGTGTGCAAATTATAGGCCCACATGACTCATTAACGTAGGGCGATATATAAAATATTCATTAAAACACACTGCTCACAAAATATCTTATGACGTACCACGCACGAAAAATCCAGTTACTGAAAATCAAGTATTAGTTGAAAATGGCACGAAACAGAAGGGAGAGTTGTATAAAAATGAGAGTTCTGGTGCAGGTTAGTTGGATGTGGAGTAGCGAGGTTTGGGCAGCTCTTAAGGACAGCTCTGCCTTCCAATCCCGCAGACACGGATATTAAATGGAGAATCAAGGTTAAATAAATTCCTTCCCAATTCATCAATTTTAAAGATAGCTGTTTCAAACAAAAAGTATTCTTCATGACTTTCTCAGACAATATTGCAGCGTCAAGAAATTTTCAAGAAATTTTGATTTGTTTATAATTTTTTTTCTTTTGGGAAATGTAAGTTTTAATGTTATATTTTAAGAAAAATACTAAACAAAAAAATTTGCAAGATTTCTTAATGTGCCGGTATTCCTTGGATACAAGAAGTTTTGTTTGAAACGGTTATCTTGTAAACTGATGCATAAGGAAGGAATTTCATGAAAATTGATTCCCTGTGTAAGCTACGTGGCTGCAGACTTTAGTACGAAATACTGTTTAACTTGGAAGCATGCCTTGTAATACGTAGGCTGCTATTTCCTCTCATTAAAAATTTTTTACCCCATGTTTTGCTTCATGGCATGTCAGAATCACAACTTTAGTGATTTGGGACCTACAAATAATAAAAACTAACTCACTTACCGAAATGAGATAATTTATGTTGAAATATTATACCATGAGTAACTTCAAGAAATATTAGAATTCGCGTTATGAAATGTTTTAGCAATTTTTGCACAAAATAAGGGCATTTTTGCATATTTAATTTGTACAAGTTTGGAAGGAACAGTCAAATGATCCCAGGACTAACATGTAGTCCCGAAAAAAGTTTGTACCGCCACGTCCACAATCATTCTGTGTCAGGTTAGTAAACAGACTTTAAAAAAAGTTAAATATAACTTAGATGTGGAGAGGTCTCCATCCCTACCCGGAAGTGAATATAATCATAATTTGTTTGTTTTCATTTATAATATATATTTTTTAATTTGTGCAACATAAGTTAAAATCTGGCAATTATTCATAATGTGCTATGTCTATTACAAACGCATGAAATGTTCATTACAAATCTTCAGGTACATCAAGTTATTTTAATATAAAGACCATTTATCAAATACTGTAATCATCTTTAGTTATTTTCTGGCTAACAAGTTTAAAATGTCTACAGAAAAAACTCCCTCGTGTGCGACCCATTCAGATACCATAATGGTTACCATTTGGAAACAGTGTTTACATAAGTATTAGTCGCCACGCGTTTTGGTTACACCCCAATGCAAAGATTTCGTTTGCAACCATTTGTGACCAAGATTGTTGTTTACTATAAAATAACATCTTTACCAGCGAGATTAAATATTTTCCTTGTCTCTCTAGAAAAACTCTATCAATCTGCCTACCAACTCGAAATGCGGAAATGCTAATATAGGACTTCTCCCCCCTCGTTCGACTGACTAACACTACATTGATCGTAGATCTTGGCAACACAGGACACCGAAGTATTGAAAAGGATAACAAAACGTGCAGAACGCAGCTTCGAGCGGAAATACAATGCACTGGTCAGTTCATGCTAATTATTCGGTAACTTTACAGTTCCCTCCAGGAGAACAACTGACAATGATTGCTCGCTTTTGCCTGCGGTGAAGTCTACACTGATAAAAGAGCTCTGAAGCTATGTGAACATTGCGTGTAAAGTTAAGTTTACAAACTCCCCAGGCGATTCAATTCTTTGGGAGGCGATGGAGAGTGTGCTGGACGCCATAAAACAAAAAGGTTCCAAAGATTTACGCTATTGCAGAATGATTACCGGTTATGAAGAAGTTGAGAGCCGTCTGGGCGGGAAACACGACCGCAATTTCACACGCAACCTCCCCCTCCAGGCGCGACTTGCTGACTGACTTCCTGCCGTGGCACGAGGGCTGACGAGCACGGGCCCACGCGCCGCAGAGGGATCTACTTGCACATGCGGAAGAACTTCTGCTGTTACATTATGGCATATGATACTTAAAACCCTGCAGAATTCAATTAAACAAACACAACTCTTAGGCCTATATCTCTAACATGATGGAATTGTGCCAGTTGTATTGGCATAGCTTTAATTTTTTTTTTGGTTACTATTAATGTAATAAGTTCTTCATTAATTACTTCTTCACCAAAAATTATTGGTTTAATTAAAGCGTGCTCCAGTTATATTTATTTGATTTGTTTATGCTATTCAAAATGTAAAACGTTGGGAATCTAGTTAAATTATTTTACTGTTACCCTGGTCTTGTTAACTGGAAGAGGCAAATTACTTGATGTAAATTTTAATAATTTTACTATGTGATATATGTCTATGTTGTGTCCAAAACTAAATTCTACTTAATAATTGAATGGGTATTTTGTATTTGCAAGATGCAAATATAATTTAAAGTAACCTAATGAAATAATTGTTAGTTATCTCTGTTTTATACATCTTTCTAAATATTGTATTACTTATCGATTAGTCACACCAAACTGGAATTGTGAGCACGATCTTTTTAATATATATTCCTGCTCGCGAGGTTATTGCCTCTTTGTTGAACTTAACCATACAGCATGTAGTAGTTCTACGAATATTTATCTACTTTTGAACTTTCTTCTTTTCATGTAATTGGTAATTTCACCTGCCGATAAGGGTTAAACATCGTTTTTTTTTTTTTTTTTTTTTTCTGTTCGTGTTATTTTTTAGTGTGTTCCGAGGCACATAATTTTTTTTTATATATCTTGTAGCGGTGCACGTGTTGGAGTTTCATTCTACGGTGCAGTAGATCGTGGCCAACATCCCTCCTGGGATGATTTCTTCACAGCCTTTCTTGGTTTCTTCTTGAATGTTGCTTCTTGGTCTACGCAGCAGACGAAATTTTGATTCTCTTCAGCACCAAGTAAAATCTAACAATTTTGTTCGCATTCTACGTGCTCCGAGTTTACAGCTCTCATTAACATGAACTGTTCATAGACTGGTTGAACTAAATTTTTCTTAACATTGGCAACTAATCAATATGATTGTGTTTTTTTTTTGGGACGACAAAACATGGAACCTACAAAATTAAGAAAACTTCATGTGCCCTTATGACTAATACTTGCAAACAGGTACCCGAAGGTGATTTCACTTGCTGTCTTGCTGAAAATAGCATGTTTTGTTTTAAAGTAACTTGATTTGAAAAGAGAAGGCCTTAGTTGTGAAAGATATTGAATACTCAAGATCCTTTGATATTTAAATTAATTATTAAAATATATTTTTTACTCATATAAATTGCTCAAGTATATGTACTTATTTTGTATGCCAGACGATATTATACATATATATATCATATATATATATATATTTACTGAGATTTTGTCATTGTACTATTTTTTTTACTGAAATATTATTCTCTTAAAATATAAATACACTGGTGTGGTTAATATGTATTTAACTGTTGTTCTATGTGGATAACAAAAAGAAAATGACAACCAACAAACCATTTTAGTGATAAAATAATATATTTCTACAAATCAGTTTTTGTAACGACCGGAGCATGTCTTTAACTTAAGATCTGCAAACACTACTACAAGAGGAGTCTGTATCCAGCCTTCCACATGTATCATCCTTGTGTCGTGATGACAGTACCCATCGGTGCTGGAATCAACTACATGAGGGTGTTACAGAACAGAATGAAGTGGGCAAAACACTGATGGTGGTGAAAATAAACATTTGTGAAAAACACAACATTGCAAAATCAAAACAATTGGTAGCATGTGGGCTGCCATGCACGTCATCTTTAATTCATGTACATGTGTCCTTACCCTGTGCCCATAAATTCCCTCAGAATGTTTAAAAAAAAACCCTTTTATGCATAATACATGTGTTAGTGCAATACTCCGCCCTCATCTCGGTCTGTTCAGTGCACGTGGTGCTGCACCAATTACACTTTCCTGCTCTTGCACTCGCTTGCACCGCTCCTGCACTGTACGTCACTTACGCATTCGCCATCGTTTACATGTCGAGTGCGGGTGCGTGCTGCGCTGGGGAAGTGGTCGATGTGACAAACGGCCCAAGGCGGGGGAGTGACACACGTCAAATACCTCCCCCCCCCCCCCCCCTTTTTCTGAAGACGTTTGTGGGCCAACGCTGCTACCTGCAAAACTAGGTGTCCTCAGGGTCCTCTGAGGGCGCAAGAAGTAGGCCCTTTCCTGCTGAGCTGCTTCTCCTCCCAGTGCAGTGCTGTTCTTGCAGCAATCCACGCTGCAGGTGGCTGAAGTGCAACCACACTGGCGGCACTACTGAGGCGAGTGAACCCGCTGCTGTGATGTTCTGCGGAGGCTAAATGAAGCAACGGACCCGCTGCCCTCACTCCCACCATCGCTGCTGCTACTACTTGCATATCCTCTCCTGATCCTGTTGCTTTCCTTCTTCCTGCTATCCTGCTGCAATCTCCGGGTGCGACCCGAACGATCTGCTTCCTCCGGTCTGCTTTCATGGTTTTCTCATGCTCCTTCCTCTTCTCTTGCTGATTCTTCTTCTCCACCTGCGGGTGTGCCTGCTATCGGCGACCTTTCCTGAGGTGCTGCTACAGAAATGAGTGCCGTATCACTACCGAGAGCGCTTGTAGGACTTCGCCATCGGAGACACCTTGGGACGCACTCCGTCCCTCCCTGTCGAGCATGTTGACGCCAGGAAACGGCGGGTCTTCTACCCCCTCTCCTTCATTCCCTCCTGGAGGTACGGGTTTGTCTTCCCCTCTTCTTGCTTGCTCAGGGAGCTCGTCCTCCACGAGGCCAACATGGGGTTCACCAGGTCATTAGTGGTGGAGCCGAAACTGTCCCTTCCTCCTGAAGTGCCATTGCACCTCTCTTCTCTATTGCTGCGTGGGCGAGCTCGGCAGCGCCGTCGCCGTCACGGGGCAGAGGAGCACCGGGACCAACTTCGTTGAGGACGACAGCCGGTGTGAGCCAGATGTTGTCCCGATGCACCCTCACCGTTCTCCTGCCTATGCGGACCATGTAGGTGGTAGGTCCTAACAACTGTAACACTCGGTGTGGCCCACTGCACTTAGCCGCGAAGCCAGTGCAAAAATGTTTGCATCCAGCGGACTGCAGATACATCTTGACGTATCCATCCTGGCCTATCTGCGGCACGGGCGGTGGTCTTATAGTGGCGGGCAATAATTTCGCTGTGTAGCACACATGCTGCTCGCGTACTTGCTGTTCCCATTCACTGCGTACTCATCAGTTGGCAAAACTGCTGTGTGCGTCACTGCTGTCTGGCGTCTGGCAGTTACTCTCTCCTGGCAGACGCAGATGCCTGTCCATCAACACCTCGGCGGGTGTTCTTCCGGTGGCAGCGTTGACACGTCGGAGGAGTGTGTACAGGGCAGCGGCAAGATGTTCCGGCCATTTTGCATGGTGCTCGCCCACACAGAGGCGCAGTTGAACCTTCAACTTTTGGTTGCGCCGTTACAAGGGATTGGCCTTGGGATGGTACACCACCGTGGTCATGTGTCTCACTCCCCATTTCGTACACAGCTCCCGCCACTGTTTACCAATAAACTGTGCCCCATTGTCAGTGAGTAAGTTCTTGGGAAAGCCCCAATGCAGGAAAAAATCTTTGTTGAGCACTCGCGCAATGTTGCTGATATACTCCAGTAATTTAAGATATATCGTTACACAAATTATTATAAAGGATTATATAAATTCCATTACAATAAAACAAATTATTTTAAAACACTGATTATTTAAAAACTATTTCTTCAAAGGCTTGCAAACAAAATAGTTTTTGTTAGTTTGAAATATATATGTCAGATGGTTGTACAAATAAAAAAAATTTAGAGCAAACAAATACCATGGGCTACCACATGACACATTTATAATCACGAAAAATCATGCTAATTGTTAACACACATTCTCAAAAAATATATCATGCCATTAAGAGCTAGCTAACATCTTGCCTATTCAAAACACTTTCCAAAAGTTTGTCGGCAAAAATACATCATATTTATATCTTTATTGTGATGAATAGTCTTATCTCGAAAACGTTGCCGGGCCGTAAAATTAAGATAATGGTCAGCTTACCAAAAAGATAAAGATCCCGTATGGGAATCGGCTCAGAAACATGTTTAAGATGATTGTAACACATTTCCTCTGCAATATCATGCCGACATATTTTCAGTGATATCCATCTATTATCCTAAAAAATTCAGCGGGCCGTTGTCTTTTTCTAACAGCTTGCAATCTGTCTCAAAAAAAACATCACGCCATTGTCAGATGGTTATCTTCTGGCGTAGAAATTACAGTTGCCGACAGTACAGGTATCGGGTCGACAATTTACCAACTTCTTTGCCGACAGGTTGTGTTTGCTGGGATGTTAAGCTTTTTTGCTTTGTAGATGTCGCAATTTCGGTTCGTTTAAAAAATAAGTTTAATCCATTCAGAATCAGTCTGTAATTAGGCTAATTGATTCGCAAAAGCTTCTTACTGTTCTAGGTCATATTACTGAACTCGAACAGTTACAACGAAATTATAAAATTAAGGATTAGTAAAACCATTAATAATTATAAAATATGTAGGAAGAGATTGGGCGGAGTGACTAGGCCCATGAAGATGTTCATTTTAAATACCGTGAACAGCCTATACTGCTTGCAAGCCGGGGAAACTTCTTATTGAAAGTCTGTGAGACAAAATGAATACGTTTTAAGCTGAATATGCCATTAATTACACATTTTATATACAACCAAGTACACATTTTCTATACAACCAAATTTCATCTGCTAATATAATATTCTAATGAGAATCAAACAACAGTCTTCCAACATGTAATGTCCAACTTTTTGCTGTCATACACCTGAAGTCAAACGAAACAGCATTTATAGCATAATATAACTTTCATAAACACTTCCAGCTATACGACAAAACTTATTGTCGTCCTTCGCTACATCATAATTGGCCCTCACTATATCACGATAAACTCATACACCGTAAAAACCACTTCTGTACATTTTTGGTTTACAAGTTCTCCTAATCTTATAACACCGCTTCGCATCCAGGATGGATGAATTGCTATTCTCCTTTAATCACTTTTACTGTGTAATAAGTGCCTCTTTACTTTTCTGAGTATCTGAAAAAAAATTTAAATTACAACCACATAACACTGCAAGGGTGTATTATCCCTACGATTCACCTTACAGGAGAATGTGTTCGCTGCCAATAGGCTCTTATGAAAGTCATCCAGTTAACTCTATCAGATTAAAACTTTTATTTGGTGCGTTCGAAAAGTGATCAAGGTAAAGTTAACTCGCATTTGGAAAGTCACCCAGGTTAACTCGATCCTCGACTCGATCAACTATGGATAAACCCTGCTCGACAGCAGGGTAAACTTGGTCTAGCAGACGACACATGTGAAAATGACACGTAAATATGTAAACATTGCAGCAACAAAAACAAACAAGTAAACGAAAATACGTTTTGAAATCTGGAAACGATCAAAATATTTAAAATTATAAATGTTTAGCTGCTTTGGCCAATCATTGTAGCCCGAGTATTTAATTTTATACTTAACTGAGACTGAATACAAAGGTATTGTATTATCGCAGTACTGCTTAATGCAATGTTTTTTTTTGCGTTGTTTGTTCATAACATAATATAACAAAACCTCTTCATAGTCGTCAACATTATTGTCATTTAGCACAGTATTTAATAACTGCACTAAACATTCTTTGAGTTCCTGCCGTCTTAAAACCCGAGTTACTCTAAAACGTTCAAAATAACCTGGTTAACCACAAGTGATCATGAAAACCTGGTAACGTGACCGAGTTAACCCAGTTAACTTTGCCAGGTTACTTTTCGTAAGTGCCTAATAGTCACAGTCAGTAAGTGAATAAGTATTTTTGTGTGTGTCACATGGTTATGTTTATGTTCGAGATTAATATTGAAATTTCATTAGGATAATGAGCATTATATTTAGCAGGCTTTGAATATCGTGTCTGTAATAGTAATTCTCAGAAAATAAGTAATTAATTCTAATCTATTCCAAACTAAAAAGCACAATACTCTTGAGTGGTATACAAATAAAATACTTGTATAATAATTGCAGAATACATTTTAAAAGCTAGGGTGGCTCTTAACGAGGTCTGAAAAGCCTATGATTGAGAACATCACCGAGAAAACCTGTGGCATCGTCCTGCTCGGAAATCTGGGGGCGAACCCAGAAAATATGATTTTTATTAAGTTAAATAAAAATTGAAGTAATAAAAAATATCAAATGAATTATTTTTTACCATCTAGAATTTATTTGAGAAAATAAATTAATTATATTGTAAAGAAATGACAAAAGGATAAATAAATAAAATCCTCAAATACATTTTCATACACTATTTATTTAGTACACAGTCAATACAAAAACATTTATCAATTTTAAAAAATGAGTTCATATAGTTCTCTACAGTAAAGGCTGTTCACTGTAAAGTGAGCACTTTTTAAGGCCCTCCCACCAGGCATTAGCTACTAATAAGTATGTTTAACTGCAGACTGAGACATTAACTTTTGAGAGTGGTGATAGTATACACAATAGTTATGAGTCATGTGGAAATGTTGATGTTAAAAAGTGGCAGAAATATAAAAATTGGCTAAAAGGAAAATTTTGGAAGGGCCTTAAAAAGTGCTCACTTTACCGTGAATAGCCTATAGAAGACTGTCACATGAAAGACCAAGCAGTTCTCAAATGATTGTAAGTAGGTATTAGCATCTTGCAAAGGGCAGCACAAGTCTCTAGGTCATGACGATGCCCATCGGTCCCTGTTGACCATCCACCTCATCATAGCCACACTGCAGATCCTGCTCCTCCGTAACATTGGCTCCACGACATCTGCCTCGCCAATGGTGGGACCACCGCCAGCAGCAGGTTCAGCATCCACAGCTCTAGGAATACACACTTCTGGGCACCACCAATGGGAGGTGGAGGTTTGTTTCCCGGTATAGGCATGGCTTCCATCATTTTATAGTAAGATACTAACCATGAGTCACAATACAATTTCCAAATTCGGACATGGTCTATGCTCCGATGATGATATTGATGAAGATGTGCTAATGGAAGCTCACCTCCCCGATGTTCGCAGGGGCCAGTCGCTTCTTAGGTAAAAGATCAGGAGCCAGAAAAATGAAGTGGTGGAAGATTTGTTGGCTATCGACCATCACGTAGTCAGTGCAGAAGCACGGATAATAGACCTGATCATGTCGAATACGCAGAGACAGGAAGAATTGAAGACTCTTCAAAATGCATTAATGTCTATACTAAATTCCCAGAACGATGTTGCGAAGAATAGTAAGAAGGAGTTGGAAGCGTGCATCGAACGACTGGAAAGGATCGAAAATTCAGTTTTCTCAACTCGAAAGTGAATATGTATATATATGTGTATATATATATATATATATATATATATATATATATATATATATATATATATATATATATATACACACACCTGTATAGTTATGTGTTTATTCTATTCTTTGAATGATGGCGAACTGAACCAAACTGACAACTGAGCTACAGCGAGCCATCGAAGCTGTTCACACAAAACATCTACTCGCGAAAAGTTACAAACTGTCACTCGAGAATCGAAGGGAAGAGGCTTATAGGCTGATAACCAGCCGTCTCGATGAACTTGGTCGACAATGCAAGGTTGAAGCTTTGCCTCGACTGAATATCAAACATGAAATCAATGTGGAAGGACCGACCCTGATGTGTAAACAAAAAAGAAGTACAGGATTGTCCGAATAGGAAGGTGGCATCACTAGCAACGAAGATGATTTGCCATTTATCGATTTTCTGCATGCACGGGAATGAAAATGAGCACGAGAGCATGGACCCGAGGTGGGGAACGCTGGTCGGGCACTACATCGCTTCATACTTCAATTGGAATAATGACAAGACGTATGGCCTGCGACACTGCAATGAAAAATGGTTTCATGGAAACAAGGAAGTGATGTTTTTTCATGAGATGAAAAGCAGATCAGCAAGCACAAGGTGAGAATGACACATGGTATGTGCGCTTTTGTTTTGCAGTCATCCCTGACACTACACCGAATAGAATTTGCACAAGTACCATCGCCTGCTACAGTCCAGTCGAGATCGTTATGCGAACGACAACCTCTCAACACAGTGATTTAAGGACACAACCCATGTGAAATTCGGGATTATGGTGAGACTGTTTCCATGATTGGCGAAAGCTGTTTGATTGGGTCTACTGCTGCAGAAGATCGACGCCAAGCACAAGATAGACTAGGTGTATTGGGACAATCCGAACAAACTTTTCGATAGACTACGGCTACTGGTCGCTTCCCAGTTTGCTGGCAACCAGTCGCACACCAACGAGATTATATCCATCATCGAAGAACTTGTCGAAGCTGGCTACATCGTGCGATGATGAAATATCCTGTTTCCGGTGAATTGCACAGGTCAGCAAGAAGGAATTATCCTTGGATAAAGTATGTGATGAAAGAGCTGGATGATACTTTCCAGCCCAACCTCTTCGAAATGTAAGACTTTGCTCGTGCAAATAAAGGCCACCGCTACTTTTTGACCACAATATACATGTTTTCCAAGTTTGTCTGGGCCAGACCGCTCAATTCGAAGAATGCAAGTGATGTCACCGAGGCCATGGCGGATGTGTTGAGTAAAGGTTGCATAAAGAAAAATCTCCAAACTGACAATGGTAAATACTATTTTAATACTAATTTCTGTGTACTGATGAAAAAGTACAGCATAAATTACTATTCCAAGTACTTTGGACTCTAGTATAGCATCGTTGAGTGTGTTCATCAAACTCTAAAAGCCAAATCGTGGAGACCTTTCATGGCGAACAAAAAGTACAAGTGGCTAGAGATACTGCCGAAACTCGTATGCGAGTATTATTTTACTGTTCATTCTACCACTCACATGAAGCCCGAAGATGTCGAGGACAACTTCCTGCTTCGGTCCGTTTATGCTATTCCAACTAGGAGTGACCCACGCAAGCCTAAAGCCAAGGTTGGTGACCTGATGCAGGGCCTCGAAGAGGAGTCATGATGCTGGCAGGCAGGGGCATCATCTGGCAATCCTGGCCATCCTCAGATGGCCCGCCAGTAGCACTGTCGGTGACGTCTCTGATGACAGCTGATGCTGGAGCGAAGATGTTGGGCAGGCTAAGTCCGTGGAGGTGGCGCCGTCAGTCAAATCCCAGGTGGATGCTTGAGCGTCGGATAATTTTCCTGTTGGCGCATTTGGCGTACCTTCCTGCTGTGTCAGTGTTTGTTTACAGGTGTCGATGGATGATGTCGGGCTGTTTTCCCCCTCATCACCTCTTGGTGGGACGGCTCGATACTGGGCATCGCTATGTCAGCACTGCTGAGACGCAGGACATTGTGATGATAGGCTGCTGTTCTGTGGTGACCGATTCTTACTCTGTAGCAGGATTCGCCCACTGCCTGAATAATGGTGTGGGGACCACTCGATTTCGCAGCGAAGCCTGGGCAAAATTGTTTCTGGCCAGCTTATTGTGGATGTGTACGAACGTACACATGCTGGCCAGGTTGTAGCTGTGGAAGTGGGTGGGGTGAAGGAGGTAGCCACTGCACAGCGTAGCGACGCTGGTTCTCCCTTGCCTCTTCTCTTGTCCACTCTCTCTCTCTCTTCCTCCCTACTCTCCCCTGTGGTAGGAGGGGTGGCATGCTCCTCTGCCCACTCCCGAACTGTCCAGGGAGGGAGAGTTCGCATCTTTGGAGCAGCTGTGCCACCAACTTTCCCGTGGCCTGGTTAGCCCGGGTTCGCAGCGTGAAGAGCGCCGCTATCAGATTCTCTGCCGATGAGGTGTGATTTTCGCGCATGCGAATATAGAGTTCTCTCTTAAGTTCTTCATTTCACCTCTATTTAGGATTGGGGAAGTGGGGGGCGGTGGGAGGATGACCTCTCTACGCCACTACCTGTTGGGGAAACCTTGCATGCATGGTCAATGTCTGTCTTTTAAAGCAATAAATCATATTTTACTGCGAAGAAAAGAAATGCAATTTTGAGACACAAATTAGGCGATTATAATTTATTTCTTCGCTGTCTAATAATTAATCATTCAAAACCACGTCCTCTGATTTTCCCTGTCATGAGTTACACTGCACTCGGCCTGGTGCTTACATACCCATTATTAGACGGCAAAAGGTGTTGAATAGGCACTTCCATATTAGCAGTTTATTTAAAGAAGTATGTCTATTGAAATAAATTAATGTAACTTCTCCGATTTCCCCGCAAGAAGTTACTGAAAATGAACACTTATAATACAAATTGCTCAATGTTCAAACAATTAATGCTAACAAGTGGGCATATATAATTTTGTTTGCGAAGGTGCTGCCCTTTGAGTTAAACAAATAGTAAGGTCTAAAGTCATGTTAACTTTATGCCAGATACAATGAAACATCGACCTTACAGGATAAAAAAAACCTTTAAACACAAAAGAAAACATATTTACAAATAATAATTCCTCGTTAAAATGTTTCGCATAATATTTTCAGGTGAAACCATTTACTTTGAAATATAAGTGATGTTAGGTGCAACTATTTTGAGCGATGCATACCATATTTACTAGTGTATAGTACGTGCTTGTGCATAGCGAGCACCATGATTTTCACAAAAAATTCGAGGGAAAAATAAAAAATAAATAAAATGCACCAAAAATTTGTGGCGCCCTGTTAATACGTATGGAACAAATTATTATTTTTTACTCTAATGTGTGGAGAATATGATATGTTTGTAAAATACTTCAATTAAATAATTTGGGGGCAAAAAGCCAAAATAAAAAAAAAACCGGAAACCTTCTGCTCCTACAACTCAACATTTCCAGCTTCGTTTATCTTTTTTCTCCTTTCTCCTACCTCCCCCACCCCCGCGAACATGGCTCGCTAGCATCTGCCATGGAAACTAAGATGGATGGCAGAATTATCGACCGGCAACCATTTGGGTGTTATTACAAGGAGGTGGGGGCTATAAACACGTGGCAGCTGTGGTTTTTTTGGCATGGCAGGATACCATTTTTAGGGGGGGGGGGTGAGCGGGGTTTTGACTTACACATAACTGAAGGGTCGCTGAGTGACAAAGAGTGATAAGGGAGAGGAGTGATGTAAGAGCCAGAGATGAGACAGCAGACAGTTCCGCCACTTCCCTCAACATCCCTGGACAATTTATGGCTAACACTCCCCATTCCTCTTTTTTTCTGTGTATATAGCACACCCCAGAATTTTTTCCTTTATTTTGGGGAAAAAAGGGTGCACTATTCACGAGTAAATACGGTATTTGGTCTTACTTTTCTTTTTATTTTAATGTGTGGCGTAAACAAACCAAAATACTGTAATTTTTGTGCCTAAAGAAAGAATTAACCTTACTTCATTGTTTACAACTGATACTAAAGTATCGGCTTGATACCATACCCGATACAGACACATCGGGAAAAGATGAAGTATCAGCCAATACCGATACTTAGTATCGGTATCTGAACAACTCTAGTCCAAATGTTCGCACGTGCCTGGAAATACCAGGCCAGTATAAATATTTGAGATCATCTCTACATATTTGTTCTGCACCTGTATGGCCGGACAAGTTGCTGTCATGTGCGTGGGACAACACTGCGTCACATGCTGTTGCTGGTACGTAAACATGCCACACATCACTTGTCACTCCTGCGCGTGTTTCTACACAGTCATTTATTACCCACCAATTGTCCACTGTCTGATACGCACATGCTTCCCATCATATTGTTGAGATGGGGCACGTCATCTGTGCTGTTATAACTGTGTCACATAATGATGTCAGTGGAGTTGCGGTCGGTAGCACTGTCACTGTATTGCACTGTACTGTTGTGGTCTCTGACGTGTCGAGTGAAAAGGGGGTGGAGGGAAGATGTCTTCCGATTCCTCTTCATCACACACCACTTTTTCGCCCGGTGAGCGAGCGGGAGAGGTGGTCAGCCCGCTGATTTTCCTCTCTTGCCACATACTGCACCTCGAAATCATACTCTTGGAGAAAGAGTGCCCAACGAATTGATTTGCTGCGACTTTCCCGCATGCTATGCAGCCACAGCAACAACCTATTGTGTGTTCAGAGTGTAAAGTGCTGATATTCCAATAATTGGCGATATTTTTTATAAAAGTCCACACCACAGCGAGGCACACTTACTTATTCACATCGTATCTTCTTTCGACAGTGCCGAACTTTGTGCTGATGTAGTCGATGATTTGCCTCATGCTGTTGTCAGCAAGCTGAAATGTCACAACAGCCAGTACTTGTCCGCTGGCGTCCGTTTTACATGTAAAAGTGGTGCGTTGGATCATGCTGTGCCAGGGCAGGGCATTCCCACAACTTGCAGTTTAGCTCGCCGAAAATGTCCTACTGTGTTGGTGACTACTTGAACCACACATTATGAGACATGAGTTCTGTCAATGGTGTGGTAATTATAGCAAACCCTTCTATATATTCTTGCTGCCAGTTCACTATTCCGAAAAATTTTCTGAGTTGTTTCCGAGTGATCGGAATGGTGTGATTTTCAATGATGCTCAGCTGTTCTTCAGTCGAGCAGCTGCCATATTTGTTTACCATGCGTCTCAGGAACTGAATATCTGATTTGCCAATGTGACATTTGCGGTTTTTGCAGCTCAACCCGTTAATGTCGAGCCATTTTAGCATGAGTGATAAATGATAAATGTGATTTTCCCATGATGCTGACCAAACTATTACATCATCGAGGTAGGCGAGGGCGAATTCCGCCGATAAATCCCTCCAGCACTCACAACACCATCATTGATTGAAAAGTTGACAGAGCACATTACAAACCGAATGGCATGGCGCTGAATTGGAATCGACTGCCATCAGGTGCCTTGAAAGTGGTCTTGTGTTATGGTCCTCTGGGCGAACCGGCACTTGCCATTACCCACTGCGTACGTTGATGGTGCTCATGACTTTTGCATTGCCTAATGTGTCTAAGGTATCCTTCACATATCCTGGTAGGGTGGCGGAGCACTTTTAGTTACTAATTCAGCCTGTGAAAATCGACACAAAAATGCCAGGAGGCATCTTTTTTTGGTGCCAGGGTGATCACAGAGTTCAACTCACTCACAGTCTGTTCGATGATGCCATTCTGGAGCATTTCTATTATTTGATCTTTTATAATGCGGCATTGATGTGGATAATATCTGCATGGATTATCGTAAATTGACACATCCGTATTGAGCAGAATAACGTGCTCAGCTACAGTTGTATGGCATAGTGGGACAGTGGCTGCAAAGACATCTCTGCATTCGTCGAGAAGGCGCTGTAGTGTGTCCCAGTACTCTGGTGGTACCAAATGTTCGAGTTCATCCAGTTTCACTTCGGGTACATCCCCAGCTCGTCTGCGATCCAAATTGTACACCATGCAGCATTCCTTCTGGCCGAAATGAAAACATTGGGTGGCTGGCTCAACCACTGTATTTTGCTCGGTGAGCCATGATACACTCAATATAACATCTCGTCTTCTCTAATGTCGTCTGACACAAACACTGTAGTTGTTGTTTCAATGTCTCGGATACGTACTATAATTCGAGCTTCACCCGTTATCTCGCCCATCTGTTGGCGGGTAGCAAGGTGCACTGATTTCTGTGCGGGTTGGATGGTGCTGACATTAGTGAAGTCTGTCCTAACGAAGTTATGAGATGTGGCCATGTCAATGATTGCTCTCCAGGGAGGACTGTTAACGAAGATAGAAATGCAGATGAAACCGTTCAATGATCCGATGATTTGTGAAAGCAGTACTTGTTGTGGAATTGGGTCAGTTACCACTGGCTTGGGGCAGATGACGTCCGGTCGCCCTAACCCGCCCAGTCGTTTCCCGATAGCGATGAAGGTTTATTTTCACTTGTCACTGGTCCCTCCCTGCTGGGACATTGGTTTTTCCAGTGCTTCCTGCCACACCAACTGCACGAGAGTGGGGGTGTTCTGCTAGTGGGAAGTGCACAACCATACTTATAGTTAATTGCTCAGTGGTTGTTACTGTCCTTGCTGGTTGGGTGATGGGTGGTTATGTGATGGTGGTTGTGGCAGTTTCACACTTTTGGTACTATCCCGATTTTTGTTTGGCATTATCCTGGCACGGTTGAACAGTTTCCCTATTGTGATGCAGCTGTACTGGAATGCTGGAGTCAAGAAGAGTCACTGTTTGTATGAAATCATGTTTAGTCATGTGTTAGATGGGTGCTAAGGCAGCACAATATTCCACTCGCGTGGTACTCGCAACAACCTCCAACACGTCCTTTAATTAAAGTTATGGATGTCACGTTAGTAAGGTGGGGTGACTTGATGAAGGCCCTAGTTGGGCATAGTCACTTGATGTTAGGTAGGTGGCTGGACCATCGAGGGAAAGAGTTAATGTGAACTGGGTATGAAAATACTACCATAGTTCTTCCAGGTGGGTGCTAGCGTTCTCAGCAGAGAGCACAAGTACAGATGAGGTCGTGTGGCCAATGGACTTAAGTGGTCCCCTCGATGACCGACATCATAGATGGTAGGGATTGCAGAACGTACATCATTGAGATATCCGAGTCCCTGGGCTAGTAGAAGTTATCTGAGTTACGTCCATATGCTCGTGCTCACCCCCAGGCTGTTATTTGTCCCCTTATGCCTTAAAGAATAATATGTGATACCTTTGAAGCAGCCATGAAGTGGCTGGTGAAATTAATAATAAATCCGCCAGTTTTACATGATATGCTCATTTATTCCAGTTTGCCTTCCGAAGAAGCACATTCAACTTGGCCCCGTTTTACCAGGGTGCACGTTACAGCTGGAAAAGGCGGCAAAATGCCTACATGAAAATTTAAGTATTTAAGTACCGGCCATGTACAAATGGACTGGGCTGTGAGATGGCTCACTCGACGGGCCAAAGAAATATAAATGGTTCCTGAGTTATGTTACTATTAAAAACCAAATGATTCGAACAATGCAATGAAGTGCCTGGGGAGGACACCGACGTACATTCATTACTAGCACGGCCTTCGAGAAGCGAATGTCCAACATGGCGGCAGGCTACCTACTCCCTGGCTCCAACTCCCGCCGCCGTGTAACGTGACAACAAATTACATTAAACACAATTAATTAATGAAATTAAATGGATGATCATTACCCTAGATGAATAAGTGACACATAAAACATTACACAATAATGATCGCTTGAATAATAATAGAAATATAATTCATGTAAAACTTAAACATCAACTTACTGTGTAAGGCACCATAACCTCACACTAGGGCATTACGGTTATACTGTGCATAGCTCTGCTCATGCCGGGATTCTCTTATATTCAATTACGCATCCCTTATTTATTTATTGAAACACAATCAGAACACTCTGCATACAAAAAGAACAGTTTTTTTTTTTAGGCCGCTTTTCGGCATAGGGACATTACATTAAGTCACTGGTGTCCATCAGTCACTAGAGGATGCTATCCCCACTCCGGCCTCGCACAAGAGAGACATCACACGACTCCCCCTGCGGCCGCCACGACATCTGCAACCATGACTATTGAAGTCAGTGCACGGCGGATCTCGTCAGTTGTTTCCTTCAGTCTTCGAGCTCGCTTCACCACTTCAAGTGCTGGGACCCTCCGACTATTGTTAGATCTTCAGCAGCCTTCCAGAAGCTGCAACCAACTGCTCAACAGTCTTCAGCAGCCACCAGAGGCTGCCACCATTGACATCACTGTTAGAGCTCTGCATCACCTGCGACCAGACTCTCAAGTGACGCCAATTGTCAACAGTTACCAGAAGCTCTTCATTGGTAACTAGTCATACCACACAACATGCTTCCCCCATCTCTTATAGACAAGTCATTTGTAGTTAGTTCGTTTCTGCTTTATTTAAATCTTCGCCAGTTTTTATTACCTTCCCAATCAGCCTAGGACCAGGTCGCCTACACCTGGCTAACGTAGATACTTTCAGCCGCCCATCTGCTTGGCAGGAGAGCACGAGTCACTGCGTTACCAAGCGATTAAAAAACACAACTTTGTTTTTTTCAACTGCAAGTCTCATTCCTAGAGTACTTCGTAAGTCAGCTGTTACGATAACATCGAGTCGTGCACTACCGACTAGGGACACTGTAATTTATTACGAACTAGCTACGGCTGGAGACACCCCCTCAGGAGGCTCCAAACCAATACACACCCATTAGACAGCCAGCTATCATATTCCTACTGAGCACCCAAGAGAAACGGTACACCAGAGTTGTGTCCCCACCGAGCTCCTAGGTGCTGGCAGGGATATTTGCTCAGGTGCTACGGCCTGGCCTTGGCTGGAAACACATACTCAGTTATAGCAGTGGTGGCCCACATGGCTCCAACGACTCTGTTCTGCCCACTAGAGTGGGGGATCTTCTGAGGCACCGGGGCTTGTGCTACCAAGACATTACTGAGCTGAAACTAATCTAGGATTTCTCTTTGAGTCTGTGGTACTCGACTTACTGTTCTCAGCAGCCATCTCTACTCTATGCCATATAAGGTGCAAGGAGGCAGTAGCAAAGGATTGCTGACTACCATCCTGTCCTGAGGGGCATGGTGAAGAAGACTGAGGCACGCCTGGGAATCACCAACACCACTTTTTGGAGTTTGGCTGCAGCGAGGTGGAATAGTAAGTTTTGTGTAGTCGACCCCAGCATCCTCGCTGCCATCCAGGCTGACTACATTCACATCAACCATTGGCAGCCAGCCATCAAGAGTTCTCAATACGTCATTAAGTCTAACTGCCAGCACCTCCCACCAGTAATAACCAAGTGTATTACTAGTACTAGGGTAGGACAACACAAGGGGCTAGTCCAACGAAATATCGATAACTTTGTACCCCTTCGTAAAATCATGTGACCGGATGCCATATCCAGCTGGAAGCGACTCGTACCAAAACCCTAGACGTGCTTTTGACCTAGAGCGCAATTAAAGCCACAATGACCATGATCCAGCCTTAATTAAATCGGACATGTGTAAAGTGATTTTCTGGCGCCCAATGTGGGGCTCACACTTATTAACTGTTTGTCAGCAAAAGGCCGAACTAGGCCACCCGACCCAGAGACCTAGGAGTCAACCGGGATAAACCACCGGACTTCGGGGAGTCCATAAAAAAAACCCCATGGCACCCAGAGCCATAGCCATGTCTGCTTCCGAGATCAATGCCGCCTCGGGCATAAATCATGACTTTGAACAAGACATACCAGACCTGAGTGTAGCCATACCGAATGTACATGTATTGGCTCACTATGGATAGAGTGCACCTATTGCTCGAAGACCTACCACCATGTATGCCTAGGCTGACCAGACGAGGCCCGGGATACAAGAGATCTCAAATACCGATGCGAACTTTGCCATCAAAACCCAACCAGTTTTTGTAATGAAATTACCTGTCCCAGCCAATGCATAAACCATGTCCGATGCACCACATGCAGTGAACCATACCACCATCTCTGCATAGGATGGCCCAACAAGTGCATCTCTATGCCAGGGATGGCATACCAGTGTGAGAGATGTAGAAGGAAACATGTCTCCCTCTCCTACGAATAAAAGCCATCGAGGATTTATATCCAACCTGGGACAGCACCCAACCACCCGGCAACCAGAAGAGAGACCAGAAGAGAGGATCATATTCAGATCACTGATTTTGCTGGCCGACCACACAAGGACCCGGTGGCTTTCACC
This sequence comes from Dryococelus australis, assembly GCA_029891345.1. Taxonomy (NCBI): domain Eukaryota; kingdom Metazoa; phylum Arthropoda; class Insecta; order Phasmatodea; family Phasmatidae; genus Dryococelus; species Dryococelus australis. The sequence goes on along the minus strand of CM057009.1, from coordinate 261,282,994 downwards.
TATGAGTGTCAAAAATAATTCCGGGATACCGATTTACCACCGGAACAATGGGTAGACAGGGCCCAACTACACCTGATAGGTGTAGCATTAACATGTTGCGAGAGGTATGGAGAATTCCTCATGGACTGGAGGCAGTTCTACAACCGCATCGCATCCGAGTTCACCAGCAAGGAGGTGCTTGCGTGGTTGACGACCCAATATTGCAACCAGACACAGGTACCAGAAGACGAGTCCGAAATATTCATCTGTCGAAAAGAGCAGATGTTTCGGCACGTGTTCCTCAGGGGCCTGGAAGAAACAGCTGTCTGGTAGATTAGCAGGATGCTATTACCTAGCCTAAGGAATTTCCTCCTTACGGCTAAACCCTCAACTATCTATGAATTAGTTGAACGAGCATGGGAGGTCGAACAGAATTTCGTGGTGCAGGCAAGTCTGGACAAACATCAACCGGTAAAAACACTGGAACACGAGCCTCTCCGGTTGAATCACCCAGGAATGCACCTGCTTCCCCGTCATTCACCATGTTCGTACCAAAGTGCTGCTTCTGCCTGGAGAGTCACTGGAACAAAGATTGCCCTCGCAAACCAGCTGGGCCAGTGGTTCCCCCGAGTAAGCCCGAGCGAACACCGAGACCGACATATGCGAGGCCCGCAGAGAAACAGACTCCCACTACTAAGGCGGGAAATGCTGCCACCAGGGCGCGAAGTGGGCCGCCAACACCAGACCACAAGGGCCCCTAATCCAAGGTTTAAACGAGGAACCGGCACTTCCCATAGCTCCGCATATCGAAGTGTAAATTAATGGAAAGCAAGTGCTGGCCTTGCTAGACTCCGCTGCCACAGGGAACTTCATCTAAAGAAACCTCCTAATCCTGGAACAACTAGCCGACATGCTCCCACAAACAAAACCCATCCGAATGGCCCAGCACGACGCAACCTTACAGGTTGACGGCCGGTCTACCTTAACGGTGAACCTAAACCGTATCGCGGCACCCGCCGAATTCATAGTGTCGCCTACACTATCCAAAGCAGTAATCATCAGTTTTACATGGCTCACTCAGCAACAGTGTATCATCGACCATGGACAACGCTGGGTGTACATGGGTGAGAATGAGAGAATAACTGTTAACTGGGACCACAGTCTAGACAACATTATATCAACACCCATAGATCCCACATGGATCAACCATGGACTCGGCAAAACAGAATTTGACCAGTTACAACTAGTACAGAACAAGCATGCTAGCACATTCGGCCATGGCAGGTTGCTATGTCATACTCGCTCGATACAGCACGAAAACTGGCCAACAACCGATGTCCTCATTTATAACAGACCATATAGGTTATCATATGGACCATGTGAATGACATGAAGAACCACGGGATTGTAGAACCTTCCAACTCACCCTACAATTCCAACGTGGTCCTTGTTCCCAAGAAAGATGGAAAGCTGAGATTTTGCATTAACTACAAGGGCTTGAACGAGGTAACACATCCTATTGCTCCCCCCCCCCTTATCGACTTAACCCAAACTCTGCATGAGATTGGAAAGGTGAAGATCTTCAGTACACTAAACATGGAGTCCGGGTACTGGCAAATTGTGATACTTCCCGATAGCTGCAAATACACTGCATTCACCACACACACAGGTGAAACCTTCCAATTTAGGGTAATGCCATTCGGGTTAAAAAATGCCCCTTCCACCTTCCAACTGCCTGATGTCTGCAGAGGTACTGACAGGTTACATCGGAGAGTTTTGCTTCGCCTACCTCAACGATGTAATTATCTATTTGAATAGCTGGGAGGAGCACCTCGAACTTCTACAGCATGTACTGGAACACTTGGAACTCCATGGGATGACTTGCAAGCTGTCAAAGAGCTACTTCGGCAAGCTATTCATTGACTAGGACATGTCGTCTCACCCGAGGGAAACTTCCTACAGCAGAACTCGATAAATGCCATCGAGGAAGCAGACGAACCGACAAACAAGCGACAATTACGACGATACCTGGGTCTGTGCAACTGGCTACATGATTTTGTGCCAAATATTGCCCAACACATGGAACCACTTCAAGAGAAAGACACCCGGTGGCGATGGGGACTTGGGCAGCAACAGGTATTCTGCGACCTGAAGGCTACCTTCGGCAATATAGAACTGCTACATCGTCCACAAGGAGATCAACCCCTGATCCTTCAAACCGATGCATGCCAAAACGGGTTAGGAGCAGTCCCCTATCAGCAAAATCTCAATGACCAACCACGTGTGATAGCATATGCCTCAACTAGCCTCAACAAGACGGAGCATCGCTATCATATTAATGAGCAGGAATGCCTGGCGGTCATATGGGCAGTGCGGAAGTACAAGTATTACTTAGAAGGGCAACATTTAATTTTGTGTACCGACTCGAGAGCCCTTCAATGGCTACATGAGTCACGGAACAGCAAATCCAAGCTCGGTTGGTGGGACATGTTTCACATCAAATTCGACTTCGAAGTACAGCACTGTCCAGGCAAGACGAATTACCTGCCAGGCGCTCTGTCCTGCTTCCCGACATTAAATGAGAAAGCCGAAGAGGAGGAAGGGGCGAAGATGTCCCCCTTCCCCAAGTATAACGAAGTCCCGACGAACAAATTCGTCTCCTACAGCTGCAAATCACCCATCACTGAATTACGATGAGCCAGCAGGAGGACCCGACGTTCGCTGCTTATTGCATGAACAGCCACAGCGCTTTCAAGCAAGGGTTGACGTCGTGTGGACACGTAGTGGCCAACCCAACTCACGTTGGAAAATCTGGGTTTCACAACAACTGCGAGCCAATATCTGCCGCCACCACCACGACCACCCTCAAGTTGGACACCCGGGTACTCGAGAGACCCTGCTGGACATTGGTGTACGATACAGCTGGGACGGAATGAGCAACGATGTCCAATAGTATATCAGCAACTGTGTAACGTGCTGTCGCACAAAGCTTACCCGGTTCCCCCTCCTACAACAAAATTGAGGAGACCCAAGATGATGTGGACACATATAGCCGCCAATCTGATGGGACCATACCCACATAGCACAAAGGGGAACCGCTACCTTCTGGTAGTCACCAACCAATTCTACAGGTGGGTGGAGGCCTTCCTTCTACCTAGCCAGGAAACCACCCGAATCGTGCGAAAGATGGAGGCAGAAATATTTGCATGCTGGGGATACCCGGAGGCTATACTGACTGACAATGGCACTCGGTTCACGAGTTGCCAATGACAGTCAGCATGCCAGGGATTGGAGGGTAGAAATGTGGACTACTCCTCCGTACTACCCTCAGGCCAACCGCAATGAACAAAGGAACCAAGAGATCAAGAAATGCCTTTGTATCAGTGTGGGGGACAATCACCATCACTGGGATAAACACATCCCAACCATATTGTTTGTCCTACATCGTCAGACTAACGAAGTGGTAGACACCAGCCCAAGTACACTCCTCCTGGGACAGAACCTACGCCGACCAGGTGACTGGCAGTGGGAAAGCGAACCAACCCACATGCCTCAGCCAGAGGACATCCAACTAGCCATGCTAGCCCGTACTACCACTGCTCAAAAGGCCCAGGAGGAATATATCCGCAAAAAGTACCCCCAACCGAAGACAGGGGTACACGAATTCAACTTCGGTGAAGCTGTATTGCTCCGAACACATCCCCTAAGTAAGGCCAGTAACCAATTCTGCCCTGGCCTAGCTGACAAATGGGACAGACCGTACCATACTGTCAGCAAACGAGACGTCTACTGGGCTGAAGACATACAGGGACGGATCCGGAAGGCCACCCGAGGCCAAATAGGACCATACCCGGGGGACATGCCCCTAGTTGAACACGACGCCGCAGTAGGGGAAACACCAGGGGACTCTGACAGTGAGGACGAACCACCACCCCGAAAGGCAGCTCCAGAACTCGACCCAGGACTGATTAAGAGGCCTGAGGCGAGACCCATTGATGCTGAATGGGCGCCCAGCTACATGCCACCATGGAGGCCGGACGCAGAAACATGCCGAGGTGCAGTTAGTATCAGATCACTGCCCTCGACACCATGCAGTTACGCTGACAAAGTCGCAGCCCGATGCGACTGATCGACCCCGAGCTGTTCCAAAGTGTCATGGCAGAGCCCACGAGACCGAGAAGGCCTCCAGACACCCCGCCGATCTAGTCGCATCAGCGAAAGGCCAGAAGCACCCTCGGTGAGGAGGGTAGAACCAACCCGAGTGCCTACTACCCCTTGACCTAGTACAACTCCACAACACGAGATCAAGGTCGTTCCACCTTCTACGAAGGCGATCTCGAGCTTCAACGAGGAAGTGCTACTGGCCACTAGACCAACAGACAATGAACTCACAGTGAGCACGCAGCCTATCGGAGCCATTGAGGATGATAGGCCCAATCTGCCTCTCACTCAATCGGCTACCGATACAGAAGTCATTGAGACCATCGATGCCTCCAACTACCCGACACCTGGTCACTTCCTGCAGTCGAGGTCGAGATTCCTCTCCCTCGCACTGCCTCGCCACAGGACCTGGAGGTCGAGACCGTCGACGCCTCCAACTACCCGGCCCTATGAGACGCACCTCCCGTAGCCGAGGTCGAGTGCGGTGATCCGCAGCTCCCTTGCACTGCTATAGAAGGCACAGAGACCATCGATGCCTCCAGCTATTCAGCTCCACGACGGGATGCTTCCATGAGCAAGGTCCCCTGCCGCAACTCCCTTGTCCTACACCAGCAGAGAAACACCCTGCCCTACAGGTAGGAACCAGTGCAGTCGGTGTGACGGACCCTCATGTGTCACTCCCCCGCGCTGCCACGCCGCCAGTTCCGGCAGAAGCAGACACCCCGACGCAGCGTGCCAAGCCTCGAAGCCTGATCCCACCTCATGCCGCCAAGGCAGACTCAACGCCTGGCCGGTACCGAGTCTCACTGTGACGACCCACGTCGAGGTACATGAGGCCATACCCACTGCATGCCGAACTACGTCCCCGAGGAAGGTCAGCTAAACCCGCGCATACCAAACCAAGTACGTGAAGTGCGACGAAGAATGTATACACATGTAGTCGTAGACTACTATGTTAGAACAGAACAGGGCTCATTACAGACCTGTAACCCGTGAAATTTAAACTAGTCGCCAGTCAAAAACAGTCAAACCAACAGTAACATTCACAATTAGGCTAGATTTAAATAAAGAAGTGTATCCAGTGTAAGTGCCTACCCAGTTGCCACTACGCAGGGAAGTAAAGGAACCGGTAATGTAGATATAATAAATAGTTATTAGACACTCAACTAAGTGCCAACTGAACTCGTAATTACAGCAGTCACTACGCTGTAAGTGATCAAACTAGTGAAATACAGACGTTTTACACCTCATAAGCGACAAGGTTCCGTATATAATTAGTGGCCGACAGCCAACATATATTTCGTAGAGTTACTTAAAGACGTTCACCACAGTGGCGGTAATATATACGAACGTATCACGTATAGACGCTCATCACAGTGCCCCTTATAAGTGAAGACAGAGACTTCCACAGAATACATGTTAGATTTAGCTTACGATTAAAATGGACTTTTAGATCATTTTAGATTTTTATATATTGATTTTATGTGTAGGTACACCATTAAATATGTCCTTGAGTTTTGCAGTGTACTTGTGAAGATCGCCTACGTGAAGAATGCAGTTTTGTAGGAGAGTATTTTCTGCTCTGTTTGATTTTTGTTATTTATTGTGTGCTTACCTTGAACATACTATGAACTTACAAAGTGAACTGGTAAGATAGATGGACAACCGAAAGGTACAGGAGGAAATTAGATTTTTAGTATTATGACTTGATGTGTAGGTAAACTTGTATATATGACCATGAGTTTTGACAGTGTTTGTGTGAAGATCACTTACAAGAAGAATGCAGTTTTGCAGGAATGTGTCTTTATGCTATACTTTTGATTACTCATATATTTTTCTAGTGTTCTTGTATGTTTGCAATATCGTGTGCACCACCACAGAATTGAACCAGGACTCCAAGCCACAGATCTCCCATAAACTAACTACAGTGAAACCAGGTGCAAGATATTTTTAATTCAATCTATTAAAGGGTTTTGTGTATTAGTTTAATGTGACCTCCGTGTGCCAATTGCTGCCGAATTTCATGCATGTTTTATTGAAGTGTACTCACATTGTGTCGTCTAGCCAGTCAGCCCAGTTTATGGAAGGTCTGAGGTTGGTGAACTCTCAACCTGTCACATGTAATTGTTCAGCTTGAAGACCTACAGGTTACCCCGGAAAGATTTTCCTTTTCTTTCATAAACACTGGAGCAAGCTCTGGGATAGTTAGTGGTTTTCCCCACCTTCCACGAGTAAGTCTCGAACACACTATTTATTCTCCCTCGTTTTTCGCATATCGTCATTTTTATGTGTTTTTATTCCAGGTTTTATGTATATATTCAGTTGTAAATACCCACAACAATATGTTGACTTTAGTGATATGCCATAAATAAAGTAGGTCGGTGGGACACCCGGTACACCGCGTCAGTCCTGACACTAATCCTCACCACAGGAGGGAATACCTATTACCACCCTGCAGCGCTCCGCTTCGACTTGAAAAGAGACAGAAAGAGGAAGTCCGCCAGAAGAGAGAGAGAGAGAGACAGAACTACGGCCGGCATGCCATGCGCCGCGAGTTCCCCCGCCCCCTCCCGAGAGCACAGAGCGAGCAGCGATCAAGCAGCTCAACACTACCGGACTTCAATTTTTTTTTTCTTTTCTCCTGCCACGAGCTCCAAGATGAGGGGGCCTACGCCCTTCTCCGCCGAACCTCCATCGCAACGAATGGCGGCGAATTTAAGTGTGCCGCTCAAACGATTTAATTACGATTACGACTCATCTCGCAACAAACCTAGTATACCTACTGCTAACCACGTGAGCTTCAAACCCCGTGCCAACCTGTACATGGAAGTCGCGGCCTGCCACAATCCTGGAGGGCAGCCGGTTATGTGAATACGAGAGGTTGCGAAAGACAGAGGTGCGTCACCCCCCTCCCCCGCGCAGAGAGCCAACAAGCCGTCAGCCGCCTCGGGGCATGCCCGAGTGCCACTGAAGATACGCGAAGGCCGAGAGATGGCTAGAAGGTGCTACCCCCACTCCGGGCTCGCACAAAAGACACGTCACACACCTCCCCCTGCAGCTGCCGAGACACCTGCAACCCCGCACTACGGACCTCGCCAGTTGTTTCCTTCAGTTTTCGAGCTCGCTTCACCACTTCCAGTGTTGGGGCCCTCCGACTATTGTTAGATCTTCAGCAGCCTTCCAGAGGCTGCCACCATTGACGTCACCGTTGGAGCCCTGCATCACCTGCGACCAGACTCTCAAGTGACGCCAATTGTCAACAGTTACCAGAAGCTCTTCATTGGTAACAAGAGTCATACCACACAACATACTTCCCCATCTTTTATAGAGACATAATTTATAGTAAGTTCGTTTCTGCTTTGTTTAAATCTTCGACAGATTTTATTAACTTCCCAATTAGCATAGGACCTGGTCGCCTAAACATGGCTAATGTAGATACTTTCAGCCACCCATTTGCTTGGCAGGAGAGCATGAGTCACTGTGTTATTAAGTGATTAATAAACACTGCTTTGTTTCTTTCAACTGTGAGTCTCATTCCTAAAGTGCTTCCAAAGTTAGCTGCTACGAGAATATAGTCATGCACTACCAACCAGGGACGCAGTAATTTATTACGAACTAGCTACGACTGGAGACAACCCCTCAGGAGACTCCAGACCAATACACACCCCCACATGGTGGAGGAATATCATAGAAGAGCAGTTACCACTAGGAATACCTTTTCAACCCAGGGCAGACAGTACACCGGAGTTGTGTCCCCACCGAGCTCCTAGGTGCTGGCAGGGATATTTGCTCAGGTACTATGGCCTCGCCTTGGCTGGAAACGCACACTCAGTAATAGCAGTGGTGCCCACACTGCTCCAACGCCTCTGATCTGTCCGCTAGAGTGGGGGATCTTCTGAGGCACCGGGGCTCGTGCTACCAAGCCGTTACTGAGATGAAACTAATCTAGGGTTTCTCTTTGTGTCCGTGGTACTCGACCTACTGTTCTCAGCAACAATCTCTTTTCTAAACCATATAAGGTGAGACACGGTGCAAATGATTGCACATCTTGCTGCCAAGCAGTGGACTGGTATAGCTCCCCCTACAGCAGAACGTTAGGCGGAACGAGACCACACAGCCACAGTCTGCTTATTAGCGGGATCTCCTGCTCCATTATTTGTGCATGCTCTTCTCTCTCCCCCTACTCGTACACACCCTGACTATCACCTTGTCCTGAGAGGCGTGGTGAACAAGACTGAGGCACGCCTGGGAATCACCAACACCACCTTTTGGAATTCAGCTGCAGCGAGGTGGAATCGTAAGTTTTGTGTAGTCGAACCCAGCATCCTCGCTGACATCCAGCCATCAAGAGTTCTCAGGATGTCAGTAAGTCTAACACTGCCAGCACCTCCCACCAGTCGCCAGTAATAACCAAGCGTATTACTAGTACTAGGGTAAGACAACACAAGGGGCTATTCCAAAGTAATATCGATAACTTTGTACCCTTTGTAAAGCCACGTACCCGGTTGCCATATCCAGACAGAAGCGACTCATACCAAACCCTAGATGCACTTTTGACCTAGAGTGCAACTAAAGCCACAATGACCATGATCCAGCCTTAGTTAAATCGTAAACGCATCAATATATCATCTTATAAAACTTTTGGTCTCCTCCAAACTGCATACATTCACGACAAAAATTGTTCCTGAACAGTCCCACACCCAATCACTCTCGTGTGTGTCGCTCAATTACCACTACCCCGCCAGCCAATCGCAACCAACTGCACATCTTATACATTGCTACTGATCACATTTGTGTGTGATGCCACTTTTTCTCCTCTCCCCTTTACATCTTATACTGCCCTGCTTCATCCAGCACTTCCTCACAGCACCACCCTTTGGTAGCATATTGGCTGATGTGCACACACTGCACAAACATGTCCATCCTAATGTGGTCCCAGAAATGAACAAGTAACAACTTCTCTGCGATAATTGGAAAAGGAGGGAAAACAATAGTGTGAATCACATTTAAAATTTTGAGGCAGCAACTAGCAATCCTAAAGCAAGCATACTTTGTCCACATTGCTGATCTAAGGAAATTCTTTGGCATGATGTCCTGTCTGAAATGTATTGCTTGAACTTGTGAAATGAACACCCAAAGTCTAGGTGGCACTGTGGGGGGGGGGGGGGGGGGAAGTTAAATTAACCAAATGTACTAAACATAACCTATCCTTCCATTCAAACCAAGTGTGGCACAGTTTCTTACTTACCCTTCTCAGCAATGGCTGGCTACTGTCCTATCCCTGGTGCTAGAGGATGATGAGTAAAGAAAACTATTGATTGATAACCATTTGGGAATTGGTAGAGAAAGCAATCATGTTGGTGCTATTTGGAAGGAGAGCAGACGACAATTGCTTAGGGTCAAGGTGTAATATCTTTTTTCAAAGATTTTTTTTGGCGTTCAAAATGTTTTATCTTCCTACACTTCTACAATAACTCCCATGAAGCATTTTGTGCACATGTACTGCCCAACACAGTGAAGGAAAGTCATCAAACACAGAGTATACCTTTTGCATGCTTTAGACAGCATTACCAGCACTTTACCAAATTTGAGGTCAATTGGACATTCTGTGTAATTGCCCGGAATGTGGGACATTCCAATGTCAAAGTGGCCTGATGTTGGAACCAATGAGTGCACGACGGCACTTACACGTCATGAAAGTTATGGTTAACCACGATATGTTATCCCAAGGTAAGATTGAAATTTTGTGTGCCAAGCATTACACAACCTCAAGACATTGGTGCATACCATTTGGACACAGTTACTGGACACTCCAGTCTATAAGACTGGTATCAGCCTGGCTACAGGTAAACCATTATACGCATAGGCTACCATTAATACCAGGTTATAACTTTTGAGTCACCTTGGGTGGTGATATGGGGATCTTAATAGCACAGTGGTACATCACTGGTATTCTGATTCCTAGTGTGTTACCTCTCATGTGGAAGCACCTTCCATAAAAACAATGCTTGGCCACACACAACACACAGATCTATGAAATACCCATGTTATGTTGATGTACTATTGTGGCCAGCAAGGTCTTCGAATCAGTTGGCAATAAAACATGTGAACTTAGATTGGACATCAACTTTGATCCGGTGCCTATCTGTAGGATATTGAGGACCAATTACAATAGTTGTGGGCTTACTTGCTTGAGGATAAAAAAATGACAATGAATTCCTCCAAACTTCACAGTGTATGGACCGTATTTACCTGAATGCACAATGACTCAAACGCAAGACAAGTTCAAAATTTAAACCTTTATTAGTACGAAAAGCTATTATTGGATGAAAAATAAATTTGGAAGTAACAAGAAGGAATTAAATTTTTTGATGATCATAGTGGTTATTACAAGCACTTACCTATGTTTCTGACAAAAACAGTCCAATATAGTTTTCTCATTATCACTAAAACAGCATATTTAGTCTTACAGAATGGTTAGTGAGTTGAGACTATATTTGTAAACTTCTCTCTTGAACAATGCTACCATCCCACATTCATTTCAGATATGCAAAAAAGTTTTGCAGCAGCACTGTTGTTACTTGGTTCGGCATATTGAACAACTATGAACTTAAAGTTAGCATCATACACCACACTATTTTTTACATACAAATTCTACACTCTTTGCTTTTTACACATGATTCATTTAACCTCCATCAGCTGACCACCAAAAAACCACACTCTTTCTGACAAGATGGTTTTTCTTTCATGGGTTAATATAACTGTACATTTCTCGGATACCAGACAAAACTAATGTCGCTGTGCACACAACATAATGGAGAACTCGTGTACTATGATAGTATATGGACCACACTCATAAATATTTTACTCCTAGTTCAGGTTTCACATCTTCCCTGATACATTTATCTGTGATGTAACCAACCAAAACCAAGTATGGACCCTGCTAGGCTACTAATTTTTCATTGTGTGTACCAAGTGATGTATTTTTGTATTTATGTGCATGTAAAGTTTATTTTTATTTATCTGATCGTAAATCTGATAAATAAATGATGAGTGACTGAAGTAGTGACACACAGTACTGCACTAATGTAAATGATGCACTGGAAATATCTGCCTAAATAATTCACATAAACTGGATTCTCAAATGCAAGACGAATTTGAAATTTTTATCCTTGCAACAAGAGAAAAAACCTCATCTTGCATTCAGGTAAATACGTTATCTAGTCCCAAGGGGTTGCTACTCCCTCTGACATGGGACAAATAGTAGTGCCTTCACTGCTACCTTTGTTATCCATGTGATTTAATATTGTGATTGTTGCAATAAAGTTACATGGTCTTTCACGTGTGCACTTTAATTTTATTTCCATCACTCCTTCTGGGTGCCAACTTGAGTTTTCTATGAGTGTGTTTTGTTTAAGTTTAATGTGAGAACATAAGACTACTTAAAAATAATGTTTCTGAAATAAATATAGAAATTATCATTTTTCAAATGACATGTACACCAGGGTTCCCAGATGACAGTAGTGTATTTTTCCTTTAGTTTTATAGTTTTTGATGCTTTTCGTGTGTTGTTTCATTGCTTCCTTATTTATTAGCTTGGGCTCAAAAGTTTTTTCTTTCAAATTTGATTATATTTGATGCTTTTCATTAAGCTTGGTTAAATTAATTTGGTGGGTCTGAGCCATGATAGCAATTTTCAATAATGGGAGAAATGTTGTAAATTCACCTTGATATTGTGATCTGGGTGCTACCTTGGGCATTAAAATTATATTTTTCTACGATCTGATTTTCAGGTGCCAAGTGGTCCAGAACCAGGATAAACTATTTATTTGTGTATTACCATAATCTACTGAGAATTTATTCTGAAATGTGTTGCCTGTTTTCTTGTTTTGTATAAATCTCATTTCTATAAATAATTTGTTTTCTCAGAAATTAGAGGAGAAAACATTTTTTTAATGAAATACATTTAATCTTTAATGTTTCAAAATTTTTTAAAAATTACTTCCTTTGGCAATACTGTCATTCCTCATTTGGTTAAGTACTATAGTAGGCAGTTATGAAAATATTATCACAGAATGTTAGATTATGTAAGACCAAAATTTCGCTTTGAGAAAAACGTATTGTTTGTTAAAATTTTTAAGCAAACTTTTAATGGAAAAAATTTAGTTTCTTTAAATTAATTATAATTTTTAAAAATTATTCATGATTTTGCTATTAAAGAGTTTAAATATTATTCAATACCTTGAAAAGTTACATAAAACTATGAAAAAATGCAGCTTAATGCATTTAGGATGTGGATGAACATAGTGCTCCCTGACAGATTTTACCAATGTTAAGTTGCTAAACAAATAAAAAATTAAGGGATGCACTGCCGTAAAGCTTCAGAGATGAGAACTTCTTCTACTGTACATTTCACTCCACACCAAAAGAATTCAATATAGGCATACAAAATTTAAAGTATTTTTTTCAGTTATTTATTACTACTTAATAAAACTCTACAAATATTAACAATAAACACATATAGGTAACAGGATCAAAGCAATCTTTATCTACTACAGTAACAAAGGATAGTTTCTTAATAAATCTCCATGTACTAGACTTTGGAACTTCATTTTTGTACATCAGACCTGTGGGGCATTAAAAGATAATAATAGTATTCTAAAAATTACACACACACATATACATACAGATATACACCACAGTCATTGTTACAATCTTGGCACAAAGTAATATAATGAGTTACAAACTATGAACACATATCACAAGGTTAGGGAGTTTAACAGAGAGGCTTGAAAAAAAAAAAAAAAAAAAAAGAACTTTATTGTCAATGGAACTTACATTTTGTACATGCTGGTGCACATGACAAAATATCAGAACTTTACAAAACTATAACAATAATTATAAATATACAAAGAACCTGCCAAAATAACACAAAGCAATCAAAAACTCACCTGTGCTTACAATTTAATTATCACAAAGAAGTTACTTCACATTACAAATACTCTTTGCACCAATATATACATATAATTAACACATTTTTATAGCCATGTAGTACTATGATTTCCTACATGGTCATTGCATAATGAAAGCAGTCACTATACCTATAAAAATGTTGCAAAATAATTTTTTTTACACTCTCTCATGTACGAAATCATCTTAGCAGTCTTTTTCAGTACAAGCTACAGGACACATATAAGTAATGTACATTACATGTAGCAGTCTTTGCCCACAGATATTTGATACTATTCTTTAGCACTCATTTATTTTCTAACTTGGTTTCCATTTCTTGTTTAATTGACACCAATTGCAAATTTTGCATATCTATTAACAAAAAGTCAGTTTGGAAACTAAAAAATCAAAGTATCAGGCATCAATCAATGCAACATGTAACAAACCTTTAAAAAATAGGAATAAAGAAATAAAATTGTGTGCAACAAATGCAATATTTATTTAATATGAAATTACTCTTAAGGGGAATGATGCACGAAAACCATATATTTACATATTTTTTGTCACAACTTGTTTCACAGAGGATTTTTTTTAGAAATTTTTGGCTCGAAAAGAAGTAAATAACAGTTTTGAACACCTTCTTACATTGTTACGAATTCACTGCGTTCATTATTCTCGGAGCACTGATTAGGTCAGCAAATATTTTTTTATTTTCTTCTTCCATCAGTGCTCCAAGAATAATAAAGGCAGTGAATATATTACAACGTAAAAAGGTGTTGAAAATTATTATTTATGTCTTGTCGAGCAGAAAATTTCGATAAACCCTTTGGCAAATGACTTATATAGAAAATTGTGTAAATATACTGCTTTCATGCACCATTCCCCTTAAATACTTACGTGATCATGACCATTACAACTGTATAATTTAATATAACCACCATTTACTGAAAAAAATAAATAAAAAATTTAATAACCTTTACAAATTTTTCAGTGTATAAAATAAATTAAAAACAACAATTAGCACTGAGTAATATACTTGGATGCACTTCATACCTAGTGACCTTAACAGAGTTGCTACAAACTACCATTTATCTTAAACTAACAAAAAAAAACATAATTTTGCATCACTAACAAGTTGATAATTCTTAAAGTGGTGGCAGTACAGTTATATTGTGTACATGACATGAAGGGTAGTTAGGTGGAGACAGTTGGCACCTGTGAGTGCAGTCATTGTGTGCATGTGTTTGTTACTGTGTATGATGTTTGGAGGATATAATGTATCCAGGCCATTTGTGTGCCATCTGTACACTTCGAAAGCAGATGGACCAGATGTAAAAAGTTTCTTTACAAATATGATGACCACAATCAAAAAATTAATGGCTGCTTTAAATGTTTCTTAATTTTGGCAAAATACTCTCAAGGTAAAACAATTTGTCATTTAATATATTAAATATAGGTTGTTCATGGTAAAGTGAGCATTTTTGAGACCCTAGTTACCTAGTTTACAGCCATTTCTTATCCTTTAACCGCCTTTTTAAATAAATATTGCCATGTAAGTAAAAACCACAGTTTGTATATTCGACCCCATTCAGAAGTTAATGTCCAGCACTAAAATAAAATAAATTTATTTACTATTATTCCAAAAGAGAGGTAATTCAGAAGTGCTTACTTTACAGTGAATAGCCTTTAGCAATTTTTTTATTCCTAAACCTTATACTCATTGGACATCATTACAACACTATGCTACAAACTTTTTACAATAAAGGATGTTTCAAAATGATTAATCATTTAAAAATAGTTATATCTTTTAAACTCAGGAATGTTATTGTCAGACATGTAATTCACTCTTTACCAGATTGTTCTATGTTAGTTTAAAAAATACAGCCTTTTGAAAGAATATAACCCAATCTTCCTGCAGAAGAACCGGATGTTAAAAAAAAAATCTTTTAAACCAAGGAACAGAGAACCATGCTGTAAACAGTGAAATACATGCTTGACAATAAAGTTTTGCTTACAAGTATCACAAATTCTCAATATCACACTCCCCACCCCCATCCACCCAAATTAATGGGTTCTGAATCATTTGGGTGTCAACTCAGTGCTCGGTTGAGTCATGCGAAGGTCTTGAACATCAGCAAGCATGTCTGTTCACTGCTAAGAGAGGACCGAAATATGTTTTACTTGTTTGCAGCTAGGTGCTTCCCTGGTGCATACACCATAAGAATTCAGAAGGCGAGCTCTTTTCAGCATGCATTAGGATGACAATCCCACAACATAAGGCCTCTCGGATTCTTGAGTTCAACAATTGCAAGTCTGTTGACAACTGTGCTGTGTGATTTTCAGTGAGGTACGGCACTGCACCCCCTACTGCTCAGAGCATTCAATGTTGGCATGAGCAGTTTTGACCAACAGGTTGTTTGTGTAAGTTGATGTCAACATGTCAACCTTGTGTTTCTGACAAAGATGTTGGGTGCATCTGAAAGAGTTTTGTAAGAAGTCCACAAAACTCTACCTCACCTTGTCAGCAGAAAGTTAGCCATTCCCCATACAACTGTCTAGCATATTTGTAACAGCATTTGTTATTCAAAACATATAGGAGTTTATACATGGTTTCATACATACACTACACCTAGGTGATAACTACATGTGGCCATTTTTGCATTCATTCATTCATTCATTCATTACCAAAAAGTTAATGTAAGATGGCACTTTTCTTTTACACCTACTGTTCAGTGATGAGGCCATGTTTGATCTCAGTGGTATGGTGAACTGTCACAATGTATGGACACAGGGATCACAGCAGCCATGGTGTAGTCGAGCAAGAGAGAGACTCCTCTAAAGTGAATGTATTCAGCGATATTCACATAGAAAATGTTTATGGTAAGTTCTTATTTCCTGACAACACTGCCATGGCAATCTCATACATGAAAATGTCACAGAATTTGCTTTTCCCGCAGTTAAAAGCAGATTCTGTCTATTTCATTTTCCAGCTGGACAAAGCACCCCCGCACTGGCACTTAAAAGTTAGAACATTCCTGAACGAACTTTCACGCCAATGGATTGGCCATCAGGGACCTGCAGATTTTTGACATTACACCACTGGCCACCAAGGTCTTAATATCAATGTCTTACTTTTTCTCGTGGGGGTTTGTGAAGGATTCATTTTATGTGCTACCCCTTCCTACAACAATGGCCAAACTTCTAAACCGCAGAAACAGCAGTGGGCTGCAGTAACACCAGACATGCTCTCTGATGTGTGGGACAAGTTTGACTATTGTCTATATGTATGATGTGCATTTGTAAGTGGCATATTGGGCATCTGTGATAACTGCAAGCAAAACTTTATTGTCAGACATGCATTTCACTTTACATTGCATGGTTATCTGTTCCTTAGTTAAAAAGATGTAGCCTTTTGAATTTGGATGAATCTTTTTGAAACACACTACATTTTGTATGTTTAACCTGGATATAATTTTTATTATTTTGAATGATAGGGTTGCAAATTTTTTTACAAACATAACAGCAAGGTTGCAACCCCATTTTACATTTTACAAAATAAAAAAATGTTTATTCAATACATTTTAAAATGTATAACAGATGAAAGTGTTATAAGCAAATTTATTGTTGCAACCAAACACAATACAAACACTATACTCTACCAATTGAAAGGGAAAATCTAGAGTTCCAGTGCCTTAGTTGACACACTCCATATTCTGTTTTGGCATGCTACAAAACCTTGGGGAGTAACTATCAAAGACTCTAGGGATCACCAAGGGGCAGAGAGTACACAGTAGAATGCTTTTTACCAGCAACACTGGGTTCAGTCATTTAACCAATTTCGAGTCCAAATATTTAAACCAATAATGAAATGGGATGCATTCACAAAAGTGACACAGGACAATAAAGTGATCCCAAGTTCAGTGTGCTATCATTTAATCATGGTTTTAAAAAATATTATAACGATGAGCCAAAGGTATGTTACACAAAAATCTAATTATTTAAAAATTTCAAAGTATTCAAATGAACTAAAACTTACAGTAAATTATGAGAGATCAACAACAGTATTAAATATAAAAATAACTACCAATAAATTCAAAATTAATATAAAAAATACGATCCATAGTTGATTCAGTGGTTAGTCTAAGCTTATGTACACTGGTAATGTTTTGGAATGTAATATTAATTTGGGCAATGTGGTATACACAAGTTTCTTGGAGGACTCTCATTTTTTATCCCTTCATCTTCACATTGCTGCTACTGATCCTCCTCCATGCCCACCTCATTTTAAATCAGCTAGTGTTATCAACAGAAAAGACTTTATTAATTTTTCCTGCCCTCAACCATTTAAACCCTGCCTCTGATAGAAAGAAGACAATATTATATATATATATATATATATATATATATATATATATATATATATATATATATATATATATATATATATATGGCAACTATACTACTCAAAGATACTTTCACACACCTTTATATATATATATATATAACATATTACACATTACCACACAACAAAAACAAAAATTAAATTAAAAATGTAAAAAAATGAATGATTTGTGTAACTTTTGTATTTTTATTCAAATTTAGAACTAAATTATATATTATACTCTATCAATAAAAAACGCAATTTATTTTAGGCAATGTGTATGTACACACACACATATAAAGATATACACACACGCAACTTTGAGTACCAACCACATCATACACTTTAAGATATGCTTGTGGCTTTCATGTAAACCTGTGTGATGATATAGATACATATTCATAAACCCACAATTGTAGCAATAACTGATGCTATGCTTACAATATGGTAAACACATCTGTGTCGGTATAAGGAAGATGAGGCCAAAGGTAGTGAAGTGTGAGGTGTGAATAAATAACTCCTTCCATTTAAAATGATTTTATATATTTTTATAGTTATTTAGATCTGTGAATAGAATGTGTAATATTTAAAAAATATAATTGACCTGTTCTTTGTTATTTAGCATTAAAACACATTTCCCTTAGTACAGTCAACTTTCATGGTAATGGCATTCTGGACAGCAGCTCGCATGAGCACAGGCATCTTTTACTAAACATAAAAACCAAAAGAACTTTTAACTACTTTATAAGCACAATTATGTCCAGTTTCTAAGGTGTTATTTAGTGACATGTATACAAGAAAGTTGTCATATTCTTGTTACACAATATTCCCTTTTCTTGCCAACATATTACACCACCACCAAACTAACCGATTCAAATTTAACAATAACAACAATTTGTAAAACTTAGTTTCATTAAAAATATATGAATATGTTTGTTTCTTTACAGGGGTAAAAATCAAAACACACTGAAAACCAATCTGAGGAAAATACAAATGTCAAAAATATATTTCTGAAATGCAGAAGACAGACATCAAAACTGCCTTTCCATTTGTGCCACTTCAAGTATTACAAAATAATTTTCCATTTTGACTAAGTCTTGAATCTTTACTTTGATCTTTACTTATTATTTTTGAGATGGTGTTGAATCACAAATAACTTTTTATAACTCAACGTGCTTTAACTACTGTTTAAACCAAACTTTACATGTGAAAATGTTTGTCTTTTGCCATTACTGTTGTGGCAGTGCTTGTATTATAGGTTCCAGGTCACTTGTCTCCTGTGGTCTGTTTTAAAAAACCACTGGGAATATTTTGTCCATTGGTTAAAAGTTTCAGTCGCAAAAAAAAAAAGTGAATTTTGCAACCTGCTGTAAGTGAAACATAAATATCTGCCTGACCACACGTAGAACTTAGATGAGAGTGATCTACAAGTAGTTACATTAAAATTTCTTAAAATAATTTCATTAAAGTAAAAGTCTAGACTATTGAACATCTAAAGAAAATGGGTATCTCATTACAGTTATCTGTTCAAGGAAAGTTAAGGCTTTGTTTCACTAATTTTAATATTTACAAGGAAAACAGAAGAGACTCACAAGAGACTCCCAGCACCAGTGGCAGGGGGGAGTCAAAAGGTACAGCTGTACCTGGCCCCAATCTGTAGGGGACCCAATCGTATGAAAGGGATAAAAAATGAATTACTGACAGAAAGTGATACACACTGGAAACAGTATCAGTAAAATGAAATTCGAAATGTCCAAACTTCAAATAAATACTCAAGTGGAAAATAAATAAAAAAAGCAATGCGTGTTACACGAGAAATAATTCTTACAGGGGTTGCCAGAGGACACTGATACGGTATACATTTAAACAGATATTTCACCTTCCCCAGTCAGTTGTGAGTAGAGACTTCTGGATGTTGGTGGCGGAGTGCAATTTGAAGTCTTATTGTAATTCATTTTTGAAATAGTGAAAGTTGTTTACTGTACCTGTGGTAACATTTATTCATATACACTGCAAGTGCAGGTAAGTTATAAACTTGTGATTAGAAACATTATTTTCTTTTGTACTGTATTAGAAACAATAACAAACATGGACTAAATTTTATGGAATGAGAACATAATTTTAGAAAATAACTGAAGTTATACTAAAATATATTAAAAAACATAAAAAAGTTTAATTTCAGTTAGTGTGTCCTCAAGTAAAACCACCTACACTCAAAGCTCGTTCATATAGCACCCGTTTCATACAGACACCTAGTTCATACCGAGAAATTTTCCGGAACCATGAAAAATATAAATATTTTTTTGTAAAAAAATTTTAAAAACAAAAAAATTGCCACAAAAATGTATTAAAACACATCAGAAATCTGCAATATAAAAAAAAAAAAAAAAAGCAGAAATTTGTTAAAATTTAACTGTCACTAGTGCACAGCATGCAAGCGAGGTTGTTGACCTGACAGCTGTTCTACAGCACCACCTCTGCTGATGCAGTTCTTTTTTACATGCTGTACTTGTTTGCTGAGATTCACATGCACAGCATGACATATTCCATGTCCCACCCCCTGGCAGAAGCACTAGTCAATGTAGACACTGATGCACGCAGCAGCAGAAAAAAAAAAACAAGCAGAACTATGACTTTCACCCTTCCTTTTTTTACCTCATCTGTTCACCCCATCTTGGTCCCATGGGGCTATTATTACTGAGAGCTGAGAAATTTCTTTGTTGATACCTACGTATTTGATGGTCTAATGTTGTAATAAGTTAGAATTTTGATTTTACTTACTGACTGCGATTTGGATTTCGATTTGGATTTCTATTTACTGACTACTTCATTGCACTATTTCACTTGGATTTCTATTTGTGCCAATTTTTGTATTTACTTTTGGACACGTATGTTTGGATTGCGATAATATGAGAAGTGAAAGCAAGAGGCAGGCAATCACACACTTACTTAATTTAATAAAGCCACCGCTACGTTTTAAAAAGACAGCACAGACTCTCTTAGAATTCACATGTGTTTCCAAGCAGCATATTCCCTCCTGTTGTGTGTCATTATAGGCAGAAAATACATAATGCTGCTGCCATGTGTTAACCAAATGCTAAAGAAAAAATTCATGCTCATGTAATGCGTTGTATTTTCCAGTGATAATACAGCTTACTTCTCCATCATCAAACTTTCATTATAGCGACTGTTTTCTACATAGAAATATGGTTCTGAGCCAGCTTTTATGCAGACATCAAGATTATCAGCCACTATGTCTGCGTCATTTGTAGTTTTTCTATACAGGTGGTAGTTATTTGTTGATTTATGTTAATACATAGCTGTGTTATTATTTACATCTTTAATTAGTATACTTATATAAGGATTTTGTGCAAATTTTGAGTTTCATTTAAAGAAAACAATTGCTTAGTCTATATCAAGACAACTGAGTGTAATTACATCAATTAATTCTTTTTGTTGCATTATTTAGCTTATTTTTATGTCCAGACTGATGCATTATTTAATTCACGGATACAGACACTGCACGAATCTGTGATCAAAACTACGAGGAAAATACTCTTTGGTAAAAAAGCGTAAGACCCTTAGTTTAAGAGAAACACAACATTGAAGTAGATAAAATTACTTTATTTCATGTCAAGCACAGCGTACAGCATCAGCATACAAAATGTTGAAACATCATAACATGTGTTCGAAGTTTGTTCTGCTCGTATCAATGCACTTATCCGCAAGTTGGATGCATTCAGTCTGCACTGAGCTTGGCCACCAGATTCACCCATGGCCATTGCCACGTCCCAGTACTCTTGCATGTGAATTCCACTGCCTCTTTGGTTCTACTGAACTCTGCTCATTCCTTTACTGTATATAAGACCTGGAAGCATTGCCACATCATCTCAGATTTATCTAATTATTGGAATACCACATCTTCGTCACGATTTTTGGATATTTCATGTTGTTTTTCTGGTAAATGAAGAGTCTTATGCATTTTCACCAAAGAGCATTTTCTACTTACTTTTGATCACAGATTCGTGTGGTGAGGTCTGTATTTATGAATTACCCAACATCATGTGTGTGTGTGTATGTATAACACACATGCATATGGACACACACAAACAGAGTTAAGAAAGAACAAGATCTGAGATACCATTATAAAGGTATCACAAGTCAGGTATTTTGGTGGCTGTGATTACAAAAGGGCCATGCTCCTGAAGTAAAGAGAAATGAGAGAAAACAAGGGCATAACCCAAAAACAAGTACCAAGTTGACACCCATTAGTTTTTCAAAGCTCACTATAAACAGAAGGCCTTGTCAAATTTAATCCTCCTGTGCACTGTGAAATCAAACACAACATAATTCAGTACTACTGGATGTTTATTCCATTAGCCAACTGACAATCCATGTCAACAATAAACTAAAATCCTTGGTTAATGTTGTACAAAACTAACGTACTGATTATTGCTTATCTAGTACTACTGCATCACATTTTTAACTCTCTCTCTCTCTCTCTCTCTCTCTCTCTCTCTCTCTCTCTCTCTCTCTCTCTCTCTCTCTCTCTCTCTCTCTCTCTCTCTCTCTCTCTCTCTCTCTCTCTCTCTCACCCCTCTCCCCCTCTCTCTCTCTCACCCCTCTCCCCCTCTCTCTCCCTATATATATATATATATATATATATATATATATATATATATATGTGTGTGTGTGTGTGTGTAGAGACACACACACACA
Source organism: Dryococelus australis (assembly GCA_029891345.1). Taxonomy (NCBI): domain Eukaryota; kingdom Metazoa; phylum Arthropoda; class Insecta; order Phasmatodea; family Phasmatidae; genus Dryococelus; species Dryococelus australis. The sequence goes on along the minus strand of CM057009.1, from coordinate 261,260,806 downwards.
CCCACACGTTTTCTGAAACTACCTGTCAAAATTCAAACCACAGAATATGTGGGTGAATAGAAACAAGAAACTCTAGTCACAAAATGTTAGGAAAGGCCATTTAGTATGTTAAAATTGAAGTTGAATTTTGGCATACGACGTTGGGTGCCCGCATCAGTATCTACCTACGTGCACAACAAATTGCATGACACGAAGGTGAACGGCGGTGGTGCGACATGCGACCACGCCTATACATAGGCAACCATGAACTATGCAAGCTCACCTGCAACTGTGGTGACGCCTGTGTGTGGGACAGTGGCAACCCATTCGACTGACAGGCGGTGCAGAGTGCCACGTGCCGCCTTCGTATCATGCAACTTGTTGTGCATGCAGGTAAATACTGCTGCGGACAGCCGGCATCAATTGCTGGTCTGCCAGCATCAATTGCAGAAATTCGAATTCAATTTAAACATACTAAATGGCCTTTCCTAACATTTTGTGACTTGAGTTTCTTGTTTTTATTTGCCCACAGATGATGTGGATTGGATTTCGACAGGTAGTTTCTGGAAAAAAAAAATAATAATAAATAAAAAAAAAAAAACGCACATGCACACATGCATGCACGCGCACGCACACACACACACGACGAACACATACACACACTCTCTCTCTCTTTGGTAAGTTTTAATTCATGTTCATCTTTGTGTTTGTATATTGTTTGGTTGCAAAAATACAAGCATTTGTAAACCCACATTGGCAATGAGAATACAAAGCTACTATTCGACCAGATTATTTCACTCAAGCTCACAAACATAAGTTAACAAATTTTTTACGTTACATTAAAACAAATTTTTAAGGTAACAAAGCTATGCCAGCTACTTACGACCATGTCCATGTGTTGTAAACAGCAAGAGATCCACCAGTCATAGTCTGCTGTAACAAACATGGCCAGTTCTAGAAAAATGCACTAGATTGCCATAATCTATTTACTACACACAATGGTTTGGACGAATCTGTAAAAAGTTTAAGACACCAGTTGACAGCCTTGTATTGTACGAAGTGTGGGAAAACCTGCACAGAATCCCACACCCATTAAACATCAACTGATAGTTTCAAATGGAATGAGCTCTTTTATGTTAATATATTCTGGATCAGATGAAAATGTTTCATACAGCTGATTAAATGTAGGACGATCACGTGGATGATATGCCCAACATTGTTCTATGACTCTATACACTTCATCAGGAAAACGAGGTGGTTGATTCAGCCGTTCACCTTTTTCAACTAGTTGGATTACCTGAAACAAATAACGGAAAAGATTATTTAAAGTAAAAGTTGTAAAAACAGTAAAATTTTATATAAATAAATTTATAAGCACAACAACTACTACGTATTATTACATAATAAAATTTATAAATAATCCAAACAAAGTGGATACTCTCTAAGAATTGCTAGCAATGACACAGTTTACTTTTTACCATCAACATTCGAAAGTAAATGCTGCATCACTTAAGCTCTAATCCCTGATCATACACAAAATTGCTATTGTGAAATCACACACATACATTAAACATTTATGTATGCATACATACATATCATACAAAATTATTAGAATAAAAAATTGAACATTACGAGAAATGAAATAAAACTCCAAGTTATTATGTAGTGCTTTTACAGAACAGTTTATTTTGAGTTAATTTCCAATTAATACTATCCATTCACTGAATATCTTAGTCTTTATTTATTTATTTAAAGGCTGTTCATGATAACGTAAGCACTTTTGAAACAAACCTTAGAAAAAATTCACTGCTCCTAACATCATATATTTTATTAATGGGTGCACTGAGTGACATGCACACATTACAGTTGGTAACGATGGATGAAAAGTAGTTCCATTTCTTAACGTTGAATAAAATGTGTTAGGTAACCATTTGTGATAATTTAAATTATTTCTTTCTCTTTCTGTTTTTTGTTTTTATGTATCAAAGTGTAAAAATTACCACATTTGTAAAATATTTTCTTTTATGATAATTTCACAGTTTCTCCTGACCGATGCATAAATAAAGTTATGAAGCCAATGGCAATATTAATTTTACATAAGGTGGAAATACACAATGTGCATACATGTAGATCTTAAGCAGGGCTTTCAAAAGTGCTCATTTTACTGTGAATGGCCTATATCAACATTTCTCTTAAGTCATTGTCATTGCATTAAGTCATTGTCATTGCATTGCAAAGTAATAAAAATTTAACAGAACCTTTTATGGTCAAATTTTATAACTATTAATCTGAGCTCCTAATACTGAACTATATTTGCTATTTTAAGTGATCAGTTCTATTCTTTGTATTTTCCAAACAAAGAAAATAGCCTAAATTTTGTTCAGCTGCAATAGAACGTAAATTAATAAGGTTTGGTGCAGTTTAGTGGCATCTTCATTAAAGTTCTTCCAGTACCACAGTTACTGATACAAATACCCCAATACCACTGTTGATACAGATACTCTGATAACACTGTTTCTCTTTCCTTGGGTCTATTATTGTTTCTCAATGCTGTAATACACATTTAAATAAAAAGTGAGAAGAAAAATTAGAAAAAGCCAATTATTTGATTATTTATAAACAAAATGCACACAATTATAATTGTCATGAGATTGTAAACCACACCTCTAGATGGGTTCATGCTGCTAGGGTGTACTTATGTAAATACAGACAGTTAGATATGTAAAAAAAAAAAAAGATGGATGTTGTTATTGTGTAGTCCTCTAAACTCAATCATGTATGTCACAAGTTTTATCAGGTTTTATAGGCCCAGACGAAGTGTCCCTGTAACCAAGTAAGAATATATTCGTAAGTATTATGTGCAGCACAATCAGGAAAATGAATCTAAGCCATACAAAATGAAAAACCTGCGGTTGCCAAGTTTTGGTGTCGAGAACATGGTGACCGGTACTTATACATCCCACGCGCAGTTAACCGATACAAACTTTAAAAATTGGTATTTTTTCTGTTTTGTCACTAACGTATGAAAAACTAAGAGATGGGTTGTAGATGGGGGAGTGAAAAATAAAAGAATTAATGGGTGATATTTGCAGAAGGCAAACACTGCAGATAAGAAGGCGAAGAATAATATCAAAATTGTGTGACAGATCGCCATATTGACTATGTCAGGGTTGCTAAACAGCCGCAGATATGCTGGCCGCTTTAAGGAATATCCTTGAAAGGAAGAGTACCATATAAAATTTTTAATAACAAAAACAATTATATTAACACTGAACAGTAACACATATTTACAGGACCACTTTAACAAACTTGACACCTTGATAAGTGATTTAGAAGTAATAGCTGCACATGGGGAAGAGATAATTGCAAAACAAAGAGGGATATCAAGACTCTTCAAAGGCGATGTGAAAATAAAACTGAAAGCTCTTATTGTGCCATGCCTCACATTTAATTTGCTATCTGTGAAAACTGTAGTCAACTCAGGTAAACTAGTTATTTTCAGTAATAACAAAGCAGAAATAGTTATGAGAGTGGCTTGAACATTGTATGTTACACATCAGGAAAGCTATATGTGGCAGTTTTTTCATTGCATAAAGTAGAACATTGTTATTCGGTGAATGTGAAAGACCTGTGGCACAGAAAACTTGGCCACCTAAATTGTCATAGCTTGAGGTTGTTGGAGTTGCCACATTCAAACAATGTGTGTGACACTCACCGGCAAGGAAAAGCCAATTGACTGCAGTTTCCAATATTGGAGCAGAAACCGGGAAAAATGGACAATGCTCGTGCTGTACACGAATAGCCCTGTGCACACAACTGAACTGTGCTCCTGGGCTGGCTAATGGGAAGGTACCCACACCATGTCTCTCCATCCCGCATGCGAGTTGCCGTCTGCTTATCCTCCATCGCAAGTGCGATCAAGGCAAACAAAGTAAGTGGCAGGATAATAACGGCACTCAGCGCATTAAACAAGTAACTAAAATAGGTGGCAATCATTTTTGACATTTATTTTTATTCTATCATTAATATAATTACTAATACTGTAGAACCTACTTCATAAAGATATCCATTGGTTGATATAGCCGGGGGTTCACGTGCGAGAGTGATCTAATGCACCAACCTCCACTGGACATGGACCACGTAAATGCTCAAGTAATGGCTGGTCAGGGGAAGTGGGGAAATGAAGATTGGAGTCTCACATGCAGAAAAAAAAACTCTGCAAGCAACACTGAATAGGAGACTAATGGGTCAAGTCTCGCATGGGAGAGACTGTCTGGCGAGCTGTTATCAGGGTAGGTGGAATGCATAGGGTGTGACACTAAGTGCCCAGACAGGCTAAGCAGTGAGATAACATGTCTGGAACACTGTCTGGGATCTGAGAAGGATGATGAGGCTGTGAACAGTTCCAGCTCACAGAGCTACATAGTTTCATAGTAGTACTGAAATGTCAATAAAATTCCTGGGCAAAAAATTTTTATCATGAAATAAATTTATTTGCCCCTTAATTGCAATTTTAATTACATTAAATATGCAAGCAAATTAACTATTTCTTGCTTGCTGCAAGAAACTGTATTCAGAAAAACTGAAGAGTGAGTTTCAATGTTACAAACACCTATTTTTATATCGCTATTAGTACTGTTAAGAAAATACTTGAATTTAGATGTGCATTAAACATTTACATATTACTATTGCATGACAAAATTTACCATTGCGTATGACAAAATTAACCTTGATTATCCTGCACACTACCTACTTCTTTCAAAGAAAATTATGCAAATGCATTAGTTTTAAGTACAATAATTTAATAATGTTTGTCATCTTCAAACAAAATATCTCCAGTCAGTATTTAAAATAGTTAATGTACAAAAGTCTAGCTTTCTATGGGATATTTATTACTAAAATCTATTAAACTAAAATTGAAAAACATCATAATCACAATTTACTACATTATGTAGAAGATTATTACAATTGATTTTATTGTTAAAATGCAACTCATTTATAATATTTAACTTTTATAGCATAAGCTAACTAAATAAATACAATAAAGTGGCTCATTTAATGCATTTTAAACTGATGCCGGAATAAAATGTTTTGTTCTGAAATTGAAATTAAATAACCATAAACTTTTCCTGCCTACCCTGCAAAGTGTTCTTCGGAAGAGAAGGCTATAAGGCAAAATAATGAACCATTATTGTAAAAATGATAAATTGTAAATACTGTACTTAGAATTTTTACATGGCTGTTATTAATGTTTGAGTGTGTATGTTGCTGTTAGACGATTTAAAGTTGTAACATTGCAAAAAAAAAAATATATATATATATATATATATATATAATAGTTATATTAATAATTTTAAATTTGACTTTTGGTTAAATTCCCTTTATCTTTTGCAAGTGAGTGTAATATTTTATTTTCTTTGGTGCCCCGTGGAGTGGGAATAGCTTATCAATGTTTGAAGTTCCTGGCCATGTTCGAGTGATTATCTGTAATGTGTTTGCTGTTTCTGCAGTCGCAGATCAGGTTGCATCAGTTTCAGAGATAAAAGTTTTTTTTTTTTTTACTTTGTACACTGTTTTCCAATTGTAAGCAGTTTTTGTTCTAAAAGTTCAATAGTTTCGAAGTGATGCAGTTGGATTTAGCTAATAGGAGGAGTTTGTGCCCAGAAGTACCATATTGGTATGCGGAGTGGGGATAGACACGCCAAGTAGAAGGGATTTGAGTCCCAGGTAGGCTATATTTTTGTAACATAGCTTGATAAGAAGTAGAAATGGGGATAGGCATGCGCCTGGCTGCGCTCTGTGGGCTGTTGGCCAGTGAACAGAATCCTACAAAACAGTGAAGAAGGCATGAAGGCAGGTGCCGTGCCTCACAATTATCTCGCGTTGCGAGTTTTCGGAGTGAATTAATTTGGTGACTGCTGCGGCGCTGTTCTAGTCATTTTATCTTGGTAAAAATGACTGTTCGTACTTCTACATTAATTGAAGATTGTGAAACTAGGTTTCAGAAATTTAAAAAAAAACTCGGTAACTATTCGAAGACGGCAATTCATTTTTTTAATTACAACATGGCGCCTTTGTCTCATACTCTACCGTGGAAGTGAACCGTGACTGTGATGTCCAGTTGTAATTTTTTGACAACTGCCTAGTTACAATAATGGTGCCCAACGCTTCGGCTTGTTCATCTACATGCCCTGCGATACTAAAGATTACTGGCATGCAGACCATACATTATATTTATACTGCTAAGCCACGAGGGCCCGTTTAACACAACTGAAGATTCAGTATTTACAACAGTAGCAACAGAGTTCCATTCCAGTGTCCCACTGTTCAGCATTCCATTGTTCCAATGTTCCAGAGAGCTACAAAGGATCACCATGACAACCAATCTCCAGCAGCAGGATACAAAGGTATTTACAATGTAGAAGTCCTCAGTCATTAGAGAAGCCATCAAGTCCAAGTAATCACAATTTTTCTTTTTGTACTGTTTTATATAGGTTATGTTGTTTGTTAGTATCTAAATTCACGTTCGGTTCAATAACCTAAAAACAAGAATGATGCCAAAAATGTTGCAAGTATAAACATTTCAAAATTCCTTGTAAAATATTATGTTTTTTTTTTGTTATTGTTCTCATGTGTTAAATTTGGCCAGGTAGTGTGTTTATAATTAAAATAGTGTATTCATAAGATATATTCAGTATAGCTGACAAAGGAGAAGGGCGAATGAGTGAAAGTGAAGATTTTAGAGGTTTTGAACAGGATGTAAATTTATTGGGATATAGAAGTAAACACTTCAGGTTCAGGACTGGGTAATACGAATGGGGACAATCAGAGAACAGAAACGCCAGACTTGAGTGAGAAAATTAACTTGCTCATACAATTAGTTGCTGAACAAAGCACAGAATTGAAGACTGAAATAAACGAGTTAAAAAAAGAGCTGAAAAATGAGTTGCAGGAATATAAGGTACAACAGAAAGGAGAGTTTCAGGAATTTAGGGTGCAGCAAAGGGAGGAAGCTGAGGATTTTTGGGAAAAATTCACAGATTTTGGGGCTGACTTTAACAACTTGAAATTGACAGTAAACAATATGCAAAGTAAATTAGATAGTAATACGAAGGTTATTTCAGAATTATAGATTGACCTAAATGTCAAATTGACATAGGTTAGGGAGTAATGTGTAACCAAAATAAATCAATGTGAAAATAAGCTTGTGGAATTGTCAAAGTCTATTTCGGTGAATGAAAGTCAATTTAGAAGCTGTACCACAAAATTACAAGGGTTTCTAAACAATGTTCTAACGGCCATTCTAATGATAGCTTTCGAGGTTTGACGCCCGCATTGCTGACCCAAAGCTAGAGTCCTTTCACCACGCTTTTATTTTCACAGAAAATAAAATAAGAGTGGCTTTTAACCTGAGTACCCTTCCTTGTAGTACAGTACCTTTTAGTTACCCTTGTAACGTATTTGCAGGTATTCACGGGAATTACTCATTCGAGCCACATACTTGCTTTCTGCACAGTCCAAGCAATAGTACTGGTCACCCTTTCCCCCAATTCTGGACTGTGGGAACGGAAGAACTCTACACAGGTACACTGTCTGCAAAGCTTACTAACTTGGTGATTACTTCTCTTTGGAGAGGCACCGCTGAGGAGATTGTAACCCCTAAGTTGGGAAGTTTTCTACCAGGCCACTCACCCTAGCAGTGATACATGTAACTTCAGTACAGGTGATTACCTGCAGTTGCGGTATAGTTTGTGTAGGAGTAATCTGTACCTCCCGATGCCTTTAACCCAAAGGAAGGGGTTAAAGGAGAAAGTTAAGAACACACTCGCTGCATCAGGTCGAGTGTATGAGTATCAACCCTCTTTAGTGAAACAGATAGTTATCCTTCCTCCACGAGAACAGGTGCAAGCTCAATGTTACCTTCAAGAGCCAAGGGAGTTACCAGTGCCACAGCATTTTTAGTCACTACCTGAGTGCTCCGGACCTGCAGCTTATCCCTGAGTGGATTCTTGAGTATTTGAGACAGCCTGAGTTCACTTCTACCCAGACACCTGCACCTCAGACCCTTACCTCTGTAATGAAACATAACCCAGGTAGCCTTACATCTACAGTGCCTGCCAAGCGCCGAATTGTACTACTCAACCAAGATTTTGTGCCCTGCCGAGTAGCTTAACGGCCAGTTCTGCACTCTGGCAAAGCTCCTGCACCCAGAAAGAACTGAACCCCCTTAAAGAATAAGTTTTAACCTTTATAAACTTCACAAACAAGTTACAACCTTTATAAACTTCACGAACAAGTTATAACCTTTATAAACTAAATCCCATAGATGACAAGATAAAGACACAAACCATTACGAAAAAAAAAATGACACACTGCACAATATCTTATCCCACTGACCAGGCGACCCCTTATCAGGCGAAGACTTGGCAGCAAGAACTCCCAAGGTTAAAATTTTGAACGTGTCAGGCAACTGTAATATTAGTGCTTGACACTTGGCGTGTCGGAAGAAATATTTTAAGTCCATAACCTTGAAAACTCAAAACCCAATAACGCCCAAACCAATCAACCAAATTCTGTCAAACAAACCACAGTGTCATAAGAATTACTACAGCAGCACAATAATGATAAAGAAATGCAAATTTGCTGCAATAATAATTTTACAGTCGTCACAAATAACAACCAAATACAGTATGGATAACCTGTATATTGGATCTGAAATCATCTATCAAATTACAACCTTAATACACCACAAGAGTGTATTCCTCCTAATGAGTTTCCTTCACAAACTGTAATTTCACTGTCAACTGTCAGTCACTTATGTGTGTATCACTTTTTATGTATTCATTGATGCAGGCGGATTGGCAGGTAAGTTAGTCAGACTTCCTTTATGGCACAAACGATATATACTTCATAATACTACCAATATCATACTACGACACGAATTACTTAACTCACTACTAATGGCATATTATAATAAATAATTATAACATAATAATAATTAATAAAATAAGGAACAGAAAAAATAACAAAACCAAAACCGATTATTATGGCAAAAAGATATACTATGGATTATAATACAATTCAGCATGACCATGATCATGCATGTCACCAGTCATACCAACCAGCTTGCGATACAACCAAATCTGATCAACAATTTCCAACTTCATCTTCTTACGCAAAAACATTGATGCATTACCAAATACACTAATAACAGCAGTATTATCGGTCTATGTGAGTACATGTTCCTGGTACGTCAAGCGTCAAGTTTGTTATCCCGGGAATTGTGCTTAGATTAGCTATGAAGGTTTCTTGAGAGTGTGTGCTGGATATGTGTTTAGATCTTGCCAAGCTGAGATCAACCTCAGCATTTCCTTTGTGTCAACAGCTGTGCATGTTTTCGTTTGCCGCTGCGTTACTAGCCCTTTCGATCATCTCTTTTCCGAATTGTTTTTGTATCGCTCTTTTTTGTTGATTGCATAAATTCCAGGAGCTTTACTGATAGTGATGTTTTGGCATCGGCAGCTGTAAGGTTGTTGGTGCTGTCAGGGGAAAGGGGGAATAAGTTGGAGCTGATCACGTGTTTACGGACGGTCACACACATGTGTGGAGTGTTCCGATTGGTTGGAGGCTGGGTGGCGAGAGTTATATCAGACGACGTCAGATGCTGTGTTGTTGAAAAGCCAGCCGTTGAGAAGTGGGAGGGGAACAAGGGTTGTTGTTTAGACTCTGTGGGAGTCAGTCGTAGTGGGACGGTCGTGAGAGACGGAAGCAATCGGTCATGAGAGAGGTGTTCAAGCCGGAGTAGCCTGGTCATGCTGCACAACATGTAGCTGCTAAAATCATACGTACACTGTTTTTTTGGTAGTTGTAGTTTTCTTGTAGTCTGATTCCAGGGCTCCAGTATGTCATTTTTATTTTTGAAGGGTCTTGTTTGAAGTAGTAGTAGTTTTCTAAATGAAAGTTATGAAACAATTTTTGAAATAAAGTTTAAGGCAGAAGAAGACGTTTGTTTCGGCTGCTGTAAAATTTGAGAGGGTCATTCAGTATTTGTGATCTAGCCGTTTAAGTTCAGAAGTACGAAGAGGAGGATTATTTTAGTCTTTGTGACGTTCATAGTAGATGCCATCGTGTGATGAGCCCGTAAGTATTTTGCAGTTAAATGTATGACGAATTTCAGATGTGATGTTTTGTTTTGTATTGAGTGACTTTTCCTGCCATTGATAAAGTTTATGTCCCTGTAGAAAAGACCTTTAATTGTGAAGCAGTTCATATGTTAAGCCATTTCTGCTAAAATCATCAGACATTATAATGTTTTAAAAGAAGTAAATCAGTTCTGATGTCTAGGACCTAGCCTTTGCTGTTTTAAAGTTGTATAAAGTATTTAAAACGACACATTAATTATTTGTATTCTTTTATTTTTAAAATTCGTAAGAAAACATTATCTAAATTACTTATATAAAATTATTATTTTGGAAATATTGTAAACAACGGCAAAGACTGATTTGTGATGTTAAAAACTTTTATGATGTTCATTAATTTTTGTTATTTCATCTTTTTTTTTAAAGAATGATTTTAGTAAAAATGCATGACTTGCAATTATCTTCTTTCATTTGTAGAGTTTTAGAAGTCCGGCTACTTATCTGGTACAAGTGGAATTCATTATCTGGTTTATTATTGTATTTACTAAACATTTTTGGTGCCGAGACAGATTTCAAAGTAATTTAATCTATGAGCGAGTCTCTCATTTTAATTTAATCTTAATTAATTAGTTTATTTTATTTAATCTATTTCTATTGATATTTTCCTCTAAGTCAACATCACGTATCACAAGTTCCCGACTTTTTAATTTCACCTCTCCCTATAAAGCGACTGCGATAGCTATTCTGAGTTACATAGTTTGTCCGAGTGAATATATAGAAGTTTTGTATGCTGTACAATCTGTTAAACATCAAGTTTTATTGGTTAGGAGCTTCAGGACAGCACATAATTTAGTCCAGTGGTGAAGCTGCTCCCCCAGTTACTTCAAAGGTTGACTGACGTAATTGTAGAAATTACTTACCTTAATTTTCAGCAGCGATGTTTATTTGCTGTTTTTAGACTATACTTTTGCAGTTTTAAGTTTTGTGGATGTTAAGATGTTAAGACTGTTAAGCAGTAACTGTTGACATTTAGGAGTTCTGTTGTGAGTTTATTATTATGATTTCTTTGGGTGTTTTGTCTACCTTTGATGTAACCACACTTTTGCCGTTTTCAGTTTTTCCGATCAAGTTAAGCTACGTTTTCACCTATTTAATTAGACCTAAATTCTGCCACTTTTTAACATTTGGTTATAAAGCCCAGTATGAGATATTAACAACCCCTCCCCTTTTTTTTTGTTGCCATCATGTTATCTATACGTTAATGATTATTTTCCTATTTACCACTTTTTAACAATATGAACCAATAATGTTTACTACAATGCACAGAATTGTTTATGACCACGTAATGTTATGTGAGTAGTTGAATAGTAAGTGAAGTACGTACAAGTAAAAAAAAAACAAACAAAAAGAACACGTGCGCGCGCACGTGTTTTTTTTGTTTTTTGTTTTTTGTTTTTTAATTCCTATTCGCCAATCCACTTGTCAAGTTTGCACTGCTCACAAACTAAGTAAGTTTGGATTTATTGTTTCGTATATCCCGAATTGTTTATTGCACTTCCTCCTTCAAGATCATTAATAATTTCCAGCGTCTGCTGTAAATTTAAAACCAAACGTTTACGTTTTGCAGACATTTTTCAGCTGAAAATGAGCACAAACAAAACAGAACGTAACTACTGACTGGCGATATAAAACTGACAGACCATGGGAATGCGATACGCGGGAGGAATGCGGTAGTCTTGCCGGGACCGGCTATACCAGGCAGGCGGCTGCTAGGCTAGCGAGTTGTGTGGTGTTGTCAGCTCGCTGTCTTGCGACATAACTAAGCCCGTCGCTCCATCGGGAACACATTTTGACGTGCATTTGCATCGATAAACTAACATATTTCATTCCACAGTTATTTTCCGAGAGTACCTGTTACGAATTTCATTAGTTAAGATGGGCATTTTATTAAATAACTTTGTTCTGGAAGTGTTTGAGTTAATTTCCAAAATTTGTTTTTATTTTTCTAAATATGCCGTAGTTAAGCCGCAAAGCGGATAATCGAGAGTCATATGTATTTCAAATATAATATGATTATAAAAAGAAAGAAAATTTTGGAATTGTCAAGTGGTTGATTATTTGAAGATTGGGGTATATAAAATTTAATTGTAAGGGGAAGAATTTTATAATGTAAACAAGGGTAATGTGCATTTTCATAAATGTTTGTTTTGTTAGTTTTGTAACTATTTGAATTTAGTTCTTGTAATTTGAGCAGAATACAGAACAGTAAAAATGAATATTTAAAAAATCTGTATCTGTTTCAGATGTTGAAAAGTTTATTTTAAGTTCATTAAAAAAAAAACAGTAAAACCTCCACTAAACAAAGCAATTTGGGGGGGGGGGGGGGGGGGGGGAATTTCGGAGAACAAAAATTTAGGATAATAATTAAATAATGATTACTGGACTAAAATGAAAGAAAATATACAAGTGTGAGTTTATTCGACTTAAAACAAAACATTATTGTAGGGGAAAAGTTCACAAAAATACTAAGGTACTGTAATTACATACAAACGTTGCAGAAATGAAAATTAATTTAGGTAATAATCACTTCTTAGAAAAATACTGTAAAATTTACATTTTAATTTTTTTTTGCACCGCTTTCTAGCTGCAATGTCCAACTATCTTTTCACCAAAAGAATATCTGACAGCTTGGCTTCGTTGCATTGCTTGACAAACCGTAACGCTACCTGAAAAAAAATTCACGGAGTAAAATTCCGAATTTTGGCTAGTAGCAGTAGTCTAGTTCACCTTGATAAAAAGGATAATCTCTTATCTCTAGTGCATTGAACACGTCATCGGCTGTTACACGACTATTCTCTGCTACATCATCATCATATGTTTCACTTTTGCTGCTCTCCTCTTTTGGTAGAACCATGTCTATAATGTCTTGTTCTATGAAGTCAAGTTCTGATATATCACAATTTATCCATTCGCTGATCCCACTTTCTTCTATATTTTTACATCCCGGAATGTTTTGTAAAAGAATATGGAGATTTTCCTCTTTCTTTGGCTTAATCACTAACCCCGAGGCGAACCGGGTTCAATTCTCGGCCGGGTCATCCCCGGATGTTCGTACGTGGGCATCGTGCTGGACAATGCTGCTGGTCGGCAGGTTTTCTCAGGGTTCTCCCATTTATACCACCCTTTCATTCCAGCGCAGCTCCATACTCACCTCAATCACACTTATCGGCTCTCAAGACCTCGCTGTTACGTGCTGCCACACACTCTTCAAGCATTTGGTGGGGACTCGCCGCTGAATATCTTCGGGTGCGGGAAGGGTTGCCTACTCACTAGGCCATGTTATAGCTGCCACTGTACCCTTCGTTTGCGATTTAACCGGAAACAGTGGGTATTAGAGAGTTGTAACAAGGTGGGTTTATTTGCTAATTACGTCATCCTGTTTTATCCCATGGTATCCACAATCAATTTACCCTCACGGTGTACGTGTTACATGCAATCAAAGGGTGCCAACCCCTATTATTTACATGATGGGGGTGTGTACGACGAACCCTACCTACCATGTATCCAAGATCTTGGTTTACTTGCTCTGTATACCGATTTGTGTTCTTCTAATGCAAGTACTTTGCCTAATATCTCATGTAATGTCCTTGTCCCCACCGCCTTTAGGGGCTGCTACAGACATTATTTGAGATGGGCCTTGGTTGTCCTATATCAATCTTCCTCTTTTCAAGTCAAGAATCACGTGCCCGAGTTTGTACACATGTTTCCTATACATGGTGTGAAATTTAAACTGGTTTTGTTCTGTTTGGTTCTTGTTAAATTTACTTAACAGTATTAAAATCACAGTAATTTTATTTGTTTCTATTGATTTACTCAAATTAAGACAGCTCTATTTGCTTATTAGAATTAATGGTCTAAATGTTTTAGAATTCAGAGATAATTCAAATCTGGATGAATATACTGATTTTTGTGTGGCAGCATATATTTTAGCTGAGGAATATCATTGATTTTAACATATCAGGATCACACCCATATATAATATTTTATCATTACATTACACGTTCAGATCTTATATTACGTATCACAGAAATAATATTTTATAGCCATAATATTGTAACACATATCAGTGGTGTTACAATGAACTAATTCATTGACTGCTGTGGCGCTGTTCTAGTAACTTTGCTTGATAAAAATGACTGTACTTCTACATTAATTGAAGATAGTGAAATAATGTTTGGGCAATTTTAAATAAAACTCAGTAACTATTCAAATATGGGAGTTCATTTTTTCTTATTACAACATGGTGCCTTTGTCTCATGCTCTATTGCAGAAGTGAACCCTGACTGTAATGCCCAGTTGTCATTTTTTGACAACTGCCAAATTACAAAGTGTAAGGTGTGAGTTCTTATGGTTTTTAGTTCCAATTCATCTTTAATGTGGAAATGAGTTTTGAGTTCTGATATTACATAATTTTTCACATATGTTTTCCAGCTTTTCATGAACCAATTATAATGACACTGAGTATTATCTTTTTGGCTGGTGTTATTTGTCTTTTATCACAATGAAATAAAGTATACATTTTTTGTGGCAGGGCGAAAACGTGACCTGTGATACATTATTCCATAAGAATAACTTGGAATAGTAGAAAGTTTAAAATAAGATACCAATTATGAAATGAGAAATTCAATAGAAAAATTATTTTTAAAAAGGTAAAATGATCTAATATCTCTGAAAGTATATGGGATTAATTTACTGTTGTGTGGTTTTACTTAGAAGACAGTTGTACATGCAAAAGTACTTTACAAAAGGACATAGATAGCCACACTGTGGCCCATGAACTCTAATATATATCCTTTAAGGTGATAAAAAGGGAAAGGGGGAGGTGGAAGACTTATCTGTAGCAAAGGGCTTGTTTCAACTACCAGCCGCCACTACTAATTCGGAGACAATAACGTACTGGAATGCTAACATTTATGTTTAATTAGCTGTTATAGACTGCAAACCAAAAATACATAAAAATGTGCACATGTAAACATAGGTTATAACAATGATTAAATTTAAAAGCTTACCTCTACACCTCTCATTTCTCCATATGGCTGCTGTCCGTATGAGAACATCTCCCACAAAGTTACCCCAAAACTCCAAACATCACTTGCATGAGAGAATGTCCCAAAATTAAATGATTCTGGAGCATACCTTGGAAAAAATTTTTCATACATTGAAACTTATGTAAAGCCAAAACATTAAAAAACACACAAAATAAAAAAATATTAAAACTAATATTTTAATAATTACCTATAGGAATACGTACTTTTAAAGGTATTACTGACTAAAGGCTATTAACAGTAAAGTGAGCACTTTTTTAAGCTCTCTCATTTGGAATAGTGAAATAAATATATTATATTGTAGCCTTAGACGTTAACTTTTAAGTCCAGTGAAATATATACACTGTGTTTATTACTTACATGGCAATATTTATTTTAAAAAGTGGGGGAAGGATTAAAAAAATGGCTGACAGGAAAAAGCAACTAGGGCCTCAGAAGTACTCAATTTAACGTGAACAGCCTATTAGCACATTTACACAATACAGAAAATTATATAGTCACAACCATATTAATAATGATGGCTCAAATGAACCATGCTATTAATTTTCTTTCCTCTGGTAACATAGGTAATTCTTGATCAACTAAATACAGGAGTTGCAGTGAGACTGAAAACGAGAGATCATGTCCGATTCTCTAAGAAAATCCAGGCATTTGCTTGTTCCTGGGAATGAATATCTTTTATAACTGGTCCATTACAAAGAGTACATGTATTATAGTGAATAAGTTTGTGGATGCTGTGGTGTGCAGCTGCCTACATTCGGCATGCCAGTCCAAAAACTCATTGAATGTTGCAGTCGTGCATAGCTTTCTACACTCAGGATACCAGTCAGTTCACAAATTTATTGACTGTGGTAGTAAAAAGCAAATAATAAATTTCAAGCTGAAAACTGGAAGTAAAGTTTACCTATGACTTTTTTGCTACAAATAACATATCTACTTAAGGTGGTGCTATCCTTGCCATCTTGCATTTATTTATATATCTTTATAACTTACTATTAACATTTAATAATAAAACTAAGTCCTTACTAATACATAGAGGACTATTGAACAGAATTTCTGACACCAGAAGGGACAGATTTCAGTCCGTATTTTCTCATATGAAATTCAAAATTAATAAATAATGAGATAATCATTAATATAGTTCCAAATGCAACAAAAAAAAGTTTAGGTAAAATATTGTGAACATAGAAAGATATTGGTTGATATGACCTATGCCCGACAGTCCTAATTTTCACATATTTGATCTTAAAATTGAACTACAGTGAGACATCCAAGTTGGATACCACTCCCTTGAATAGAATTCACCGTATCACATAGAAAAGAAGATGACATAAGCTAATCACTGTGAAAAATGTGTTGCTCTGCTCAGTTAAAATATTTTCACAAGTTAAAAAAAATATTTAAAAATGTAATAAAAAGGCTGAACATTCTATTATTTAGTATCTGTAAATAAAATCAATTTATGACAGTGAAGATTACTGAAGGCTCCACAGCAAAAAGAAAATTGATGAACAAAATACAACTTAAAAACCAAATACAATGATCAAATTCATTTCGGCATGGCACTGTGAAGACTATAGGGAATGATTCTACCTACTGTGTAGATCAAAACCGCTAACAGATAAAACAATTACTTGCACAAAAAATACATGACTCACTGTAGCATAATACTTCCCATTTTTTCATAAACATGTAGTTTAATCACTACATAAGGTGATATTCAAGCAGAAAGTTAAATTTATTTGTGATTTTTCTCATTAAAAGGTGAAACATCCTGAAATTTTTAAAAATTTGCATTATTAGTTTGTAGTTACAAAATAAAAAAATGCTTTGTGAAGCTGCAACATAATAGTGCAAGAAGTAGCAAAACCATCTTCAGTTTGAACAGTCACTTACAAAAGTTGGTGCACAATAAACTTTTACTTATCTTAATTACATATTCGACCTAGATGCCAGATTCAAGAGTATCAAGGGGCCACGGTGGTGTAGTGGTTAGATTTCTTGCCTCCCACCTAGGTGAACTGGTTTTGATTCCTGGCGGGTCACTTTAGGATTTTCTCATGTGGGAATAGTGCCGGACGATGCTGCTAGTCGGTAGGTATTTCAGGGGATTTCCCATTTTGCCTGCTCTTTCATTTCAGCGCTACTCCATAATCACCTCACTTCGCCTTCATTGGCTCTCAAGACCTTGATGTTAAGAGCTGCCCAACTCTCTCTAATCCAATCAAGAGTATCAAATGTAATGTTAAAATGGTATATGTAAGAGTCAGGGAGATTGTTTTGAATGTAGTGTAATGATCATAGTAAGTGGACTGTCATAGTAAAAGATTTTGAACACTTAATAAACAGCAATTGTCAGGAGGCTACCCCCACAGAACTTATGAATATGGGTAAACCTAATACAGTATTGCTAAATCTTCATGCTGAAAATGTAAGGAAAATAAGGACTACAGCATCCCAAAACTTGGAGTTTAAAGCCAAGCAACGACGGAGAAAGTGGGATATGAGTATCCAACCAATAGTGTTCAAGGAAGGTGATGAGATGCTTGCGGCCACCCACCATTTGTCATCATACATGAATAAGCAGATTCACAAATTTTTCAAAATTTTTGAAGAGCCATACAAGGTTGAAAGTGTAGTCGGTCACAATGCAGATAAAGTACACAATGCTAACAGGCATGTATCATTATTGCGGCCATGGGACTCAAGGACAACATAAGGTTGTCCAATGTGGTGTGATTTCACCTGGTATTTAGGCTATATTGTACAAATAGCAAAGTGGTCAAAGTTGTACAATACTAGTGAACATGTAACTATGTAAATTTAATGTAGGTTATTGTGAAACAAATAGTGTATTTTTTTATGTTTTAAAGGGAATTGTCTAATAAATTGTCAGTGTATTATTGTTTAATACTAGGGCTTAAAAGAGTAGTTCTGTCAGGTCAGGCATAAATGGTGATGTCTTCTACCAGTAGTTTTCAGGAAAACTGGTATTACCTGTGCTCTGAATTCTCCTACTTACTTTTCAGGTGTTCTAGTTCTGTCTTTCTCCTGTCTAGTCTGTCGTGGGTGGCATGTGGTGACCCTTCTCTTAGTCGTCCAATGGGACCCCACTCACAAAACTATATCCTGTAGTCTGTTTCGTTACTTGAATCTGTACTCAATATTCTATTTTGTTTACCTTCTTCCACACCTCTTTTGGTGTATTAATAACAAAGAGGATTTTTACAACTAAATGTTTTCATACACAGTTTGAGTCCCAAACGTTGTCATTACTGACAATCCAATTAGACCCTTCGGAGGCCCATCTTTGTAGTTCCCAGAAAACTTTCATGGCAGTTCCCTGAATGCATTTTTTGATAATCTATGCCTTTTGCCTACATAGTGTATGTGGGCGTAAACCCGACCATGTGATGTCGGATGAGTAGTGAGGAGTGGAGTAAGTACAGCAATACAGTGTAAGGAAGGTTTTAAGGAGAGGAAAAAGGAAGTAAGAGTAATAAAAAGATTTATGTTAAGTTAGAGCATTATCATAAACATTTAAAGTAACTACTGCAAATTACAGTAAAAGTCAGACAAAACATGGCTGTTGGTGGACATAGCTGAGAGAGAGAGACACAGATGCATGCACGCACACATACACACACATACACGGGGAAAGTGTTGTTATTTACTGCAGTAACTCATGAAATGTTTAGTCCCTTGCTATCAGAACTTTACTCTTTTATCTGCATCACCGGACTTGACAGTGCCGAACAGAGGGAAACAGAATAAGAGAAACATGCTGTGATGAAAGGAGTCAGTCACATGCATTCAAGTAAGAATAACTAAAAAATATGACATTTTCCAGGCAAAGGATGTACTTATTCCACCAAGGGCGGTGTTCATCGCGAGTTGTTTGTCATGCGGGTTGGAGAAGGGAGTTCACCCCCCCCCCCCCCCCTTGCTTCTCATTTATGCCACCTGCTGACCTGGTTGGGAGGAAGAGAGAATGAGAAAGGAAGCTCGCATCCAAAGGTCAATTAAATGCTTGCACTGTAGATAGAATCTATCAGTGCATCACGTGATGTGAAACATGTCACTTGATTGCCTGATTTGCATTTGCAAAAGAAAAACTAAAACAAAAAAAACAAAGGATCTGTGGCATGTAATGAAAGGCCGCTTTTCTGCATTAAGCCTTGTCCACAATAACTTGTTCGCTTGGAATTTTTTTTCGAAAATGGGAAGATATACTGAACAGCCGCTATATACACATTACAAGCAAAGTGTCTAGATCATAATTATAATATTACATAGAGCTATACCCCGTAGGAGATAAATAATACACCTATAAATGACTTAGAAGCACGAATTTTGAGGTGCATCTCAAATTTTGTAATTATTTTTTTCGAAAATGGGAAGACATACCGAATAGCCGCTACATACACATTATAAACAAAGTGTCTACATCGTAATTATAATGATAACGTAGAGCTGTACACCATACGAGATTAATTATAGGCCTGTAAAAGACTAAAAACCATGAATTTTGAGGCCCGCATAAAAAATGGGAATACCTACTGTTATAGGTGCTATGTACACATTATAATTAGTGTCTACAGCATTATTATAATGATTACGTATTACGCTATACAACACACGCACATTTCATGTTAAATGTCAGTGTCAGTAAATGAGTGACAGCAGGACACTTGCGCACTTGCGAGTATGGTATATGGTTTGGAATATGGGAGTGCCATCTCCTTATGCTGATTGAATGCCCAGATAAGAGGGAAAGATTGCCACAGTATATATTTTTTTGTCTGTTTACAACCAAATGGCAGAACAGGTATAATAGGGTCACATAAAAAAAAAGGACCACTAGGAATTATTTCGTCAAAGCTTCGCACTACGCCAACAAAGTTGAATACGGGAAAACATACAATACAGGCTGTAAAGAATCAGTAAAATAGATATCTGCGCTGAAAGGAGGGAGAACGCGCGCCCGCTCCCTCCGCCTCATCCATCAATGTCCTGACTCTCGACCACCCGCAGACAGACCACATGCCTACCTGACTGCACACTTTCCACTTATTTATTTATTCAGGCTGGGGGACATAAAATGCCCTGCGGTATAACTGAATCCGCGGTATACTAGGCTGGGGTATTCCAGGCTTCCAATGTATATATTTTACGTGATGCCAGCGGGTGAGACACGAGACAAACAAAGACACTAATTACTTACTGGTTGGTGAGCACCAGCAGTAATTCCCAGACACTGCACTTTGAGACTCAGGGTTCTCAGGGATGCTGTGGGTTCTGTGTCTGTGTCTCACCCGAGCGTCTTTACAAGCACTATTGCATTACTAAATATTTATGAAAAACACTGTATGAAGTATGAATTTTGCTGGGTTTTGATGCTACAGATAAACATATTTTGTACACTGAGAGAGTTGCTTTTATTTTACCTCTTATTACACATCGTACCAATACTGAGTTATGCTTAACCTCGGGCATGACTAGCTAACTCCGGTGGGTGACTCCCCCAGCTCCTGATTTAACTAGCGCACTCCGTGATGGATGATTTCTTGGTGGTGCGTGAGAGCACAATCTTCACAGTGTAAGGGGTCTACAGCCACTGTGATGGACTGCAGATTTCACCCGGAGAGAGGACACAAAGTATGAACATGAACACTAACATGTGTGATTACCTACATCACTAACGCATGCTCGTCGGGACAGGTCTCCTAACCATGTGATATGTGGCAACAGTCTATACACTTAGCAGGCTAGGACGAAAATAATACCACTGTACAAATTACATAAATATCAATTACAAAATATGAATAGGTACAATAAACACGCAGGTGCATGAAAGCATTCTTAGATGGCACGGATGCTGCTGGATGAAGTTCGTAGCGGGCCAGGGGGTGCAGGTGAAACTGCAATATTTTCTGTAAAAATCATTGAAATCCTGTCGGACAAAATTACAGTGCTATTCAGAAAATTATTCTGGTTGCATTTCGAGTGTACAAACGTGTCTGGTGTGCCTGATGGTGGAAATATCCATGTATGAGGTTGACCACGTGGTCGTTTACAAAAACGTCAATCATGGAACTATTACAAGAAACCTTAAATGAAACAATATATAAACCCTAAGAAAAATATGGTGCATATGAACTTACAAACAAGAACACTTTAAGCACAAGGATGGCGCAGATACTGACTTGGCGGCTGTTAACCACATGGTCGCAAATGATGTGGCCGTAACACAATTCAACATGACAAAACTCTAAAAATACATCATACAATGATTACCTTTAATATTGCACACAGCGATTATGCAGAAATCACAATCAAAAGCCTTTACCACAGGCGGATGGTGCCTGATTCAGAAGTTGTGTGGGCCGCATGGCCTCTCAGACGTTTTTCTTCCTTCCCTCGATTTAAGTTGAAAAAGCCATGAGGGCTTGCAAAATATTTATTTAAGCGAGAGTTTTATGCTGGGGATGTCTGGCAAAACGTATGCAAAGCAAACGTTAACCGGTAAACTAAAGTGAACTATGGAAATCTAACTCAGTGCAAAAATGTGAAGTGCATACATGACAGCGTCTTACCTTGCCAGCTCTCCTAGGATGACTGCCCAGAGGCAAGGGTCGCATGGACCTACCATGGCTGCCTATGTGGTTCACACAAGCAGAAGTGCTATGCACGCAGAGTAAAACTTTTATTATGGAAAATAAATGGCACACAAGAGATTGAAATACATAATAACCAGAATAATTTAAATAATTAAATACTGGTGTTCGGTGACTGTTCTTTATAGGCATTTACGCTGGAATATTAATGTCATTCTTTGCGCAGAGCACATTTTGAATTTGAAAGTAACATTGCACAATATTTAAGGAAAAACATATTACACTTTTAGAACACTTTTTGACCCGAAAATAAACTAACATGGCACTGAAATCACTTATCCCATTGAAAGTCTTTGGTTGTGGCATCTGTGAGCACGTGCATACCCACGTGTCATGTGAGCTGTGAGGGCTGCCATGGTCTGACTGCCGCTGGCTGTTAATAGGCGTCAAACGTTGTGCTTGTAGGTATGCAGTACTTAACTGATTGCAACTTCTTGTAAAATTAGTTGTATTATTTTGGAGAAATTATCATTTAGGAAACTGTTATAATACAGTCCTTTTTTAATGGTTTAACGAATAGCATGATTTAAAAAAAAGAAAGGTGTTGTTTTTGTGAAGATTGCTTTATACAAAATATCACTGTATAATTATAAATGATAATGAATGTCAATGGGAGAATGTATTGAGAGTAAACAGTTGTACTGAGTAAATAAGCTATGAGGAGAATTGTTGTTTTACATAGTATGTAATGTATTTTTTCTTGTTTTTTGTAATTATTGGGATTTAGTTCTTGTACTTTAAGCAGAATACCGAACAGGAAGAGCTGTATAGGAGCAATGACCTTTAAAGGTTGTTTTTCCCCCTTCATATTATAATGATGCAAGTTAATAATAATAATAAAATAGGACATTTGGTTAGTTCCTTTTTTTTTTTTTTTGGGCAAGAAAGGAGAGTAATATTTGATCAGTGTTTGAAGTTTGGGCCATGTTTAAGTGTTTGTCTGTCATGCGCTGGCTTTTTCTGAAGTTGTATTTCAGGTTGCATCAACACGTAGAGATAAAAGTTCTTTCTACTATCATACAGACTTTTTCTTTTGAGAATGTTCTAGAAGCTTGATAAAGTTTTGCTGCTACGCAGTTCAATAGTGTGTGGGAGGTGGTTGCGATGGGAGTTACACAGGTTTTTGAAAGGATTTCGGCCCATGCTCTGTCCATATTAGGTCACGTTTTTGAGACACAGGTGCCATGAGTGGGGGAGGCATGTAGAGACTTGAGCGCTGAGTACCTACCACCTACAGACATATTACAACTAGCTGTGAAGGAGGTACGATGGTGGGTGACATGCTCATCCTCTTGCGATGTGAGTGCAAGTGACAGCACTAATTAATTAACTACTATGGTGCTGTTGTTTCATTTATCGTTGATTCTGTTCATGACTCTAAATTATTTGAAGATTGTAAACATATGACTGGGAATTTTAAATAAAAATTGAGTAATTAATCAGAGACTGAAGTTCATTTTTTTCTTTTCAATATGGTGCTTTTCAGTTTCATGTCTCTATCGGGTGAGTGCATCCAAGCTGTGATAACCAGCCGCAAATTTTGACGACTGTGATGTTACAATATGTTAAAAAGTTTAAATTTCATTTAAAAACCAATTAATTTTGAAAGTCTGCTGGAAGTTTTAAAAATTACTAGGGATGTTAATGTAAGAGTTTTAATGAATATAGCAATACCGGCTAATACAGAATGTAAATATTTCGAAAAGAAAAAACTGTTTTGAAAATTAAGTGAAAATTACAATAACACTATATTACTGAAAGAGTTGTAAGGAGCGAATAATGCAAATGTTTTCTGTGGCTTTATCAAACTATAAAATTTCATGCAAATGCAACTGTCTTCTTCAAACTAAACATAATAACATTTGATAAAAAGTGTTTTCAGGTAATACACAGGAATACTGTGAACCATGTTTTAAAATTTGATGGTCATCATGTTGCTGTTGGATAATATTTTGTGAGTTTTGTGTGAAATGAAAAGGGATAATAGTGAGAATATTTTTTTTTTTATAATGTTGTAAATTGAAGATGTGTAATAATTTGTATTTGTTTTTGTGGGCTGCAAGCTGAAGGTTTACAGTATGGCACTAATATCACTAGATTATTAATGGATTTTGTTATATTAATTTAACACACTGATAGTGTGTGTACAAAATATTTAATATCTTGATTGTTTTTATTTCTTTGGCTAGACAGTAAACAGAAAAAGTATTTTTAATTGAAGAAAATTTAAATAATTGTGGAACTTCTTCGGAAAAGAAAATTTGTCCAAAGATGTTGAGATGTTTTTTGGTGGGCACAGGTCTCTGACCTCTATAAGTTAAATTTTGCACTGACCTAATATGAAAGGCAGTAGCTCTCTTATAGTTTTGAAAAGACCTGTGTCCCCTTTATAAGTGTTATATGCTGATCCCAGTCAGGAACTAGAGTAGAAATGAGCAGCCTACCTAGAATCATCATTGACATATATTGTGTGTACCTCCTCAACCTTAACTGAAAAATAATTGTACTTGTAATGTGAATTAGTAATATGTGTCATTTTCTTGCAGCATCCCAGTAGATGTCTTGAGTGCTCTTCTTTAACATGTGAAGTGAATAATTTTTACTATGCAAATGAGTTTGGTTTTTTAATAGTAAACTTAAGTTGTTTGTAAAAAAAAAAACAGTCATAGTAGTCTACAGAGTAGACGCATACAAGACAGGTTTTGATTAGGGAAAGGTTTCTTCAAAATTTCTACTATTTCTACCAAATTGAGGGGGGTAATGTAATGATGTAGTTTATTATAATAATTAAATAGGGCATTTGGTAATTTTTTTAAATGGGAAGTAGTGTATGTTTTATCAGTATTTGAAGTGATGATTGTGTTTAAGTGCTTTATCTTCCGTGCGTTCGCTTTTTCTGAAGTTGTAGTTTAAGTTGCATCAACATTTTGAGATAAAAACTTTTTCTTACTTTATAAACAGTTTTTCTTTCGAAAATGTTCTAAAAGCTCAATAAAGTTTTGCTTAAATGCAGTTCGATAGAACGTGGGATGTGGTTGCAACAGGGGTCACACAGGTATTCAAAGGGATTTTGGCCTAAACCATGTCCATGTTTGGTCACGTTTTTGGGACACAGGTGCGAGAGTGGGGGTAGGCATGTGGCAATGTGAGTTTGAGTGCCTGCTGCCCACCAGCAAATTACTCCGAACCAGTGAAAAAGATACATCGAGTGTAAACAATTCAGCCCACATCGGCAAGCACCCAAAGCCTCAACCTCTTGTGTTTGTAACTTCAAGTACTTTCGGCCTACAAACTCGGTTCTACAAAATTATTTTCGGTGTTATGGGAGGGAAATAATTTTCTCTCCTGCCTTATTAAATTTGTCTCGTGATGTGAGTTTTGGAGTGACATGAAGAATTTATTGACCACTGTGGCAATGTTCTGTTCCAGTTGTCTAGTTAAACTGACTATGAATGTCTATGAATTTCGACAAGATTGTGAACTTCTTTGGAATTTAAATAAAATTGAGTAACTCATCCGAGACTGGAATTTATTTATTTTTTCAATATTGGGCCTTGTTAGTTTAATGTCACAACCTACTGAGCTAAATTGTGCTGTGATATCCAGTCATTTTGACGACTGCAATGTTACAGTTTCAATAGTTTAAGCTTCATGTTTATAAGATCTTATTACATTTATTTTTCTATATATTTTTATTTATTTAATAAAATATTTTTTTACGATCATTAAAGGTTATTGCATTTTTAACAACTAATAATATATCGTCTTCAGATCTTTAATTTATTTTGCCAACTTTATAAATATACATTATGATCCTAACCCTTTAAATTCTGCCATAATATTAATATTATATCATCTTCAATTTTTTAAATAACATTTTTATTTATTTGTCGTATTATATATATATATAATCTTATGAATAATAACTTGTATCAAATTCATTTATCATTTATTTCATCTCAGAATAAAAACCATAAGTTTTTATATTAAATATTAAAAGAATCTTCATCTTGGTAAAATAATTCTGTATTTTCATTTCTATTTAAGATTTTTAATTTTACAATTGAAGTTATAAATAAATACATTAGATATTTCTATGATTGACATTCCCAACTAAATTTATTTATTAAATGTAATTTTTTCTTTATTCATACGAACAGCAAGAAGATTTTTACAAAATATTGTTGCTGTGTTACAATAAGATTTTATCAATACATGAACAAATAATTTTAAATGTATCCAAAAATCTTAACTCCAATCCTTCTTTAACTTTTTTACTAATGAAATTTATGTTTCTTCATAAGTTTGAGATATTTCAACATTAACTTTTTTATTTTAAAATTCTTTTACAAGTAAATATGCATCATATCATGATATATTATTAACATAAACCAGTATAAATGATAATGCTCATTAACTTTTTTAATACTATCTTCAAGATAATATATCAAAATTTTTAGTTTCATTTAATACATTTTTTTCTTTTTAATTTAATTAGCATTATTTTAAAAATATGTTTATTTAATGTTTTAAATCAGACATTTATCTTTCTAAATTTTTTGGAGCACTTTTTATATTTTTTTCACAAATATACCACATTTTTGAAGTTTCAAAATATTCCAACTCCTCTTTGTTACTTTTTTCATTTTAACTTTTTATCATCAATGTTTTATAATTTATTTTGATTATTTTTTAACATTTGAATAAAAACTTTAGGTCAATCTTTAGAAATATCTTTTATTGTTTTTATACATTGTATTATGTATTATAAAACACATAAAGAGAGAAACATTTTGGTCCATGTCCTTGATATTTAATTATATAAGGTTTTCATGGATTTGGTTTACAAGTATCTATATTTTCTAATAAACATTCAAAATCTGCCTGAATATCAAAAGGGATTCTAATGAATGATTGTAATTTTTGAAAAGTAATTTTTCTGCAAATTTAGGCATTTCTATTGTAACAGCTTCATTTTTAAAACAAAATTATTTATGATCATTAAATTTTTCTTTAGAATTAAGTACTCTTAAACATCTATCACAAAGATGTATTTTTCATTATGTTTACTAAGTTAGAGGAAATTAATTTTGATCAATTTTTAAGAAAACAATAATGATTTTTAATTTCAACTGTAAAATATTATGCAATAATACGTTTTTATTTTTTATTTTTTTGGTTATTTGTAATGGATATATTTAAAACGTTTCATTAAAAGAATAAATATTAACAGAAAAATCCATTAAGTTCTCCAATTGATAAATATCATCAATTTTCATAGGCATTTCAAATTGTTCAATTATTTCATATACAGTCAACTCCCGATTATCCGTGGTAATCGCAGGGACAAATACCGCAGATAATGCAAAATAGCAGATGATCACCATGCTTAATTAAACATACAATTTTTTTTACATTAATTTGCTTGACTTCAAAACTTTGAATGCTGTTGTAAGCATTTAAAATGTATATTGCGTGTGTGTCCACGCGGAAATGACCGTGAGAGCTGGCAACTGCCTGCAATGTCACACGAACACGGGCAACCTTCCCTTCCTACGAGAACCTTCTTCAAGCTGTCAGCCTTTGTTTAGGTGTGGTGACCTCGTCCCTCCCTCCCCTGCCAATGACCCTTCCCGCTTACCACTCTTCTTTCTTATCTGTGTTGAATCTGCCATGACCTTCCTTCCCACTTCAAACTGGGTATTTATGAATGATGCGTATTTTTAATGTGAGGATAAAAGACTACAAGAAAAGTGACACAAAACACTAAATCATCTTGGCTCCACGTCTCCCGATACGGATAATACATGAACACGATTACCTTTCATAAATAACTCTTGACATTTACTGTAGCCATTGCATTTAACTAAAAATATTAGTAAATAACTTTACGCAATATCGCTGTATTAAGATATAGGCCAATTGGTGTAATTTACCAATAAATAATGTTGCCTTCACAAACAAACTGTCGCAATTTAACTCTCCTGCGGCACGTTTTTGGCTGAACCACTCTAACATTGCCTTGCCTATAGGCTATTCACTGTAAAGTGAGCACTTTTTAAGGCCCTTCTAACAGGCATTAACCACTAATAAATATATCTTATTGCAGCCTCAGACGTTAACTTCTGAGAGTGCTGAAATGTATACCCTGTGTTTATTGATCAGATTGCAATGTTAATATAAAAAAATAGCAAGAAGACAGAAATTGGGCGAAATAAAACTTTTCGAAGGGCCTTAAAAAGTGCTTACTTTACAGTAAACAGCTTATAGTTCCTCGTATGTTGACGGTTTCATTGTTTTTCACTTGGACATTCCACTTGTAGAATTTGCATTGCTTGAAAACTCTAGGAGTTTCTTTTCAATGTCACATATGTCCTGTACTGTAGTTTCACCCACACCATAGTAAACGAAAGTTGTTTTATGGAACCTCTCTCTTTCAGTTTATTTATTATCTCTTATTTATTTCGCCATGTCAAAACTACGCGCTTTCATTTTGCAGACATTACTCGACAGAAAATGTGTGCAAAAAACACAAAAACGTACTATAGAAGACTGTCCGCACAAGTAAAATGCAATGACAGTAGGTGAGCATAGGATGGGTTGACTAGCGGCCGCGGCGACGGGCTGACTGCCGCAGCTACGGGTTGAAGAGCTACTGGCCGCTACGTATGTGGCATTGCCAGCTGAGGCTGCCGTCAGACACAAAAGCTATATTGTAAGCTTAATGGAAACATAAAGATTATACTCTTCAGCCATAATTACTTTTGAATAACCCTACTGTATTCTACTAGTTAACATGGACGTCTAACACATTTACAGAAAACTTACAAAAATATGTATTCTATGTTAAAAATATACCGCGGTTAAGCCGCAAAGCGGATAATTGGGAGTTGACTGTAGTTGTAAACCAATATTTTTATATATATAGAAAATCTTTGTGGCTATTTATTTGGTGTCTATAAAAATGGCTTCATAGTATAAACAAAACCCTTTTCATCATTATTTATAACACTGATACATGCTTGTATATTTTTAGTTTTTTTTCTGGTAAATCAAAATAAGATGAACCTCTTAAAGGATTATATTTAACAGTACAAATTTCAAGATAAATTATAGCTTACTAGTGACCTATCTCGGCCTCACTCGGGTGTGATTTACAATTATGGCATTGTTTAGGTTTACAGCATGTACATACACTCTGTGATTAAGGTAACTAACATAGGATTAATACTATTGTTCGAAAAGTCTTCGTAAGTGAACTCCTAAAAGACAAAAATGGTTACTGTGGGTCATCCTTAAAAGATAAACACATTCTGTTGTGCACTTTTTTAGACCTTTTTGAGATCTACAATTCTGTAGTACATTAATTTGGTTTATCTCTTATGGTTTGGTCAGCTTAAGACATTTAGGAGCCCAAAAATCTGTTTTATACAACTTTATTATAAAACGTCAACATTTCTCTACTATGCTTACATTAAATATTAATGTATGATATACCTAAACTTTCTTCAAGAAATGTTCTAAATGATGGTGAAAACCACATCCAAATCCATCAGTAGTTTAGAAGCCTTAGCCAAATACACAAACACACGTAGCCAGGCAACATTGTTTTAAACTATGCACCAGATTTTAGATTAACTATGGCGCATGGACAAAAAGTTTAGAAAATAATTTGAATGTTCCGGAAGGTGTCAGCTCACCTATGCATGGGTGAGCACATGGACTCTAATTCTCAAGGCAGTAGCAAGTCGACAGCCACGTGGCGATCCCCTCATTAGTACACGTTTATGGAGAAAGAAGTTAAGCTCAGACATTAAACAGTCAGTAAACTTACGTACGTAGTTACCTGGAGTGGGCCAGGTCCCGAAGGTACATACGTACGAAAATAAAGAACACAGAGACTAGGGTCACGAATGGCTATATTGGTAAAAGAGACAGTACACTCATATATAATGCAACTACCCTAGCCTTATGCGGGCATGGTATTTATGCCTGCCATTAGCCGAAGCGGCAAAAGTACTGTTAAGAACGTGACTAAGAATTATGGTAGTAAAATCTCTGGGGCCGCGAGTCTGTCTGAGATCAGAGTATGAGCACGGGAGGAGCAAATAAAAGACAAGAGTCTGGTATATTAACACTTACACTATTGCAGCTAAGTGGTTGGTCAAAAGTTGAAGGTGACGCGTGTACTCCGTTGGCCTGCTGGATCAAGACTAAAAATGGTGGCTGAAATGCCTGGCTACCTCGTCAGAGATCTCCTGCCAAAACTGAGAAAGAAATTTTTAATAGAGCTCATTAGACAAAAGGTACACAAACAATTACTTGAAAATATATAAGAAACACTAGAACAAATTACAGAAGATTTCCGACAAGCCACATCTGTTAATTAGTCCCAGAGTCTTTACATATAATTTGTGTGAAGGCGATAAACTAAATTAACATGACATTTTAGAATTAGGTGAACACTTTAAAATAAGTAAATTAAATTATGAAAATAATGTAATATACTCGCGTGAAAGAATTTAACTTTGGGCAATTGGCAAGGCAGAAGCCAAAAATGACGTGATATTTTATGACTTAACTCACTACAATTTAACATAATAAAATTGTCCTTTTAAAACAAACAAAATATGACACTAACACTGAAAAATTATGCAATGAATGATGAGTGTCTTTAGCTCGTGTTCTGTATCAAAACTAAACCCACGTGTCTTCACACTTGCTGACTGTTTACGCCTCACTTAAAGGGAGCAAAAGGGAGATTACACTTAGACTCTGCTTTATGGGGCACAGATTGGAATTGCACTGCACACGTATAACACTGAGTTTACTCTTGGAAATAAGGGGTCAGGCGGGTCGTGGCCCAGTTCAATGATCCGTTCCTGCACAAATGGCAGCGGTGACCTATACACAAGGTGCACGGACATGCATGCCTGGTGCTCAAGCAGAGCAGCAGTGGTCTGCGTACCAAACGGGACAGTGAGGGCGACGTCGGTGTGTTGGGATATTTTGTTAAAAGGAAGGCCTTAGTTGGAATAACTTGACATATGCCGAGCTATGACTCTGTACGGTCACAGTGATTTTTGGTAGCGTCGGACCAAACATGCTGTGGATCTGTTACTTAGGCTTGTGTTTCTTGTCAGCCGGTTTTGCCCCAAGATTTGCGCAACCTTATTTTCCAGGGTTGTGGCGATCCAAGACACTCGTGTATTAAGTTACTGGGGTTTGTCTCTCTCGGATGAAGTAGAAATGCTTGAGTCAGAGGAGTCATAATCGTAGTATAATACAGGAAATCGGCACGTGTCAATTTACCCCCTCCCCCCGCCTCCCTCTTGAGATGAAGAATAATTGTGCCTATACAGTGGTGTAGGGAATTAAGATCTCTGGGTGAAGAATATCTGAGAAAATTCTGTGCGGGACCCTTAACTCTGGGCTGCTTGACTGCTGTAATTGCACTCGCTGTGTGTGCTGGGGACCGTCTCACTCTTCAGGCAAGCTCTCTCTCTGCCCCTCACCCTGGCAAGTTGGAGCGATGCTTTCTGCTAATGTGTTCCCCCTGTGGTGAGGATTAGTGTCAGGGCTGACCCTCCGGCCTACTTTATTTACTCGTGCCATTGACATAGCGCTGTGGTCAATTACAATTATATTTACTACAAGAACTTGTGGAAAGAAATTACCTAAAAGCAATGACACATATAAAGACGATTGGGAATAAAAATATGTACAAGCCCTACTCGTGAAAGGCGGGGTGGGAATACGAACTATCACCGAGCTTGCTGTGGTGTATTAGGTACAGAAAGTATAGCACTCTTTCTAGGGTCACAGCAAGCAAAACAGGTTCACCAACCTCAGGGCCTTCATCACCTGTGCTGGTCAACTAATGAAACAAACGAGTACACTTTAGAGAATAAATCTAAAATGCGGATGTATGCACATGTTGGTCACTTACAAACCAAGCAAAAGCACTGCAATCAAGAATTAAGTTTAAATTGATATACCTTTTACTTTGGCTCATTGTGGTGAGTTTGGGTTCAACTCTTTGTTAGTGTACAATGTATGTAACAGATATTAAAAACAGGTACACATACTTAAACAAATAAACACACGTAGTGTTATAAACCCTGAATCAATAGTAAATCTTCATGGCTATTATCTTCACAAGGACACTTGTAAAACTCATAGGCAGATTTAGTTGTATACTTACACAGCAAATAATTTTTCAAAATCTACGCTAACTAATCTCCTTGTAGGGAGTCCATCTTATATTTATCCTATGCCTAATTTGTACAAAGTGAAGTCTCTGTCTTCATGTATGCACCGGCGCTGTAGTGAGTGTCTTTAAGTGATTCATAATTTTTGAGTGGACTGTCGGCCACTAATTTCTGGAACGTATTCGCTGGCGAGGATTTAAGTGTCTGTCTTTCACTGGAGGGTACTACAGTGTAATGATGGCTGCTTAACGAGTTTGATTATTCTTTGTCTCACTTTGGTGAGTGTCTGAATAATTATCATGTAACCTCACCATTTTCCTATCCTACCGCAGCTTGATTACGGCTGGTTAGGCTAACTACTGCCGTAGCACTGGCTAAAACTAGCCTAATGTGAGTGTCCAATATCAATTTTCAATGTCTATAACATGCCGGCTAGTTTGACTATCATTTTCTTCAGGTCTATAACCAGTCCTGATTGTCACTGGGTGGTAGTTTTATAACAATTACCTTGACTAGTTCTCATGTTACTGAGTACTTCGCTTACTGTTCGGCGGTCTTATTCTTCGCCGGTCTTCCCCTCTGCCTTAGTGCAGCATGTGCCGGATACGGCCACATGAACTTCGATGTGGGTCTCCAGGGTGACTTCTTGTACTGGCCAGGCGTTGATCCAGCTTTGGCGGCATAAGGTGACATCAGTCGTTGGGGTTCAGCATGTGGTGCTGAAGCATTGTCTTCTGCTGCAACCACTTGGGAGGAAATAGGGGCAAGGGACGATTAGGCAGTGCAAGGGAGCAGCAAGGTAGATCCCTCGACCTAGAATGCACGGGTTCCTACCTGTAGGGCAGAATGTTTCTGTGGATGGTCCTCCATGATGAGTTGGGCGTTCAGAGGCATCAATAGTCTCAATGTCTGGATCTGTGGTCAGAGGGTGGGATGGCCCTTCGACCTCGGTGGCTCTCGTGTTGAACGAGACATCATCCTCTCGGAGAAGAGGAAGTTGTAGGTTGTCGGGATCAGCCAAGCTGGACATCCTAGGTGCATCAGTGGCTGGTCGAGTGAGAGGCAGAACAGGCTTCTCATCCTCGACGGCACCAACAGGCTCTTGCTGTGTGGCAGAAGATTGGGGTGGAGCGTTGCCATCTGCACTGCTCGACACCCCCTGCAGTGTTGATGGTGCACCGTCGAGGACAGGAATCGACTTCGTAGAAGTTGGAATGACCTTGATCCCTGTCTCGGGCGTTTCCTCCAGAACAGTAGTTTGTATTGGGTCCTCGGCATCTGCGCAGCCTGAAGGCCCAATGGATGGTGGTGGTAGATCCTCAGAGCCCGATATCGACTTCGTGGAAGCTGTAACATCCTTGACCTTTGGCTCGGGAGTTGTACTAGGTGGAGGGGTAGGTGTTCGGATTGCTTCTACCTCCTTCACTGGTGGTGGTTCGGATCTCTTGGATATCCAATTCGACATGCAGTGTGCGTGGCTGTTTTCCTGGTCTCGGAGACTTCGCCAAGACACTTTGGTGCAGCTAGGGCTGGTTTGGTCACATCTGGTTGCAAATTTTTGGGTGTAGCTGCAAGGCATCGAGGGTAGGGATCTGACGGAGTCTGCTCTTCGACGTGGTGGTAAGTCTACTCTCTTTGGTAGAGAGTAGCTTGGCGCCCTGTTGGCTTCTGAGGTTTGCACCTTGGGCCTCTTCGGTGGCCTTGGCTCGACTTCAGGAGGTACCATGATTGGCGCCGGGGTCGTCCTCATCCTCTGAATGCCATGGATGTTGATCTATGGCGGTGTGCCATTGTCTGGGCTGGGCATGTCACCCAGAAATGGTAGTATTTGGCCTCGGGTGGCCTTTCAGATTCATCCCTGCAGGTCATCTGCCCAGTAGACATTATCTCGCTTGCCTACAATGTGGTACGGACCATCCCATTTGTCAGCATGGTCAGCGATGAACTGGTTCCTGGCCTTACTGAGAGGATGAATTCTCAGTAGAACGGCTTCGCCAAGATTGAATTCTCATACCCCAGTCTTTGGTTGAGGATATTTTCATTGTATACAGGCATCCTGAGCAATTTGGGCATTCGTGGTCAGAGCCAGCATAGCTAGTCGGATGTCCTCTGGCTGTGGCATATCAAAGTTCGTTCTTCCACTGCCAGTTGCGGGGTCCGTGTAGGGGATGGCCAAGAAGAAGCTGACTTTGGCTGGTGTTTACAGCTTTGTTGGTACGGCGACAAAGGGCAAACAGAATGGTAGGGATACGTTTATCCCAGTATTGGTGGTCATCGCCCAGACTGAGTCGGAGGCACTTCTTAATCTCCTGGTTCCTCCGCTCAGTGGGGTTAGCTTGGGGGTGGTATAGAGGGATAGTCCATGTTTCTACCCCCCATCCTTGGCACGCTGATTGCCACTGGTGACTGGTAAATTGTGTGCCATTGTCAGTCAGTATGGCTTGCGGGTATCCCCAATGTGAAAATACCTCGGCCTCCATTTTTCGGATGATAAGGGTGGTTTCGTGGCTGGGTAGCGGAAACACCTCTGCCCACCGGGAAAACTGGTCTGTTACTACCAGTAGATGCCTGTTCCCTTTTGTACTTCGAGGATGTGGTCCCATTAGATAGGTGGCTGAGTGAGTCCATGCCATCAAGTATCTTCTTAGTTTAGCTGTAGGCGGAGGAACAGGGTATGCCTTGCCGCGGCAGCAGGTGACACATACTGCTGGACGTCGCTGCTTATTCCATCCCAGCTATAGTGGGTTCCGACATCCAACAAGGTTTCGCAGGTGAAACAGTTGCTCACATATTGCTGGACGTCACTGCTTATTCCATCCCAGCTATAATGGGTTCCGACATTTGACAAGGTTTCTCTGGTACCCGGATGTCCGGCTTGAGGATGGTCATGGTGATGACGGCAGATGTCTCTTCGTAACTGTTGCGGAACCCTACCTTCCATCTTGGGGTGGGTTGTCCGTTACGAGTCCACACGACATCGTCCCTTAACTCAAATCTTTGAGGATGTTCCCACAGGAGGCGGCGGATTTCAGGGTCTTCCTGTTGGCTTATTGATATCTGGTGGTGGGTTGTGTAACTGGATTAGACAAATGTGTCCCTCCAGGCTTCGTTCTAGCGGAGGGGGAGGGGACATTTTCTCTCCCTCTTCTTTGGCTTTTTCGTCCTCTTCCACTGTTGGGGAGCAAGTTAACTCCAGAACTTGTTTTAGTTCGTGGTTGATCCTGGTTGGATAGATAAGGTTGGGTAAAACGTCTTCAGGATTGTGTTTCCAATTCACAGTTACCCGAACCTTATCTCCCAAGTAAACTCCTTGTTGCCCATGGTCAATGACACATTGCTGTTGTCAAAGCCATGGGCAATCAAGTATTACGGCTTCTATCAAAACAGGTGAAACCACGAACTCGGCCGGGTTGGAGTGTCTGTATAAATTAACGGGTAGGGTGATTCAGATGTGAACCTGAAGGGTGGCATCTGGTTGTGCCATTTGTACGATGTTCGACTGTGGTCAAAGGGCAGCTAATTGCTATGGATTCAGCAGATCTCTTAGGATGAAATTCCCAGTTGCGGCTGAATCTAAAAGGGCTAGAACGCTTTTCCCGTTAATTTCCACTT
This sequence comes from Dryococelus australis, assembly GCA_029891345.1. NCBI lineage: Eukaryota > Metazoa > Arthropoda > Insecta > Phasmatodea > Phasmatidae > Dryococelus > Dryococelus australis. The sequence continues at coordinate 261,225,083 of CM057009.1, read as the reverse complement.
CAATGTAGGGGCAATACGAGGGGAGTAGAGGGAATTTTAACTGTAACATTAGATTGATTTGGTGCTTCCTTTCGGTCAATTTGATTAATAGTCTGGATCCCTTGGCCGGCAGGTTTGCGGGGTCAGTCATTGTTCCAGTGGCTGCTGGGACAGTACCAGCACTTTGGCTATGAACGCGAGGCATGGCATAGGAGCAGGTGCATTTCTAGGTGCCTCGGCTGACGGAGTTCAGGACTCACGGGTTTTCACCATTTTAGGTTTGTCAAGTGTAGCTTGCGCTGCAAAGTTCTGTTCTGCCCCTCTGGCATGCTCTACCAGTTCATCGATCGTTGCGGGTTTCGGCATAAGTAATACATTCTGCAACTAATAGAATGGACGGAAGTCGCCTCATCTACTTCTGGAAATACTCTTTGGAACATCTGTGCTTTCCTATGGATGAATATTTCTGCTTCGTCGTTGGGTACCTGGGCCTGACTGTAGAATTGCATCGTTAATCTTGCCAGAACCTACTTGCCAATAAATTTGGTCGCCAACCGACTAGTGAACTGTTTCCACTTGTTAATGAATGTGCAGTAGCGATTCCACCAGTCCCATGCGAGGCCTTTAAGGTGGGTTTGGGACTGGCTCACCCACTGCTCTAACAGGAGACGGGTTTCCTTGAACTCCTCGCATTCGGAGGTGAATGTAACTGGGTCTTCATGTGGTCGCCCCGTAATAATTCCCTTTTGCCGGTGTCCCAGAGCTGTTCCTGGTGGAATTGATACTCGTGACCGGTGAGTACGGGTTGTGTAGGATTGCCTATATCTCTCACACTGGTATGCTATACCTGGTCGGGCGACCCTTTCATCGGGCCAGCCTATACAGGCATGGTGGTACGGCTCGCTGCAGGTGTTGCAGCATATCTTATTTATGCCATATCCTGGACACATGACTTTGTTGCAGAAAGTTGTCGGTTGTGTCCGGCAGGTCGCGCAAAAGTACTCTAGACCTCCTGTACTCCGGGCTTCATCCCTCCAACCTAGACAGAAGTGGTGAAACAAGTTGCTGCAGTAGTTGCATGGAATGCAGAATGTACTGTTACCCTGACCTTCGAGATGGTCACATTTATTATCTGTCATGTTTGCCCTGTTATTGTTTACCTTCTTCGGCATAAGACATTTTGGTGCTAAGGGCACCACTGAGTGTTTAGATGACTCTCCAAGGTCTGTTTAGGTTCCCGGCTGAATCTTAGATCTCTGGGTCGTTCTGGTCTGGTCCTGGTTTTCACTGCTAACAGTTATAACTATGACGTCCCACGTTCAGCACCAAAAAATCACTTGACGCGTGCCGAGCTATCTATGACTGTGCATGGTCACAGTGATTTTTGGTAGCGTGAGACCAACACACTAGGGATCTGATACTTATACATCTAACTTACGTTTCGCATCCACTCTAGCTGGACGTGTCAGTTTTGCGCCAAAGCAGTTGATGGCTTGTAGGCTCTGAGCTTGGGAGGGGGGGGGGGGAGGAGGAGGTGGCATGCTCGCTGGCTTGCGCAATCTCATTTTCCACGTGTTTGGGATCGTCGTCCAAGGTTGTGGCGATCCAAGACACTTGTGTAATAAGTTGTAAGGGTTTGACTCTCTATCTCTGGTGAAGAAGAAATATTTGAGTGAGATGAGTGACAGTCGTATTATTATAAAGGAAAACAGCACGCGTCAATCTATTAAAATGAAGCAACAACCAGTCCAACGAAAACGACAGTAAATTCAAAACACAACTCGGGTGGCTTATTATTTATACATAGCAGCAACAAAGTTAACAGATAGAGGTGAACATGCACACAAATATGTCTACAGTACCTTTTATTCCACTCAAATTTATACACATTGGTACTTACTGTTTTCTATGTATTTTTTTTCATTATTTATTTTAACTTATCAGGCTGGCCTTGGTATTTTGTTATGATTGTGGCAAACATTGAAATCACAGATACGTAAGCACTTTACAAAATTGTGTTAAAACACCTAGGGCAAAGTTACGTTGTGATTAATAAACAGAAAAAGCTTTCGAAAAATCAAATCTCCTCACACCAGTTCCCGGTTAAAACATATAAATTTCACACATCCGATACTTGTAATCGCATTCACACTGGTCCAACGTAACGTAATGGCAACAATACCCTTTCAAAACACAGGGGTCACGACACACTTTACAGTATATGTATACCTACCGTGGAAAAACATATTTATCACAACATTGTAACTTGCCCAGGTAGATATAAAAACAACAACCACTACGAATGTGAGGCTTCGTCCAGAAACACGGCCGACGCAATGTCATGTCGGCCAGTCGGCATCACTAGTCGCCTGCCACTTCTGTCCGCTTACAATTTGTAGCTGTTCCGCCATCACATCTAAATATATATTTTCGCTGTAATACGTATGAAATATGCAAAAATAGAAATATGTACAATACGTATGAAATATGCAAAAATAGAAATATGTACAATTTTTCTGCTACTACATATGGGGGGGAGGGGGGAGGGGGGGAGGGGGGGGAGAGAGAGAGAGAGAGAGAGAGAGAGAGAGAGAGAGAGAGAGAGAGAGAGACACACACACACACACACTCTCTCTCACTCTCTCTCTCTCCGCCTATTGGAATTTCTTCCTCAGATGGAAAAAACACCATGTCACTAAGATATATGCACAATATTTTACGTTGTTATTTGAAACTGTAACAATGAAATATCTTTCCTTCAGTGCTACCAAAAAATTTAAATATATCAATAGACAACGTTGATTTCACAAATAGCATACCAAAAAAATTAGGTTAAAACAATATTTTAACTGTGAACTATTTCTTACTAGCCATTACCAACACATCACTGCTCTCACTGTTTTTAATTTGTATTTAATACCAAATAAATATTACAAGTTACAGAAGATACTAAGTTGAAGTTTCATTTATTCAAGATTACAGTACTTTAAAGTTAATCACTGTGTTCTATATTTGTAGTATACAAGTTATTGAATAAAACACGTTGACATGTTATAACTAGGTTGATTTTTCAACGGTTTGTTTCAAAACGTCCTAAGAAACCGTGAATGGACTATAGTATAAGAATCTGCCATTACAGTTTACTTTATATCTCAACGTAGCATTACCTATAACTATAATTAGTGGTTATTTGGCCATTTATACAATTTTTTTTGTATTTTAGTGAAAATGAAAATATAATTTTGTTACTACAGCTTTATCAATACGTCATTTTTTAAATAAAATGTTGTCTGACCCAAAACTACGTAATACATCAATGTTACCACCCAATAAATGAATCGGGGCCTGTCAGACCCAGTGTGATAACTAATGTTACAATTTAGATGCAAGCTCTACCACAAAAAGAAAGGAATTTTTTTGAATCCAAGTTACTTGTCCTTAATGGGATAGGTTAAAGACCAACTTCATGGTGTATTAAATTCATGGAAAGACAGAAAAAGGGGAATCATTAATATATTAAGTGCTACAAGGGGACAGAAAATCATGAAAAAAAGCAAAGAAAAAATGCTCAAGGCTTAATAGTAGAATAATTTTTGATCATGCAAATGGAATAATTTAAAATTGGAATTCCTACCACACTGACATCAAAAGACGTTTATTTAATATTTAATATTGTTCAGCAAATTAAAATGAACTGGGACCACAGTTGACTAATTACAGTAATATTAATACCGGCGATGGATATTAAAAGTTAACTAACTGATAAGAGAGCTTGGTCTTGTGACATACAAATTTGTGAGGACCATCTAAGGAGCTGTCAGATATCTTATCTTGTGAGTTTTTTAGAATGGTAATTGCAAAACTCAAAAATTTTAAAAACTAGTAACAATCTTGCCCAAAGCATCAATAACAGTTTATTTTTCATTAAATTAAATTTAAAACTTTCTATTAAGCATTAAAATTATCATTGTCATGTACATCTACTAGGAACTTACAGCACAAGCATAAAAAATGTACCTATGAAAACTGTAAATACTAAGTATTTTAAAGTTACTTCATTTAGAAGGATACTTGATATGTTAGTCAAGATAATTTTTTGAAATGTTAATGTTTTTTAAAAAGTTTGCAATTTTTACCATTTAATAGGCCACCTGCCACCTTGTGAAGCTTTATAGTATTCACTGCCACTACCCAATGCTCTTGACAATCCAAAATCACTAATTTTAGCTTGATGTCTTGATGCCAAAAGAATGTTTCGTGCTGCTAGATCTCTATGTACAAATCTTTGTTGCTCTAAATACATCATACCTGAAACATATGGACATTAAAATTATTGTAAACATTAAAATGCATATGCACGGTTCTTAAATGTCAAGGAAAAAAACATCCAAAGAGTAGTTAGATTATTCATTGCATATTTAATTACAACTAAATGCAAATACATCATAACAATTGAATGTAATTCAAGTACAGAAATATTTTATTACAGAAAGCAAATAACCAAAAAATTGCAACAGTGTTAAATGAGTCCTTTAAAAGAGGCCCCGTGGGCCATGTGTGTAACGGAGCGAGGGAATGAGGAAATACAGACCAGTGTGACAACAACATGTAGAGTAAGGTGCTGAAAGTGTCCGCAAAGTGACCTTGAGGCATGCTGCACACAGCTCCCGCGTGCTATGGTTGGTTGAGTGAAGGGCAGCGACAAGGAATGTTGTGAGTGTGTTTTAGTTCATCTGCCTGCCACAGTTTTTGGAAGCAGTGTGCAGAATTGTTTCAGAAGGAGTTTGCAGTGAGTGGGGATGCAGAAAAGCCCCCTGCCAAATCAGTAATACAGAAACTGGTTGCAAAATGGCGTACAACCGAATACGTGCTGAATAAGCAAAGGATGCGTCAAAAGACTGTCCACACTGAAGCAAAGGTGGCCGACGCAGTACACATAATGACACACTGTCCACGAAAATTGTGTCGGCATTTGTCGCAACAGTTGCAGGTGTCCCAGTCAACCACTATGCGGATCCTGAAGCAGGACTTGCACCTGCACACATACAAATTTACTGTGGTGCATCAGTTGTTGGATGTGGACAAGGCAGCTCTCGAGTGCAGTTCTGTGAGTGGTTTCTGTCAAATATTGCTCCTGAGGTGTGCAGGATGGATGCGTAGTCTTTTCCAATGAAGCATAGTTCCATCTGTCAGGGTACGTAAACTCCCAGAACATGTGCCATTGGTCAGGTGACAATCCACATGTGATGGAAGCTCCACTGCATCCTCAGAAACTTGGTGCCTGGTGTGCCATGTCATCATGCCGTATCATTACCGTGTTCTTCCACGAGACTGTGATCTCAGCTCGTTACACCGAACACATTTGAATGTTTTTTTTTGTGTGGAACAACTGACTGCGGATGAGCGCAACAATGCTCACTTTCAGCAGGATGGAGCCACAGCGCATACTGCACGTGCAACGATCGCACGCATTGAGTCAGTGTTCCAGCCTTATCGTGTCATCAGCCACGGAACAAACCAACCTATGCCACCCCATTCTCCAGATTTATCCATCTGTGATTCCTTCTTGTGGTGCTCTCTAAAGAGACAGGTCTACAGCAACAACCCGCACACACTCGAAGAACTCCAGGCCAACATTATCACAGCTATCGATGCCATCCCGCAGCACGTCCTCGCCCGTGCATTTCACAACTTTTAGTATTGTCTGCACACCTGCATCAAGGTCAATGGCGGCCACTTCCAGCAACTACTCTAGGTATTTTGTTGTCACACTGGACTGCATTTCCTTATACCCTCGCTACGTTACACATGTCCCACGGGGCCTCTTTTAAAGGACTCACCCTGTAAATTTCACTACACCCACAGCTCCAAGAGACACTAATATAATAAGATTTAATAAATAATAATGAAATGTGCTTTATATGTTGCAAAATTATCACTCTTTAAAATAACAAAAATGTGCAATAAAGACAAAATATAATTATTTGTGAACATAATTATATGACTTGAAAATATTGGCCTCCAAACTATGGTTAACCAGTGGTAATGCTTTAATATTCAAAATGCAAAAAATATATAGGGTGGATATGAACTCTATCGACAAACTTCGACAGGTGATTCTTCATCAAAAAATAGGTCGAAAGTATACACAACATATAGCATTAAGTCTATTCCAAAGGGGTGAAATTGAATGTGTAGTTGAAGCAGATGTTTTTTGGTAGTAACACAGCCAGAATTAACGCTAAATGCCTGAGTTTCTGGATACTGCATTATTAAATGAAGAAGTACAAAGCACAATAATATAGGCTACAATATAAACCCCCATCCATTAAAAGTGAGGGGTTAGCAGCACATTCATGCAAATAAAACAGTAACTGTTTCACTTTGTGCCCTGTGGATTTGTAATCTACCGTACATGTTGAACAAAACTTCTGCCTTGTGTTTTTATAAGCTAAATTTTGAAGTTTTGATGGAATTAATCCATAATGTTCAAACAATTAATCACAACACCGGGCACATAGGAACACATTTACTGTTAGTACACGGTGTCACTGTTTTAAATTACACCATGTATTGCTGGAACAAGTCTTGTCATATGTTATTCATACACACCCCAACAAACTATCGCTGATATGCACGTAGGGCCCATGGTGGTGCAGTGGCTAGATTGTTCGTCTTCCACCACAGTGAATCGGACTCGATTCCTGGTGGGGTCGACACAAATATTCATATCTAGAAAATGTGGCAGATGTTACTATTGGCCACGGTTTTCTTTTTTGGGGCACACCCATTTCATTACCATGTAATTTTGCCATTGCTCCATCTCCACCCCGTGACACTCATCAGCATCAATTAATTTCTCAAAAACGGCAACATTCAGCTTAAAAACACAAGATGGAAGTTTTGCTCACCAGGTACAGGAGATTACAAATCCACAGGAAACAACAAACACAGTGAAACAGTCACATTTTTGTTTGTAAAATTGTGCTGCCAACCCCTTACTTTTCATGGATGAGGGTTGATATTGGAGCCGATATTTTTGTGCTTTGTACTTCTTCATTTAATAATACAGCATCCAGGAACTCAGACATTTATAGTTCATTCTTGATGTGTTACTAGCACAAAAATCCGCTTCAGTTACACTTTCAAGGGTGGTTTTCACCCTTTCAGAATAGACTTAGGATATATGTTGTGTATATATTTTTAACTTATTTTTTGATGAAGAATCACCTGCCAAAGTTTGTCAGTAGTGTTCATATCCACCCTGTATTTAGTTTTATTTCACTTAATTGATATACCAAATTAATTATTGCACCTTTTTGAATTTAATTCATTCTATGTACAAAATCCCTCATCAACAACAGCTTATTGAACATGTTTAAATTATTCACTGATTTTTTTGCAGGCCATTTCCTCAACTATGGTACAAGAATTATATTATGTGCAATTTTATGGCTTTTATGGCTTGCGTTTGTTAAATTAAGACACAGAAACATCTGTGAATTAAACTGACTTGAAAAATATAGGACCTAATACAAGCTCTGTATAGTCATGCATTATTTTTTTCCAAATAATTTATTCAGTCTGTAAACTTTAAAACATAAATTTTATTTAATAGTAAGATTGGAAATTGAAATCTTAAACATTATGATAGATACAGTTTTTATAAGCTATTCATGGTAAGGTGAGTACTTTTTGAAGCCTTCTCATTTGTAAAATAATAGTACGTATTATTGCAAAGATAAAAGTTCCCTCTTCTTGCAAACCCCATTTAAAAATAGAAGACTACTCACATTACAGTTTTTTTGTGCATGTGTGCCTGTGTGTGTGTGTATATATATATATATATATATATCATACAATAATATTAGGTTTAACTAATGTAACCTACATTAATAAGGGTATTCACTCATACATTCTAGGTATAACTCAGATAACCATCCTGTTTTTATAGATCTAATAATATAAGGTCAGTCCATTTGATGCAGCCAGCAAATTAATCAACAAACTAACACCACATTCAATCAACCCTCAAAACTAGCAAGTTATCAATCTTTAAAACACATTAAAAAAAGTTCTCTCTGTAACAAGCTCCCCAAAGTTTTGATGATTATTTTTTCTTATAATTTATTCATTTTAAATTGCTACATGTACGCTATGTTATAAGCTATTCATGGTAAAGTGAGCACTATTCAAGACCCTCCCAAAATGCATTAACCTCTAATAAATATATTTTATTGCAGTCTCACACGTTAACTTTTGAGTGTGATGAAATGTATACACTGTGTTTATTAGTCATACTGCAATGTTTACATTTAAATGTTGCAGAAAAGTAGAAATTAATTTAAAGGAAAATTTCAGCTGGGCCTTAAAAAGTGCTCACTTTACCATAAATAGCATATATAATTATGTTATGAATATCTGATATAAGAAGTAATTTAATTGCTGTTTGTATTCATTAACTTGGTTATAAATGTGTTATTTTGTATTACAGTTTTTAATACATTAACATATACACAATCAAATCACATTGTTATGACCACCTGTTAGTATCCAGAGAAACCATGCTTCGCAGCACGGACAGCAGCTAGACGAGTTGGCAGTAACTCAGTCAGGTGCTGATAGATCTCCACAGATACCTGGAGCCATGCTGTTTGCAGTGCTTCCCATAACTGTTGAAGGATGCATGTCAGAGGAGACAGATGGCGAACATGACGATTGAGGTGGTACAACAGATGTTCAACTGGATTGAGAACAGGGCTGTTTGGGGGCCAGAGAAGAATTTTGAAGTCTTGATCATGCTCTTCCAGCCACGTGCAGACACTTCTAGCCGTGTGGCAAGGCACATTATCGTTCTGGAAGATTCCATCCTCCCAAGGAAAGACAATCATGATGTACAGGTGGATGTCATCACAAGGGATGAATTCATAACCACATTGATCAAGAGTGCCTTCCACGCAGATGATGGGACCTAGAGAATACCACGAGAACATTCCCCAGACCATAACACTGCCCCCATCGCCCTGGTGTTCGTCCAGCACTGGATAGAGGGCGACAGTTCTCAGACGTTTCTCGCCGGACATGCTGACATCCATCTGTTCTACGCAGCTAAAACATGACTCGTCGGATAAGGCTACCTGTCACCAATCAGCAGCGGTTCAGTCACCATACCGTCAAGCAAATTCCAGTAATTTTTGTCGATGCACCTGTGTTAGCATGGGTGCTGTCACCCTCCGCTTACTCCAGAGCCCCATTTGCAGAAGGGTTAGCTGAACTGTTGTAGACACGTGTCTGGATGCCCCCTGGTTTATTTGGACCTGTTGGTTGACCTTCATGCACTGTCATAGTTGACGTTCAATTCGGAAATCAATGGCATGTGGAGCTCTGCAGTTTCCATGATGGTTATTCCCAAAGGTGCCATTTGTCCACTCACAATACACCTTTACCACACAGGTACGTGAACAGTTCAAAAACATAGCTGTTTCTAAAATGCTGCCCCTCTTGCCACGAAAGCTGATGATCATCCCTTTTTACAACTTTGTTAAATTGCTTCCCTTAGCCATAACATCAGGAAGCGCAATGTGTACAGCCAGCCTATCGGTCACATTATATAACAGCTTCACCAGCCCACGTCACAGGCCATACGTCATGGGCTACGCACTGCAGATGGCACTTCTAGCAGGTGGTCATAATAATGTGATTCAACTGTGTAGATATATTATTATATTGTTCTGCATATATGTACAGTGCCACTGTAACTTGTATTGTACTAACTGACAACTCCCAGCACATTTGCTGTGTGTTACCAGGAGGATAATAAATAAATAAATAAATAAATAAATAAATAAATACAGAAATAAATACATAAATAAATAAATGAATAAATAAATAAATGAATGAATAAATAAATAACTAATAAATAAATAAACACATAAATAAATAAATCAATAGTCAATAAAATGTTTTATTGTAGCCTTAATCATTACTTTTAGAATCCAGTGAATATATACACTGTTTTTATTACTTACATGGCAACATTTATTTTAAAAAGTAGTAGAAAATAGTAACTTGGGCCTCAAGTAAATTGTGCACATGCACATTAAAACACAAAGTAATGCAAGTTTCAAATCCAAACTTTCTCTGAAAGTATTTTATGCAATGTGATGAATTATTGAAACCCAGCACCTGCATTTTTCCATCACCATATATGTTGTATGGGTTATCCAACAAACAACTGATTCACTAGCAACATTGGTTAGTACAGCATTGGCACATTTCATTTGCTATTTGATAGGCTTTTGGGCTATTACTGCTTATATGCAATCTCAAAATAATGGATAAATTAATTAATTGCAAACTACAAACTCTTTTCTTCTTCTCCATAATTATCACAAGGAAAACTAAATTTTCAGTATGGTTTAATTTATTTTTAAAGAAAACATTATTATAAAATACAAACTTACCACATGCTATCTGTGATGCCCACAGTTTTAATTCATACCTAGGGCTGACTCTATCAGGAAATTCTAGAAGATATGCCAGCATAGATCCTAGAGGAACTAATTCTTGCACCTGTACAAAAAAAACTGTTGATTGACGAGACAATTCCCATTCAAAATGTAACATTTCAATACAAACATTTTTTTAAATATGACAGACATTATTTCTAAGTATAAACATATGGTCAAATACTTAACTGTGGATTAGTAAAATAACTATATATTAAATCAATGTTATGATTTTATGTTAAGACTACACACATTTGGTATATTTACATACTTTTATTATATACAGTTGAACCATGCTCTAGCAAGTATGGCCTTTAGGAGCATATCCTTCAAAGAAACAGTTTCTAAATGCACAAATCAGTTGTCATATCAATTACAAGGTATGCATTTTCATTTACAATACAGTCTGTTATAGACTGTTCATGGTAAACTGAGCACTTTTGAAAGCCCTGCTTAAGTTCTACTTGTATACACATAGTGTATTATTCCACCATACGTAAAATTAACATTGTCATGGGCCATATAATTTTTTTCATACATTGCTAAAGTTAAACTGTAAAAACTATACGAAAAGTAAATATTTTATAAATTCACTAATTCTTACATCTATATAAATAAAAAAATTATAGAAAGCAAAATAAATAATTTCAGTATGCACAAATGTTTACCCTACACTCCTAATTCAATGTTATGAGATGGAACTACTTTCCCTCATTACTACTTTAACTGCACGCTCATTCTAATCAGTATTAAAATATATGGAGGTAGGGGCAGTGACATTTTGGCAAGGTTGATTTCAAAAGTGCTCACTTTACCATGAACATTTTTACTGTATTTTTCTCTAAAAAAATTTAACAAATTTATAACTCAAATTCTTATTAAAACACCCCAATCTATAACCATTGCCCTAATAAAAATGATTCGGCCAACACAGGAAGACCGCTAGATTGCAACTCTGGTATTTTGGTTGGCTATTGTGTTTGGTGAAAGGGGAAAAAGTTATTGATCTGCTGCATGCTTAGGGAGGGAGCGAGAGCAAAGCAAAAGGATACAACCACTGGTACATATGTAGAAAAATGTTTAACTTATCACATAACTCAAGGTTAATAAAAAAAAATGTGTCTAACAAAATAATTTTTTCACCACTGTCACCATTGTTATGGCATGGTTCCACTAAATATACTGTTTGCATAATAGTGTGGATTGGGCGTTATGGTCATGGGATTTGTGGTATGAAGATTTTCTATGGCATTTACAGCCACCTGTATGTGCTACTACAGTGGGATTTGCAGTCGCAAATGGAGGAGGTGGGGAAAAAACGAGGAGGAGAGTTTGTAGTGGAAGTTTGACCCTGCTATTTCTTAACTTTAGCAGCTTTTCTTCAACATAAAACTGACTTAGGACAGGCAATGAGTTATGAAGCAACATACTATATGTTTTAAAGTTGCGAACAGTAATAATAATTTTTTTCAGTTCTTTTTTATTTAATTTTTACACATTAAGTTCTTGAAATGTTAAGCTGTGTCAATTACTTACCCATATCAGTATTTTTTCGACCTTCATTTAAATTTTTGGGCATGTGCCAAAGTTGTCTGGCATTTGTGCATGTGACTATTATAAACCTGCTTTTATTTTTGCATCTTACTTATGTAGTACAGTTTCCATTTTTTTACTGGATACTTCAATGCCACTTGTTCTGATCATGAATGACATGTTGACTGCTTCTTCCTTGAGATGTTGAATTAGAAGAAATATATTTGGTTACTTGATTCGATCATGGCCTACAGCCTTCTATTCTGTCAATGTACAGCAGTACTGGTCTGATGCCATTGTTCCCACAAATTCCAGAAATCCATATGATACCAAGGATTGGTTAACTACTGCTCCACTAAGTAGGTGATAACTAAACTAAGTTTTTCAGACAATGCAGCATTCACCATAAGCCACCTGTCTTCAACATATAAAGGATGGGATCAAAGATAAGACACCACATATTTTGCATGTCAGTTGAATGCCCTTGTTGTTATTCCTTTATTCTCATGTAAGGCCAAGCTCTTGAATTTCCCATCATAAGCTCGGCTGAAATGAAAATTGCAGCCTAACAGATGCAAGGACAAGAGCACTTTCCTTAAAGCTCTGATAGCAAAAATGTAAAAATTACCCTTTATCACCTTCAATAACCCGTTAGACAAACATTCCTTTCGTCAAGAGACCAGGCATTCACATACAGATTGTTAGCTAGGCAAACAATACAGGATAGACACTGGTTTCTTCATTGGTGCTAAAAATATCAACATGCACAGTGCACAGCTACTTTAACTGTTTTGAACATATGTTACTGTTCTGAATCAAGTCTTGAGCACCAAATACAGCAGAGCCCAGATTTTACAAAGTCTCGCGGTTCCCAAGAATTACTTCGTAAAATTAAGGCAGACTGTAATATCAATCCCTCATAATTAGACACACCTGTGTGGTGAAATATTTTGACAGATTTCATCAATTTTTTTGGCTGATTTTGGTGAATTTCGTCAATTTTTAATTTATTTTGTCAGAAATTTTGCAAGATATTGAGAAACTCCTTTCACTGTCTACATTACTGACTGGAATCTATACCGATTTCAATGATTTTAGTGTAGTTCATAAAAAAAATTCAACGATTTTCATGTGTTTTACTTGACCGAAAATGTGTATTGTGTAATTCTCACATTCGTACAAATCCACGTTTTCGCTTTTTCAGTGAAGTTACATCTTTCGAGTTATAGTAATTTGAATGTTATTTCCATATGAGCAAAATTTTCCACTGCATCATCAAAACAATTAACAGTTAAAATTGCTACTTTCTCATAAGAGCCACAAAACCACATTCTCACAAAAGACAATAAATGTGATAAACCTAAGTTCCCAGCCCCACTAATAAAATAAACAGAACCTTAACTAATATATATTTTTTTTTCCGAGAGATGACAATGTGTGTTAATTTTCCGGAGAAATTGAATCTGCGTGGCAATATTGCTGTGAATTTGCGCACTTTTAAGCAGCTGTTTAGATTTATTTGTTAGGATCTGGTTGTCCGAACATGATGACGATAGGAAGATTGCAATCTTGTTGAATAATATTGGTGAAGATGCAGTTGCAGTGTATAATATTTTCGTGTTTCCAAAAGGATAGCATACTTTCAAAGATGTTCTTCGTAAATTTGATGACTATTGCCAACCTAAGATGAATATTCTACACGTCCAGTATGTATTCTATGCTAGGAAACACAAACCAGGCAAAACTTTCGAGCATTTTTTGACAGATGTTACAAATCTCTGTAAGAGTTGTTCATTTCAAGCTGAACATGAGATTTTGAGAGACAAAATCGTGTTGGGTTGTAGTGACAGAGGGACGCAACGAAGATTACTTGTGAAAGGGGATGTGATGCTAGATTGTGCCATTGAGAAATTGAGGCTGGAGGAGATAACAAGAATTCAAGCTGCGCACGTGCAAAGTTCCAGTCAAGCTGAAGTGGATGGGGTCGACAGGTCAACTGCAACAAAATCTCACAAACAGGGCTCACTGGTAACTTCGCCATCGTCACAATGAGACATGGGGAGTGCAATGGAGAATTTTCAAGACATCAAATGTTCGTGGTGCAGTCAACAACATTATCGCAAGATTGAACTGTGTCATGCACGAGGATAAAATTGCTCGTATTGTAATAGACTGAATAATTTTGCTGTTGTGTGCAGCATTAAAAAAGGAAAACACTTTGATAAGGTTGTGAACGTAATAAGTGAGGAATGTGATGTCAATACCGACTATTATTGTCATTCAATTACATCCTGTATGAATAGTGTGTTAAGTTGGCATCCGAAGTTGGTGTTGGAAAACTGCATAAAATGTAACTTTAAGCTAGTTACAGGATATGATGTTAATTTGTTTCCAATAAGTGTTTTTGAAAATGTGCAGTGTAAATGCTGAAATCTACAACTCTCTTGCATGAACGTGGTACTTTGTATTTGGTTCTGTATTGTTGGAAATTCGGATCAGGTATAAACAAATGTTCGCAGAATTTACTGTTACCGCAAATAGTTTTCAGCCGATTTTAGGCATCGCTACATGTTTGCAGCTTGACCTGATCCAACAGAAACATGTGGATAAGGTCTTAGACGAGGTGACTGGAGTCCATAATAGTGCAGGTAAAAGTGAAATTTTGTCAAAATTTAGTGATGTTTTTCAGGGTTCTGGATGTTTTCCAAGTCCATACAAATTAACTTTAAAGCAAGGTTCTGTTCCAGTATACAAACCACCAAACAGGGTTCGTTCCCCTTGTGGTCAAAGAAGATTGAAATATGAACTTGATCGTTTGTGTACTTTAGATATAATTTCAAAAGTAGATGAACCAAGTGAATGGGTCAATCGTTTAGTGATAGTTGAAAAAGCTGATGGCTCTTAGCATCTGTTGTTTGAACCCACAAGCTCTTAATAAGGCGATCAACAAGAAATATGAAATACCAACCATTAATGATTTAAAGGCAAAAATAGGAAAGGCAAAATTTGTCTTGGTTCTTTACTTGAAAGAATCATTTTGACAAATTAGATTGATGGAAGACAGCAGGAAATATTGCACTTTCTCTACTGTTTATGGTTGTTACTGTTCCAATGTTTTACCTTTTAGGTTGGAAATTTCTGCAGCAACATTACAAGATATCTGTGAAACACATTTTGGTGACATTCAAGGTCTATTCATTTACAATGAAAATTTTTTTATTAGCTGCTAATAGCTAGCCGGTCAACGGATGACTCCACTGTACACGCGA
Organism: Dryococelus australis; assembly: GCA_029891345.1. Classification (NCBI taxonomy): domain Eukaryota; kingdom Metazoa; phylum Arthropoda; class Insecta; order Phasmatodea; family Phasmatidae; genus Dryococelus; species Dryococelus australis. The sequence continues at coordinate 261,209,794 of CM057009.1, read as the reverse complement.
CACTCTCTGGGGACTTCCCAACCTCGAGTCTCTAGCCAGCATCACGTCATGCGCACACCCACGCAGCGCACCTAGCGGCCACCGCCTTTAACAATATTTGAACTGCGATTCATTTCCAAAACAACTATACATTTAAATATCAAATATGAAATAGAAAAAAAATAAAAACATAATTAATTGATTAAAAAAATATGACACGTTAAAGTACAAAATATAATTATGGTCAACATAATATTTTGGCAGCCATTCAACCAATTAAAAAAAAAAATATTGTATGCTGGTGGAGCATTGAGTAAGCACTGAATTTAGAGATGGATTTGGTTGTTGTTCCACCATTTTAGAAAACAGCACCAAATTAAGAAATAAATATTTTACATTATATCTCAAAATCTATAAAACAGATTCTCATGTAATTTGGCAGGTAAGTAATAAATTATAGGCCAAATAAACATGACTGAACTTGATTAGGTACTTATTTTCAAAATGGCAGCATATCTACCAAACAATTTAAACAATTTCAACCAAATGTTGTATACTGAAAGTATCTGTTACAAGCATCATGTATACTAACACATAAGCACGCTTGTCTGCCATTTTGGAAGATAGCACCATGCGAGTAAATAAAGTTTTTTTGTCATATCTTGAGAAACAATTGACAGATATCTTCCAAATTTGGCAAACAGCACTGCAGCACGTGGTGTAAACTGGTATGTTTTATGTAGGTCAGGCACTTATTTTCAAAATGGTTTCTATATAAATTTTTTAGCTCAGCATATTTTATTAATGAAACAAATTCCAACTTAACATTGTATGCTGGGAGAACCTATTACAACCATCAAATCTATTTATGAAGAGTCTGATTTCTCTGCCATTTTTTAAAAAAAGCTCTACCAATGATGTTCAAAATGGCAGATTCATAAATCATTAAGTAAGTTTGACAGATATATTAAATAATTTAACAAAATTTGTATGAAGACGGTATACATTAAAAGCATCGTATATAGAGCCTTTTTTCCCTGATAATTTTGTATGAAAGCATCAAATGCTTCCCAGAAGTAGCACTATGGTAGGCCATGTAAACTTACATGTTTTATATAGCTCAGTCACTTATTTTCCAAATTAAAGATCTGTAACTATTTTAGGATACTAAACCCTATCATTCAAAACATAAAACTTATTAAATCCGAAGTCAATGCTCCGAATCCGAGCTCCGTAATGCAATGGATTGCTTGCTATAGGCTGTTTACGGTAAAATAAGCACTTTTGAAAGCCCTGCTAAAGATCTATTTGTATACAAGTTGTGTGTTCTTCCGCCTTATGTAAAATTAACATTGCCATGGGCCTCATCACTTTATTCATGCATCGGTCAGGTGAAACTGTGAAATTATTAGAAACGTAAATAATGTACAAATCTTCTAATTTTTACACTTCGATGCATTAAAAATACAGAAAGCAGGAGAAATAATTTAAGTTATCAGAAATGGTTACCGAACACTTTTTGTTCGTTAAAATGTAAAACTACTTTCCCCTCCATCGTTACCAACTTTACTGGACACATGTCACTCATTGCACCCATAAAAATATATGCAGGTAGGGGCAGTAACTTTTTTCTAAGGCTGATTTCAAAAGTGCTCACTTTATCATGAACAGTCTTTAGCTTATAATGCAAGGTTTTATGGGCTCAAGTCTCTGGTAAGGCATGTGTGTATAGTCCATTCCTGACTGGAAAACTTTCTCGGAGCCCTGCTAAATATCTACTTGCAGGCCTGTTTCGTATCCTTCCACCAAATGTAAACAAACATTGCCAAGTGACTGCCACGTAACATTTGTCAAAATCAATATTTACATTCCATTGTGTGATTGTGTGTACATGTGTTCGTATACTATTGCTACACCTACACATAAACATTGAAATCTGAGTTCTACTTTTATACCTGTCAAATGCATTATTTACTGTTTACAGCTTTTCAAAGAATTCTGTCATATTCCAAAAACCATTCTGTACGAATATTCAAAGTTTAGGCCTATAACATTCAGCTTTAATACATTTAAAAAATGCCAGAATTGACGATAGTTCTTATGGTTATTTTGCATTGTTAACATATTTGTTTTCCATGACATAGCACATTACACGTAATGCACATTAATATTTTGCTGCAACTGTGTTTAACACTGTTACAACTATGGGGTAAATAACTGTAGTATTTAAACTTTTGTTATTGATATGTGTTGGGTTATTTCTTTAAACGGAAGGCCTCAATAGGAAAAATATTAAAACGAAGGAACAACCAATTCAATGAAAAAGGCACATTAAATCCAAGCACGCAACTCATGCTGCTTATTTTTTGTCATACAAACTTAAAATATAGAGGTGAACATGCACACAAATAAGTCTACCATAACTTTTATTCCACACATATTTCTATGTTTTGCTACTTACTGTTTATTAGGTTTATTGAAATTTATTGGGCTGGGCTTAGTATTTTGTTGGGATTGTGGCAAATCACGTTACACGACTGTGTTTCAAACACCTAGGGAAAAGATACAACGTTGCTTGCGATAAATAAACAGACGTGGATGTAAATAAACAACTTCAACATAAAAACAGTTCCCGTTAAAACGTATAAATAGCGCACATTAAATATTTGAAATCATACACACACACAGAGCCAGCGTAACGACCACCATGCAGCGGTTAACGAAATACACTTAACAGTATATTTATTACTGTCGTGGAAACAAAGATTTATTACAACATCGTAACTTGCCTAGGTATGTTTGAAAACACAATGTCTACAAACATGATGTGGTAATTTGAAGTATTTTTTGGAGTAAGAATAATTTACGCTTTGTTTGGCAAAAAGCAACACGCCATGTCATAGCTCGCCAAATCTGCCAACCTAAGATGATATCCATCCCACCATCATATATAAATATATAAAATAAGTATTCAAACATAAAAATCTCTTTTCAGTTGTAAATTACAAATTTAAATAATCATTATTTTGCTGTAATAAGTATGAAATATGTTACAATTGAAAACATGTGTAATTAACTGCTTAACTAGCGATGCAAAACTTCCAGTGTGTGAGAGAGACAAAGAAAGAGAGAATGACAAGCACCACTCAGCTGATAGTTGCTTCCTCACTTGATAAAACAAACACCATGTCACAACGGCTCACGTATGTATTTTTTTGTGCTTTAAATATTTGTGCTATTTGTGGGCACCCTGACAATTGAAGTATGAGAGGAGTGTACTCAGCTGGTATTGGAAAGTAGTTGTAAGATTATAATGTAAACAAGGGTATTGTGAAATCGGTGGTGTTATGATGTGGCCATAAGAGTCAGCTCCCTTTTTTTTTTAAAGATGGGTGGTTGTAACGATATTGTTATCGCCACAGTAATTTTGGTAAATATTTTTAGTGTATTTTTGTAACGGTTGACAGTTCCACCTGGTACCTTTTAGTGTGTGCTCAGATTTTTATAATGACCGGCTATTTAGTCATGTAGTAGTTCATTAAATCATTTAATTCTACATACATATATAACATTGTGTAATCAATATAAATAATTTTTATTATCTCTTTTATGAAATATTAATAATCTAGGATTAGCATGTTTTATTGGATATATAGTTTCATGTTTTACCGCCATAATGTAAAGGATGACCACGAGGTATCACCACTGGTGTGGCGCATGAGACATAGGAGGGCGTAGGCACCGGTAGCGTGCCTGAGCCATGGTGGCCAGTGTGAGTAGTCAGTTGGCAATCAGCTGTGTGTATGAGCAGTGTGTAGCTGAATGGCAGCATGATCGCGCTGGCGGCAACAGTCTGTTTGTCAATGCGAAAGCCACCACACCAATGGGCAGAGTATGTGTGCCACTGGCCAGTGTCAGTCTACGGGGTGACGGACGTTGTTTGTCGGACTGCACAAGTGTATTGCTAGTTCCTATTGGGTGACCGGAAATGGCCTGTGTTTCAATGTTGGAGAGAATGGACGATGACTGAATAATTTCAGGCTACGAGGGATTTCCCACCGCCGTCAGACGACATATAATTTGTTCCCATAATGCTAGACTGTGCGCAGATAGCATCTCGTCGGACTCCGACAAAATCTTTGCTTGAACGAGTGCGTTGTTGAACGCAACTTGAGACTGTGTGAAATGGGCCCGCAAGCAATCAGACTTTTCCTGGTATTAAATATTGAGCGAGGTGCGACCCACCCTGGGAATTGCCATATAAAACAAAGACGCAATATTAACGGTTTTTGCAACATAATCAAGGGCATAGGGCTGGACAGAAATTAACTTTTCCACTGCGACTTAAAACTGGGCTGGGTTTAGTCACTACAGGAGACTGTTTGAGATTGCGAGTCCACTCGTTTTTATGTTAACTACAAAAGTCACGGGAATAATTGCAGGATGTTGGTGCGCTGAATGTGTTGTGGCAAACTTTGACATTGTAATAGTGACGCATGTCAAGATTTGTAGCAGGTCTTGCAGTATAGTTTGCTGAGAAATTGTTGGGCCTGAATTATGCAAGTTATTTTTGTTGGGGGTAAAATTGCAATGGACACGTGAGCTGAAGTTTTCATCGGACTTGTACATTCGTGGCATGGTAACTGTGGCCCACGTAATATATGAGTGCGTGCATCGTAGAAGAGCGGTGTGACTAAGTGAAGTGCCTATTGGAACGAGGAGCTTACCTGCGCGATGAAACAGCTGGCCGGGATCCTGAGGGGCGACACATTCAACGTGACTGCATCGTGGTTGGGACTGCCCAACAACTTCCATCGTGTTGTCACCTGAGTTGTTGGGCTAGATTCCTCGCATCATCGAGCCTGTAGTAAGGCCGCTGCTGAGGTACTGTAGCTTTATGATTCCCATTCTGTCGCTCCCACAATGCAACATGCGACTCTGTTAACAAGACTCGTCAGATCGTGACTACCTTGTTGTGTCTCTAGGGTGGCCCTTTGTATTGGCATTAATTTGTGATGTGCGTAAAATTATATATGAACGTTATTGAGACATAGTGGAACGTAAAATGAGAATGAACGTTTTGAACTGGCTGCATCGTTTTATTTTATTGGCTAAAAGTTTTTAAGATCTTTTTTAATGAATAATTTTAACATATCAGCCAGAGACTGATTGGAATGCCGCATAATATTTTGCAGTGTAATTAAAATAATAAAAGTTATTGCCACTAGAGACATGACTTTGCGAACATTTCTTCATGCATGACTGTTAAATACCCACTTGGTTGTTTGGTAAATCTCTGCTGAGCTTTATTGATAATCTCATAATCTGATACAATATTAAGTACGGGGCATAGTTCAGATAGGTGTGTGAAGATGATTACATCTGGCTTCTTCCAAGGGCGAGGTTGGGGGTGAATTTGTTTTGGTGACAGAGTGAGGCATTTTTGGTTACTCCCCTACCCCCCTGTGGGGGTCGGAAGGCGTCCCAACAGGATATACGCTTTAAGTCAGGGCACAACAAATCCCAGGTGAATATCAGCATATAACTACAGCATTGCCTATAACAATAGATTAAGTTGAGACAAAATATGTTAAAATGTGTATATATCACCACTACACTTTCGCATCACGTAAACAAACTTAACAGATTCATAACATGCACTAGCGCTACATATCTCAAATGAAACAGTAACACAAATTACCTATGCATTAGCACTCTGTACATTTTGTAGTGAAGTAATGACATTTGTAGCTTAGTTGTGGCATAGATTGGTGTTTGTAACAATGATTTTCCAGTGTAATAGAAAAGTTATGAAGTGGGCCCAAAAAACTGACTGATATAACTAAGTTCCATGATGATATAATAAGATATTTTTTATAAATTAGACAAAGCTCGGTAACAAAAAAAAAAAAAAAAAAAAAAAAACAGAAGGTTTACATAGAAAAGCAGAAGGCATACTGCAATGAATGATGTTAGGCAGAGGGTATATGAAGCATACCCCTATCTACCCTCAACTGCAGCACTCCTTTCTGAATCCTTCCCATGCTCAGCTGTTTTCTCTCTCTCTCAAATATGGTATATTTTGATTTTCCTCAAGGTCTTGTAAGCATACTATTTTCAGTCACAGACTGTGAGTCAGTCAAGTGTGTCTTGACTTACATCAGACTAGTGGGGCTACAACCTTCAGAGGTCACTCAGTAAGCCTATTCTAGTAGTGGTTACTCACTCTCACCGAGAGTATGGGGGATGCAGCACCATCGCTACACAAAAAAAAATAGCAAAGAATAAATGACCTAACCTCACATCACATACAGCCAGGTGACAAATAATTAGAAACAAGGAATATAAAACTTGATTTATACAAAAAAGAGAGCAACCATTGTTATAATTAATACCAAAGATATTATTACAAGATGATGAGTTTGTGGGGGACAGACGCGTTAATAAAAATAAAGAAACTAAATTTTATTTTTTATTAATGCATATAGCTGTTATTTACAATATTAAACTATCTTTCTCCACTATTACTGCTGTTATTATGAGTGAAAATAATATTTAAGGTCTATTTAATTTATAATTAAAGTCCTTATCAATGTATTTTATTGGTTATAGTGAATTCACACTCATTATTTACGCACATTCAATCTATCTATTGTCATCATTCCAAATGTCTTCCACTCACGCATCCAGTTCAATAGCCCCGCCCATCGGTCACGTTCTTCACTGTACCGATGCTTGCAGTCAGCAGACTTCATTCCCGTTCTGCTGACTTGTCACTTTGTTGTATTTGCACAATGTTGCTTAAGGTCACATAATTCTACAAACTCTCACCCTCAACTTGGATGCATGTCATGGCTTAAGTAGTCTCGCTAGCCTGATTTAGAAGGTTCACCATACCCTATCTTGCTGAGAGGCTACAACAATGATCAGAACATTCTTTCAAAGATAACCCTAGAAATTAAATTTACTGAAGGTCTGGGGTGCACGTGTTGCAGTAGGCTTATCTCGATGGCTTGCCTTTGTAAATTGCTGCCAGAATCTCACATTACCACTCTGTCCTTGGCGAACTATTTTGCTCGCAGGAGTGGAAGCGGGGCATGGGAAGCGATGTGGACCAGCAATATGTAACAATATTGTATTTAATAAATGCTTGCCAGCATATGATGGTTGAAATGCTAACCAGGGCTTCACAACCACCCCTCGCAAAAAAAAGGGAGTATACTAAAATATTGTAACCATTACTATGCATAAAATCAGCTACCAGGACATAACAGAAAATATTGTGACAAAGCCAAAATTTCCTATTAATTTTTTTTTGTATATTTAAAATCTTAGTTTTTGGTCAGATGCCATTTTCTTTTTGAAGTTCTTTCTTTTTTATGAGGGGTCGTGGTAAGGTGTTAAAAGAATTTTTTGTTATGATTGATTAATTTATTTAAAAATAGCAGTGTACAAGTTTACTCAGTTTTTTCAGGGAAGCTTTTAAATTTGTTGTGCAATGGATAGTTCAAGAAACGCTGCGTTTGGTAGTGTTCTTAGCACTTTCCGAGCTGAAGTTAGCTTCAGAATTTCATTTATTTCCTCTTTAACTGTTTACTGTTTGAAGTCACACTTTTTCATTTGCCTTTGTTTCAAGCTGTGTGTTTTACTTCGTAAGTTCCTGGGCTTTAACTGGTGGGGACGTTTTGCAGCAACAGCCGTGAGTTTGTAGATACTGCCAGGGGAAAGGGGAGTGAGGCAGTATTGAGCGCATGCCTACAGGCTATTACTAAGGGCGCGTGCTGCGTGCTGATTGGCTGGAGGTGTGTGGTGTGGACAGTCATGTGATGCAAGATCAGGAGTAGTAGAGTTGGTTGTGAGCTGGCAGGCAGAGTGGATGGACGGTGGAGCGGTCCGGAAGAGACCGCCCAAGTACTTCAAGATGGGATAAGTATTGTTTAAAATTGTTGTTTGTTTTGATTAATCGGGCCATTTTTTCATGATCTCAGGAAAAAATGGCCTCAATCGATCTTGTTAAATAGTATTTTATGTGATAACTGTGGGTGTAGTCAGGGAACAGAAGCAGAGAGAAGCTTTATGATAAATGGCCAATTAGGATGTTAGAACTTACATGCAAATACAGAGGTAATGATAGGAATTTCTAGTTGTAAGTTGTTGTTGCTCTAGTAGGGTTGATTTTCAGTCGTGAATAAGTTGTGAAGTTTCAAGACGTTATTACTGTCATATTTAACTGATAAATGTATACAATAATAACATTTTAGTTTTTCATTTTGCTTTTGGCTTTGGTCTTAAAGGCTTGTACTAGGCACTGATTGAATTTGTTGTTGCAGCATACCACAGGTAAATTGTGATTGTGTTTTATTAATGTTCTGACAAACATATATTTACGTTGTTTCATTTTATTCACTATTCTTTCCGATGATTCAGGCCACACCTATTTTAAATTAATTGAGTAATATTTGGAAGAAGCTAACTCCTGCTGATATTAAAACTGGAAATTTTAATGTTTATGTTTCATCAGACAATTGAAATGACATAACATCTGATGCAAAGATCCCGCATAAATAATTAGAGTCTTGTAGCTATTTCCAGTTCTGTTTTTTTTGGTAAGTCCAAGAATATTTCAGCTTCTTTAATGAGACCTGCGAGTCTCTAATTAATTGCTCATTCTAGTTTATTTATTTTTGTGGAATACCTTCTGTAGAGAGATGTTAATACCAGCTACCAAATATATTTCAAGAACTAAAGTTGTACTTTTTTTTTAATTGTGTACTTTGAACTTGTTACCTAAAATCTAAAAATTTTATAAAACTGTTAAACAAAGTGATAAAAAGAAACTGTTATCGTCCAGACTAAATTAAATTTTTTTATGTTTTTGTTATTATTTATAATTATGTTGTTAATGGTTATTCAGAGTTTATCTAAGTTTATGTATAGATGGTGATTGTTCTTTATGAATTTGCCTGTTGTTTTTTTTACTCATTTAATAAATACTAATTTTTTTAAATAATTGGTATGTTCTCTATCCCTCTTTTTCTCTTTTTTTTAATTTTCATTTTTAGGCAAATTCGCTCTCTCACTCTCTAACCTCAAGGTGGTATTAGTTAGAGATTATGAATAAGAATAAGCATTGAGACTTACAACACATCCTGTTGTACCTCTGTAGTACTAAGACTTTGAAACGACCCCTAAAACTTTCGTTAGAAGCAAGTATTAACCGCCCCCTTTTTTTTTTCATTCTCTTTTTGCTATTTTTAACTAATGTACTGTTTGGTCGTTTAAGTGTTAAACTAATTTGTATTAATTTGAAAAGTATGTGTACCCAAATATAGTGGTGGAGGCTACCCTTTCGCTTTAGTTGCTTTTATGTTTTCAGAGATATTTGTTTTTATTGTAGTCAGGAGTGTTCCCCTCCTGATACTTCATGTTGTTTAACCAGTTTTTCAACTAGTATTTTCCCCCTTTTTAACATTTGATGCAGTCGCGAGCCCCAATTTCCAATAACATTTGGTTAGAGTGGGCAGGTACTAATTAATCACCTTTTTAACATTTGGTGGAAGCGCCATGAATTATTTGGTGTGAAGATGGGTCGTGTTTGACTTATCTTTATCAACCATAGTAGAGGGTATAGTGGTTTTTATGCTGTTGAGAGCATGACATGATTGTGTTGTTGTTAGTTGTTAATTAGTAGATAATTAGAGTAAGAAATTTTAAGTATTGTTATTTTGGGGTGTAACAGATGATAAGAGGAATTTTTTTTAGAATTAATAAGAAATGTTTGATGTTTGACAGGTGCCGCCTACAATAACTGTTTAGCAAATTTTTGGTTACTCTCTCTCTTGTGATGATACATAGTGTTTAGTGCAGTTGGTGTAAACTGCAAAAACAGCAGGGGTACAGTGATGGTCCCTGAAAGGAAATTAAGAAGCTGCACTAAAAAGAAAAAGGAAACTCTCTCTAATATAAGAGTTGAAGTAGATAGTGAATCCACTGAGAGTAGTTCAGATTCTGAACTAGGTACACGAGGTGGGCCAGGAGAGTATTTAGTTGAGGGATCTGAGAATTTAAATTCAAGTGGTGGTAATAATAATAATAATAATAATAATAATAATAATAATAATAATAATAATAATAATAATACAGAAATGGAAAGCAGTCACTTCTTAGTTGATCCAGGGTATTTCTTTGGTAAAAGTTCTGAGGTTGTATCCAAATATCTAAAGAATCACAGCTCTTTTAAAATATCTACAGAATTTTAAAAGAGCTGTGGTGGTGAACAATTGGGATGATAAGAAGTGTTTGATTTATATGCCTAGCTTTCTAAAGGGAGTGGCAGCTTGATGGTATGACAGTTTAGGTGAACAAGCTGAGGGAATTACAACCTATGGTGCTTTAGCCACTGCTTTGAAAGCAGCATTCACGAGGGTAGGAGAGGCTGAGGACCTAGAAATGCACCTGTGTATTAAAGTCCAGTGTGTCGACAAGTCCATTGAAGAATTTGTATACAATGTAATTAGTATTTGTAATAAATTTGACAGTAAGATGTCGGAGAAGAACAAAACCAGATATATTTGAAGAGGGTTGATGCCTGCAATAGTAGAAAAAGTCATGATCTTAGAAAACAAGTCAGTCTAGCAGTTGACACAGAATTTAAAGAACATTGAAGCAGGTAGTTACTATGCTAGGAATAGGCAAACACTAGCACCAGAGTGGTCTGGGGCTAGTCACGAGGATGGTTAAAAGGTAGTGCAGGTCACGAGCTCCAAGGGAGCAGTGGGTAGAAGCAAGGTGGCCCAGTTACAGAAAGCCTTAGAGGCGCTAAGTAAACAAATGCATGAAATGGTAGGCCAAATGAAATTACTGAGACAAAACAAAGATGATGGTGGGAACTCAATTAGGGATACGAATACCGACCAGAGAACTACTTCTGATCAGACGAAGGGGGAAAATAGTGATCAGTAAAGAAATGGTACAGCTAGACCTAGGAGAGCCCCAGATGGAAGGCCTATTTGTTTTGGATGTGGACGAGCAGGACATGTAAGGAAACACTGCAAAACAAATCCTTGGACAAGTGGGAAAACCAGTAGTAAGCGGGACAACTAATGAAGGCTGATCAGGTTAGGAGGAGTGGTTCATATCTGCAATTTAAGTTACCCCTTTCAGTTGAATCAGGCATATTATGTTTAAATAAAGAGTTGTTTGGGCAGCTGACCTTGATTTTTGTACATAGTGGAGCTGCTGTTTCTCTGGTAGATGACAGATTAATTCCTAAGACAGCTTTGGAGAGATGCTGATCCTAGGGTATTTCCCGGTGTGTCAGGACAGAAGCAGGCTATCACTCACATTATAAATTTAAGATTTATGTTAGGAAAGGTTTAGTATACTCATCCAGTAGGAATTGTGACAGCCCCTATAAATGGTGTTATTTTGGGTTGACTTTTTGCAAAGATATTAGGCCCAACTAACTTGTAATGTGAATGGTCGTCAATTTTTGAGTTTAAATTATCCTAACCAAGGTAGAACAGTGACCTCACAGCCAATCAAAGAAGTAAAGGCCCACAAAAATGTCAAGAAGTAGAGGACACTACACCTCTAACCATTGATGAAGGAAAAGATAATGAATCTAATTTGAGGTTAGGATGTGGTTGTGTTAAGGACCATGTTAGGTTGGAACCTCGTATGCATTAATAGTTTGATTTCACAGCCACTAATTCACCTGCAGAAGTTGTACTAGAGCCTTTTGACCATGTGTATGATAAGCAGTCAGTATTGGTACCATACAGCATTTTATGTAAAGAGAAACAAACTCAATTATGGGCAACTAATACAACTAATTGTGAAGTCGCTTTACCAAAGGTATGAAATTGAGGAGTTTGTGGAAATTGGATGAGACAACTAAAGCTCAGATAAATTCTATTTCGGTTCTGAAAGGAAGTAAAACAGACGACTTTGATGAAAATAAGGTAGATATCAACCCTAATTTTCTGCCTGAGAAATGAAGTTAGCTACAAAGCTTATTGTACAAGTATCGCCACTGTTTTAGTTGGAAACCCAGTCGGATAGATAGGACTAAGGAAGAGGTAGTAACACTAGACATAGGTAACATCCCTCAAATCACTTCAGTCCCTAATAGTGTCATCAGGTGAGAAGGAGGTCATACACAACATTGTAGATGAACATATAAAGAATGGAATAGTGAGGCCTTGTAGTACTAGTTAGTGCTCTTCAATAGCATTGGTGAGAAAAAAGATAGCAAGTATAGTGCAGACTATCGTCATGTTAACTCATTTTGAAAGATAATAAATACCCTCTGCTCAGGATAGAAAACTTTTTAAGTTATTCAACAAGGTACTAAATTTTCAGCCATCTTGATATGAATTCCAGTTACCACCAATTGAAGATGGCCGAGGAGAATCAGGAGAAGACCTCATTTATAATCCATGAGAGGACATTTTGCTTCCAAACTTTGCAGTTCGGTTTAAAAACAGATATATCAATATTTCAAAGGTACGTGGATAAGAAAGTGGCAGGGTTGAAATGGGGTTCGTGTCTGGCTTATTTGGATGACATACTGGTAGTAGGAAGTAATTTTGAACAATACCTAGACAGGCTAGAACAGGTACTAAAAAGACTAGAAGACGCTAACTTAACCTTGAAGCCAGCTAAATGTTTTTTTGGGTATAAAGAAACGGAAGTATTGGGACATGTTAACAGTGAGGGAACAAAACCTCATCCCAATAATGTAAATGCAGTCAGAGAATTTCCGAGACTCACAGACCCCAGAGGTTTTAGGAGCTTTTTAGGCCTAGCTTCCTTCTATCAAAAGTTTGTTGAAAATTTTTCACAGATTGCAAAGCCGTTATCTAGCTTGTTAAAGAAAGATCAGAAGTTTGACTGGGGCGAGGTCCAGGAAAAGACGTTTTGGGAATTAAAAATTAAAACAAAAGTTGACCTCATCGCCTACATTAGTTCATTTTCGAGAAGGAGACCCTATTGAAATTCATATTGACACAAGCACACAAGGTACTGGGGATATCCTTATGCAGAAATGATATTAGATATGACATCCTGTAGCCTACACAAATAGCCTCTTACACCAGCAGAATCCAAATACCCTATCACATACTTAGAGTGTCTTGTATTAGTTTATGCCTTAGATCAATTTCACCCCTACATTTACCTGTAACCTTTTACTGTAGTGATTGATCACCATAGTGTATGTTATCTGGACAAACTTAAAATGAACGCCCAGAGTACTGGCAGAATAACATAGTGGGCTCTGAAAATAATGGAGTACACTTTTGACATTAAATACACAAGTGGGAAAAGTTACGCACATGTAGACAGTCTCAATAGAAACCCTGTAGAACTAACCTCAGAAAAACATGAGGAAAAGGCTTTGGAATTGCCAGTGTTCTCGTTGCCAGGTTTTGAAATAGCAAAAGCACAACATGGTGATCCTAGTTTGGTACCTTTAATTCAGGAAATAGAAAAACCCTCCAAGGTCGGGCCAAAATTTAGTATGTTGGCTAAACATTTTTGTTTAAAAGATGGCATTATGTATAAGTTAAACAGCAGACCAGAAGGTAGAGAGAAGTTGCTTGTGGTTCCAGGTAGATTGAAAGTCAAGATGTTGAGTGAATGCCATGACAACCCTTTAATGGGAAGACATTTATGTATTGTGAAAACCATAGACAAAATTAAGAGGAGGTATTACTAGCGCAAGCTTTACAAAGATGTCGAGGCTTATATTAGAACACATGTTGACTGCCAAACCAAAAAGTGAACGAATTAGAAGCCAGCAGGAGTATTGCAGCCCATTCCTTCAGGCGAACACTTTCACAGAATAGGTACAGACCTTTTGGGCCCCTTTCCTAAGACCAACCAAAGCAACAAGTACATCATCACACGTATAGATTATGGTATGAGGTGGGCGGAGACCTAATCCATACAGTCAGGAGCTGCCCATAAGGTAGCACAATTTCTGTTGGAGAATGTAATTTGTAGGTATTCAATACCAGGATCAATTTTGAGTGACAGGGGACAAGTTTTTAGCTCAGTGGGAGTCTGTGAGCTGTTGAGAGTTATCTCATCCAGTTATCGGCCTCAATGTAATGGAGCAGTAGAAAGGTTGCATGCCACCCTGACAACTATGATGTCCCTATATGTATCCAGTAACCAACTGAATTGAGATTAGTGTCTGCTTCTAGTCACGTTTGCCTACAACATTAGTAAGCAGGAGAGTACAGGATTTAGTCCATTTTTGCTTGTGTATAGGAGTGAACACATCTTGCCCTCAGAAATTTGCCTCAATTAGAAGGTGGACAAGGCAGAGAGCAAGCAGCTGCGAAGGAAGTGGCAGGAGCTACAGAGGGGCAAGTATTTGAGAACATATACAAACAACAAGAGAAGGCAAAACAGCATTACGACCCCCAATGCAGGGTTGTTGAGTACCAGCCAGGCCAGGTGGTGTTGATTTACACTCCCACAAGGAAGTAGGGTCTGACTCCAAAATTAATGCACCGGTGGAATGGTCCAGCTGTCGTGGTAAAGCAGTTGTCACCCAATTTGTTTTTTCTTAAGAAAAAAATAAGAGGGCAGCCAAGAGCAGAAATTGTCAATGTTGAAAGGATGAAACCATTCTACAGGCCCCGAGAGATAGCTAGGTTACTTGCCATATTTTTACTGGATGTTAGAGAGTAATTTAAAAAAAACACGATCTTGTATTTCTACTTTGTCAAGGAAATTACTTGTCAAAATGTGATTTGATGCTTGGTAAATTGTGGGTTTTTGGAAAGTCACCAGCAGCCTAAGTCGTAGCCTGTCAATCTACAGAGATAGGAACAGTTAGTGTGGTAAGACACCTGGATGATAGCAGTCGTCAACATCCTCTGGTGGTTGGCGCTGACGCAGAATTGGACTCCTTCTGACGCGACAGAGTCCACAGCTGTTGGAGTGGTGGCCGGTGCACACTTTCAACCAATGACCAAGGTAATGGTATACACTTCATTAGTTCCTTAAATTTCCAGTCAGCATGGTCACAAAAATTGGAAGGAAAAATGGGATGTAGTGACCTGAGAATTCCCTTGTGTGAAGCAGGGTTTTCAAGATATTTGTAAAATACATAAAGAACATAAAACCTTCCTCACCATTACCGAAACTTTACTAAATACTTTAAATGCAGTTGCTGGAGAAGACCTGGTTGAAGTTGAGCAACATGTTTAGGTCAAAACCAGGATTAACCTTTCTAGAAGTCACAAACTGGTGTTGTGATATAGCAACAGTAAGTCAGGTAGATAGTTTGTTTAAGAATGAACAAGAAGCAAACAGGTCAAATTGAAGACATGAATCAACAAGTTTTGACAAACCATTTAGCTTTAGCCAATATTTATAATAAAATTGCAGTTACCATTAATGTAGTCTTAGATCTTTTTGGTAAAGTACAAACAAAATCCAATAACCTGACTAAATATCTAAATTCTTTTAGAGAGGACGGCTGTCATCTAGAGATCCGGGCAGGAATGATAAATTAACTCTCAAATGTCCTTCACATCCAACTTTTACTTGCAGCCTTTATGGCAAAACAGGCTCATACAGTGTTTTAGAGTGGAAATTTTAGACCACTGCAGATCACCTAAGTTACCTGCAGTTTTGGTCTTACCTGAAAATTTAAAGAGGAAATATCTTTGAGGACAGTCTTTTTGTTAAGATGAAAATACCCATAGTTAAAGAAAGATGCTGACTGGAAGCTGTATGATTTTGTAGCTGTACCTTATAAGTGGAAGAATTCTGTTTGTATGTTACATCATGAGACCCACTTCTTTGCTGTAAGTGGAGAGGAAGTTACTACCATCAGAGGTAGAGCTTTACAAGATTTTAGACCCTTTGAAGACTACCTTTGTTTTGTACCTAGACATTAGGGTGATGGTGTAACAGGGGCCTTATGCCCAAAAGCTGTTTTTCATGGAGCCACTGCTGAACGATTAGAAGAAGTGTATTCATTTAGTTGTCAATATGGATCCCATTTGATCATTACTCAGGTAGGACCTGAACGGTATTTCTTGATGAATACTATAAGGTAAATTAGAATTAAAGTGTACAATTAGAAAAATTAGACCAGAATGCTAGACGATAGTAAGTATCCAGGCGCTAATGATGTCACAGCACCATGTGACTGTAGGTTATTTTTGAATGAGGAAGTACGAATCAGTGAGATGTATCCTTGCAATCACAACATAAAAACTGAGTTTGAAATTATTAATGTAATCCCTACAGCTTGGACTAAATTTAGGAAATTACATTTTCCTGCTCATCGAACATCGACCCAGATAGTTTTTCTTTCTTTTCACAATTGTCTTGAAGAAAATTGGCTCGCTTCGATACCTCATTTAAATATCACTTTGGATACTAGCATCAGCAGATTATGCCATATTTTGTTAGATACCTCCATTGGATTTGAAAATTTTTGGGTTTAAAACCTACAGAGTATTTTATTGGGCCTGGTTATTATTGTTCTGTTAATCATAACCTTTAAGAACACTTATTTAATTGGAATAGGTATGGTGCCCAGGGCTGAAGCTACAAGTTATGACACTATCCTTGGGCTAGAGATAGGGTCAACTGTTTTAATCATTTTGCTGACCGTAATATTTGTGTTGAGTTTACTTTGGAGATATTGCAGCTTGAGGAGACAATAAAGGAAGTACGACTCCAGAAGAACAGAGTTGCTCCCCCATGGAGCCCACAGTAGACCATATTCGAGCTAGTGACAGAGTCAGAGCCACTATAAGAGCCGTTCCATAACTTGGCGAAGTAATACCTGTAGTTCTTTTGTTGTTGTTTGTGTTTTTTTCTCTTGTTATTCATTATTGTTGATGTAATGTGAAAGTGTTTCTAAGAAGAAAATATTCATGTTTATTTAGGTCTTCATGATGAATACAGCAAAGCAGTGTGTTTGGTCTTGACAACACATACCCAGACCTTTATTTAACTGTTGATGTAGCCAATACGTTAGACATTTAATTTTTGTTAGGCACAAAGAACGGACACTATGATGTTATGGAAGAATAGATATATAACCTAAAAGAAGAAAATATAGACACTACATACAGGTGCCCATAGGAACATTACTGTAGTAAGTGGTGTTGAGATAATGTTTGAAGCTAATTTGGGAAGAGGTTAAATGATTTTTGAAACCGTAAATGTTTTTGATGCTAATTTGGGTGCTAACATGTATCTTGGTAAGTGCAGATGATAAAGGGAGTTGAAATTTTTAGACAATCAGAACTCCTATTTTAAAGATGCTATAGGAACATATTTTTAAGTAGACTATTTCTTTTTGGCATGGTAATCATTTTTATTCCACCTTTATAATGTGAATGTAAATATAGTTGCTAGCTTATGATGACATAGTTGAGGGGAGAATTTGATGTACCACAAACTGATATGATCGGTATAAGAACTTGAGGTATGGCAATAGGTTCAGATGATTTTGATGTTTTATTTTTATAGTACCATTAAGTTATACTTTGCTGGGGTTAACTTAAAAAGTAAATGATAAATGGGTGGGAAAGATCAGGCAACTGTTCTTCCCTCCACTCTCCAAGTTCCATGAAGCAATCGACATGGTTACGTAATTAAATCCATTTTGTTTTGTGCGTGTATACCTACAAGACTGTGACTGTAGTGAGTTACCACAAACTTTAAGAAGGGATGAGTGTTAGGTCCCAAAAAGGGCAAATATTTCTTGGATCACTTAACTAAAAAAGTGTAAGACATACAGAGAATGTTACCCTGCCTTTAATCGTGAGGATTTCGGGAGCAATGGTCACTCTACTATGCAGCTGAAGAGGCCACGTGGAGCTCATCCTGATGTGGTGGCAAGTTTTGGGAGACTGCTGTGCTGGAGCATTCATGGGAGGTGTTCCGAATGCTTTTCTAAATAATGGAGTACTCCTGCTGCTCAGAACTTCTACTTTGCAGAAGAGGTGACAACAAGATGACCCCTCCTTTGCTCGACCCATAGTCCAGGTTCCTTCTCCAGAAGATGACTCCGGTGGGGCAGTTGTGCGGCTGTGACCATAGTCACAAGTCCTGATGGGCTTGGCTCATTCCAATTCTTCTTGGCATAACTGAACCTGGATAGGCGAGCGGTTGGTACAGATCATCTCCAGAAGAAGATGGACTCACTACTGCACAATGGTGTTTGATTATGTGTGAAAAGACTACTAAAGGTTGGAACTGTCCTTATGCCGGTTAGCCGATCGACCAGGCCAGAAGAGAAACAATTTTAGTGTTGCCTTAACTGTTGTAGGAATTTTTTTTTCTTCTACAGTTTGGGGGAATAGGTAATAGATTCAGGTAGAATAGGCTTTGAAGTGTTGGGTGGGTTGTTGCTATTTCATTTGCTCTTCAGAAAACCTGTGTTTCTGTTTTGTTTGTTTAAGAGAACAGTTCAGCACTCTGCTTCTTCATAAGACCACAGGAAGTTAACTTATGTTTATCACTAACCTCTTAAGTCATCAGAAGTGATATAGGTTTACCCTATACTGTTGTTAAACGAAAAGATAAAAAGGGGTACCTTTGTTGTTGTTTTGTCGTGCCTGATACTTGGCCACTATTGTTTCAGTAGACATGGGACCAAGGCGAGCGGCTCGTAGTCCGGCAGATGGCCATGATGTGTGCAGTCTTGGAGACCCCAGAATAAGTATGCCTGCTGCTAAGCCCAGGATAGTTGTGAATAAGTGGGATATTCCAGATGCAGATTCATACAGATGGTCTAAGCGTGAGTTGCCAAGTTGGTCCTGAAAATTCTGCCTTGATGTTATAAGATTGTTTGAAATTTGATATAGAGACAGTCCCTGTGTTTGACCATCATAGAAAGAGAAATATTGTTTGAAAACTGGTGGTGGTGGTGGTGGTGGTGGTGGTGGTGGTGGTGGTGGTGGTGGTGGTGGTGGTGGTGGTGGTGGTGGTGGTGGTGGTGGTGGTGGTGGTGGTGGTGGTGGTGGTGGTGGTGGTGGTGGTGGTGGTGGTGGTGGTGGTGGTGGTGGTGGTGGTGGTGGTGGTGGTGGTGGTGGTGGTGGTGGTGGTGGTGGTGGTGGTGGTGGTGGTGGTGGTGGTGGTGGTGGTGGTGGTGGTGTGGTGGTGGTGGTGGTGGTGGTGGTGGTGGTGGTGGTGGTGGTGGTGGTGGTGGTGGTGGTGGTGGTGGTGGTGGTGGTGGTGGTGGTGGTGGTGGTGGTGGTGGTGGTGGTGGTGGTGGTGGTGGTGGTGGTGGTGGTGGTGGTGGTGGTGGTGGTGGTGGTGGTGGTGGTGGTGGTGGTGGTGGTGGTGGTGGTGGTGGTGGTGGTGGTGGTGGTGGTGTGGTGGTGGTGGCAGTAGTAGTACAAAAAGTGGGCACCTGTCAAGTATGCTGTAATAGTCACTTGTAACATTTCAGTTTTGATGATTTGTTAGTTTTGACAAAACTTAAGTCATTGCTTTGTAAAAGGAGTTAAAATGAAATGTTATATCAGCCAATGAGATTGAAAAAAAAAAATGTTTACAGAAAACTTATTTTAATGACGGGATCTTTGCATGGAGCGAACAGTTGATTGATTGTCCTATCAGATAAGGAGGGCCATAAGGATTTGGAGGCCTTCACAGTCAGTTATGTGGCGAAAAAAACTAAGTAATTTCAAAATAAATAAAATTATTTTCATGCTGGTTGTCAGATATATTGGCTACATAATGTGCACCTCTTGCTGTTATTAACTTAGAAATTTGGATAGAAAGTAATTTGTGGGGGTCCACAAATCACTAAGTGCCAAAAAATGTGATAAAGCTAAAACTTGCCTATTAAATATTTTTTTGGTATATTTTAAATCTTAGGGCTTTGTTCAGATGCCATTATATTTTTGAAGTTCATTTTTTTATGAGGCATTGTGGTAAGGTGTTAAAACTATTTTTTTTATTAATAATGAATTAATTTTAAAATAGAGGTGTACAAGTTTATTCAGTTTGTTTTTCCAGAGAATATTTCTTTTAACTTTCCTATGCAATGGATAGTTCGAGAAACGCTGTGTTTGGTAGTGCTCTTAGTATTTTCCGAGCTGAGGTTAGCGTCACCATTTCATTTTTTCCGTCTTTAGCTGTTTACTGTTTGAAGTCATACTTTTTCTTTCACTGTTGCGTTTTCATTTTTAAACAAAATTTTGTGATTTTTCGTGCAGCGTGTTTTACTTCGTTAAGTTCCGGGGCTTTAACTGGTGAGGACGTTTTGCTGCAGCAGTCGTGAGTTTGTAGATACTGCCATGTGGAAGGAGAGAGTTTTGTGCTGAAGGCAGATGACGTAGGGTTGGCCGCTCAGGGGAAAGGGTAAAAAAGCAGTATTGAGTGCATGCCTATGGGCTGTTGCTAAAGGCACGTACTGCACGCTGATTGGTTGGAGGCGTGTAGCGTGGAGCGTCAAGTGAAGCAAGATCAGGAGTTGCGGAGTTGGTTGTGAGCTGGCAGGCGGAGCGGACGGACAGTGAAGCGGTCTGGAGAATACCGCCTAAGTACTTCCAGAAGGAATAAACATTGTTTAAAACTGTTGTTTGTTTTGATTGAGTGGGCCATTTTTTCCTGATCTCAGGAAAAATGGCCCGGATCAATCTTTTTAAATAGTAGATTATGAGATAACTGTGGCTGTAGTCGGGGAAGAGAAGCTCAGAGAGTAGCTTGATGATACATGGCCAATCAGGATGCTAGAACTTAGATGCAAATACAGAGGCAATGATAAGAATTTCTAGTTGTAAGTTGTTGTTGCTCTAGTAGGGTTGAGTTTTAGTCACGAATAAGTTGTGAAGTTTCAAGACATTATTACTAGTGTATTTAACAGATAAATGCATACGATAATAAAAACAGATAAATGCATACGATAATAAAATTTAAGTTTTCATGTTTTTTGGCTTTGGTCTTAAAAGTTGGTACTAAGCACTGATTAAATTTGTGAACGGTGATTGTGTTTTATTAATGTTCTGACTCACATATTGTTATGTTGTTTCAAAATTTCTTCACTATTCTTTCCAATGATTCAGGCCAATCCTATTTTAAATTGAGTAGTATTTGAGAAAAGATAATTCCTGCTGACATTTAATGGGAAATTTTGATGTTTATGTTTCATGAGATAACTAAAATGACCTAACCTCTGATGCAAGGATCCCACATAAATAACCCGAGTCTTATAGCTATTTCTATTTCTTGTTTCCTTTGAATGTCCAAGAATCTATCAGCTCCTTTAATGAGACCAGCAAGTCTCTGATTAATTGTTCATTCTAGTTTCTTTGCTTTTGTGGAATACCTTCTGTAGAGGGGTTTTAATACCAGCTACCAAATTAATTTCAAGAACTAAAGTTTTTCTTAATTTTAGTTGCGTACATTGAACTTGTTACCTGAAATCTACAAATTTTAGAGAACTGTTAAACAAAGTGATAAACAAAAAGAAACTGTTATTCATCCAGACTAAATTAAAATTTTATATATATTTTTTTGTAATTTATATTTTTGTTGTTAATAGTTATTCAAAATTTATTTAAGATTATGTACAGATGGTGATTGTTCATTAGAATTAACCTTTTTTTTTACTCCTTTAATAAATACTAATTTTTTAATAATTGGAGTGCTTTCTTTCTCACTCTTTTTTTTTTTTTTGTTAATTTTAAATTTTAGGTGAATTCACACACTCTCTCTCTCTAACCCTTAAGGTGGTATTAGTTAGAGGTTATGAATAAGAATAAAGAATGTGTGTACCCAAGTATAGCAGGGCTTCATGCTGGCCCTCTGTTCTTTTCTATTCTAATTTAGCACATGGTTCAGGCTACCCTATCATTTTAGTTGCTTTTATCTTTACAGAGATTTTTCGTATTTATTGTAGTTAGGAGTGTTCCCCTCCTGACACTTCATATTGTTTAACCAATTTGTAACATTGTCGGTTATGTAATGTTTAACAGTTTTAATATTTTAAATCGGACTTTTGGTTAAATTCACTTTCTCTTTTTCGAGTGAGTGTAATATTTTATTTTATTTAGTGCCATGTGGAGTAGGAAAGTTTTATCAGTAGTTGAAGTTCGTGGCCCTATTTGAGTGTTTGTCAGTAATGTATTAGATTTTTCAAGTTTTGGAGTCGCAGTTGAGGTTGCGTAAAATTTAGAGGTAAACTTTTTTTCAACTTCATATGCCGTTTTCCTTTCGTAAGCATTTTTAGTTCTAGAAGTTAGTTGCAACATAGTTAGATATAGCCAATGGTAGGATTTCGTACATAGGATTTCCATGTTTGGTGTGAGGAGAGGGGATTTGAGCCCCAGCCAAATTCTATTTTAGGAACATAGCTAGAGGACATGTAGGAGGGGGATAGGCATTTGCCAAGGTGAGCGCTGACGGTCCGGGGCCAGCAAGCAAATGATAACCGGCCATGAAAAAGGCATGATGCAGGGTGCTGTGTCTCGCAACGGTCTCGTGATGCAAGTTTTAAAATAGCGATACAAATACTAGCAAACTATTATGATGCTATCCCATGTTCGTCTACTTTGTTAAACTGTTCATGTTCGTGTTGTGAATATGTTATTTGATATTTGAAGTTTTAAATAAAACTGAGTAACTATTCCAAAATGGGAATTCATTTTTTTATGATTACAACATTGTATCTTTGTCTCATGCTCTACCACTGAAGTGAACCCTGACTGTGATGTCCAGTTGTCATTTTATGACAACTGCCACCGGGTTAGTAACTAGCCTTTGCCACATTACAAGGTTTTTCACTAGCATTTTCCCCTTTTTGATAATTGAAGCAGTTTCGATCCCTGATTTTTCAGATTTTTTACGTTTGGTTAGAGTTGCCGGGTACTAATTATCTCACTTTTTAACAATATCTATTGTCCAAATTTCAGTTACCAATAGTACTGCTCTATCTATAATTGGACACAAAAACGTAAACATCCAAAGTGAAACAATACAAAAAATTATAAAAACACAAACGCAGACATTCCCAAGTTATAACTGGTAACTGCCCCAATGTTACATATTCTAAGAATGATAACAACTTTTTTAAGCACTGACAAATGTTCTTTCTTTACAACAACTTCATTATTCTAACAACACTATGACTGGTTTTTATATAAAATTATTGAATCTTAAATAGCCCCTTGTAGCTAAACTATAATAAATTTCTTTATTTTGTGTTACCTTTCTACGCCAAACTATATCACCCACATTAAAGACACATGCTATTCACTCATTACAGAGTACAGCAACCTTTCAATGGGCCTGGAGAAATGACTGGTATGTCTCCTTCCACATTTTTTAATGCTCCACTAGCCTATTTTCCTCAACGCAATGAGGGGAAATTTATTATAAACTCATTAGCGGGGGGGGGGGGGGTTCCCATCCAAAAAGGATTATTCTCAGCATCACTTCAGAAGCACAGTGTGAAACAGAATTTAAGGCAAGATCTATAGAGGTAATCTCTTCATTCCATCTTGCTTGCCTACTATGATGACAAATAGCTAGCATAACTTTTAACTGACTTATTAATTTGCTTCACCACATTTGGACAGGAGTAGTATGGGCTAGTATGAACCTGTTTCACTTCCCATGAAAAACAAAGATCTTTCATCATCTTAGATGCAAAATTTGGAGCATTATCTGACACCAATTGCTCCAGAGCACCAAAAATCTTAAACACCTCCATCTCTGACTTTTGTGCAATTGAACTATCCTTCTTACCCTTCAGCAGTAACATTACAACAAAAAGTGATAGTCCATTCACTGGGGTTGTCAAGCAATTATTTCCGTTACTGGATTGGGGAAACTGCTAAAAAATACCCATATATGATTATTGCCATGGCCTAAGTGGGACATTTAACCGAGTAGACACCATCTTAGTATTAAGGGGTTGTTAGCAATCTGACACTCATTGCAGGTTTGTACAAATTCATCCACATCCTGCCTCATACTTTTCGAGTAAAACTCTTTTTTTTAATTTCCAGCATGTCATTCTCTTTCCCAAGTGCACTCCTGTGTGAGTATCATAAAAAATAATTTAGTAATATTGCTCATAATTTTTTAGAGCCCAAATAACCTTCTTACTCTTTTTGGGGAGTAATCTTTATAGATAGTAAAATTTAGTGTGTGGCCCTCTTTCTACCTGCTCTACTGTCGGTTTCCCTTCATCCTCCTCCTCCTGATGCTTCATAATTTCCACAAATTATTCCAAAAAAGTGTAGAACATTGCAATTTATCTCCAGTCTGTCCTCTTAAAATACTAACTTGGGCAAATTTGGATGGGACGAACATCTGAGAAGAGGCATCAGTGACACAATTCTCCTTACCAGGCATGCACACAATTTTAAAACTAAAATGGGTGAACTTCATTATCCATTTGTTAATCTTCCCCAGCTGCCATAGATGGGAAAATAACCATGTCAAGGCCTGATTGTCAGTTGCAGAATAAAATTCTGCAGCTTTTAAGTACATCACACATTTTTCTACCCCATACAAGCATGCCACTGGCTCTTTCTCTTCCACATTAAACCTTTGCTGAACATCTGTTAAGGCCCTAATAGCAAAAGCAATCAACTTTAATTCACCCACCATCAGGGCTGGGCAGTATTTTAATTATGTGTATGTGAATTACGTATTTCAAATACTCTTTGTATTTTGTAATTTATTTCAATTAAGCCCTGTATTTTATATTTTGTATTTTAAATACATTTTTGAGGTAGTTTCAATCTGTAAATACAAAATACTTCTGATAATACTTATAAGTTATGTGCCCATTTAAATAAGAATGAGGCTTTATAATTAACACTCTTTTAATTTTGGAGGTGTCAGTTTATTAACTTTGATTACATAATGTATAATATTTTAGTCTATTAAACACCAGTGCTACCTGGTGGCAAGAGTTTTTGTGCACAAGTCTACCAAATTAATAACAGCGCTCTTCCAAACAATCTCAATTGTAATCTTTATGGCACTTAATCATGAATGTGATTATCGGCTCTCAAGACCTCGCGGTTAACGGGCCGTTAAACTCTTCCAACTCCAACAAATGTGATTACCCAATGACAATATCTTTGGTGTTCTGTGTTGACAATATGAAGATGTGTATTGTATCCTTTCCCTACTTTGTGGTATGTGAGTGGAGCATTCATTGCTAAAAGAGAATATTTGGACATGGAAAACAATATTCAACTTCCGTCTATCTTGGACGGTAAATATTTTAATGTTAATGAAAAAAATAAAAGAAGGTAAAGTGGAAGTGACTTGCATGATATGCAAATCCATGAGGAATAAGGAAACTGTGATTTGCAGATCACTTTAGGCTATAACAAACTTCAAGACTCATTTGAGGGCAAGGTTAATTTTTGTGTGTGTTCATTACCTATGCCCACGCTTGATTATTTGTGCGACTTGGTAGGCCTAAGACCCCAGTCCAAAATGAGCGGTCGAACAGTCAGCAGCCTTGTCGAGCATAACCTAAAATAAATAATTCTCGAAAAGTGATTTTTTGTATTCATACTCATTAATCAAGTAAAGAATACAGCACAGTGACACATTTTCATCACTCTTGATAATTCTTTTCGTTGGGTAAAATAATTTTATTACTTCTGTTTACAACAAACATTCTACATTAATATTTTTACGACAGCTTGTTGTGAACAGTAATCAGTCTACTGCAGGCTGCCTACTGCAATGTTGGCTGTTTCCGAATTCCTAGGATTGGTCCTTTGATACTTTGATCCTCGTAGCCTTCACATAAATGTGTCCTTCACAGCCAAGGGTACTGCAGTACATTGTCCGAATTCTCAATGCGTTCTTAGTCTAGCGCTGTGTAAAAACCTGGTGTTAACACGGAGTACCATACTTGAAAGAGGAAACATGAAACGCCATTATGTTTTGCTGTATTTCTATTTATTGTTTTAGTTTTCTCTTTTCAATTAGTCCTTCTTAGTGTGTATAAAATATATTTAAAGAGTAAAGAAATTATAATTGTCTGACTGCTACACCGTCTGTAACACGTGGAAAATAATACAGAAACTTGCACATTTTTTCAAATTCTCTTCTATAAATTGTATTACTGTATATATTTGTTTAAATAAATAACTGTACTTAAATATATGATTTGAATTTCAGAGAATCCATGAAGATGTTCTTTGCGAGTATGAAATGCATAAAAGTACAAGTAAACTGGCAAGCAACTCTCTGAAAAGAGTCTATGATGGCAAAAGTGATACTCCACCAGAAAAAAAAAGTTTGAAATAAACATAAACAAAAAAATCAAACAACAGCAATTCAATGAAAATGTAATTAATTACATTGTTCAAAGCATGAAACTATTATCTACTGTTGAAGATACCAACTTCATAAAAATATGCAAGGTAAGCCTTATATTTCTTTTATATGCCATATTTTCTAGAAAGATTGCTTTTAAAAATGTATTTTGTGTGCCATGCCTACACCTAAGACAAACGTGCACTTTCTTAGAACATAAATAATAAACTTGTGCACTTTCTTAAAATGTACGAAAGTGACATAATTTTCTACGAACTTTGTAAATATACATTGGAACAATGTGTTACAATATGTTACAAATATTTAAAAACATTTTTATTTAACTTATTCTTGCATAGCATACTAAAGTTCTGTGTAACGAAACTGTTTTGCATTTGTTTTAGACCTTGACTAAGGTGTCAAAATAATTTCGATACATACTGTTGGCAGAAAAATTGAAGAACATTGCTTGTCAATAAAAGAACAACTAAGAAAAGAACTTAATACTGCAAAAAATGTGTCAACTACAGTAGATATTTGATCTACCAACCATAGAAGTTTCCTTGGAGTAACAGCACACTGGGTATGCCTGAAAAGATTATTTTAAATATTTTCTTTGAGCTTTAATGCTGTATTGAAGTACTACACCTTTTCTATTTTTTGTTTTCAGATTAATCAAGAAACTCTGGAAAGAGAGAGTGCTGTGTTAAATTGCAAACGTTTCAGAGGCATCCATTCATATGATAGAATGGTCAAGATGATCTTCGACATTCATTCAGACTATGGCTTGTCACATGATAAAATTGTCAACTGTCACTGATAATGGATCCAGTTTCATTCAAGTATTTAAATAATTCGGAGTCAAGTATGGCAGAAAAATTGGCAGAAAAATTGAAGAACATTGCTTGTCAATAAAAGAACAACTAAGAAAAGAACTTAATACTGCAAAAAATGTGTCAACTACAGTAGATATTTGATCTACCAACCATAGAAGTTTCCTTGGAGTAACAGCACACTGGGTATGCCTGAAAAGATTATTTTAAATATTTTCTTTGAGCTTTAATGCTGTATTGAAGTACTACACCTTTTCTATTTTTTGTTTTCAGATTAATCAAGAAACTCTGGAAAGAGAGAGTGCTGTGTTAAATTGCAAACGTTTCAGAGGCAATTGAGAGACTCTTTTAAGCACGGATTTTGAAACTGATAAGAAGTGATGTTCTAAAAGTTTTAAATCCTCTCAATACAATTATAAGTAGAATTGATATGTTAAATTTTTACTGTTCAAACACTTACTAGCTTTTGTGTGTATGTTTAGGTGGTGACAATGAAGTTGATTCTGATGAAGTAGATGCAGTACAGTTTCTTGTCATAAACATAGAGGAAGGAACAAGTGATTCTTGTGTTGTATTACCTAATCATTTGAGATGTGCCACACACACATAAAATCTTTTGGCCATAACAGACTTCCAGAAAGCTATAGTGGCATTAGAAACCGGAAGAATTCACCATTTAGCAATTGGGAAGTGTACAGCCATATGGAATCTGCTGAGAAAACCAAAATCCTCTGAAGTGATTACTAATATTCATGGCTGCAGCCTAATTTATCGGTGTCCTACAAGGTGGAATTCACTTTATGATTCCATAGTTGCACTGATGAAACATCAAAATAAGTTACCTGAAGTTACTGAAAAATAAGCACTGGCTTGTAATTTCAAGAAAGCTGAAGAAGAATATTTACAGGAGTATGTTGAAGTGATGAGGCCAATTGCGCTGGCCCTTGACTGTCTTCAATCTGAAACAAACTGTTTTTATGGTCAGCTGCTACCAACATTATTCTCATTGAAACATAAGTCTGTGGCAGTGAAAAATCGGCGTTATTGCGCTCAAATTTTACAGAATTTAAAAGCAACTTTAACAAAAAGATTTGACGAATTTTTCAGCCTATCTCCAACAGTAAATGAAGCCATTTTAGCATCATGTTTCCATCCCATGTTCCAGTTGAGATGGATTCCTCAAGATTTGAATGACCAAGAGAGGAAAAGAATTCAGAACATGTGCAT
This sequence comes from Dryococelus australis, assembly GCA_029891345.1. NCBI lineage: Eukaryota > Metazoa > Arthropoda > Insecta > Phasmatodea > Phasmatidae > Dryococelus > Dryococelus australis. Next base: position 261,181,466 of record CM057009.1, on the reverse strand, counting down.
ACTTGCTGCAGAACAGGAAAGATTGCATCCAGTGAAGACCATGAATGAAGACAGAATGAAGACCATGAACTATAAAATATTTTACATCTTCTCAAGCCCAAATACTGAAGTCTAAAAGCACTCCACTATTGACCAGGAAATGGTGTCTAACTTAAATAATAAATCAACATCCATGCCAAGTCTGAATCAGTAACCAGCAGTGAAGATTATTTTCATGCGCTAAAACACCAGCTTATGTTATTCAGCACCAGTTGAAAGACTGTTTTCCTTCGCAGGATTCATTCTGAATCCTACAAGATCATTTTTTGCAAAGGGAATGAAAAATTTATGAAAGTAAAGATGTAACAAGCTGTGTAGAGCGTTTGGTTTAAATTAGACTCCTATTTTTAACATTTTTATTGTTAGGCTAGCCACTAGTGGTCGATTTCCTGCAATTAATTTTTGTATTTTGTGATATATTTTAAATATGATTTTGTATTAAAAATATAATTTGTGAAGTATTTTGTATTTTAAATACAGATTCTATTGTATTTTGTATTTCAAATACAGATTTGAAAGTATTTTGTCCAGCCCTGCCCACCATTCCCTTTAACAACACTGCACCAATTGCCCTAATACTCACATCTACCTGCAAAAGATATCTTTCCTCAAAACTGGGCAGGCTCAGTACTGAAGGATGTGAAATAGAGCACTTTAATTCCTGAGAGGCCTTCTTGTCTTCCTTCCCCGAACACCTAACTGTTACACATTTCTTCTTTAAAAATTTTAATGGGGCACATTTCTCAGCATATTCCTTAATAAACTTGGCAAAATACCCCATCATGTCGAAAATTCTTACAATCCCTTTTACATAAATAGGGAGTGGGAAAATCATAATCAGAGCAATTTTATATAGATCCATCATCAGCTTCCTTTGGCAAACAATCAACCTTAGAAATATTATTTTCTTACGGACCTAAAAGATTTTTTTGTGGTTTAGAATAAACCCAGCTAATCTCAATTTATACAGCACTAATGTTATATGCTCCAGAGTTTCCTCAAATGAGTTTGAATATATGCAGATGTCATCAAGAAAAGAAACCACAAACATAAAATGGTACTCTCCTAATAAATAATTTAGGATTCTAGACAGACACTGCACCTCAAAATTCACTCCTCCCATTCAAACTGTCCCCAAAGGGTCACATAACTGGTAAAGTTTTTATTCCATTCTTCTAAAATGCATTTACAGAAGGCTGAGTACAAATCCAATATAGTAAAATATTGGACTCCAGACAAATAGACATACTGAAATAAAATTTCTATATTTGGCAAGAGGAATGCGTTTAATATAATTTTTTTATTCAATAAATAACAAAGCTAAATTTCCTGGTTATTTTTTTTGACCAAGAAGTCTGGGGAGGCGCACAATGAGCTCAATTTACTATGGCAAAACGTTGCATATCTCCAATTTAACTGTCAGCACATCACTATACGTCTTCTATTTCTTCTAACCGGATTCTCTAGGCATTGGTTGATTCCTCTCTCACACTTTCTACTCCTATCATAGCGTTGTGAGTTGTCATCTTTTACTACCTGTTAATTTTACCCCACTGTATTTGTCAAAACCAAAACTGAGGAGTTTTATATTTACAGTCAATAACTGCCCAGCTCCCATCCAAAAAATTCAGCTCCGAATCAGGACACAAATTAAAATTGGCATAACTCAAAGATGTCGAGTCCACGAACACTTGTACAACTTAAAATGTTCGTTAACACAAACTTTGACTTCACTCATTTGGCTATTCATCACTTTCAAAATTAAAATACCACTGCACCATAGTCTTATGCTTCAACTTGGTGTTACATTTAACTAGCTCAATCAGCTATCAACTATAGCCTGCACACTCCTTTTATTTAGACTCTCTTCTGCCCAAAAATTTCTCTCTTTCCCTTTACTGATATCCTATAAAATAACTTGTGCTTCGTCCTTATTAAATGATTCTTTGCAGCGCGTAGCCAAATACCCCCTCTTCCCCCAAATTATAACAAGAGACCTTATTCTCGTTGTTTTCACTACAATATTGTGTTCCTATTTTTGCCATCTCAGCATTCTGATAAAATTGTTTACTGCTGGGTTTCCCAAATCTTCTAACAATTCAACCGCAAAAACATACCTATTGATAAACTACACAGCTACACGTATGTCGTAAACAATGAAGATCACTGAAAATAAAACTGGATGACTGCAAAAAAAGAAACTGCAACGCCAAGAAAATAGCTTCTTTTCCTTATATAGTATTTATTTTTATTGCAAAGAATTTTGAGATATTTTCTTCTACCAAGATTTATATATATTCTTCCCTATGATGATAATGGATTCACATAATCATGTCACATTGTATTTGTCTTATATTTAATGCAAAAATCATTATATAGTAATGGTTACATTTTGAAGCATACTTTTTAAAGTTCAACGAACAGCAAATAGTCTTGTTCAAATTACTATATACTGTAATTGAAAATGTGAGAATTGTTTCTATGGGAATGGTTTGTAATGTCATTACTGAAACAGTAGTTATTTACATTGTATATAACTGAAATGAAATATTTACTAATAGGTATTCAACTTAGAAACTATTTGCATGTTATTCCAAAATTTTACTATTTCACTAAAAAATATTCAAACATCAAAATACACTATTAGCAAACCCTTTAAATTGAGTTATTTTACAGGAATTTAACATCAGAAACTTACCATTAGCAGTGGAGGACCTCTGCATACACCAATAAGCTTCACGACACAGCAGTGGTTGAGACCCATCATAACGTGAGCTTCTCTAAGAAATTCTTCATGATTTGTTTCAACATGATCTTTGTGAAGAGTTTTAATTGCAATGCTGACCTGTAAAGTTAATTTTCTGGTAAAGAAATATGCAGTAAAAAAACAATGAAATTTGTAAAACACAACATTTTCATGAAAACTGAAGAATATTGAATCCACCTAAAAATTAAGGTAGAGAAGAAAAACAAAAATATTCTTTTCTTTAAAAAGTAAATTATGTAACTAAGGATTGTATTACAGGTATTTATGAAAATAAGAACAGCTCTAACATAAATACAGTTGACTCCCTAATCTACCATTTTTTAGGGGGACTGTAAAAAAATCCATACATGCAGGATTTCAGAAGATGAGGGTTCTGACATGTACATCAATAAAATACAACTTATAACCTTATTAGACTTCATTTTGAGTATAATGAGAGTTGTGCATTATCCGTGAATAAAGTTTAGCTAATAAACACAATACAAATGGGAAATTTAGAAAAAGTATTACTGTAAATAATACATTACAAAACATTTCACCTAAACTCATTTGAATAAAGAAAATAACATCTCAAAATACAGTATATAATATATTGAAATCAGACACGAAATGCAAGCTGACCTAAACCTTACAAACCCTGAGAAAATGAAAATAATATGACGCTGAATGAAAGTCAAATTTAGAATGTCCCGCACGCACTCAATCAGCTAAGTGCACGCAGAGAATTAATCGATTTGGCAGTGTGTTCATGGAGACTGGAGGGGGTTGGGGCAAAGGGGGAACAGCGGGAGGATTACCCCTCCACGCTGCTATATGTTGCTGAAACCTTGCGTGCGAGGAAAATTTATGTCTGAAAGTATTTAGTTATATTTCACAGCAAAAAAGTGTAATTTTGAGACAGTAAAGAATGAATAAGATGATTACAATTTATTTCTTTCACTGTCTTTAATAATTAATCATTCAAAACCACGTCCTCTGATTTTCCCCATCACGCATTACACTACACACGAGCTTGGTGCTTACCCATTATGAGACAACCGAAGGTGTCTCATAGACCCTTACATTTGAACTGTTTATTCAAAAGATACGTGTCTAGTGAAATAAATAAATATAAATCCTCCGATTTCCCAGCAACAAGATACTGAAAATGCAATTTACGCTTGGTAATATAAGTAGCTCAATACTATTCACGAAGATGCTGCCCCTGGAGTTATATTAATATTATTATTTAAAATCATGTTGATTTTACGCAAGATACAATAAAACACTGACCTTACAGCAAAAAACTACCTTCAATCACAAAGAAAACATCTTTACAAATAATAATTCTTTGTTAAAATATATTGCATAACATTTTCAAGCAAAAAATTTTGCTATGAAATACTAGTGATGATGTTTTAAGTGACGGATAATATTGAAAAAATTTATTTGCTCTGTGGCCGGTATGTGAAGGTAAACATGAGGTGGATGGGTGTTGGGGGTGGTGGGGGGGGGGGGGGGGGGGGGGGGGGGAGAAAGAGAGAAAACTTGCTTTTTATTTACTATACAACAGCTTTCCCTCTTGAAGCCATGTAAAGGGAGGAAGTAAGGTACGTGGCTGAGAGAGACCGAAAAAAGGGTGAGAGATAGGATGTAGGTCGCCACCTGTCAGGCGTGTAAGGGGAAGTAGCAAGCCAGACTTGCACATCACACCATGCTGCAGTGTCAGACAGACATGTAGGGAAGACAGACAAAGCGCCCCAGAGTAGTGATAAACGGTGGTGCGCATGACATATTCCACATCCAGTTACTGGACGTTTGCATAAACAACCTGCTTAAAAACGATTGTTGAGGGAAATCTTGGGACACGGAACCCGAAATATACTTTGATCGACGCAAAATCCGACAAACGATACATGTGGTTAGTTTTATTATTATTTATATGGGAGTTTTGCAGTGACCACTGAAAATTAACTGTGGATACGATTTATAGACGCATGTATTTATGATACGAGAGTCAACTGTATAAGACTTCAGGTTCAATTATTCAAAAGATTAAACAGAAAATAAACAAGACAATCAGTGTAGGGTTAATATTCTGACCAAGTTATTAATAGAAGCCACATAGAAACAGTGTAGCATTTGATAGAAATGTCACTGTAACATGTGATAAAAGGGGTACCTATGGCCAGTACCCAATGCTTGAAAGGGTCATACAGCAGGCTGGAACGGCACCTATTAATAGGCATATCAGTATGCCATGTAAGATCGTACTGCAAGAAGCAGGATGGTCATCTCGCCATACAGTCATTCACCTTGGCTGTGTAGTCACCACTGTGACGCAATGTGTTCAATTGTGTTTCCATACAGGTAGTATATCGTGTAAAGTAGGTACTGGTCCTGTCAGACATACTGCAGATAGAGAGGTTTGTCGTATCCACAAATGTGTAGTGGCCAAACAAGGCACCACATCCAGAGAGCTCCTGCAGTCTGTCCGGCCTGTCTTGCCAGTCTCGACAAGAACCATTGATCAATGTTTGAACAACGCTGGCCTACAGGGACAACGTCCATTGCGCCGTTTGCCTTCGAATCCTTGTCATTTTGCAGCACACTATCAATGGTGACGTAAACGTCAACATAGGACAAAGGAATGGCGATGCATTGTGTTCTCTTGTAAGTCCCACTTCAATCTTAAGGTAGACACAGGTTGCAGCAGGGTTTTGCTCTGCAGTGGGTAATGCAATGATCTTGCACTGATTTGTGAATGCCATATTTCCTGGACACCAGGTGTTATTGTATAGGATGAAATAAGTAGTTCTGACGCTTGGTCATGTTTTATAGTTGTTGGATGCACCACGACAGCACAGCGATATGCCAATGAGGTTCTACAGTTCCATTTTGTGCCATTTTGCAGAGCATACCCAACATTATCATGCAGCAAGATAATGCTTGTTCCTATACAGCTCATGTCAGAAAGCGAACCCAGAGCCCTGTTAGCATATACAAGTACTTCTTCACTCGGAAAGTATTATCATGTATCTATAAATATTATATGAAAAGAGCCTACATTTTAATATGAATTTAATGCGAATTATATTGCTAATTATAAATGAGTTGTATTCAAGTTTGACATGGACACCTGCGGGTGTGTACAGTATCATTGGAAAGATATCATGTTTGTGATGTAGTCATCACACATTTAGCTGATGGAAATATACTGGTCTTGCACCAAGATTATCAGGAGATCCATCGTCTTGATGGGTTAAGAGGGGGGAGTTTAATTTTATGGAAAAAGTTATAAGTGGCTTTCATAAATATCAAAGATAAATGTCAAATTTGGGGGATAATGATGTAACATGAAATATTCAATTTGAGTTTACATTATTGCATATATATTTTCTGTTCAAAGAGATTATTATAATATTATTATTCATTGTGTACTTACAGTGGATTCCCTATCTACCGTCTTTCAGGGGACTGACAAAAAATTTCCATACATCCACAATTTTAGTAGATAAGGAACTGTCATGTAAATATTAATTAACTACAACTTCTAACGTTATTAAACTTCATGGTGAGTATAATGCGAGCTGTACATTAACTGTACATAAAGTTTAACTAATGAAAACAATAAAATTGAGAATTTTTTGTAAAAGTAATAACTGTATATAACACAATAAAAACCACTTCACCTGAACACGCCTAAATAAAGAATATAATATCAAGTACCACATATAATTGATTGTGAGCCAACACCAAATGCAAGCCGAACCCAAACTTTCCAACCCTCTGGCAAAGAAAATAATATAACACTGAATGTAAGCCAAATTTTGAATGTCTTATATGCACTTGATCAGCTGAGAACATGCAGAAAGGTTATCGATCGGGCAGTGTGTTCATTGGGAGAAGAGGACGCCTCAGCGGTGAGGAGTGAAACCACCTACCTGTCCCACTTCCAAACCAGTCAGCACCCAGATGAGCTGCTGGTTGCTAGGAAACTAGCTCTCACCCTACCAGCTGTGTAAGGGGAGGAAACGAGATCATGGCTGGGCTCTGCCAAGTATCACCATGGACAGCTGAAGCTTACTCAATCTAGGCCACATATCCACATTTAAGTTGGTCATGCTGTGCACATGTACCAAATCTGCCTTTTAAGTATTTAAAAACATGTGTTTTTGAGACAGAGATGAATAAATAAAAATATTAAAATTTATTTCTTTACGGTCTTCAATCATTAATTATTCAAAACCATGTCCCTAGTTTTCCAGTACACTTATACCTGTTGTGAGTTATGCGGTGCACAGGCTTGGTTCTCATGCATTATTTGTTAGCAAAATGAGTTGAATAAGCCCTTCCAGCATATCAGTAAATTCAGACATGTGACTACTGAAATAAATTAATACAAATTCTTTGATCTAACCATAAGAAAATACTGAAAATGAACTTCATGCTTGTCGCTCAATGTTCAAACAATTTTTGGCGAAAAGGGTAGGTCCAGTATACACTATTGGGGGTATAATTTTATTTGGAAGATGCTGCCTACTGAGTTAAATTAATATTTAGTTGAAAAATCATGTTGGTTTTACATAAGATATGATTAAACACAAACTTTACAGGGAAAAACCACTTTAAATGTAAAAGAAAACATCTTTCCCAAATATAATTACTGATTAAAATTTATTGTGTACCATTTCCATGCAGAACCATTTGCTGTGAAGTACTACAGTGATAAACATGGCAACTATTTTGAGTGACGGATATGCTTGACAAAATTTCTGCGATCTTAAGAGTTGGAAACATGTAAGAACAGCACAGTGTGGTAGCGGATTACCATCACACACTTTGTGACTACAGTGACATTATTAACCCCTTCATGCATTTGCCCAAGTTATCATGGGTAATAATTTTTTCCCCAAATACATTTGCCCGAGATATCTCAGGCAAGTAGGTAATACCAGTGTTAAATGTCATTTGCCTGAGATAATTCGTGCAGCTTTCTTGTACATATATAGCTTAGTCCGTGCTGCTAGATAGAGGCAGATCTGCCATTATTTATTAGTACAGTGAACAGTTGCTAGATGGAACATGCACACAGTCGCGCAGTATCGTAAACGCCGACTTCACTGTACGGGAAAGATAGCAGCAAGTGTTTTATTCTCTGAATTAATTCTCGATCATCGAAAATATTTTCATCATCTTACTGTACTCTATAGATAGCAGCACATGTTTTATTTTCTGAATTATTTCTCGATATATAGAAAATTGTTCGTGATTTTACTGTACTTGGAAGATAGCAGCACATGTTTTATTTTCTGAATTAGTAATCTAGAATATTTTATGCACGGGAAACATAGTATGAAATTCCTACAGTCATAATTCTACCGCGGTAAATTATAACTGTTGTCAGCGAGTGCAATTTATGAACTGTTTTATTATTTGAAACAAAATGGAATCTGACAGTGACAGTAATGATTGTGACATTAGCATTTATGGTAGTGAATCATTATTTTCTAGCATAAGCAGTGAAGATGCAGATACAAAAATTGATATAATCGATGCTTGGCAGTGGTGCAAGGTAAACCCAACAGGTCAGTTACCACCTTCACCTCCAAGATTCCCTTTTCTGTTAGACGTTAAAATATATTTTGAAATCAATCCTGTGGGTGATATTTCCAATTTTTTTGAAATTATTTTATGGCAAATTAGTTAGTCATATAACAAATGAGACACACCGGTGTGCGGAGCAATGCCTACAGGATACACAAGCAATTTTTTCTAGTGGTTCTCAATGACATCCAACGACAGAAAATGAAATGCGTACATTTTCGGCTGTGACAATTTTACAAGGTGTTGTAAACATGCCAGAGCAAAAACTCTACTGGAGTAAGAATCCTTTGGTGAATACACCTATCCTTCCCAGAATGTCGTCGTACAGGATGATTGTATTGTTGAAAAAGTACCTACATTTTTCCGACAATGTGACATATGATGGGGACCAACACCCTTGCCCCTAATTGAATAAAATTGGCCCATTTTCAATGATTTGAATGAAAAATTCATGAAAGTGTACACCTGAGGCAGAGACATAACCATTGATGAGAGCCTTATGTTGTACAAAGGCAGACTGGGTTGGGTACAGTACATTCCCAAGAAAAGAGCCAGGTCCGGTATAAAAACATACATGCTGTGTGAAGCTGATTCGGGGTACATCTGGAACTCTGTTATATATACAGGGAAGGGTACAGTTCTTGAATTTGAATTGGCGCAGTTCCCTGTATCAACACAGATTGTACTCACACTAATGAAACCTTTATTGGATAAAGACTATACGTCTCCTGAGTTGGCAGACATCTTACTTTCACATAGGACCGACACATATGGCGCAGTGAAACTCTCGCGTAAAGATATGCCACAAAGCATAAAGAAAAAGAAGCTGCGAAGGGGTGAAATTGTAGTATCTCAGCGAGGAAAGGTGACTGCAATGCAATGGAGGAATAGAAAAGATGTATGCTTGATTTGAATCATTCATACATGTGTAAGGGTTGATGTAAAGAAACAAAGTGAAACTGTAAAGAAACCAGAGGTTGTCATTGATTATAACACTACGGGTGGGTTGACAAAGTTGATCAACATTTGGCAAATTACCCCATTCCCAGGAAACGGGATAAAAAGTATTACAAGAAGATTTTCTTTCATCTTTTTGAGCAAGCATTGTTGAACTCATGTGTCTTGTATAAAAAATCTGGAGGACGGCTAAGTAACTTAGAGTATAGACTTCTTGTGATTGAGAACATGTTCAAAAAATATCATTCACAAGAGTATTCTTCTCGTGGAGGAAGGCCTGGTACAACCCCTCATCCACTTAGAATAACAGAACGTCATTTTCCCGAGAGCATCCCTCCTTCGGAGAAGAAAAAAGCACCAACAAGACAGTGTGCAGTTTGCTGTTCGAAGCGAGATGAGAAGGGAAAACTTTGTGCTGTTCCACATTTCAAAATATATCACACAAAAACAAATTTCTAAAATGTGTAACAAATAAGCTATTCTCTGCACCTAGATGAATGTCATTAGTAATCTTATACCTAGTTGTTTTTTATGTACCGTGACTTGTATTTTATTGGAGGTTCTTTTTATTTGAATGGTATGGTGAATTTTGATATGATTTTTCATTCTGTTCGGGATAGTTTGAAAGGAGTAACTGAAATTCTATGGAAATTTACTGAAATTATTATTACCTATGAAACAGTAAAGATGTACTTGATGACGAGTATTAGTGTATTTTACCAGCCTGTGGTATAATTATTTTAACTTTTCATGCCATTATGAAAGAAATTGATGAAATACTGAATTACACAATTGATTGGAATTTTGTGTACAGTTGTTTTACTGAATTAGTTTTATCGTTTACACAATAATGCTGCAGTAATTAGATGTTCCATTGTCAATGGCAGCAATTGAAATGTGATGTTTACATTCATATAATATTTTTGTAAATACTGTGTAATTATTTTTATTAGGAAATATTTACAGCAATTGTACTCAAAGAATTCTTAGTTTTCCTGGAGAATACATAGTGTAAAATGTAATGTTGAAAAGTATTCTGTAAATATCACATAACTGTACAAAGATAAAATCTAGATGCTGCATATAACAAGCAAAATTGTCACTTTGACAATTTTTGTAGATAAAATCTGATTCAGTAAATATGAAAAAATAAAAAATACTGAAAATTTAAAAAATTTCTTATATCATAAATATTTGAGATAAATATGTACTACCAGATAAACTATAAAATAAACATAATAATGCAATAAAAAACCTGAAATTTATTTGACAAATTAATTTTGGGAAATAAAACTGTTCAATATAATGCTGTGGGATGATGATGATGATTATGATGACAAATGTTGCCATATGTATTGTTGAATTGTGTTTAGCCAGTTGGAAATGCACCATCTCATTAAAAGAGAGTATTTCAATATTTACTGCAGTATTTAATTCTCGCCATCACATGAAAACCAAATATTATAAAATTATTAAAAATTAAATAAATGGTCACCCCAAAAAATTTATTTTACATATTTTTTATTTCAAAGAAACATTTGAGGAATCAAAAACTGCAATAAAAAAACCTGATTATTTTTTAGTACAATGTGTCAAAAAATCTGACAATGAAAGGGTTAAAGTTCAGACCCAGCAGAGCACTTGGCTGCTCTGTGGTGCGGTGTGTGTGACAGAATAACTATGGGTGGTTGAGAACTTGAGATCACATGATAAGTTTTATTTAATGCTTCAATGTGTTACTAACTAGTTTGCAGGTGCAGTAACATAGACCTCCCAAAATTATACTACTTTTAAGGGTATTTTGTAAAAAAATTATACCACAGCAAAACATTAAATCAAATAATCTCAGTTACAATATCAAGGTAATAAAATCAACATTTGAACACAATATTCATAAAAATTTTAAAGTTAAAAATCTGTGACAGCTGACACACAGTCTAATTTAAAGGTTGTTTCCTTAATCCTATTTGTCTCTTGCCTTGGCTATAGACCTGATTGTGGCACACAAATGTGTGGGAAGTGTGAGAATATACAATTTATGTTAAATATGAGTATTATCTTACAACTATGATTGCAAAACAACAAAGATATTCCTTTCTGTTTTGCTTTCCATTCCAATGATAAATTGTAAGTTTTCAGTGTCACCAGTTGTCAATTTGTTGGTATGATTAATCACAAAATGTTCCCTCTCTCTGTATGTTTTAGGTGCAACAATATAATGCATTTTGAAAACTTCCCTACAAAACTTTATACTACCATCCCATAGTACGACTAACTTATTATACTACACACTACAATGACTGAAATTATACCACAAATAGTATAATTATAATATGGCTGGCAACAATGATGCTTCATGTACTCTAGTGATTCTCTTTTTACCAAGCATGTAAGGTGAGGAAGCAAGCATGAGTGGTCATGAGAGGAGGATGCAGGTTGTTTTCCCTCTCACTATTATGTAAGAGGAGAAATAAAGGTGAATGGCTGAGAGAAACAGAGAGAAGATGCAAGGATGCCATGCTGGATGCTAGGTAATGTCTAACTGCCCTACTTCCAAGCGTTAGATGAATTGGCGAGCACCACACTTAATGCATTTCACACCCAGTTATTTGATGTTCCCACGAACAAGCAGCTTAAAAACCATCATTGCGTGAAATCTTAAAGTATTTAGTAGATATATTTTTTCCATACACACATTTTCGGTACATAGAGAGCTCACTGTATATAATTCCAAGTAAATAAACTCAATAATTTATCACTGACATAAAAGTATTAAAGTGAAAAAATCGAACACTCATAAATATTTTCAGGAGAAAATACATACAAAAAAACTAAAAAGCTCAATAAATGATAAATGTACAGCCTAGGGTTGATGACGGGCTTATGTCGGCCGAGGGGTAAGGTTGGATGACAAATGCCACTCCCTCCACTAGGCTGCCATGGACATGAGCGCACGAGACCAGAACATGCACATTCTATTGTAAGGGGAATAGGAAAAGGGGCGGAGGGGGGTGCGGCACTGGGCATCACCGGACCGTGGGTGATGTGTGCAAGAAGGGTGTGGGAGGGATGTCACAGCAGGAGTGAGCCCACCTGCGGCGGTGAATGCAAAGGTTGTAATGCCTCAGTGTTACGTTCTCTGGAGTAGGGGGTGGGGTGACCTCCCTTCGCTGTGTACAGCACCTGTGATTTCTTGTAGTCCTGCGAAGAAGCAGGGTCAAGTCTGTACCAGGCGTCCTGAGCCCAGGTTCCCTTTATCGCTAGACGCACTATCCCCCGAGAGGTCAGTGATGTTGATACCATGAACCCCGACATTATCCATGGCGGGAGTTCATCGTCTTCCTTGACCACTACGTAGTGGAGGATGGAATCACCCAGACACACATCTGATGGCCAATAGCACTATAGTGTCTCGGTCATCTTTGATCATGACAGGGGCTGCTCAATGATAGGCTCTGAGCCTACTGGTGAGAAACCATCAAAGTCTGATTATGTCTGTTTGGCATCAAGCCCCGGGTCCTTTGAGGGGAAACCCAGAAAACCCGGGGAAGGGGTTGAGAGACAGTTTTATAACCCAAAGAGATCCTGGATGTGTAGGAAAGACTACCCTGATGTCCCAGGCATGTGGTTTTCAGGTGGGAATCCTGTAAAGCCCAAAGGAATAATGGGTGAGTCAGTCCTGCCATCTTAAGGTTTGGTGCGGATGGATGTCGTAAACACTGTGGCCAAGTCCACTTCGCCCCTCGAGTTGTACGGCTCTCCGGGAGCATCTACACCTGGTTTGACACAATCGCTGTCCGAGTCACTTGCTGTGTGTAGGTTGCTGGGGTGACTTTATGTGGCCTGCCGCCCCAGAGCTGTACTAAGTAGGATGAGGTTCCTACGCGGTCAACAATGGTTCCTGTTCCTAGCCAACCAACGGGAAGCCAGTCCTGCGCAAAATTGTCTCTGTCCCAGCTGACAAGGGGTGTATGTGTGTGTACACATATACGGGTTGGAGTCTGAAGGGTAGAGGAGGGTGAGGGAGTCACTGGTATGTGGCTCACAATGTAGGCCGCCTGTTGCATACTTGCTGCATCTCTCTTGTGTCACATCCTCTGTCCGTGGTGAACACGACTCTCCTCCGGTTTCACCTTGTCCCGCACCTCTAGCTGGCCTGGACTTGGCCAGTCTCGCCCTTGCAGTAACTGTGTGGGCGCACCCCAGTTGCAGCATTCGTGTACTTGCACAAGCAAACTAATACCCAGGGCAAGAGTATGTCCCATTTCATGTGGCCCTCTTTGATACATACCTGCAACTGGGCCTTTACCTGGTTCCAGTGCTCAGTTGGGTTGCTCTGCTGATGGTAGATGGGGTGGTGTGGTGCCTTACGCGCCAATGAGCGCTATCCATCCACCATTTGCGGCCTGTGAATTTGGTGCTGTTGTCTATCAGGAGCACTCGGCGATAACTCCAATGGGGAAATAACTCAGATTCCAGCAAGTGGACGATGGTGCTGGCCCGGGTGTTACTGGCTAGGAATGCATCCCAGGTGTTACTGAATAGGAATGCATCCACCCAGCAGGTGAAGAGGGCGGTCACAATTATGACAAAGTATTTTCCCTTGGTAGTTCTGGGGTAGGGCCTATGACATCAAGGGCAACTGTGTCAAATGGCTGGGTTGGTTCCCTAGGGTGGTGGTGTTCAGCACCATTGCAGTTGCAGGTCTTGTGCATCTGGAACATAACACAATGTACACATACTGGTAGATTTCCTTATCAACCCCAGGCCAGTAGAAGTGTTCACCCATGGAACACCTTGTCTTGTCAGCGCCGAGGTTACCTACCCAGGTGTTATTGTAGTGTAGTCGGTACACAGCAGTGTGGGCCGACTGCAACACAAACACTCCCCAGGGAGCATCATCGTGGTGTACACAGTACTGGAGGACGCTGTTGACTGACCGGTAGTAATCCAGGCACCCAAACTTGCATGCCACCTGTCTATTCCGTGAGTCGCCTATACCCTAAGGGCCTCGTCCAGACTTTGTGAAAGATCTGACCTCCGTTCGCATGCACCATTACGATGGCCAGTCGACTGGCTCACCATGACAAGGCAGAGGAAGGATGTCGGCCAGATGGTATTGTAGCATGCATGAGGTGGCAGGACAACTCACCTGTTAGCTCGTTGTGCTTGCCAGGGACCTACTCAACTACAAAGTTGAGTGGTTTAAGTACCAGGGCCCACCACGTGAACTTATACTTCCAGCCCTGTGCCCTCTCCACCCAGAGCAGGCACTGGTTGTCCGTCCTCACTGTGAACTCACCACCCTCCAGGTGGTGGCCATAGCACTAGAGTGCCCACTCAAGCTCAAGACATTAGCGTTCATTGTAGTGCCCCTTGACCTCCCCAAACTTCAAGCTCACATAATTGAAGACAAGGTGTTCGTCCTGGGCCGAGCGAGTAGGAGGAATTCGAAGAACCTACGCTTCAGCTCATCCAATGCTGCTGGGCGGCATCCATCCAGCAATACCGGTACTTGAGCGACAATAGATTGGTAAGCGGTGCCACAACTGAGGTGAAATTTGGTATGTAGTTGTAGTGCCAGTTCACTAATCCCACAAACTGCTATAGTTGTTTGCCTGTCTGGGGCGGGGGCTTTCTGTCAATAAACTGCAACTGCTCCAAGAATTGTAGGTTTCCCTGTGCGTCTATGATATGCCCTATGTACGGGAGTTTGGTCAAGACAACATGGCACTTATAAAGGCAGTAGGTGAGGCCATGGGTCTCAAGTCTCTCGATTACAAACATAAGAAGGTAGGCGTGCTTCTCCCATGAATGGGACCACATCACCACATCATTGAGGTAAGCAGCGGTGAACAGGCCAATGTACTTGTCCAGCACCCTCCTCATGAGTGCTTGAAAGGTCGCAGGGGCATCTTGCAAGCCGAAGGGCATTGGGGCGAAACTTAAACTACCAGCCGTTCTGCATGGTAAACATTGTCTTCAGCCTATCTTCTGATCTGACAAGGATTTGCCAAAAGCCGGATTTGAGGTACAATGCAGAAAAACATTGGCCTGTCCCAACCCTGCCAGTGTGTCCGAGATGTTAAGCAATGGTGGGGGCACATGGTTAGCTTGTTCACTGGCTTTAAATTGACACAAAACCTAAGTGTACCATACTTTTTGTCTGCCATGACTACTTGAAAGTTGTACAGACTCTCGTTAGGCTCAATCATGAATGTAGAGCACCCCCGGTTCCGCCATCAGCTGGTAGGCCAGCATGAGGTGGGTGACGATGAAGTTGTGCATCACTGTCATGTCAATCATGGCCACTCTCAGCTGGCCATCGACATCCACCAGAATGTGTAGCAGGCCTCTGCTTCTCTCCAAGATGTGGCCCAGAGGAGTGCGTTTTTGGCCCGTGTCGTGGTGGAAGGGTGTTAGCTGATCGTCTTTAAGGAGGTGCGGCCCAGCTGCCCAACACCCTATAGCTTCAGTTTCCCCGCTGCATAACCTCAACCTGGTGGATGAGTATGAGGGAGCACTCCCAGTGCCAGTGGAAGGCACCCTCAGGGCAGTATTGGCAGTGCAACAGGAGGCGGTTGCCCAGCTCACAGGATTCAGGATGTTGCGAGGGTGGCTGGGCTGGTACCAGTGGCTAGAGTGATAGTGTCAGTGCGGTGTACTTCACCATGGCTAGGAAGACTTCAGGATCTACCCCGGGTGGGGCCCGACAGGTGAGGGAGGGGTGAGCACAGCTTGCTGCATGCAAGTCTCCTCCAGGTCTTGCTCCACCATGCATACTTGACGGAGCTTGGGGATCAGTTCTAGGGCAGCTTCTTCTTCCTCGACCTCATGCACATAGTGGAATAGGTGTGCCTTCTGCCTGATAAAAACCCCTGAGAACACTTGCCCTCCGCCTGTTGCAGACACAGCTCCGTACAACACCTGACACTGGTCCTCGCATCGTTGAACCTGTACTGCATCACCAACATGAACTCCAACCACAGCATCTCAAACATGCCAGTATGGGACCAACAATCCCCGGCACTGTCATGGAAATGGTTTGCTGCACAACTCGAATACTCTTCCGTTGGGATTCCATATTTAGAGAATTTGTCCTCGCACTGTCTCAAAAATTACTCAGGGGCCTCCCAGGGTTGGCCCGCGAACATTGGCAGCGGGAAGTATAGCATGGGTCCACCCAGCCTATGAGTTACAAGTGGCACGTCCAATTTCCCCACTACATCTCAGTGAGCACGTGATGCAAAACAGGTTTCACATGCAAAGAAGCAATGACGTAAGGTTAGGAGTTCACCCAGACTAGCGCAGTCTCTGTGTTTATGGTGGTGGCACCCCACATAGCATGCTGCTTCGCCAGTCAGGTCAATGTACACCAGCTGGGAGCACTGGCCACATGGTTCGGAGACCTGATCCAAGTCCCGTCTGATAGCCTATCGGATAACCAAACATACGCACAACTTGTTGTCTATGTCTGCAGTATGGTTCCCTGGTACTTGGCGACACGTATGCACATGGCGCACACATATGGGTCCATGCCCTTTCCCATGCTCGGGTAATGGTTTTCCTGGAAACCAATAGGCATTTACTGTTACCATTACTCTGCGCGTGGCCTTGGTGCTGGTGTGCCCGGCAGGTGAGAGAGCAAAGTCAGTGTGCACACAGTATTGCTTGCTCTCACACACAGTTCGCTGTACTCATGGTTCATGGAATTGATTGAAAACAGCCACACTTTGCTGAGTGTCACATTGTTAACAGTGTTAGTTGGTGAGGCAGTGGATGGTAGAAGAAGTGATGCAGTAAATTTCCCAGGATGTGAGGCTATGAGCACAGACATTTCTAGGGTCATGATGTAGCCATGTGACTGTTCCCTAACATCAACATATAACTCTTCTGCTCCGTTGTTGGCCATGGAGCATGCTAAATGCAAGTACATGAGGAGATGACTACTTAATCTTAGAAAATAAGCATGACCATGTGTAGATTTCATTCAGAACCATCTGGAATTTATTACAGTATAAAACAACATTAACCCAGATAGGACTAGAAAATTTAAAAAAAATATGTTTTTTCATTAAATAATTTTTATTGAATGTATCTTCAACAATAGTAATCCTTTTTGTACCAAATATGTTAATTTGTCACTGAAAGTTAGTATAATATGCCATACTATATATAATACACCAGTCTCACCATGTTACATGCTATACTATATTTAGTACACCAGTCCAATAAGTGTGGTAAGTATCAGGTCCTTTGAACATTTTACATGAAATGGTACACACTTTTATACTGTTTCTAAAATGAACACATTTGGCGTTTATTTCACAGTGTGAAAGTCTAGAAAACATTTAACATTGACACCAACATCATATTTTACACATCTTGTAGTTGTCTCATGTGGCACAGTCTGCAGCCTGTTTGCTTATCTTGTGGAATTATCCAATGGTCTTTCCCATCAAACAGGAATCTTCATGTTCCATTCTAAAAGGCCTTCCTTGTGACTTTGTTGGTTTGGAATTTGTTTCAAGAATGGAAATAGCCTATCTCCTCCGGAAAGCCAAATGATCAAGTACACCATTGTTGTATCTGTGAAGCTGCCAGGCATTTTGCTCAGCTGCATCAATGCAGTGAGTGATTGGGCTGAAATACCACTTTTTACCTCTTACAGAAATTCTGTACAGACTTATATTTTAATTAGCTCTGTCAACACCACCTATATTTTGATTGTAAATGTATATGTTGTGAGGTTGACTGACACAGATTCTTTATTTATTTATTTATTTATTTTCATTTTGGGAATATCGGCTTACCTTGTGAAGAAGGGTGGCTGGAGCAGAATTTGATGCAATTGTCACAACTCTGTTATCATTCCATTTTGTTATGTCAATACCTTCACTTCTTTCCAATTTCGTTTCTGATGTTCCTCGAGGTGTTTTCTTAAGGTTGTTAGAATGTGTAAGAGAGCAGTTTCCAAGTCTGTTTTCTCTTATAGAGCCAGTCCCACGAATGTTTCTCTTACAAAGTTCTGAAAGTAATGGAATTGAAGTACAAAGTTGTCGCTGAATATGTGGAAAATGAACTGTCCCATTGTTCTCAATACATCCACATACTGAAGGACAATACTAGCTCCAAAGCCCATATGTTTGTATTCTGGAGTTGCATTGGATTTGGTACCTCAGTAAGGATCCATCCAAACAATGTAACCAGTCTTGGTAGCCCGTCCACAACTTGTATCCATAACTAGAGATGGGTCAAACGTTCAAATTTCAAACTGAACCCGGACTTTAAGGTTATGTTCGGGTTCGGTTTGAAATTTATTGCCATGTCAAAGATTGGTTCTAGTTCGGTTCGAAAAATTTACAGGAGTTCATGTTCGGTCTGAAAATGTGCTAGAAAGTAACATCATTAACGAACTTTGAAAGGAACTTAAGTATTTACTCCTGTACAGCGCACCCTTTTCTCCCCCCCCCCCCAAAAAAAGGAAAAAAAAACATTTCTGAGGAGTGGTAGAGTGGTAGTCGTAAATTATCGACTCCTAAACTGTCCCGTGATGTTTAAAGGGAAGTGTAGTGGAAGAGTCTAGAGGATTGCTATCTGGGTGGGGAAGGGAAGCGCCAACACATATTTTTTTTTTTTTTTTAGAGAGAAGGGTAGTCCAGTAAAAAAAAAAAGGACCAGCATGGCAAAAAAAAAGGACGAGCAAAGAAAAAAAAAAAGAACCAGCACGGCATAAAAAACAGCACAAAAAAAGACCAGCATGCCGCCCACATGGTAGTTGAAGTTTCTCCTTTAACGACTGGCAAAAAAAAAAAGAGAGAGAGAGACAAAGGAACCCAGCCGCCCACCCCAGTTGTTGACATTCTTCTTTTAATGACCATAAGGTTACAATGACCTTACAGAATGCAACAATGTTTTGGCTTTTAGCCCCATAAGTTATTAAATTAAAATATTTTCCGAATATATCACAATCGCCACAAATTAATTTAATATAAAAGAATAATGTGTTACATACTTACTAACAAAGGCCCCACAAATTGCTGATATAATATTAGTAAAAAAAAAAAGTTTTTCCTGGAACTTTTTGCAAAAATCATGGTGTGCACTATACACCATTAAATACGGTACTTCACTTCAAAGAAGTTGACAAATAACAATGCAACACAACAAAAATTGTTGATCTAGTCATATGTGTTTATTGTTTTTGTAGCAGTGATTACAGAATATTGAACTCTATAGTGTGTAAAACCAGATGCTATTCTTTATTTAAATGATTGTATACAAGTTCTAGACAGGGACAGGCTCTAAGTGCATCTCAAGGCAGAGCCCCATATGCCTATGTATGCAGGAAATATTCTAACTTCAAAGGGCATATGCTTGTTGCTTTATTGGTATTGGGTAAACATGATTACAATTGGGGCCACATTTGCCTCCTACGATAATTTATAACAAGAACAAAGGAAGTGGGGGGGGGGGGGGGGGAACTTGCACAGGAACCATAAAAACCCCTTGACAGAATTGCAAAATTGCATGCAATTTATGAAGTAGAAAAAAAGTTTCTACTATAACAAAGAATGGGAAAGGATAGTCTTTATTAAAAAGATGTTCGTAACACTACAAGGGAAAAATCAGGAGAGGGGGTATTCATTTCCTTAGTTGTGCTGGTGATATATGAACCTGTAGTAATAATATTAAAGAGATAAATAATTATCCCCTACAGGGACAGAGGCAGAAGTTGGGGTGGGGTATATTATCTTTGACATAAAATGTTTCTAGTTACTTTAAATTTTTTTGTATGGAGTGGATTTTGTGTTTCCACAATGTGTCAGCTAACATAGTTGTATATTTCTTGAGTGAATGGAAGAACAGCTATTAGTGGCGATGCATGCTATAATTTCATGAGAAAGCTACTGTGTGCAGGGGACAGTAGTGGCATTGATCTCACCAATAAAGGGGGCAGGGGGTTCGGGGGTCCTCCCCGGGAAAATTTGGGTTTCAAGGTGCAAATGGTGCCATTTAAACATTTTTTCATACCTAAATATAAAATACACCGCTTTTGAAAATATTAATATTTTTTAACATAAAATTTGCCCGAGAGAACAATATTACAACGATATTTTCATCAAACCCGGACCCCTGTCCACTCAAAATAAATATTATTTTAATACCCGTTGACAGTGAGGTATTTACATACGGAGCAATTTTGTTTGTACAGAAGTGTAGACAGGAAAAATGATTATTCATTTGTGAAAAGATGGAAAGCAGTCAACACGAACGAGCAGGAGCACAAATTACACTATTACAACTCTATTTTTACCAAATTCTTTAAGAGACAAAAACGAATTTACGTGAACATCAGAACGCTCGTGTATTTGAACAGCATTGCACAGATTGATAGGTTCACAATACCCAGTTGCAATCCACGTGTTAACATCCACAAGTGTTTCTGATAAACATTTTTTTGGAAATGACGTACAAAATTACCTTTCTTGCGTGTTGTCGTGATCATATATTCAGGTGTCGGCCTACCCTCCTTTATGATGTCACATCTTTCCTGAAAAGTGAAAACACTGCTGGAAGAATGCTTCACTTGTAACCCATACACACCACACTTACATCCACATGTTTCTGTTGCACTCATTCTATCTACTCGGTTCTCAGTCTAATATGGTCATTTTATAATTTTTATGTAGGGTATACATTGCGCAAGAATATGTATAACATTCTCAGCACCAAAACTAAATTAAACAAAAACAACAAAATTTGTGTTGTGTGCACGAACTTGCCCACGCATTGATATAGTTACTGTAAACTACACTATGCCAACTGCCTGCGGCTAGGCCAGCTTCGGCTATGTCCGCTTCAGTGTTTGGTAACAAAGCACTACCATTGTACCTTCTAACACAGGTTGATGCAGTCATAAACCTTGCCCCCTTCCCCGGGCGGTCTTCCTACCCTGCCACCCCTCCGTCGGCTGGGAAACCAATGCAACCGCCTACCTGCTGAAAGCATTACTTACAGCGCTTCCAAACATCTTGGTTTTGCTAGCCAACGAGCTGTTTTCTTATAATGTACAGTATTGTTTCCTGAGTAGACTGTGTACCGCATTACCTTAAAGTAAATATAAGTTAAAATTTAATAATAATTTTAAAAATGACATTTTCTGAGCAAGCACTGCTTGCCTTACTTGCCCTAATGAGACGCCACTGACCGCTATGGTTTTAGAATTTTCTTTTGTCTACATTGTTGGGGATTTTTAATAACTTGATGTATATATCTCCTCTTGTAGCCATTATCTTGCAGGGTTTAAGTTATATGATTCAAATCTTCACAATTTTTGGACTTTTTGACAATTTATTTTGTCCGGTTGAGGTATCTGTCAATGTGAGTTGGTTTGCATAAGACATTGTGAACCAGCCAACCATCCGGATTATTGGTTAAATAACATCTAGAAATTGCAACTTCCCTTCTTTTTCCAATTCCATTGTGAAGTTTATGTTGACGTATGAGCTGTTCAGATGTTCCAGGAAATGCTTAAGTTTCTCCTCACCATGGCTCCAAATCACATACCTGAACCAGCATTTGAGTTTGTATTGGCTAAACTGGATTGCTCTGTCTTTGAAATGTGCAATGAAGACAGTGGTGAGCCCATAGGAGTGCCTTCAGTCTGAAGACATAAATTGACAGTATGTGAGAAGAATGTGGAAATGATGCACTGTTCTACCAAATTAGTGATTTCCTGGCTTGAGTGATATATATATATATATAGACATTCAGAAGATCTTACCTGCGATTGACTAGCCAGGTGACCGTCTGAAGCTTATCATGATGCATCCCATCTAACCTAGTACCATACCACTGTGACAACTTGTCTGGGCCCTCACCATCACAGCTAGATACATGAAATGACTTGGACAGGAGCTAGTCTGCCCCTAAGCATGTACAGATACCACCCGACCAACTGCCAGTTACTGTTTCTCAGCGAGGCCTAGCTTGGCCGAAACCCACTACCCCCTCTTGCATGTAGTCAGCGCAATCAGCTGTTGAAAAGTGGGAGTAACAAGTAGTAGTGTGTCACCCCTGCACACCCATGACTCTCAGGAAGTTCACCATGTCCCTATATATCACGTTGCAGTTGAGTACCTTCAAAGTTGTTCAGAGACCATGCTTGCCCTGCTGTCCATCTCATCGCAATTAAATCTGTGACTTCAACTCACATACCTAGGTTTATTAGACAGCTAGATCAAAGCATGCATCTGTAATTGTATGTGGCCTAGGCCATGCTTTTCCCTGGGTCAGACTTGCCAAGAGATTTTGTGAGCTTGGTGATAGAGGCTCAAATGGGTATGGCTTCCCAATGGAGAATATTAGTTTATTCAGAATAAATCCTGAATCCCTTTATTCTGGAGTATTGTCTGCTTATTGCAGAGGGGATATCTCTATTTAACTTCTCATTACCTGCAGCACCCTTGAAGCCAATAACCTACCACGTCCACAGGGACTTCATGGCAAGGAATAGGGGTCACAGTGGTGTAGTGTTTAGACTACTCATCTCCCACCTTGGCGAACCAGGTTTGATTCCCAGCATGGTCGCTCACAAATTTTTGCATGTGGGGATCGTAGTGGATGATGCCATTGGTTTGTGAGTTTTATCGGGGATTGCCCATTTCCCCTGCCCTTTTATTATGGCGCTGCACCATACTCACCTCACTTCACCCTCATCTGCTCTCAAGATTTTGATGTTAAGAGCTGCCCAAATATCTTCACAAACTCACTCAGCAAAGAACAAGGGATCAGATGTAAATGCTCAGAAAATAACAATCAATTCCTATAGAAGGTGACTTCACCTGGTGGGGGGGGGGGGGGGGAGGGAGGATCCCCACAACAACTTGATGCCCGGTGCTGTGCCTATTCTGTCTATTTTTGATTGTACCTTAGTCCTTTGGACACAATGGTCAAGCATCATACCTGGAAGCAGGCACTAGGTCACACCAATGTGAATTCCAAGTTATTTTCACCAATCTAGCATGTTACTCGCAATTCACTTTCAGGTGTTAGAATTGGAGGGTCAGTGTAACTGGGATCCTGGCATAGACAGACAACATATAGAGACTTAGGATCCCCATCCACCTCTGTATATTCCACGCCAATTTGCCACAGAGTGCAAAGTTTTGGGTATGGCAAGGTGCATTCCTGATGCTGATCTTCCATGGGAGAGAAACACTTGTACACTTCTGTATTGCTGCTGAGAGCTCCCTGTCACACTATCACACTCCCACCTCTATTGATAACATATCCAAGCAAGTGGGAGAAAGGAAGATTTAAGTCACTGCCGTACAAGATACCAGAAAGTCAATGCCCCAAGAACCTCGAGCTCAGATACTGTATACAAAGAGGGAGCTCGCTCAACTTGCACAGCATCAGGAAGATAACAAACCCCCTTGATACCAACCCGTGCTCTTCCAGTCATCAACAAAGACACCAGATACCCCAGCCCATGGGCTGCACCTAAACAAATGCAACCCTGGGATGAACAAAACATCTATACAGTCAATTAATGCCAGATTGCACTTTAGAGATTCATAAATGAGCTAGAACCAAATACCAGTTTGATGCTGGTTCAGCACATTTGGCTGTGCACCATTGCAATCTGCGTGCCGAACTAAGACCAATTTGAACCTCACCTTGAACTATGCATTTTGATGGTTCAGGAGAATGATCTCGAATCAAGTAAATAAGAGTGACTTATTTAAAAAAAAAAGTTAATTGACAAGCAATTTTGTTTTAAAAATGTCATAAACATTCAGATATTACGTTTTAAGCTCTGTTTGGCAATTAAACGAGCATTTTATTAAATGCTTATAAAGTGAACAGACAAGAATGAAAGTCTGTGTTGAATATAGTTTATGCAAATGTAAGAGCACCGTAAATATTTTTATTTACAAGAAATAAATACGGTAATATTTAAATATTTTAAAAAAGGATTCAGTTATTACTGTTGTAGAATGTAAATTGACAAATTTTACAAAGGATTAAGATGCAATGCATTTATTTAATTAAAGGCTGTATAAATGTTTTGTAAAGAGAGAATAAAATTCATGCTTATTCCTTCAAACAAACAAAACCAAAAACTGGAAAAGACATTCAGAATATTAGAAACTGTCCAAATTTTCCACACAAGCTAAATCTCACGTCAAATTTTTTTCTCACGAAGGAGCAACCATAGCCGACAAATGTAGTTCGAAAATAGGCCTAAAGATATAGCTAAGTACAATTATTTTTATTGGGAATTCAAAAAATTATACACATTTGAATATGACGCCGTCGGGTGAGACACGAGACGAATGATGACACAAATACTTATTGGTAATTTGGGTGCCAGCGGTGCTTCCCAATCACTGCACTATTGAGACTCAGGGTTCTCAGGGATACTGTGGATTCTGTGAGTCCGTCTCACCCGTGCGTACTTACAAACATGTAGGCAATACTAAACTTTTACTAAACATCACTCGAAATACACTTAATAAAATATATGTGGCTAGGACACTGTAACTACTGAATAAAAGAGGTAAGTTCACTGTAGACTTAATTTTATTGATACTATGCATACACATCAACGTGCCAATGGAATTATGATAATCTCGGTCATGACAAGCCAATTCTGCTTGGGTGCTCCCAACCTGCAATTAATCTAGCGCACGCCTAGATGGATGATCTCACCGAGGTGCGTGAAAGCACAGCCTTCACAAGGGAAGATAGCCGACAGCCACTAGGGTGGACTGACGGTTTTTCCCTGAAGACAGAGCATGGTGAATTACAAATGAAACCCTTGATACATTAACATGTGTGATTACTTGGCATCACTAATGCAAACTCGTCGAGGCTCGCCCTCCAGTACGTGGGTAGTGTGGTGACATCCTATACACAGAGCCGGCTAGGACGGAAATAATTGCACCGTACACTAATTACAAAATTACATAAACCCTCAAAGATACATGAAACAAGATGGGACACGAGATGAGTATTCACAATAAACACACACGTGTGAAAACAAGTTTAGATGGTGCTGATGCCGCTGGATGAAGTTCATAGCGGCCTATGTGGTGCAGGTGAAATTGCAATATTTCTTCGTGGAAACTGCAAATTAAATTCAGACAAAAGATCATTATTGCTGAGAAAATTGTTCTCTTTACAATTGAAGTGGTTACAGGCTTGTAACATGCCTGATGGTGGTAAAATCAAAATTAACATGACCACGTGGTCAAGTACAAAAATCATCAATTTACGTGAAATTACACGGAACCCAGACAAAATTTTAACATAGAACCCTTAATAGAATATTGCACATACGATGTTACATAAATAAGCTCTCAAAACGCAATGATGGCGCATACAAAGACTTGGCATAGGTCGCCATGTGGTTATACATGATGTTGCCATAAAATATTCAAACATGAAAAATACCCTCAAATACTTTTACATAAAAACATAGTCCTTAAAATAGTACATAGCAATAATGCAGAGGTTACAATGAAGCGCCATAAACATAGGCGGATGGCGCTTGATTCAAGTTGCGCGGGACGCGTGACCTCTCCGACATCTTTATGCTCCTTCTCCTCGATTAAGTTAAAAATGTCACAAGGGCACAATAAATTAATAAAGCAGAAGCATAATGCTGGGGGAAATGTCTGGCAAAAATGTCCGCAAAGAAAGGTTAATCTGTAAACTAAATTGACTATGAAAACCTAAATCAGTGAACAAAAGCTGTAGTGCGTACGTGACAGAGTCTTACCTCGGCAGCTCTCCTCGACAGACTGTCCAGAGACAAAAGTCGCACGGACCTACCATGGCCGCCTACGGGGTTCACATAAGCGGAAATGCTATGCACGCAGAGCAAAATATTTTATTATAGAAAACAAAATGGCACAAATTTAATTAAATATTGTTTTACATTTATATAATTTTCTTATGAATTTTCATATTAATTTAGTGTCTCTTTATTTTGGCGTACATGCTGGAATATCAGTGTTCTTAATCTTGGTGCTGCAGGCACTTTGAATTTTATAACCAAACAAGCTTAAAAATGCAACAAACACTTTAAGACAATTTAAGATATATTAAACCCTGCAACTACAATATAACACATTTTAGACAGAAAAATAACATTTATGTGAGAGTTCAAAATTATTGGCGTCTTTGTGCATGCGCGGGATACGTGACACGTGCGTGGCGAGTGCCACCATGGGCTCTAGCACCGCTGGCTGTTAGCAGGCGTCAAATATTATTCCGTAACGTTCATACAATTATTATTTTACTTAAAACAGATAAAACATTGCACCATATAGTTCTATGTACACTACCTTCTTCAATAATACTGGTATTAAAAATAACGAAAAAGTGTGTGCAAAGTATTTCCAATTAAACAATAAAACTGAAACATAAATTTTGCAGTGCAATCAACTAAATTATATAGCAAATAATCCTAGTCTTAAGAGACAATGTCAACAAAAACTTATTGCCTACGAACTTCAAAATAAACAGTTGCAACATGATGTCACAAAATAAGATCCAATCACAAATACTGTTTCATCTAATCCTAGATCTGAACCAAGCTCAGGCGATCTACGATCGGAATTTGGCCGTTCACTTTGGTGCAACACTTGTACACTGGAACTCTGGATTAAACTGAAGATAGTGGTTGAACCAAGATCTTAGGATCTCGGTTCAGGGCTGTTAATGGTGCAACCGAGCATAAGCCTAACATGAACACAGGAAACCATTAGACATGGGACCAGGGGTGCTTTTCTCAAATTTGCACCATGAGCAAGTGGAAGGCGTGAGCATTGCCTGGCGCACATGCCTGTGGGCCATCTGGACGTATTCCTGGACAGTCACAGAAAGCCACAGGCATGAGCTCATCAAACACGCCTGAAAAGTATCAAGTTCCGTGCACCCCGCAGGCAAGGCTATAAATACTAGCCAATCGGAAAGGGCCGATGTTCACGTGGCGAAGACAAATGAAACTCGGAAATGCCACGTGCTTTGTTATGACCACGCGATATGCTGTGCAAGATGGCAGAAGCGCTTTGTTTTACCAAGTGTTTGGATTTACTGCTTGTGAAGACGGAAAACTCAGCGGGCATATACACGGACATGTCTAGATGATGCTTGTGTATTCTCTCTCCCACGTTCAGTATTGAGTGATTGAGATTAGGCCTCCTTCCCATAAGCACCATATATAATTGTTTTATGAAAAAATCAGGCTAAATCTATTTCTATTAACATCATTCAACTGTAGAAAGTTACTTTAAATAAAATAAAAGTTAGGCAGGTAGCTAAAATGTGCCACGCCATCCATATTGTGTTTCAAATGAATGCTGAATATTTCTAAAGAAATTTGGAATACATTGTTATTATTACTTCTGTAGTTAATTTTGTGCTTTTGTATGTTAACCACCCTTTCAAACATTCTCAAGGAGTATATTCTTTATTACTAAAACATGGCAGTGCAACAGAACTGTTAACCGAGCACTTTTGAAGTCAAACTTTGAAAAATGTCCACCTACATATATTTTAACGGAAACACGGACGGGTATAGTACAGTTGGTGATGATGGAGGTGAACTACTTATTTCAGTGTCTTAACGTTGAATTACAACTTTTACATATAATGTGCATCATGCTGAAAAACACGTAATGTAATTTAGATAACGTTCACATTTACTGCTGAAAATTGTAAGTATACACCAATATATTTACATTTATATGCATATTTATTACATCCATTAGCCATAAGCTACCCCAAGCTACTACCCCTCACAACCATAATTCGTAGATTCCTGTTACGCCATCCGATAACCTAGGTTGAGGTTTCAAAAGAAAAGGATGCCCATTTATTGACTCGTACACCTATCACAAATTTCCTTTATCTTCAAAGCCATTCATAACAGTTTATTTTTTTCAAATGAATGTTGAATTTTTCAATATATTGCTGTTTGTCGGTAATAAATAATAATAATAGTACAATGTTACATTTTTAATTAACATGATATTGTTAACCACTATTTTTGATGATGCCACACTCCCTCATAACAAGGTCTGTCACCATCTTACACTGCATTGCAATCATTTGCGAAATGTTTAACCAATCAGCATTCAGCTTGTCTATAGGAATGTGGTCACTAAATAATTCAATTTTCGTGTTTAAAAATCTAATTTGACCTTGTTTTCAATGCACATTTTTTTGCAAATAAGAGGACAAATTACGTTAGTGTGTTCCATGTTTTTATCCTAACCGAAGTATGTTACATAAATCAATTACGGCATTTGTACCACAACAACCACTAAAAATATCAACATTACATTATCAATTTAACTGTATGTCTTTATTAAAAACATTACGACAGCTACTGTCTTTTTGCTATGGCACAACATTAAAATAAATTTATTGTACCTAAT
This sequence comes from Dryococelus australis, assembly GCA_029891345.1. Classification (NCBI taxonomy): domain Eukaryota; kingdom Metazoa; phylum Arthropoda; class Insecta; order Phasmatodea; family Phasmatidae; genus Dryococelus; species Dryococelus australis. The sequence goes on along the minus strand of CM057009.1, from coordinate 261,152,660 downwards.
CTATTTACATTGTAGCTACCTGCCTAACTTTTGTCATTCTATCTACAATTACTTTCTACAATTGAATTATGTTAATAGAAATAGATTTAGCCCAATTATTCATTTTCATAAAACAATTATATTTAGTGCTTATAGGAAGGAGACCTAACATCAATCTTAGCAGCAGTATCCCAGCATTCAACACGAGGCGTAAACAGACAAGCCTTGTCACGAGAGGTAGATGGGAGGCATGATGTAAACAGTGGGTTGTTTTAGACGTTTGAGAAAGTGGATTTTGTCCGGAGGCGAGTAGTCTGTAGGCGTGAGTCATGAAAATGTGATGTTAGTCAACTGGGAATAGCACCCCAGACTACATAAACCACAAGACAATGAGTTGCGCCACTCCCAAAAAGATGGGCGACATTCTATGACTTCGGGAAGTCATAAAAACAAAACCCATGATGATCAATTCCAGTACTGAACACAACTGGAATGAGATTTCAAAGAAGGAATAACTAAAGAAGGAGGGGGGGGGGGGGAAAGGCTTCATGAAATTAAGTGACATGGACAGAGATTTAGACCAGTAACGTCTCTCAACATGATGGGGCTGGACTACACATGGTGACATACACACACTGTGCAAACCAATATTACATATGTATTGGCTGACCAGATAAATACAGACATGTAGGAAGCCTTAAACACAGATGTAGACACTGTGAAAACTGCTGGACGAGATGTGACCTCCTAACATGCACAGACTAGGGCACATACAGAATCAGGTGCACAACTAACTTGCAGATGTTCCACTACCTATGTTTAGGATAACCTGACCGACATATCCAACTAAGAGGCATCTCTTTGCAGTGTCAGGTTTTCGGACATGACAAGGAAGGCCGCAGCCCCTGTAATCCAGACAGATGTTACTCCAGTCTGCCTCCCAGAATTTCCTGATGGCTTGAGGGTGTAAAGTAAATGGAAGAATCTGCGGTTAAGCCACAAGAAGATCAGGAAATATTCCTAAAAAAAAAAAAAATTGGTACTGTGTGCAGTAAACAGTTAAAAGGGGTCACACTGCGATGATGGGAGAAGTATAGCAAATTCGTAAATAATGGCGTTCGAAACTACAGTAATCCATCAGTCCATGGGTGAGGACAATTTAACAGAACTGATGCAGGAGTTCTATGAACAGAAACAAAGCAAGAAAGAAGAAGCAGAGATGTTTTTTCGGCGCAAAGCCTACGTCTATTCCACAATTGTGTGTAACAGCATGGAAGTAGAAGGGGTTCAGTTAATTACAAAACTATTACTGCCCACTATCAGGATGCCATTTTGGATGCCAGGAGCACAATCTCTCTACGAGTTAGTCACGCAAGCCATTGTGCACGACAGCTCCACAGAGGACCGAAAAGCCAGTTAAAACATAAGTTTCTCTCTTCGTGCCAAAATGCTAGTTATGCCAGGGCGGCACTTGCATAAGTATTTCCTAGTTTAAAAGGCTAGAATAGTTAACAGAGCATAAGCAAAACCAATCAATGTAAATAAGAACACCAACACAAAGGAAGAAATATCACAAGGCAGGGATGAAAAAAGGGGAAGGGAAATGATGCCGCTGGGAATAACAAAAGCCCTGTCCCCTGGCCAAGTACAGGGAATGGGCCAACACCACGACAGCATGGATTAACGAGTCGCGAATGATGCTTGGCCCAGACCATATTCCCCACAAATGATGGTCCAAATAAAAGGCAAAACCCAACCCGAGATATAAGACATGGCAGCCCCATGTAATTTCATCCCAAATGTCATGTTGATGCCAAAGCAAAAAGCCCGGCTCCGGCCAATCAATAGGGTAAATGAAGCTGGGCAAATAGAGACAGAGTTTTTCATTGCCCTCCCATCTAGAGGAAGAAATTATCTTAGGGTAACCCTACAAGAATGTATTTATTGACTGTGGGCAACACCACACCAATAAGAATGGCTGTAAACTGGGTGAACGGAACTTGTGATTAACATCAACAACACATAACTGAAGGGCAATTTCAACATCAATTAACATAGGATATACTCTACACCTTGATTTAACTACACAATGTCAATATTGCCACTTTTGACTGTACCGACCCTCTCTGTCAACATGAACACCATCACGTATTAAATTTGATTTCAACACCAGAGGCTCATATATTGTAGACCAAGGGAAACAATTGGAAAACTGACACAAGATAACATTGAACCAAGTAGTATATATGAAGACCCAAGGGCTCGTAGAGATGTCTGATTACATGTACAACTCCCAAGTCATACTTGTCCCCAAGATAGATGAGAGGTCTATACTTCTGCGTAAACTATCAGGCAATGAAAGACATTCCCATCCTATAGTACCACTGAGGATTAACATAGCACATACCCTCAGGGACCTTGGGGAAACCATCATTTTATCAACATTAGATATGAGAAGTGGCTACTGGCAGATCCAGATGCACCCAGATTCCTAAAAATATACGTCTTTTATGATGCCAGAGGGAGAAACCCTGCAGTTTTGGGTAATGCCCTTCAGGTTGAAGAATGCACCAGCCTCATTCCAAAAACTCATGTCAGCCATTGTGCATTAAGAGATAGACAGACTTTTTCTACTATGCATACCTGGACAATATTATCACATATTTATATATATAACTGCACGTACAGAATGTACTTCAGAGGTTTAAGATGAACTGATTGACATGCTGCCTGGTGAAGTGCTACTTTATCAAAACAGGTGATGAATACCTAGGCCAATGAATCACACCAGAAGGGAACTTTCCCATACTGGAAAAGATCTGAGAAATTGCGGAAGCACCTACCCCTGCCAAAACGTGACATTTAAAATGGTTCCTACGCTTATGTAACTGGATACTGGCCATTTTTCAGGATGTAACTATCTTAATGGCCAATGGCATCTCTCAAAGAGCTCCTACTGAAGACCACCTGGTTGAAATAGACACAGAAGCTGCAGATTGCTTTTGAAAGCATGGAGGGGGGGGGGGTAGAAATGAGAACCTCCCCATGCTACATAAGCCCTTACCCCTATTATCATTAGTACACTATCTATCACAAAGTAATTGGGCACCTGTCCACAATGTTTGCTCTGTGGTTGTCACCCCGTTAGAATCTTGTAGGTCCACCTCTTGCGGCTATAACAGCAGCCACCCTGTCTTGCATGCTCTCTACCAGTGTTTGCAGGACATCCACATGGATTCGTCGCCATTCCTCTTGCAACAATTCCATGAGTTGAGCAATGGATTTTGGCCCGCGCCTAATGAGCCCTCACCTGGCGATCCAATTCATCCCAAAGATGTTCTATAGGGTTGAGGCCGGGGCTATGGGCAGGTCAGTCCAATCGACGAACATTGTCGGCGTACCACTGCATAGTAGCCTTTGAAACATGGCACCAGGCATTGTCATCCTGGAAGTAACACGGGTCCATTCCATAAAAACACCACAATGTTGGGAGCATTTCATTATCCAGAATGTTACAATAGACCTCTGTGTTCATGCTACCACGGACAAACACCAGCGGTCCTACGCCGAAGGCAGTGAAACACAAGTCAACTGGCGTTCTGAATTATCTATCTTCATGGGTGCCCAATTACTTTTTGGTAAATAGTGTACATCAAACAGATGTCCATAGTACCAGAATTGGGGCAGTACTATATTGAGAATCCCCACTGGGCACACATATTATTGCCTATGACAGCACTCAGTTCTCTGAGATAGAGAGAAGATACCACATTAATGAACCAGAACAGTTGACCGTAATCTGGGCCATAAAGAAGTACTGCTATCATCTAGAAGACCAGCCTTTTGTACTATGAACTGACAATAAAGCCCTGACGTGGCTGACCATGGCCAAAAATGAGAAGACTAAACTAGCTTAATGGGTTCTATTCCTAATGGAATTCAACTTTTCTATAGAGCATTGCCCAGGGAGGGATAATGATTTTTACCTGATGCCCTGTCCCAAAAACCCCAGGCAACTGAAGATACAGTGAAGAGAAGCTACAAGAGAAGCAACAACATGATCCTGAACTCCAGGGAGGTACTAGACAGACCAAGGAGTTGTCTGGGACAGACCACATATCCGCACAGAAGGGTGGAAGATATAGGTACCTCACTCACCATGGCAAGGTGCCTGTGAGCACTACCCTGACCACCCCCAAGCTAGACACAAAGGCATCTAGGAAATACACTGAGCAATATTCCACCGGTACATCTGAGTGTGCATTACCCATGATGTACGTAGAACAATGCAGCCTGTGTGTATAACACAAAGCATACCCTCCTAAGAAAAATTCCCGCTTCAGAGATCCACCACCGTTCAGTCACATATTTCAGTGGACATAACGGGGCCTTATTCACGGAGCCCCAGAGGAAAGAGGATTCTTTCAGTTGTCACAAACCTCTTTTCTCGCCGCTGGATAGAGGTATTGCCCATGCAGAATCAAGAGGCTGAGACAATTACCAAAATCCTAGAAAAAATATTTTCTGGAGATGGGGGTTACCCGAAGTGCATACTAACTGACGATAAGACCCAACTTACTGGAAAGCAATGGGTACAAGCCTGCCATAGATGGGGATGGAAAACTTGGAAACCCCCGCTTATCATCCTCAAGCCAACCACACTGAACACCGAAATAAACAGATCAAAAAGGGTCTCCGGCTACGCATCCGTGAAAACCATGCACAGTGGAACATCCATGTTCACCAGATATTATTTACCCTGAGGCGACAGTCCAATAAAGCCATCAGGACCAACCCCAGCCAGCTCTTGCTAAGACACTCAATCCGTAGGCCAGGAGAATTGGGGTGGGAAATGAATCCCATGACTATCCCAACAGCCGAGGTGGCCATCCAGGAAACACAAAACTGGAGGTGAGTGGCAAAGGCATCTCAACAGAGGTACATACGGAGGAAATTCCCTGAGGCAGTACCTGACCAAGCAAATCAGTTGCCAGAGGGTGATGGCAAATCAGTTGCCAGAGGGTGATACTGTATTTGTACAGAACCCCCTCTTAAGCCAAGCTGAAGACAAATCTCATGCTGGGATTAGCCCCAAATGTCAAGCTATTATGTCATATTTCAGAGAAAGGGTAACAACAACTGGGTTGAAAACCATTAAATATAAATCCGCACGATCCCTCGAAATCTAATCAGGTCCCTGCAGCCTCAATTCAACAAGAACCCTGAAGAAAAAGGTGAGAACCTGCCCAAAAGCCATACCCCATCCACGAGGAAGAGGACAACTCACATCCAACCATGAGAATCCCATCCATGAGATGGGAATCCTGAGGCTACATGCAGTATGATACCATGACCAAAATCGAGGGAGCAGCTTGTCCAACAGAGATCCTGCAGCCATATTATGAAGGGATATCACAGCAGCATGACAACACTGAAAACGGGGGAGCACCAGCAACAGTATGGATCAGTCTCGAATGAACGTGGTGGTGCATGATTCTCCCAAATTGCCTGCAGTAAGGGCCGCCCCCCCCACCTGGAGGAGGGAACCATGACTGAGATGCCAGACGTTCTCTCCCAGTCTACCATACCAGAGAAATCTAGAATTCCAATCTGACCAAGAGTAAGGATGACCCAGCACTTGGCAGGACCTATGACACAGTCCTGCATACACCTGGAGGTTGCCACACAGCTTCTGAACAAAATATAGGATGATCAGCCCCAACCAGACCCATAACATGGTCCTGCAGCCCCCTGGAGTGGGCACTCAGCTCCCACATGAGATGACACTAGTGCCATCACAGGTGCTGCCCATGCTGCAGCTAACTGCAAGACTGCTTTGGCGAGGGCAGTTGTGGCGGAGTCCTGAGGCAGCACCGGTGTCACCCTACTTTCCTTGAACTGAGTGGATCTGGGAGCTCCATAGTTCCAGCCCGAATGAGAGGAAGGATGAGATGACCCTAATTTGGCCCTTGACGGAGCCCCACTGCTACATGGAGGTAGTCACCCAACAGCCACATAAAGAGAAGGCGATCCGAGCTCCCTTAGACCCTGCCCGCGTTGAGCAGCCATTCCATAAATGCATAGTCAGTACGCAAGCACGGCCAGCCTCGTACAGGGACATCTTTTGGAGACCTCCACCTCCATTTAGGTAGCCATTACTCTGACCACAGTAGCCAAAGAAGAAGGTAAGGCAGTGAAGGGAGGGACAAGGAGTGAAACCTGCCCTCCATAATGCTATATTACAGTGTTACCTAGGCTTAGCGAAACCTACAAAAGTGGTAGTGAAAGGAATAGGCACTAGTTTTAGGTCAACAAAGGGTAGTTTGATGAACGTTTTTCTTTCAGGTATAAAAGAATTCAATGAAAAGGAAAATAAGGTTTATGTATGTAACTTTTCCAGAGAAAGATTTCCCCAGCTGAAATAGTTAAGATAGTAACAGGCTTATGTGCTGCACACAAGCATGAATACTGCTTGGCAGTCAGCTGAGCCAGGTCTTAAGCAAATATAATGTTTAACAAATAATAAAGGGACACTTAGGAAAATGGAGGCTGAAGAAGAGGAGAATATGGCAAATAAAAGGAGGGAAATTATATGTTTGTAATTACTTGTAAATAATATAGGAAGCAATTTAGAACTACCTGTAGTTTGAAAGTCAGAACATCATAAACCTGAATAGGATGTGCCCAGTCTTAACGTAAATAAGTATTAAGATCCCGTGGTCCGCAAATGTTTGTAAATAACATGGTTTTTGTATGCACCAGGCCATCAGTTGTAACTGCAAACAGCTCTGCTAGTCAGAGCAGTGAACAACAGGAAAATAGCACATAAGTCACCAGTGACACTGAGAAGGTGAAAGGCTGGCACGTACGTAGAGAAACGGAGAGAAGGGAAAAGTGAGTGAGTGAAGAGATTTGGGCAGCTCTTAACAGCAAGGTCTTAACAGCCGATGAGGGTGATTTAAGTGAATATGGAGCGGCACTAGAATGAAGGGGCGGGAGAAACGTGAGATCCCCGATAAACCCCGCCGACCAACTGCATCGTCCAGCACGATTCCCACCTGCGAAAAACCGGTGACCCGGCCAGGGATTGAACCTGGTTCGCCTTGGTGGGAGGCGAGTGAGCTAATTGCTCCGCCACCGTGGCCCCAGAGAAGGGAAATGAGGCAGCACCAGCGAAGCGTGTGTGTGAACACAGAAAATGAGGAGATACAGAACTTCATGCAAACAGACCTGACGCCTCACAAGGCGATTCAGCATCACATTAGAGGGAAGCGAAAACTGGAATGTGCCATCAAACCTAGATTCATAATTATCAATGTGACACCTTGCCTGAACCCCTCCTAACACAGTTACAGATGTGAGATGACCTAGATAGGGAATGGTCCACTCCTATGTCGGCGTAGATACCACCTGTCCAAAAGCCAATTTCTGTTTCACAAGCCAGCCCTGGGAAATACCAGTTGTACTTCAACCATTGCCTACATATTTCTCCTACAAGCACCACGATACTCTTCTGTTTGCCACCATTAGCCAACCATCCAATAGTGATGAGCAGTCTTTAGCACTAGAGAAACCCTAAAAGGTATTTCAAGGCCATGCTGGCCATGCTTGCCATGCCGTCCACCTCATCACAACTACATATGCTACAATGATTCATGTGCCTAAGTTTGTGAGACAACTATATCAGAGTAGGCAGCAATAATTTATGTGGCTTAGGCCATGCTTTTATCCGGCTCATATTCAACAGACATTTTGTGAGCTTGACGATAGAGACTCAAACGGGTAGAACATTCTACTGCAGAGAACACTCATCTTAAATAAAAATTGATCACCCTGAATGTGCCATTGCAAGGCACATCATGCACAGGAGATGGTAGTAGTTTACATAAAACATCAAAATATTCTACCACACCAAGCACGTATTGCAGAGGACCAACACTTGCAGAATGCACTTAAAATGGTGTTCGACCACCCATAGCATGGTGATGCAGTTGGGCATAGAGGCATACAGATGTCTGATGTTCTCCTACGGAAGATCCTCACAGGGCTGGCATAACTAACCCTCCAAATCTGTTGTAGTTGCAGCTGGCCGAAGTTTCCATCCAAACTGTTCCCAAACATTCTCGATGGTGAGAGGTCTGAAGACATTTCTGGGAAAGGAAGCACGCTGACATCACAAAGGCACGCCAAAAATACCCATGCTGTACGTGACCAGGCATTATCCTTCTCGAAAATGGGGTTGTCAAGCTGCACCAGGAAAGGGAGTGCACGTTGTGGCAGGCGCCAGGGGGCCACACATACCAGTTAAGGTTGTCTGCACTATAGATTCCTTGTAAGCCCCCTTTTATACAACAAACCTTAGGTGACCTACTGTCATCGATCTATAGGTTAGCGCACTGTATGACGACGTGTGTGCCGGAGCGGCACGAAGATGAAGGCAGCTTTACACTACGGTCTGGCAGTACTGCACCCAACTGTTCTATAATATCTGGTGAGCATAACTCTGGCTTGGCGGTTAGGTGTCATACTAGATATTGAGGCCCCATTATTTATCTATCTAACTGAATAATATTCTGACACGGCTAGGAACAGAATCATGTAGCGTTAATCATCATGAGAGATTATAGAAGTAAAGTAATTAATGTTTATTGTTCCACATAAAGATAAATGTATTGTTCTGTAATAAAAGTGTTCAGTAGAAGGAATCTTATTTATTGAATAGCCACCTGTAGTTATCAACCCCCAGTAGGCCTCAATCCTAAGTGTTGTGTTGCAAAGTAAAGTGTAAGAGTATGAGAGATATGAGATATTAGGAGATCAGGAAAGGGGATTACTACACTGGTGGAGCGCCTCACGATTCCACCTTGCGCTTAGGTGAGTAAGCCCGCGTTAATTAGAATTTCACTTGCGTTTTGTATCTTCCCGTTTTGCTAGTGTATTCCCTTGTGTTTTCATTTTATTAGTAATTCCTTGTTACAGTATTTAGTTATTGTCAGTATTATTCATCAAACAGCAAACCAGCACGAGCACATAACAGCTGTTAGCTTCCCCGTCGCCAAGGCATACGCAGTATGCATCAGTGAGGTAGGTTAGTGCACCAGTGCACGTCAGCAGTATGCACGCGTTGGTGACCTTGTCAGCCACGTTGTCCAACATCATGGCACCCACTCTCGCTAGAAACGCTTCTCTGCAATTTATATTTAATGCATGTTTTCTGCTTGTAATTGCATGTGGGACAACCTGTTTCTATTGTAAGCGAAAAACACTCCACTTGTTTTTGGGTATTTGAGGAGTGCTTTCCGAACTCTTGTTTTCTTTGTAGGTTGAATTAAATATAAGTTACACTAAGTGTGCTGCAACAATTACACTACACCACCTATGCTAACATGTCGACATGACCACAGTACACAATTTTACCACACAAACAATCAGAAATATAGTTAAAACACTCACACTTGCATCAGGTGCACTGACACGAACACTAGACATACACAAGCTGTTGCTAAACCAGTTACCCAGTGCTAATACAGTACACACTACACCCCTTGAAAGCACTTCTCAACACCTCTCAACATTTCACCGGCCTGGTACAAGCGGTTATATACCACCACGCCCTCACCAGTCACTTCAAACAACAAATACACACCTAATTTCCATTCCTGCCAAGAACACTCACAACACCATAAATCCACCTACCCAACCACAAACCACACCATTCCCGGTAAATATTGTTAGTCCTGAAACACACCACATTACCACCTTCTCAGGCAAAAAACATGAAAACGTTGAGGAATTTTTAGACACCTTCAACGCCACAAGTAAGCTATAACTGGAATGAATTAGAAAAAAGGCGGCGTTTAAAGTTTTACCTCAAAGGGGCAGCCAAAAGAACATACAAGAATTTATATTATGTCAGTGCGCAGGAAATCTCATGGCAACAGATTGCAGATAAATTATTACAAATTTTCAGAAAAATCAACTCTACAGACAACTACAGACAGCTCCTTCAAACAACAAAACAACACCCAGACCAGAGTACATTAGCACACACAGAAAATCTGACATTCTACAAAAACAAGTGTGACCCACAGTTACCCGAATCGGAGTTTGTCAAAGTAATTTGGGCCTCTCTATCACCCACCCTTACAGAAAAACTTGTACCCTTCGAAAATACCACATTGAACCAATTAAATTGAAACATCAAAAACATTGAGTTGGGTATTTACAGACACCAACAAATCATTCAACAGGACTCACAGAGCACACATCATGCTAAACTCCAAGAGGAGATACAAAACGCTAACAATTATACTGCACCATCCCCACGTCCAGTGATAAACATTCACCCTACTACATTACCACCCCCACCCACCACCCACACAAACACGTACGTTAAGTCCAGGTACTACCGGCCCACGGTAATTTAATAGCCACAGAGAAGGGCAACATTCAGATACCCACCACACCAAGGCCCCTATAAACATGGCGCACACTACCAGACAGGCCCCTTCAGAGAATAACCAAGAAATTAGGTCAGGTACAAGGGCACATTTATAGGGACAATTACAGGGAAAATTGTGTCTCCCCAGCCCAGGAACAGCATGTCCGAGTTCGAGATGCCTGTAGGGCCATTTTTAATAAAGTAGCGCCACAGCGTTCGTATGCCGACATCGCTAGGTTTAATTCCCATAGCAAACTTGCCTCTCTCACACAACCCACCCTATGTGCAAAGAAGTATGTGCGCGCCATCAGAGAATAGAGTATAACACTCCATATCACAAAAAAAACATTTTACGTGACTGGCAACGCCAGTTACTACAAAACAACAATTCCACACCGCTGGCAAAGCCAGCTGCTAGGGTGACGTCATGCAAGGCAGCGTCTAAACAAACACTGTGTGAGCCGCCGACAAACATGGAAATTGCAGACAGGTCGCATAAACAGTCAACACAGCGTATTGCGTGAGCGCAGCCGGTCTAATACGACACACACAAGCTCATCACACCCCCCCGCACGGCCGACCAACGTTGCCAAACCTCCGCCACAGCACGACCCACTTTGCGATGTTGCCACACATCACGATAGTGTCACCAACAAAAAGGAAGTAGCCAGCCCACGTAGCCTCATACACGGCACATACACACACTGTTTCTATGCCAGACACAAGTCCAAGCACTGTAAATTATTTCCCAAACAAAGTTTTGAGTTTGCCGCAGACATTGGGGATCAGTTCAAGTGCTTCAAAAACAAATTTGGCCTTACATCTAGAACAGTTTACATACAAAGCTCACACAAGAATCGCATCACACCCAATACACTGTGTTTTCACAATACTGTGAGCCAGGCCAGCGATGATGAATTGTTGTTGAAAAAAACACTGAGCGAGCCTGCGCCTCCAACCAACTCAAACAAACATATACACCCAACACAGCAAGTGGACTGTCAACATGCAATACACACAACGACACCCCGTGTTCCAGTTACAAGTAAGGGGACAAGATATTGCACACTAGTGGATACTGGATGATCCCGCAGTTGTGTAGCAAGTACACTTACATCCGATCAAAGCCTTTTTCCATTAAGGGAAGACATAACTTTAGTTGGGGCCACTAGTGTTTTAACTCCACCAAAGTATGAAACTACTATTAAATTGAATATATCAGGGCACACATATCCTCAGCTGTTTTTCGTTGTCGATAATCTACAACATGACTTAATCCTTGGAGTAGACTTCATTAAGCGTTATGATGTCATACCAATTTTAAAACACAACATAATGTTTATACATGGCCATGATCCCACCAAATTAATATAGATTTTGCTACACCTAGGGCCTTCGACAACTGATTCCAGTAACTCTCTTGAACACTCCTTACAACCATTAGACACCTTTGAATCTAACCCTCCTGAATTACCTCATGTAAACAGCAAACTAACAGCAACATAGGCAGCCGCCATCTCTGACATTAATGATTCATATAAAGATCAGTCTGCTAATTCCATTCTAGAGTTAACTGAGGCGAAGGATTTTGCGATAAAATTAGACCTTACAACCGACAAACCTATAGCAACCCACCCTTACAGAATTAGCCCCAAAGTCAGAGATGAGCTTTTAAAGCAAATTAAGGATATGGTTGATGCTGAAATTATTCAGGAAGCGGATGCCCCATATTCTGCGCCAAGTCTGGTCATTACTAAGAAAAGTGGAGGTTTAAGATTTTTGACTGATTTTAGACAGTTGAACCAGCACCTAACCCATGTACAATACCCACTATCGAGGACAGAGGACATTCTGAATGCCCTTCAAAATTCCCTCTACATTAGTAGTCTTGACTTATTCTCAGGTTTTTACAGTATCCGTGTCAGGGAAGAGGACAGATTAAAATTAGCATTCACAATTGACGGTGTAGGTTTATTTGAGTATAAAATAATGCCTATAGGGCTCAGCCCCTCCCCACAATATTTTCAAATGTTTATTAATAAGCTATTAGGTCCCCTTAGATGGACAGCAGCCATAGCCTATATAGACAATATTTTTATCCTGGGAAATACATTTGAGGAACATTTAGCTAATATTAAAAAGGTCTTTGAGCATTTACGCATGTTTAACGTGAAAGTAAACAACAAAAAATGCATGTTTGCTTAGTAAACTGTCAAGGTACTCGGCCACATTATCACTCCTAACGGCATTTCCATAGACCCCGAAAAAGTTGTGGGTATTAAAAAAAATGGTACCTCCAGTGAACTTAAAGCAGCTTCGCACCTTTCTCAATATGACACTGTATTCGCGATGCTATATTACCAATTATGCAACACTTATCGCTTTCACCAAACATAATACACCACTTAAGTGGACTGAACCCAATCAACAAGCATTCATTAATTTAAAAAAAAGCTAATTCGCAATCTCCTATATTACAAAAATTTAATGAGGATAGAGAAATCATTTTGGCCTGTGACACCAATAATGTTGCAGTTGGCAGGACTCCCCTACAGGTAGACCCACAATCTAAACAACGTGCTATTATTGCCTTTGCATAAAAAAAAACTGTCAGCTAAAGAATCACGCTGTAATACTACGAAAAGAGAGCTTGGTGCGATTAGATATCTCTGCAATCATTTCCGTCAGTATCTGTACGGTAGAAAGTTAAAAATTGAGACATACCACACGAGCTTGAGGTATTTACGTTCTATGGCAGAACACAATATTAGAATTCAGAAAATGGCTATTGCACTCAGCGAATATGATTTTGAAGCTCATATCACACGAGGTAAATTAAATACCCTCCCTGATGCCCTAAGCCGCATTACTACCTCCCCTCCAGTTCCAACCTATAGTCACAGTTAACGACACTCCCTATGAGGTTAAAGAGAACATGTTGAATTGCACCTCACTCTATACAGCCTTAGCAGAAGCCATCTTACAAGATACAAATAAGACCAAAGAGATTTGAAACACTATTGCTAAATTCACCAAAAGTCACTGGGAGGACATTAAGCATTACTTTAAATCATAATACCAGGAACAGGATAGAGATCGTATAGCCAAGGTGCTAGTGAATGAAGATATCTCTACCCCATGCACATGATCTTCAAAATTCTTACAACCTTCTATCAAGTCAATATTCAAGTCATTAACGAAAATTACACCTCACTCTTAGACACTACCTGTATCGATCCCGTGCTGAAATGTAAAATACTCATCGTTAATAAGTCAGACATATCACATTTTTTACCTATGTATACATATGTTCAGGAATATGTAAAAATTAATGACAATTCCATTTTTCTCTTGTGTACCATCATGGTTAATACATCCCCTTTTGTAGGTGAATACGATCATGACCCCCACATTAAGAAGATCAAATTAACACAATTGAATCCAGAACAAGCCAATACTAAATACAGTCGTTTGAGCCATAGATATGAAATCACAAGCAAACTGTGAAAATATTTCTGAAAATTAATACACCCCAGGGTCCGTCCAAACTAATTCTCATCCCCAAATATATGTCCACAAGACTATACAGTCCACCACGAAGCAATATTTGGTGGCGGACACTTCGGCACACTTCGGTACACTTTAAAAAATTAAACAAGCTTATTATTGGGATAATATAAACACCAATGTCAAGTGATATGTAAAGTTATGCCCTATTTGTAAAAAAAAAGGCCAGTAATTCTAAATCGATGGGTCAGATGGCACTCATACCGCCCCAGCTGTGCTTAAAAACTTGGGCTTTGGATGCGAAAGGGCCTCTCCCCACCACTAGCTGCAAAAATAAATACATTCTAGTCTTGACTGAGTATGCAACCAGCTACGTCGTTGCTAAGGCTGTTCCCTCAATGGACGCTGCCATGTGTGTGGACTTTATCAAACCAATCATTCTCCAATTTGGCTGCACTGAACAACTTTTAACCGACAGAGGCACAAGCTTCCAAAATGAATTGGTTAGTCACCTTTGCAGTCCCTTGGTATTAAGAAATTGACGACTACAGTCTACAATCTCAGATGTAACGGGCTTGTAGAAGCTTCGAATCACATAATTGGGGAGCAACTCACTGCCTGTGCAAACACAGATCAAGCCAACTGGGACCTCTATGTAGATTTAATTTGTTTTAATTACAACACAAGTATTAATACTACTTAATGGATGGTGTCGAAGCCGCCCTTCCCGCGCAAGTAGTTGCTAGTCAACATTGACTCCGAGCGCACAATTGGTGCGAAAAACTTAGGCAAAACCATGAAACTGCTAAATTAAACTTCATACACACACAAGAAAGCCAGACAAATAAGTTCAACCCTTCCCATAAGAAATGTTCTCTTTGTGTGAATGATTACGTTTGGGTATGCAACCGAGGCCGACAGAAGGCACTCACCCAACGTTATCGTGGCCCCTACCAATTCATGGACATATTGGGCGAATCTACGATCCACATACGAACCAACAAAACTGGCATACCCAAAAAACAATAATGGTGTGCACCTGTCACACTAAACCCGCTTATACATTTTACTCAGTGTATGTGTCGCAATTAGTTATAAGTTTTCTCTGTTCAGTGTTTTATATGTCTTGAAATTTGTGTTACAGTAAATGTCATTATCTTTGTGGAGCAACGAACTATCCTAAACCAGAGAGTGAATGGTGCAAGCAGCGCTCAAGCAGACGCTCAATCACGCCGAGCCTGGGGACGTACTGACAGCGGCCTGGCCTCAGCAAATGCGTGCATAGCAAGAAGCAGGCAATGGAAGGCATCAGCCGGACTTCCTCACTGCTAACACGCCACGAGACGTCCGCAGCTCGCCCACGTTCCGGAGAGGGGAGTCAGAGCTGCCAACCATACAGCATGTTAGGAATCACAGCAGCAGCTATGCCTAGCTGCTACCCCTGCCAAGTGCTGTTGGCGGCACTGGATGTCCACAAGCCACACCTTGCGCAGGCGCAGGATGGTTGCCATGGCAACTCCAACCAGTGGCCGCCTTGCAAAAGAGTGGGGAGCCCACGCCAGTCTGTTGAAATCCACGTGCCATTTGGCTGTCACGTTGCCACACATGACCATATAATAACAGAAGCTATCCATTTATGTGATGAGCGAGCACCCACTGTAACCCTCCAGCAGACAATTCCAGTACACTGGTTGACCCAGAAATCATTTCATCTCCAACAACTCACCCTCACATATGGAATACAATTCTACAATATTACATCAGCGCTTGACACAAACTGGCAAATAAATCATATGCAGTTGCCAGTTCTGCCAGAATGTCATTCAAAGAAAATAAACTATTTTCTATTATCGACCCTCTACATTTTGATTATATTTCATTCGGAGTTATTGTTTGCCTCTTATTTACAGTGGTCGCCCTATATATGAAACTTCTTAAATTTTCAATCATATTGACACGCCTACAAACTCCTACTTAAAAAGCTCCAGTGCTTTAGTCTAGCACTTAAATTGCCAAGTTATGTAAGTATATAGTATTGCATCAACTCCTCTGAAGTGAGCTTAAAGATATTACAATTATAATTAATCACAGTATGGGTTGTCATCCAGAACACATTTGCCTGGTATCTAAGGAATACCATTAATAAGTTGGCTTTTGGAACAGATTTTGAGTAAAATGAATAATTTTAAAATAAGACAGCTGAGTCTGTATAGGGAAGTAAGTATCAGAACACAAGGTTCGTTTATAGGTCCCTGAATTTGCGAGTTAATACTTAATTGAATTTATTTTATTTTAAATACGTTCACGCCAGAATAAGGTGTTTCAATTGAAAGCAACATGACATTGCTATTATAACAGCTTCATGATGGCTTATATACGTAGGTGTAGATATTGAAACAGTGTTTATATTTCTCTGGTCTACAAAATCATTTACCTCCTATTATCCCTATTTGTATTAATGTTTTTCAACCATAATGATTTTACAGTTTTAGGTTTAAGGTTAACTACTTGGTAATCCAGTACCACTATAATTATTAAAGTGGCGTTAATAACCTCTAGTTTATTTGTTATATAATTATACTCTGTGAAGCAAATAAAAAACTTACCAAATTGTAGATTTAAGAGAACTCTCATTAAATTAAGATTGTTTTAGTAGATATATATATATATGAACATTATCTGGTAATTTTTTTTTTTTTAATGAGTGATGTATATAACATGTTCAATAATTTCAGTGCCTTCAAGCACAATTTTATAAAGTAAGTGAGTGAGTGAGTGAGTGAGTGAGTGAGTGAGTGAGTGTGTGAGAGTGAGAGTGAGTGAGTGAGTGAGTGAGTGAGAGAGAGAGTGAGTGAGAGAGAGAGAGAAAGTGTGTGTGAGAGAGAGAGAGTGTGTGTGCGTGTGCGTGTGTGTGTGTGGGTGGGTGGGTGGGTGGGGGTGGGGCGGGGCGGTGGGTGTGGGTGGGGGGGGGTGGGTGTGGGGGGGTGGGTGGGTGGGTGGGTGTGGGTGGGTGTGTATATATATATATATATATATGGGTAATAAATAACTACCAATATGAGATACACTAAATTCAGCACAATTATAACAACAGTGTAGCACAGTTTGCTAACAGACATTCAATATGAACTTCGAAGAGAAAACTAAGTGAAGTGCAACAATATTTTCCAAGACATTATACACCAAAGTTAAAAAACTCTATCTATGAGGAAATTAAGCCACGTGCTACAACAAAACTTATATTATAATATTTCTCTCTGTAAATTCAAGGTCTTTATATCATTATTATTCCTAACAGTAAATGATAAAATTGTAAATAAATTGAAGTTATGTTTCTCTAAATATATAATATTTTTATTTTAAATAGTCCTCTAACGATGTTATTGCTTCCCATATGGGGTTAACAAAAATGACATCACATATACTGGAGATATGTTTAGTATACAAAGTGTTATTTACGTATGTGTAATTGTGATCTCTGTACTTATTTAAGTTGTTTTAATAACCACTGGTGAGTAAGGCATGTTGAAATTGCTAAAACAGTAACTCGCAGCCACCTGCCAGCTCAGTGATATTATCGCTGTGCAGTTTTCACAAAACACAGCTCGACTGTGCAGCACATCCAACTTCGGCATGCTAATGAAAAAAAACTTCATACAGGTAGCAATGTACTTACAAATTAAGTTTCCCTTTTTCTGTTTAATAATGATTGTAATAACGGTACCTAATGTTTCAACCAATACCTATAATAAGTTTTCAATTCTATTTTCAGCCACCAGGCATGTACAAAATCTTACATTATACAAGTTAGTAAAAGTAACTTCCTAACATGTTGTGAGTGAAGTAGTACCACAAGGGAGCGGAAAATTCGAATTTCCTTTTATCCAAATCCAACATCTAGTCTTTGGGGGGGCTGTTTTTAACGTTAAATATGGCGATGGATGTACCTCCCTCTATCCTGTGGTCTCACTACATGACGTGCATAGGAATTTTTGTGTTCAAATCTTTCATTTTTAAAATGTAATTTTACGCTCACGGTAACATTAATACGTCTTTCCTGCCTTGCCATTTACAAATAATTTTTAGCTGAGTTCTTATTCCTTGTAAAACGGTGCCTCGAATTTAGTATTCCACCTATGACACTGCCCTTATGTATACTCGCGTATGCCACCAATCGCCTATAGGTTGAAGATTGTGCCTGAGCTCTTTGACCCCACCACTTCAACCCTGCCTTGACTTCAACTAACTATCTAACTTACAGCAGCTGGGACGGACTGATATTTCGACCTGGAGGATAGCGTGGCGGGTGCCAGGGGGCCGCACACACCAGTTAAGGTTGTCTGCATTATAGATTCCTTGCGAGCCCCCGGTTTGTACAACAAACCTTAGGTGACCTAATGTCACTGGTCTATATAAGGTTAGCGCACTGTACCTTCCTCCCCCTCAACCAAGACTGTGATTGAGGAGTGATGATATGCGTGCCGGAGTGGAACGAAGATGAAGGCAGCTTTACACTAGGGTCTGGAGGAGCCCCAGGCAGTACTGCACCCAACTGTTCTACAATATCTGGTGAGCATAACTCTGGCTTGGCAGTTAGGTGTCATCCTAGATATCGAGATCTGTTATTTATCTATCTAACTGAATAATATTCTGGCATGGCTAGGGACAGAATCATATAACGTTAATAATTTTGAGAGATTATAGAAGTAAAGTAATTTATGTTTATTGTTCCACAACAAGATAAATGTACTGTTCTATCTGAGTTAAAGGTGGTTGTAATAAATGTGTTTAGTCGAAGAAATCTTATTTATTGAATAGCCATCTGTAGTTACCAACCCCAGTAGGCCCCAATCCTCAGTGATGTGACAAAGTAAAGTGTACGAGTAAGAGAGATATGAGATATTAGGAGATCACGAAAGGGGATTGCTACAACGTGGTTGCAGAATGTCCTGGACATATCACCATACTGTTAGGGTTCCTTCAATCACCGCCAGTAGGGTGTGAGAATCACAGGAAATGGCACCACACACCATGACACCTATCCTTGGGGCGGTATACGACTCTGCAATAAAAGGTGGATTCCATTGCTAGCTGCCTGGAGAAGGTACTGGAGGACACAGGCGCATCCCCTTGCAGTAAAATGTCGTTGAATGGTACGCATCAATGCCCATGGAGTGTTTACAAACTTTTACATGATGAAATGACCCTCCCTGTTGTTGGTCGGTGGGTTCAACCCACGTCTTTTTGACAGGCGTGCTTACCCTCCTTTCCACTGTGCCCAACATCAATTAAAAGTTTAGGCAAAATGGTTTGAGTGGCGAGTAATGAGCCAAAAAGGCGATACTGTGGCTTCTCTCAAACCCATCTAG
Source organism: Dryococelus australis (assembly GCA_029891345.1). Lineage (NCBI taxonomy): Eukaryota > Metazoa > Arthropoda > Insecta > Phasmatodea > Phasmatidae > Dryococelus > Dryococelus australis. The sequence continues at coordinate 261,133,364 of CM057009.1, read as the reverse complement.
GTGGGCAAAGACTTGTTGAATGCAGCATCAAAACATACTGCATGTCCACTGAACTTGGCTCTGTGGCTCCCATTGATCACAAGGCCTTATTTGGTGTATTGCAGCTATGAATGATGGAGGGACATTTATGCCCTCTAGTGGTACAGCCATGCAAGTAACTTGCATTAAACACAAATGGGACACACATCAGGCTATGACAATACTGTGTGGCAACCTTCGTTATACTTGCGCAATTCGTTCATTGTGATCATTTTTTTTGTAAATGAGTGTATTTGTTTATTCAGGATAAATGCCACAGCCCTTAACAGTGGAGTTTCATCTGCTTATTGCTGAAAGGATATTCCTAATTAACTTGTAATTACCTGCAGCCCTCATTAACCCAATAACCTACTATGTCCACAGGTACTTCTCGGCAAGGAATAGGGGAACTGGACATACATGGTCACACAATAATAAAAAATTTTAGCAGCAGGCAACTGCACCTAAAAGGGGGGGGGGGGGGGTCACCGTCGCAACTTGATGGCCAGTGCTGTGGCTATTCTGTCTGTCTTGGTTGGAACACAGCCCTTCAGACACAATGGTCAAGCACGGTACCCGAAAGCTGGCACTAGGTCACACCAAGGTGAATTTTGAGCTACTGTAACCACCCTCAACGATACAGCATGCCCCTCGCAATTCACTGCTGGGTGTTGGAATTGGAGGGTTGGCATGAGTAACTGGGATCCTGGCACAGACAGGCAAAGAATAGACACCAAGCCTAACCATCCACCTCTGTATGTTCCACCACGATTTGCCACAGTGCAGAGGTTTCGGGGATGGCAATGTGCCTACCTGATCCTGATCTTCCATTGGAGGAAAACACTTGTATACTTCTGTGTTACGTTTAAGATATACTTGTAGCACTTTCATACCCCCTACCCCTCCTAATGAATTTCTCGAAGTAAGGGGGAGAAAGGAATTGTAAAGTCACTGCAGTACAAGAAACCTGAGTGTTTACACCCCAAGCACCTCGCCGAGTTTGTGCAGCAGCAACAAGTTAACAAACCCCTTCGATACCAACCTGGGCTTTTACAATCACTCACCAAACACAGTAGTACGGAATCAAGCTCAATGGGAACACAAGAACACATTACCCATAGAGCCACCCATCCTCTGGGGACTGTTCTCCCCATCTATTCAGATACCCAGGATTCATAATCCTTAGATGGGGTCAGAGGCACCTAGCATCCAGTGGTCCAAGTAACTGTCAGAATTTGAGATCCAGAATGACTGTATACGCGAGTAAGTGCAAGGTATTGGTAGTCTATGCCTAAAGATAAGACCAACTCTGTCAGCCATGCCTGGGAAGTCATCAATCATGTAAATGTCTCCTCAATTTTCTGGCTTCCAGTCTAGTTTACAGGACTCTCAAGATGCCTACTGTAAACCTCTGCAAAATGTCAGTTTGAGAAACCAACAAGACATAGCTCCAGAACAGAAGCCAAGACAACCCGATAGACAATTGCTGGGAAAGCCTCCAAATCTTCTATCAAGACCCTCTGCAGGAAGGAGATAACCATCTTAAAAAGAACATTTGATTGACTACAACAAAAAGAAAGCCAGATTACTCTGTTCACTCACCTTTATGGAAAGGTGCAGAAATCACCAGTTTTTTCCCAGTTTTACATAGCTCAACTGAACATAAATATCGCAACAACCCAGAGATTCTACAAACACGGTAACAGAGTCCTTGTACGCGAATGGATTAACCAAACTGGTAGTGACCAGGGAAATTTAGAGCATTCACCTACGCTTATCAAAATCTCTCTACAGAAACTTGTCAAAAACTATTGACAGAATTACAGCTAAACAAACATCCTAAATCCTAGGAAGAGACATCAACAAACCAAGAATTCTCCCTGCTAGACAAGAATTCAGTTATTTCTGGACTCAACAGGAATAAAGTCATCAGCAACCTCTCTACAAGCATTTATATGAGGATAGCACTGCTCTTTTGGTGGAGGGCATGAACTTTGCAGTCAAACCCAAGGTTATACACACAGAGGAATTAGCCTGTGGAGTTAAGCCTGAAATTCTCCAACTAGTTGCAGCTGCTAAAGAGATTTTCTTGGAAACTGTCAAAACCTTACATAAGGCAGAAATGCCTCCTTCCAAGGTAACCAGAGAATAATGACACGCGCTTAAAAAAATAATTGCACAACAAAGACATCTTCATACTAAAAACTGGCTAGGCAATGCCACAATTGTCTGTGTAAAGCAAAGATCACCAACTACTAGCTGACCCAGCATAAAAAGTTGCCAAACAACCACATTAAACAAACTGAAATAAAGATACAGAAATTAATCACCTAGTCTTCAATTCCTGAAAAACGAAGAAACTGCTTACTACCAAAAATACCAGTACTCCATCTTTCCATGGTCTACCAAAGATTCACAAAACCTATGTACCCTTCGACATATCATCAGTGACTCTGGTTCACCAACAAATTCACTGGTTGAATACCTAAACAAAATTCCATACAGTTCATAGAAACACTTAACTTTGTATAGAGAAAGATAGAATCCTAGTCAGTTTCAATGTGGTCTCACTGTTCACCAGAATTCCCGTTCCGGAGAACTTCAAAATTCTTCAAGAGCATCTTGGTTAAGACCCAAAAATGACTAATTCGATAGAACCTTGCATAAACTCCACATTCTTCTCACTGAAATCAATTTCTATCTTCAGACTGAGGGCACACCCATGGGCTCACATTATTTTTTCCACTGCTAGACAACATCTTCATGGTACACTTTCAAGAGAGCGCAGTCCATCTGGCCAATATAAACCTAAATGCTGTTTCAGTATGTGGATAACACATGAATAATTTAGAAAAAATTTCTAGGAAAAACTTAAGCGTACGTGGAACATCTGAACAACTTATACACTAACATAAACTTCACAACTGAATAAGAAAAGAAAGGGAAATTACCATTTCTAGATGTTCTAGAAAGAAATAATCCAGATCCCAGCTGGGAAACAATGTCAACCACAAACCGAACTACAGTGACAGATACCTCAATGCTAATTCCCACAAACCTCCTGCTCAAAAAGAACAGTCATCTCCACCTTGGTCAATTTAGCAAAAAATATAATTTAAAACTCCAAACTCTATGAAGAACTGAATCACCTTACTTTAGCCCTACAATATAATAGCTACAAGGAGAAATATACCCTAAGTCAATTAAAACCACCCAACAACAAAAAAAAAGATCTAAAACCATCTTTCACCTTAAAGGCTTAATATTGTGGAAACATGAACTTCACACAATACAAAAGGCTTTACAAAAACTATAAACCCTTCTATTCTACCTTCTTTCAAAGAAAAAATCCCAGCCTAACACTTGATACGTATTTCGAAAGTACCACACTCCTGTAGTTTAGTATATGCAGGATAAGTTGGCATACAGATAATTACACATATTGTTGTGAACGGAGTATAGGAGAAATATGCCAACACACCACACTGGCCGTATGCGAGCTACACTACAGGTGAGGGGAGCCGAGCGGACAGTGGGTTGTCAATCAACATCAGGAAAGCTGGCAGGAGCGGGCAAGTAATAAATAGGGACGCTGGACGCGTGCCATCCCCCACTTTTCGTCACTCTTGAGCCACTCGTCGGCTTGTGTAAAGCTGAGTAAAGAAGACGATTTCTGAAGTACCATCGACGCGAGGGGCGTCACTGGCCAGCAGTTCATTCCACGTCTGAAGATGTAATCAGACAGCATGACATCTCCACTACTCGTCATCGGACAATGAGAGCGCCGTCAGTTGTTATTGCAGCTGAGGCAAATGACGTGTGCAAAATGCAGTGTGGCGAAATACTTCAGGAGGTGCAGCTTTGCGAGAAATGCGACAATGTGAAAATCATGTGCGTACTGTGCTTCTACTCAGGACACAAGGCACGCCACTACAAACTTTTTCTACACCAGCGCTTTGACTTTCAGACCAATATTGCAGCCTTAATTCAAGTGATTTAAAGACAAATTCAGAACAAGGGATGTCAAACTTTGCTTCAGCAATGAACCCGCCGCAGTTCGTTGACACTCACGCCATTTCCCCTCCCATGGAACATAAGTCAGGAATGGTGATGATGCACTATGTGCACAAAGGCTGAGATGAAACAGGTTCTGACGACAACAGCACAGCAAGATTTGATTCACATGTTGACACCACGAATTCAAGTCAAAATCTATGGTAAGCAATTCAGCGAACTTATAGATACAGGATGTTCATGCAACTGTCTTGTGTCTACATTAATTTCAAAGCAGAAACTCGAACCTATAACAGAAAAAAATCACGCTTGTAGGAGCAACCGAGGAATTAGAAGCACTAAAATTTAAAACAAAAATTAAATTAAGCATTTCATGCCATATCTGCCTACAAGAGTTATTTGTAATTAACAAACTTAAAATGGATATCATTTTAGGAGTAGATTTTATTAAGAAATACAACAAAATTCCATTTTGAAACATAATGTTCTCTTCATTAATGGTAATGACACAGACAAGATTGTTCGAGTTCGAATCTATTCGTCAGTGATAGACAATAACAACACAGGAACAATTCAATATTGTCTTAATAAACTTGAAGCCATAGACTCTGATAAGGAAAAGAAACCTTTACCAAAAATAAATTCTAGATTAGATAGCCAGCAAACACCAAGCTATTACGGAAGTTATTCACGAATTTCCGGACAGATTTGCACATTCCATTTTGGAACTCACTTAAGCCAAGAATTACCATATTAAATTAGACTTAATTTCAGACAAGCCTATCACATAAGTCCTAAATTAGGCATGAGTTATTGGAACCTTCAGATTCCCCATTTTCTGTGCCAAGTCTAGCTATATGAAATAAATCCGGGATGTTAGATTTCTCACAGATTTTTGCAAGCTTAGCCAGTACCTTACTCGTATTCAGTACCCATTGCTGCATACTTAAGACATTTTGAACATTTTACAAAATTCAAAATATATCACTAGTCTTGACATCTTACTCAATTCCTGTATGCAAACAAGAGATCGACATAAACTTGCATTTTCGATAGACGGTGTTGGGCTCCTTACTTATTGATGTATGCCTATGGGGTTGAGCAGTTCTCCCCAACACTTTCAACAGTTTATGGACATCTTATTGGGAGCCTTATGTTGGAATACAACAATTGCTTATATCGACAATATATTCATTATAGGCAATTCCTTTTCCAAGCATATAAATAATATCACGAAAGTATTTAATAGACTAAGTCAATTTAATGTAAAAGTCAACGCAAACAAATGTGTTTTGCGGAGCAAGAAATTAAGATCTTGGGTCACTACATCACACCAGTCGGAATAGCAACTGACCCAGAGAAAGTACGTGCAATTCAACAAATGTCACCACCTAGTAAAATTTTGCAACTCCGTACATTTCCAGGTTTAACGTCGTATTTACACCATTACATATATAACTACGCATCTAAAACAGCACCCTTAATTGATTTAACGATATAACAATTATAAATGGAGCCAAGAACAACAAAAAGTATTCTTTTAGAACAGAAATAGGCTATTCAACAGGCACCAGTCTTACAAAGATTTGACAAAAATAAGACTTCCTTTCTGGCTTGCAACACTTCGCAAACAGCGATAGGTGCGGTACTTTTACAAGAAAACCCACATGACAAGTCGTGTCATATAATAGCATTTGCATCTAAGAAACTTTCCAGTACATAAACACACTGGAGCACGATGGAACGAGAACTTTGTGCTGTGAAATACTTCTGTAATTATTTTAGACAGCATCTGTATGGCCTCCATTTTATTGTAGAGACTGATCATGCTAGTCTTCGATATTTGCGCACTATGGCAGACCATAACTTACGCATACAGAAGATGGCGATAGCGTTAGCAGAGTATGACTTTGAACCACGAATCGTCAAAGAAAAGTTCAACGTGGTAGCAGATGCATTAAGCCGTAATCCTACATACAGTCAGACTACCACAAAAGTCACACACATTCACGATAAGAACTATTGGGTGAAACCGGAATTATTGCATTGTACATCTCTAATTAAGGCAAATGCTGAAGTCTTGTATCAAAATCATTACAAAGATGACAAAGTTAAGAAAAGCATTCATAAACACATTATAAACAATTGGACGGATATCAAACTATACATTAAACTTGAGATGCAAAATAAAGATAAATCAGTTATTAGTAAAACCATTTTGAATGGTGAATATCTTCCCCCATATGCGACTACAAAAAATTATTTCCCATAACTTCCAGGTCAATTTAGAAATAATAATGCAGCATAACTTAAATAAAATATCTGCTACATGTGTCGACCCTTTACTTCACAGTTGGATCATTATCGTTGAGGATAGAAATCAAATTTACTATTTACCAGTGTTTATGCACAAACAGGAATGCATCAGAATTGATGACGAACAACATTTATATTTATTTCCAGTAGATGACACTAGGTCTCCATTTCTAGGCGAGCATGAGAACGACCCGCACATTTTCAAGCTTAAAATAGCCCTTACAGATCCAGATAAGGCAGAACCTAGATACAGGAAACTAGCTAGATGCCGCAGTATTACTGGTAATGGAAAAATTTATCTGAGAATTAGTACTCCAGTAGGTGACAAGAAGTTAATTTTGGTACCCAAATACTATGTTAATGAGATAATCGCAGCACACCATGATGCCACTTTAGGAGGTGGTCATTTTGGTCTATTTATAACATTGCAGAAAATTAAGCATACATACTATTGGGATACTACGCATGCTGATGTTAAAAATTATATTAAGTATAGCCAAATCAGTCAAAAAACGAAAGCACCCAACACGAAGCCTATCGGGAAATCACACCCATTAAACCCCCCCCCCCTTTTTTTTTTATACGTGGAGTTTAGATGCTAAAGGGCCTCTTCCCACTACTCAAAGAGGAAATAAATATATTTAAGTAATAATCGAGTTTTTCAGCCATTATGCAATTGTATTGATGCGCAGACGTGCACAGCCTTTATAAAGGAAGTTATTTTAAAATATGGCTGCCCAAAACAAATTTTAACAGACGGGTACGTCCTTTAATAATGAATTAATAGCGGAACTCTTGAAAAGTTTGAAGATTACAAAATTACAAAACAACTTCGTATAATCCCGCTTGTAATGGGCTTGTAAAAGCTCTTAATAAATAAATTGGGACACAATTAACTGCCTTGACACAGCAAGACCCCACAAATTGTTATTACTATTTGGATTTCATAAAGTTCAACTATAACACATCCGTCAACTCCAGTATGAAATATACACCTTTTTATCTGCTTCATGGTGTCGAAGCGACACAACCATCTCATGTGGTTATGAATCAGTACTCTGAGCGAGGCACGCATGAATCTTTTGGAAGCCCAAGCACAACAGAAAACTAAATTAGACAAATGACACAGTGATTGGATTAAGAACCATGATCACTATAAAGCCCTAAATTACAAATTTTGAGGGCCCTTTCATGTTGTTGATATAATTGGACAGTCAACATTACAGATATAAATCAATAGGACAGGTGTGCCAAAATACGATTGAGTGAATACACAAAATGTTAAGCTGGCACATATCCAATAAACACACAGAGTCACCTATTGAGTGACTCATACATTTGTATTCAACTAAAACATTGCTCGATGCTCACATTGTCAATTTTGTTACAGAATATATGTGTGAAAACGTGTGAGAGGGCCAGTGTACTTGACCATCACCAGTTGGTGTCACTGAGGCACCAGCGCAGGCAGCGTGCCATGCGCCAGCCGGGTGCAGAATGAAGCCACACCTTCTGCCCACAACAAAGGAGGAACGAGCGAGCTGCTGCCAGCCAGCACACAAGGACAGCGTGCGGGGGTGGAGCTATGCTTTCCATTCAACGCCTGTCAGAACTACAGGGCGAGCCATTTTTCTCACACTGGGCTATTTGTTGTTGGCACATAAAGCCAAGACGACGTTTTGTATGCATGCTGGAGTGTACTGGTTGCCACTTGACATTAATTTTTATTATCAAGATAGCATTCCATTGTATTACAGTCTACCCATCCATGATCCAAAGATTCCTTCCTCACTAGATGTAATTTATTGACAAACAAGCACTTATATGTGCTTATCGTAAATTATGCACAAATTTTGACTTGAAGAAATGAGCTGTCAAAGCGACTAGTAACTTACAATACGGAATTGAATATTACAGTACAGGCAATTGATCACATAAAAATGCAGGTTCAAGATAAGATAAACAGTTGTTTAGCTCACATAGTAAATTCAATCTCTACATTACTTAAGGACAAAGTAAAGTTGTGGAAAGCATTCAGTCAATCAAAAAAAATCACCTTTTAACCACAGCAGTTCTACATCTCATTAATAATTGCTACATATATCCAACATTGTCAGTAAATAAACTACCACTGCAAGCAGTCCCTAAGAACTTATTTCAGACCTTAAGCACTTGGAAACTAGTTTAAGTAATCTCCAGTTACAGCTCAGCATATTGACGACAGAGGTTATCAAATATTACACGTAAGAAATTACGGAATGTTCATTTTCCGACACGCAGCTCTTAAACAGTTGCTAGGTGACTGGCGAATATTTAAGGTTTTTAATGATAAAGTATCTCAAGTCAAAGAAATTTCAGCTTCAGCAGAATATTTTGTATATTCCTAAGGAATCAGTCAGTACCGCAGTACATGATTGTGTCAAAGCTGCTATAATGTTGGGGGACTTTACAACTCTTTTATCTAAACGTAAGTATATTTGCTCAGTAGAAAAACGTACTACTTTGACACAAATTCTGTCTCGCTAGTATGTTATAACTCATCCACCCACAGGCATGGAAATTATATCTGTCAATAAGTTACTTAATCAAGTGATTTTCTATAGTTATTTGGGCAATGTAGAACTGCACTTACCTTGTGGATGTCAAGTAAATGCCAATCAGGTAATTCTTATTGAAGCTAGCCACATTTGTGATGGCAGAGCACCCAAAGAACCAGCAGTTCATACTGTTGTGCCCATTCATTGGTTCAAGTTCAATGCTTTTGCGTTAGATCAATTATCTATGACTAATGGCATTCATTATTATAATGTAACAAATGCTCTTGATGAGAATTGGAAAATCAAGCATGCAATACTGCCAGTATTAGTAAGTTTGATTAAACCAGTTTCGGCCATACGTTGCAAACAAGTCAAGTTTTTTATTTTTATAGAACAAGGTATTTACAATTATGTATCAAGTAGTCTTATCATAGTACAACTGATTACATTGGTAGGATTATATGTCAAAATGTTTAGACTGTCTGTTTTAATCCATGAAGTGGTTCAGAACCACTAAGGTATTCTACATTAACGTCAGTGTCACAGTTCACATGACGTAGTCGACGTACATGTTACAACACTACAGGTGTTAGAATATATATGTAAATACTAAGTGTATTATACAGCTAGCATGCAATTCAATAAGTACGCAGTCAAGTTGTTTTGATGTATTGTAAGGAACTACCAGTGGTTCTTCAATTGTTTAAATTATGTGAACTCAAATACAGTACGTTGTGGTATAAAGATATTTCACATCCACTCATTTGGAAAGGTGGATACTCCACGAGGGGTTATGAAAACATAGTGTGATACACCACTGCATGCAGCCATCTTTAATGGCGCCACTAACAAGTGACAGTCTTGAGGTACAACCTACCCTGAGAGCGCAAACCTTTATTTTGTAAAATAGTATTATGTATATAATCTTGTAACAGTATGTGTTACTTATAGAGAATAAATGGCAGTCTCTAAATTAAGTATAATAAACATAGACTGTTCATTCCACAAAGATGACATTCACTTGTCGCAACTAATGCGAGACGTGTTCATGGTTACGCAAGACTTTAGTATGCTGAAAGCATTAGAATCTTTGCTAAATGTATATAAATTTGTATTTATAATGACCACACACATCTAATATATTATAATATTAGCATAGACAGTGCAATGCAGGAGTATATGTAAACAACATCTCAAGTCGTAGATGTTTTTTGTATTTTTTTGTATGTTATTGGTTTCACTATTCTTTTGTATAAATGTCATGTATAACTTAGTATTCCACAATTTTTAACGGGTATGATTTTATTTGCTTAATGCTCAATGAATATCATACTGATAGCGAGCAATTGGGTTAAGTTTTAGGCACACGCCCAAGTGTTATTATGCACAGTGCAGAGCAGTACTTACGTACAAATTTGCTATGGTGATTGCTATTATTTCACATGCAAGTACGTTCGCACAATGTCTAAACAATTAATTCACATATCACAGAATGTAATACACGCCATTACCTTAGCGTTTCAATGTATCTGTTCTTGCAGTGTTTTTTTTACGCATGGCACTATTACGTGTTGGAGTAGGCACAGTTGTACCAACCTCTCCAGTACTGCCGGCAGCTGCAGCAGGCTTGCCACTCTTGTAATCGAAGCACCTCAGAGGCACAATTCAAAGGCCGTAGAGTGTTGTCAACCTTTTCTAACGTAAATAAGTATTGTAAATAATGAGTTAATATAAATATATGTGTCATTACAGACTTTCAAAATAGTTTCAAGTAATCACTTAATGTTCTTTAAACATTTCAATAGTACACATGCAGGCCGGTTGTCAAGAGTCATTTCTCCAGGCACGTCAACCTTACCTTACTTAACCACATTTCCCTGTGTTCAGCACCTAATGATATAAGTCACATGTGCATTGATTAATGGGATTAAATGTGGAGCCGAATACACTCCATCCGGTGCACGACACGAAACAACTCGTCGCACGTGCACGCACCCTGTGTAGATATTTTGTCCAGGCAATTTTGTAAATATCACGTATTACAGGATTAAATACCAAAGCCATTGGCTATTCTGTAATAGCTGTACTAGAGGCAGCCATGCCGTGCTCTTATATAAGGGTGAGTCGTTTAAAAGAGGTCCCATGGTCTGTATTTCCTCATTCCCTCGCTCTGTTACACAAGTCCCCGGGGTCTCTTTTAAAGGACTCATCCTGTATAATGTAGTCACTACACATTTTATATAATAATTATACACTCATACTATTGTAACTTTTCTTTTTAAATTATGTAAAAGCCATTCACATTACGTCATTTATATTTCTTATCTTTGTAAAAAGTATGAAAGTAATCACATGCTCATAGCTAATGTATACTTTAACGGCTAGCAAACCTACAGAGCTATCTTGCACCTAAGCGGAACGCCTTAGTAAAAACTGATAGTGTCGTGTCTTATTGGAAGAGAGCGCTTCCATTCTTCCGCCCAAATGGCGACGTTCACTGCCTCGACCACAACTTTCTGCTTCACGATGCCACGCCTTGCTGGTCCGGCTCAGCCCTTACCCCACAACTTCTACAGCAGCTGTGGACATCTGCATCCAGAGAAAGAGGGTATTGTCGTCAATGGCATATAGGAGAAATATGCCAACACACCACACTGCCCGTATGTGAGCCACACTGCAGATGAGGGGAGCTGAGGGGACAGTGGGGTAGCAACCGACATCAGGAAAGCTGGCCGGAGGGGGCAAGTAATAAATAGGGCCGCTGGTAGCATACCCTACCCCTCTCTTTGGCCCACTCTTCGCCACTCATCGGCTTGTGTAAAGCAGAGTACAGAAGACGACTTCTGAGGTACCATCAACGCGAAGGGCATCGCTGGTCAGCAGTTCATTCCACGTCAAGAGATGTAATCGGACAGCATGACATCTCCACTACTCAACATTGGATGGAGGAGCTTTGTTCGAGCTGAGGTTTAATCAGTGGCAGGTGCTATAGAGTTAGGGTGCAAAGTAGAGTCGTTAGGGAAGCTATACGGTTTTGATAAAGATAAAGTCTGAGAGATAATTGGAGAGATTGCATTATAAATTATAATAAGTAAAGAATCAGAGATTGTATTATATTTGAGTTGTGGATAAATTTAGAAAGAATAAAGAGTATAATTATATTTTGTAATTATTTGTGTTACTGATTACTACTATCTGATACGTCACCCGTAGTATAGTCCTGGTAATACTTTAGCAACAGGAATAGTAAAAATTTGGAGAGTTATGTAAAGGAGTAAAGTAAAAGTGTTGCATATTAGAACTCAGTCAAGGACAAATTTAGTGAGTGGCTAGCCACAAAGACATTGGCGGAATCTCCAGTATCAGTAAGCGCTGAGACTGGCTAGGGCACCAGAACAATATCAAGGAGCATATTCATATTAAACAAGTACACTAAAACCAGAGAGCAACAGCAGTAGAGCATTCATACACAACAAGACATGGAGTAGAGATCAGTCAGTTTGAAATCATCACCTAAACCAGTAACTACAGGATAAGAACAGTTCAAGAGGCTACAGAAATAATAAACACCTTGGAAATGTGATGGATACAAGTTAAATAAAACCTGGGAACCACTTTTCCAAAAATCTGGGAAAAATATCTGCTAAATCACAACTGAAAGTCCATCTAATCATTACTGGTTATTATTTCGACTAATCAGACGAGGTTGACAGTGATTAACAGCCACAGGAGTCAATCAGGAGTTTCTACTCCTCTCATTGACCACATGGACAATCACAGGTAAGGCTCTCTGAGGTTTACCACATAAATTACTCCTATAGTTTCTGACTTTCACAGCCATATTCTTTCACAAGTATTATTGTAGATGAAGACTTGACATGAGAGGATGTTTAGTACCACCTGGGGTGCAGCACCCCTGCAGCCTAGCATGACGCCAGCTAACATAGTGCCGTGGAATACTGTCAGCTGGTGGACCACAATTATAAAACTGTGATAGCTGAACACCTGTAGGATTTTACATTTGATATCCAAACAAGTTACAGATACAACACAGCAAACGGATACAGAATATGCATCCATAAAGTACAACAGAGAAGGGGACAATGTCATGGATGAAGGGTGACAAGCACAGTCCACAAGCAAACTGACACAATAGAAAGATGGCTATATGGTTGTCACAGGGCACAAGGCTGAAAAGTCAAAGCCACCCTTCTGCCTACTCCAGTGGGCAGTAAAAATAAACTTTCAAACCTGCCTCAGGAGGCACAAACAAGCACTGACATACCAACGTGAGCACCGTGAAACAAAAGTATGCTAATCTTAGTAAAAAGACACGAGAAAATTCAGTGTCATTGCTAGCATTTTTCAGGTGCAGAGATTTAAGTACACAATATTGTGTTACCAAGAACTGCATCTCATATTCAACACTCATGCAGACTACGACAAAGCGACGGGGTGGCTACAGGCACAGGAGATACCCAATTCCACTAATGCACACACATAAGTTCTACATAAAGGCTGTAATTAAAGGCCTCTATGAATACATATGATGTCCTCTGTGAAGCTGATATACGTTAACTACACTGGTTAACCCTAGATTTGACCAAGGCAGGTAACAATCGTGTTACATAGGGCACCAGATAAGTGTACTAATTACACACTACTTCACTTCATAAATGCTATGAAATGACCTCACAAAATAAGTAAAAATGCTGGACTGTAACTTGGCCAACTCAAACAGAAACACTGTGGTCTGTCACCAGCCAAATGATTTAAACCCAGTCTATATGGCTGCAAACTAGATTTGTAAACCCACACAAAAAAGTTACTGGAACCTTGGGTCACATACAAGAGATTGGTGACAACTTCCAGTTTTGTTTTAAGGCCCCTGAAAATGACTCAAGGTACAGTGAAACATAATTTAGAGAAACCAGCGAGACAATTGTAGTGAGGGCCGGCAATCTTCCATTATAATACAAAATAAAAAATATTTTCAGTTATGTCCAAATTATATTAAAAATTATAGGAAAAAACATTAATCTCACCTCTTTTCCATCAGGTGAGTGAAACACACCCTTGTACACCGAGCCAAATTCACCTTCACCAATAACTTCGTCAAGTGATACACGGTCTGCAGGAATATAATCTAAAACAGAAAATTATCAAAACCATGAATAATTAACAAAACGTAAAAAAAAATACTGCTTACCTGCATCAATATATACATAAAGGCGATGACAAAAAGAATGAAAAATAATTATGCTTTCTATTATAAACAATAAATCTTAATTAAAGAAACTTTCCTGTGCTGTAATGGAGTTGAGATAGAGGAATGGTTTTGCATTGAAGTCCCTTATGTTGCAGTGGGATGCCTGTGAGTGGGCAAACCCCCCGTCATGAGTGTTTGGCAAGGTGTAGTGTTATCAGGACTCGGATTATGTTTGCACGCTAAACTCCTATATGCGGGGTAAGTTCGTGAGCTTGCCAAGTATTCGTGTAATTGTAGATGGCATGGCGAGCGAATAGAATGCGATTGGGTGGTAAAGACCGCGCTGATGGAGTATAGGGGAAGCACGGGTCTAGCTCCTGGGAGGAGGTAGGCTTGAGTAGGGATGGGCGGCCGCTATATATAGAGGGGCGCTAGCCATAGTCTGGGAATTCGTCACCCGCCAGTGAGCAGGGTTCCTTGGGTCTGCGTAGTTATCCCCCCATGGAACAGGTTGCTGATTCGCAGATCCCAACAAAATAAGTAAATGGATGTCGGGATGCTGGTAGAGGTCGATCCGATAGACAGTAGGATAAGGAACTTTGAAAATTAACCAGGTCGTCAGGGTTGGACTTAGACGAACGACTGGGAGAATTCATCCTTAGTGGAAGATAGCAGAGTTCCTAGTATCAGGACTTAGAATATCATCGCCGTATTGTTTCTGGGACTATGTTTGTGAAAAAGCCACTACGAGTAGGGACATAGTTTATGCCAGAGGGGACCCGAATGCCACAGTGAATAATTATGGAGGTTTTCGGAACTTTGACTTTTCGGTGCATGGCGTTAATGGACTTAGTCATTCCCTGCGTCTGGAAGGAAATTTAATGTGTTTATGGATTTTCTTAGGCGGAGTTGGGGCAGGGGAACTTATGTGTGAGAGACAACATTACCTAAGTTGGCAGTCTTTACGGCATTTGGCGAGGAAATGCGAGATGGAGTTTTGAAGCTTGGTCCCGTGGTGCGGCAAGTGGGTGTTTGTGAACTCATAGTCACGGACGGGCCCAGAATGCGTGTGAGGCGCTTGTAAAATTTGAGTTCCCTAATAGGCCACTGACAGTGTTAAGGGAGGAGTTTCCTCACGTGAGAATTGTTGGAAACTCTGGAGACATTCGAGTCAAGAAGCGATCCAGCAAGTTGAGGTTGGGGAGACTGCTACGAGGGAGCGATAAAAGATCGAATCGTTGGAGACCTGGACATATTGGTTATATGGGATGTTGTGAGAAAGGGAAGCTTAAGGGTGGGTTTTGGATATGTGTGTGGTGGTGGTGTATTTAGGTAAAGGAGAGGGAAGTACAGCCCGTTTGTGGGTAAGTGTGGGGACAATATCCTCAGTCCTACTCCTTGGCCAGTGGTGTGTGTGGAGAGAGTGATTGAAAGTCAGCTCAGGGTAACCTCGGCTACCGATGAGGACAATATCCTCACCCTGAGTTGGCAGAGTGGAGATGAGAGTGTGGAGGCCCAGTACCAGCCATAACCGGTGGGAAGAGTATTCCTGAGTACTGGAGCTTAATGGTGACCTGTATGAAAGCTCAGATGTGGAGTACGACTGTGAGGGTGGTTTTCGTTAATAGAGTTTGTTCAGGCTTACAAAGTGGGAAATGTTTAGTAAGAGTGAACCCTTGCTAAGAGTCAGACCTCAGTGAATTCCAGTCTGTGTTTTGTAAGGGAAAAGTTGTTACAAAGATTGTAAGTTTGGTGAAAAGATGGTAGAAAACCCCTTTGTGCTGTTTGTTAGTTTTAATGTGGTTTTATCCAGAATGTAAATTACGTAAGAAGCCCTGGGCTTAGTGTTGAGCATAAGAAGCGAAATGTTAAATGGCTATTGTAGCCTTTGTTTTCAAAGTGAAATATATGAGAATTTTTAAGGTGGTTTTTTGGGGTCCACAGCCATTTTTAAGTGGGCAATATAGGAGCCCTATTTTACTTGGGTGTTTAATGTTTCAGTGCATCTTTTAAGATTCACAAAGGGCAAGTTGGAGTTATGCCCAGATATAGAGTGGATTCTATTGTGTATTTCAAGTTTTTGTAAAGGAAAGTTACAGTTGTTGTCATGTGTGAACTTTGGATCTTTAGTAAATTCTGAAAAAGAAAGCAAAAGGTTTCTGTACCTATGTTTTTGCTGTAGTGTAGTTACCTTCTCCTGAAGCTATATGATATTTTGGAGTGGACGCAGCACGATCTGGTGAATTACACAATACTTATATCTGGACATTTTTTAAGATTTTGTGATTTTTCTGTTGAAACTTAAGGTGACCCTATCCCCATCCTATCTTGTGAATAAAATGAGGTTAGGGCGTGAGAGTTGGGATAGTAGTTGACCCACATGAGTTGAGGCAAAGGCGGACTAAGTGCATGAATGCACTTGCACATGAAAAATAAACACAAAGAAAAATAAACACACAGCCTACATAAAATAACATAAAACACATTGATGCACAAACAACAATTTTGGCTGTTTAGTTGATGT
The DNA here is from genome assembly GCA_029891345.1 of Dryococelus australis. NCBI lineage: Eukaryota > Metazoa > Arthropoda > Insecta > Phasmatodea > Phasmatidae > Dryococelus > Dryococelus australis. The sequence continues at coordinate 261,116,746 of CM057009.1, read as the reverse complement.
TCTAAGCTCTTCTCAATTAAAATTCATACGTGAAACATGGAGTTTATTGGAATTTCATTTATTTGTCCAAAAGTGACTCCCTGTATCTGGCCTGGTGGTGGCTCATTTTGATGAATTGTTATGTATTCTGCAATAATCTGCGAGATGACAGAGTCAGCAAATGTTACCAAGCAGTGTGAAATGCTGGCTTAAAGAGTAATCCTGATCCCCACTAAAGATTATGGCATTCCGGCCAGCCTATTTATATGATCCATGAAGGTGATACAACAACTTTTTAGCAATGAACACTTGACCTTAGGAAACAAACAGCAGCTTCCTTCCATGTAATCAGGTCATAAAAGTTGGGGGCTATTGGCGTGAGAGTAGGAGTTACAACTAAAAAAAAAGCAATTTGTGCTCCATTTTGGATTTTCGAATGAAAAGCTAGTAAAATTACATTTTCTCCTGATCGCAAAAGTTGAACCATCGTCAGCGCAAACAAGCTGTACTTCCAGACCCTGGAATAGGGTTACCAGATGTGTGTTACTAAAAAAGGGGACATATTCGAGTAATGGGTATTAAAAAAGAGGAAACATGCATTAAAAAGACACAAAGAAATCAGGCACACAATTTTATGATGGATATATACAAAAACAGTATATTATGTAGCAGGACATTCAAAATATATTAAATACAAATTTGTACCCAAAAATTTATTCTCTTAAGTAATAAAAAATAATTTCTTGCAACTAGATAAAGTGGTAATCATGTTCATTCTGAATATGAAAGTAAGTTTAATTTAGTTTGTAGGCACTACAGAATATTTTGCAAACAAATCATATAGAAGTATTCACATAAAACACATTTTTACAAAATCACTGGAAACTGTTATTTTAATTGATACAGTTCAGGTTCAGATACATTTTGATCATATTTCATAGAGAATTTTATCTGTTCTAACAGGTTTCTATTTCCTAGCAAATAATTATGAACTTATGAATAGATAGGCACTTCTTAACTGGAAAAGAGGAAATTCCAATTTTTTTTTGTAAAATCTGTCTGGACAGTTTGCAAGGCCTTAAAAAAGAGGACATGTCTGGGTACAAGAGGACATCTGGTAACCCTATCCTGGAATGAACACGTCTTTATTACAATAAGAAAGCAGCAAGTTTTGAAGCAGGTATTGGTGCATGTGTTCTTTGCCTTTGGTATGATTGCTCTGACTCAGAATTAAAAAATTTGCATGCGCCCTGGCCCATTTCTGCTACCCGCATGAATTCTCCTTTTGCTACTTGCTGCTAGTCATTAAGGTAACTAGAATTGGAAGGGCATAAGAAAACAGAAATCCATGTGAATATATGAAAGATCACTGGAGTCATATAACCACACTGAATATATTAAAGAAGTTTCACTGTAATTCTAAAACCTCGAGGGACCTGAAATTCTGCAGTTGAAATAATGAGGTTTTGTATTAACAGGCGTTTGTAATAATTAAAGAAATCTAAAATAATTAAAACGTCAACTCTGAATCAATGTATAGGGAAATAACACATTTTCATCAACATTGTGACATTTCTACCAATGGACTTGACGGGACGGGGGGGGGGGGGGGGGGGGGGGGACGAGTACGCTTATAATTGCGTGTACAGTTTGTCCCTCTGTCTCAGCCCATTCTTTATGCAACCACGTTTTCACCCATCTGCCATGGAAAAGTATTGATCGGAAGACGTGTGTTGGAATAAAATACAGAAAAATGGACAATTATGCTAAAAAACTTACTTTTAACACCCAAACACACTTACGTTTGTATTGAAGGAAGACCACGTTTGTTGATTTACGACTCGTAGTAGTGTAAATACCGCACAAATTTTGTTTCTTGGTTGGACTGGCACTGGACGCGTCACAGTCCCCAAAAGTCAGCTGTCATAATGGTGAGCGCTGTTCATCTGGCTGGAGTTGATGCCTGCCACCACTAGAGTTCAGCAGTGTTCCTTTTTCATTGCGCAACGGAAGGACGGGCCAAGCCCGTGCACTTATGAATGGCTAATTTCAAATGTATTGGAGATGACGTCACAGATAATGCACTGGACTTTTATTTACTGTTTGTGAATTATTGTAACTCTGATAGGACGTAATTGAGAAAATGATTTTTTCGACAGTGGCAAGCTATTGGTGGATGATTGTGGCTACCCCCACAGCGAGGCAATGCTCGATTTTTGTAAATAATCAACGGAAAAACCTGGCATCGGGGTCAGGTACTTGGCTGCGAGGGAAGTATTCCCAGATAACAGGTCAGGTATTTCGGTTTGATCACTGGTTAAATAAAAATGTAAAGTCATTAAGGAGAAGCAGGAAAATCATTTTTATTTTACAGTCAGAATATTTTTGGCTAACATGAGCAGTATAAGTATTGCTGCACAACACAATAAGGAATCACTTCCTATTTTCTAATAAGATATATTAGTAAATATGAGAGGATGAACCTTGAATTTTTCTTGTCAAAAATTATTTAAATTTTCCTGAAAATGATACTCTGTATGTTGTCAGTTCTCTACCATTTTTGGGCTGATTGAATAGCTTCATTCACGGTCTTGTTTCGCCCAGTGTTTTGGAAATGGGCTGTTCTGGAAGATTAAATGGCCTCTGCCAGGGCTTAGAAGCCAGAGATTTTTTTCTCAGTTTTAATTTGAAAATAATGGTGCAATTACATTTTTGAATAAATTTTTACGTTTGTTGTACAAAGCCAAATATAATATTTTAAGTGGCTGTCAATGTCATGGCTAGGGAAAGTTATGGATGAAACTAAAAATTGAGTCATATTTTAACTATTTTAATAATTTTTGTGAATTCTAATTTTGAAATCCTTGTAAGCTCAACACTTGGGTTGTACTATAGGGGTAATCTTAGTGAATGTTTTAATCCATTTTGGTGAGAAAAACCAAAGAATATATATATATATATATATATATATATGTTTGAAAGAGTCCTTGTGGGAAAATAATTTTTTGTAGACATATAAAATTTGTAAATTGAATATTTTTACGACCATCTTGGGTCTTTGTAATGTTTCTCCAAAGAAGAAAAATAATTATGCTATATTAAAAAATCAATATGAAAACATTCAAGTTTCAATTTGGTAGTGTAGTTTTAAGCTTACGCAATTTCATGCAGATTTGGTAGTATATTTTCTGCTTCATTGACCACTTTCATGCATACTCTATGCCTCTTTCCTTATATCACCTTGTTTTTAAACACTTGGTTTTTAAGTATACTTGAAAATTGTATATTTGAGGTGTCCTGGGTTCTCTGGGCCTCGCCGTGCTCTTGGATGTACAGGCTAGTGCCGCTATCTTCAACTGGCTTAACCTTAAGGTTTTTTAAGTAAGCCTTATGATGTACCAGCGAAAGAGCGGAAGGAAATTTAAATTAAAACAAATACTGAAACGATTGGAGGCAGAAATAACTTACCTCCCCCAATTAAAAAAGAAAAATTTTTGCAGTACAAAACAACAGCAAAAATTCAATCCAATCAAGAACATACCAGCCAATCATAAGCACTCATAGCTGCACAGTCAATAAAATGACAGCTTGACTGTCATTGGCTGCAGCAGAAAAACAGCCTAAAACTATATAAACCCATGTTTTTTTCAGTCTCATCAGTCGCACTTGTGTTCTTGGACCCTGTGTGTCTATGCCTGAAGACTGGAACAGATAGCAAATTTCAAAACGTCACTTACTGTCTGTTCTGGAAAACCACTGTGTTTGTGCGAGTTTCTTCATTGTGTTTGTTTTATTTGTTTAAGTAGATAACTAGCCTGTGTCGTCTTTGGTGTGTTGTCTGTTGGTAATACATAGTTTGTTCATATATAGTATATTAGTTTTCTGTATTTAGCGTACTGTCCTGTTTGTTTGACACGATTCCTTGATGGAATTTTCTGGCTTTGGGCATATAGATTCTTGACTACAGCATATCTGGCTCCACTTCGTCATGTCTGGTAAAACTACTGTGTTTGGGTTAGTTTTCTTTGTTGTATTGTCCTATTTTGTTCCAACTTATTATGTCAGTGATGTCTTAATTTTTTCCAGCAGGTTTCTAGCCAGTGTTATACTCTATGTGTTATCTGTGGGTTGTGTATATTTACAAACATTTTTTGTAATGAGTTACTGTTCTGTTTCTTGATTCTATTTTCTCTTGGAATTTTCCAATGTTGTATACACATATAAATTTTCTCATCCATAGACTACTTATAATCAATAATTTAAAAAACAATCGTATCAAATTCTGGAATTACGTCAAAATAATGAAAAAAGGTTACAGAGAAAAAATAAATTTATCATCCAATAGTAATGTAGTCCAAGAACCAGTACTGTTTGCTAACATGTTTGCCAAGCATTTTACAGAAGTCTATGTACAGCAAACTCATAAACAGTAGTATACAACATAATTATTTTAGTAACAACTCACATCTATCTACCCTTACAATAACATAAAGGTTGGTTTTTTGGGCAATCAAAAAGCTTAAAGGTAGTAAGGCCACTGGTATTGATAATATTCCTAATTTTTTAACTAAGGGATGTGCTAAAGTTTAGATTCCATTATTAACCAATATTTTTAATTATAGTCTTTTTATAAATAAATAAATAAATAAATAAATATATATATATATATATATATATATATATATATATATATATATATATATATATATATATATATATATATATATATATATATATATATATATATATATATATATATATCCTAGCCTATGGAAAGAAGCAATATTAGTACCTATTCACAAAAAATGGAATAAACATGACAGAAAAAATTATAGAACTTTTTCGTTATTATGTAGCTTCTCTAAGATATTTGACAAAATGATACGTAGACATCTTAATTTTAAAACAAAAAAACTTAATTACAAATAGCCAACATGGATTCCTATCAGGAAAAACCACAACTACTCATCATTTTAATTTTGTAAACAATTTTTATGGAAATGTAACAACCAGAAAACTAATTGATGCTGTATATTTTGACTTTCAAAAAGCCTTCGAAACCAGTCAACATACTGTGATATTGGGAGAATTACAAGTTATAGGATTAGACAACTCATATGATCAATGGTTTTCTATTTACTTTTGTGATAGAAAAGTTGAAGTAAAAATTGAAAATTCATTCTCTTTTCCCTATCATGTCTGTTGTGGTGTCCCACACGGTGGTACATTATCACCTTTAATTTTAATATTTTTTTATAAATGATATAGTAAGTGTGATAGATCATACTCAAGTGATTCTGTCTGCTGATGATATTAAGATCTATAAAAATATTACTGATTCTAATGACTGTGTCGGTCTACCAGATGACATTAACGCTAATTTCAATTGGTGCATGGTAAATGCAACGTCTTTATAAATTTTATTAAAATAGTATGTAAAGTAATCCCTCGCCCCCCGTGGTATCTTGAAAAATGGTTTCAGTTATATGCAGATTTGTTTTTTAGACCTTTTCTCAGACTGCGGTAAAGTTTCTATTATCCACGGTTTTCAGTCTATGGAAAATTAGCCATTACTGAAGTTAGTGGTCGCGCATTTCTCAAGCTGCCATCATAGACTTTAAAATTTAAAGTCCTGAGCCTTATGAAGCAATAAATTACTTTTTACTTCCGTCATCCCTCCTCTTTTGTTGTAAAAAAAAAAAGTGGCACATTACAGACTATTTTCTTAAGCAGTATATGTATGACAACTTCAAATTAAATTCAATGTCCTTTATAAAAAATTTTTTTTAATTTATGTACACCCATGCCTACATAAGGTGCTAATTTTTTATGGCGAGCATTCTTTTTTCAATGTCAATTTTATGTGTAAAGCGCAAATAAAATGTGTTCTTTATTACCACATTTTGGCAAGTATGGCCATGTGCGTGTATAGGCCACATCAGAAGTTTTTGATGAAAAATTCTGGATACTTAATATTTCAAGTAGACCACACTAAATTTTTGTATTCCCGTAAACGTTGCCGGTCCTCAGCATGCCAGTGCAGAGGCCCACATACGGCCTAAATTTTTTATAAATTCAACACATTGACGGGAATCACTTCTATCAGCATGTTTTTCCAACATCAGGCCATTGTTATGAAGTGAATCGGTCCTGTAACGATGGCATTGACGGGCCACCACTCGCCAGAGTAATCTTGGAGCAACCGATCGACAGCTGAGGAAGGGAGGTGCCAAAGAGACAAGGCCTCCCACTCCCAACCAAGACTTTGCCGTCCTAACTGGCCAGTCAACCAATGCGTGACCTTACCACGCAGCACACCAGCCATGCCTATCGGCCCTGGTATGAGCAATAGCTGAGCCACACTCAGGCAGCCCTGACACGAGCATCACCACCTACTTCAGCCCAGCCCAAGGATCTATGCACAAGCAACAGCAGCAAGCCGCCGCACCCGGCCACGCTTCAGAGGATCTAGGTGCTCGCCCTGATACGTGCACACGGCAATGTTTTCGCTGCTAGCTCCGGCACACGAGTGATTTAATTTAAAAAATGTATTTTCATATCTATCATCAATAAATAAAGAACTGTGTTTTGCTTCAAATGTAAGGTATCTCCAACAATGTGTTTAGTTACTGTTTTGTGCATAAAAATCCAATTTTCTAGTAATGAAACGCCAAATAGTTGGCCGACTTAACCTATACACTTTTCCCCATAAAAGCTTGGATTCTTCTACCGCAGTCGGAAAACCACAGTGTTTTGAAAAATGTATCCCCCACGGTTGGCAAGGGATTACTGTATATAATTTACTAGAAAAACCAATCCTTTTAAATACAAATATATTGTAAATAACCGTATAATTAAAAAAGTTGATTATATACATGATGTAGGTGTCATTTTAGATTCAAAATTATAGTTTCATTATCATGTCGGCAATTTAATTAGTAATATTAGTTGTACTTTAGGTTTAATCAAATTTATTACTTATTCTGCTTCTTCATCATATTATGGTCGCCCCGGGAGTCAACGACGTGCCATGCTGACCCAAGAGCAGAGAGTGCAGCCGGTACACGGTGATGTGATCATGAAGGGACAGTGGGGTGGCAGGAAGAGAGAGAGAAAATCCGGTCAGGGAAGGTAATCATATATAAGGCAGCCTGAGGCGCTACCGCCACCCCCTTCTACTCGACTCTCATGCGCAAATACTTCAAGACTGCACAATGTCGTGAGACCATGTCCCAGCCAGAGGGACACCATCCAATCATCCATACACCATGACACCAGTGTCGGAGGAGCTTCTGCCCGTGTGCCGAGAACGTTGATTCTCAGTGGTAAGGTGGATAACTTCTGGGTGTAGGATAGTCTCGGGTTAGGAAGCGACCAGGCCGCGTATCAATATAATTGAGTAACATACTTAATTAGCAGATCAAATTAACTACCGGATTGTCTTTGCTTGATGTCATAATGGTACTAATTCAATGGTAGAGGTGAAGCATTAAGATTACATTGAAGTTGTTGTAATAACGAGAGTTTAATAAAAGCTTGTAGTATTTTATAACATCAGAGTATCTCTATTCTCTACCTCTAAGCTATCGCTAAACCCCCTTTAAGTTAACGATAAGCCTAGTCTTCAACAATAGGTAGACTCGTTGACAGGTTTAAACACCTGGGAACCGAGTGTTAAAACAACCAGATTCATTATTGTGTTGTACTATTCCTTAGTTAGATCTAGATTAGACTATTGTTATGTTGTTTGGAATTTCATAACTATTACTGATTCTAATATATTAGAAAATATCCACAGAAATATCTTTAAACTTGTTTTTTCTATATTCCCAAATAGCCAAAATTTTAATTAAGATACATAACTGACTGGATTTAATACTCAAACACTTGAAGTTTGTTGAGTTCTTAATGATGCGTTATTTTTTGTTAATGCTTTTTTGTCCTATTTTAATTGTGTAACTTTTAACAAACTTGTAGGGCTAAAGATTCCAAGCTATAGTCAAAGAATAACACACACTTTTGGAGCTCTTACATTTAGTTAAGATCTTGTAAACAGATGTGTGTTCAATTATAATAAATATTTTTGTAAATTTGATCCTTTTATGGGCAAAAAATTACCTTTCTTAAATTGTGTAAACATTATAATAGTCAGTAGGCATGTAAAAAAAAAAAATCTACATATTTATGTTTAAATTTATTCTGGTTTTATAATGTGTTCTGGATTCATCTGTTATGTATATAATTTATCCTTTTATAATTACAGAGATATACAATAATTAATATATAATTTTAAATATTTTCTTGTTTCTGTGGTCAATCAATAGATTATTTTGTATGCTTGCTTATGTACACTATGTCTATTTGCTTGTATTTTCTAGCTCTGTCTGCGTTTTATATATTTGTTTGTGTTTGATGTTCTGTAATTGCCTTAATGTATCGTAATTGTTTTAATGTACTGTTATTGTCTTTTGTGTATATTATTGTCCTTTGTCTTATTGATGTATGGGTCACCCAGAAAAAGGTTGTAACTGTTGGGTGGCACATTAAGCTTATAAATAAATAAATTAATATATATCAATAATTATTATCACTGTATTTTATAAGGAAAATTGCACAAAAATATTAATTTTACAGTGAAATTTGCCTTCATGAACCTAACAATATAGTGTAAACATTTTTAAACACAGCTTTGGCCACAATAATTTAATATTAACTCATCAAAAAATGGAGTGCAAATACTACTCCGAAAATAAAATTGGGAAAAAAATGTGTAAAATTTTTTAAGGTGTCATGTGCCTTTACTGAATACATATGATGCATATAATACATAGATCCAAAAATTTCACCCATGACTACTTATAAAATAATTTTAGAGTAAACCATTTAACCTGTTGACATTTATGTTGTTCAACTACCTATGAAAATACAACCGTTTTCAACTACACAAAGCAGTGCACTACAGAAATGATAATAGTTTATTCACATCAAAATGAATGATGAATACCACCTAACATCTAAAAATTATTTAAATATTTATCACAGATTTCTTTATTGATTAACAATTCCCATAATTAAAAATGCAATGCAGTTTTCTTAACTAATTGTCTGTGACCTTTTATACATTTTTCAAGTGTTCTGTAATTTCTCTGTTCAATAGAATTCTTAAGACTTTTCCAGGTATTCCTTGTTTTCCAGGAGAGTGGCCATACTGCAATGAGATGCAATCTCATTAGTGATGGTCATGTCAAAGGAGGAGCTTTGTGTAAACTGTGCAATGCAGGACATAGATACACTTTCAACTGCCAATTATACACACGACAAAAGGGATTTTTCCTGGAAAATCAATTAAACTTTTATTGATGCAATTACAATAATTTCCATATATAATACTGCCATGCAAAATATTATTCCAGTGCGCACTGTATGTTATTATTTATCACACTTTCAAAACTTAAAATTTTCAAACTTTTTGTAAACAATCAAAATGGTTTGCTTTGGCTAATGTACGTGTGATGTAGTTGTACATGTTTTGGTCTCACCATCATAATGTCAGCATGTGTGCAAAAGTATTTTCAGCCGGTAACCGTGGATTACAGAACTTTGAAAAAGGAATGGAATTGTTTTTGGAAACATATGTTTCTTGCGAAATTCAATGATACTTTCAACATGATTTTGCTTCAATTGTCGCCGCCTTCATCAATGTTTGAAATGTAGTTGGTGTTTCGAAACACCATTTTAGTACAGCAAAATGCAATGAATTTACACTTATAGATAAATATTTTATTCAAGAAATTTACTCTCACAAATAACCACTATATTTCAGATTCTGTTGTTATACCTAATTTACATATTTTCCTGCAAACCAAAACCTCACAATTCTCAAAAATGTGAAGCCTTTTGTGGGAACATTTGACTAACATTCTGTTTCCATACATATATTAATTAGTAATGTCATTTTTGAATTCCAGTTTTTTAAATTAGTCCTATAAACAAAAAAAAAGATAAAGCCTCTACAGATCAAATTAGCATGAATGACACAAGTTTTATTAAAGAAATACTAAACATAGGCCTATATAACAAGCACAAACAGAAGCATATAAGTTCATAATTATTACACAATTTTAACGATAAAATTATTAGTATTTATATATGACAAAGGACATTTTCGGATATACCTGTCTTACAGTATAAGCCACATAAGTTTTTATGAAACACAAAGACAATTTCTTGTTGGCCGTACAGGCACCACATTTAAAATAAACATAACCATGTTATGGATTAGGCCAGACCAATTGTGGTAAGAAAACACATTTATATAATACTGAAATGATTTTCAGGCACAAAACATTTACTTTTGTCGCAAATTGTGTAGTGCTTTATGGTTCTCAACTACGTTTATGCATGTTTCATGTTTGGTTTTTTCACTTAAACTATTCGTAGGTGTCTTATCAAGAGTACAGTTTGTTGTATTTTCGCTTAGTGGAAATATGTAACACTTGCTGGTGTTCAATGACACAACAATAACATTAATACCCACCAAAACAACAAAATATAATAAAAATTCCAAATGCACACATTACCTGCTAAGGCATTTGCACTTAAAGAATGAAATCCAAAACGTACACTGACGTTACACACACATAAACATGGCTGCGTCCAATTTTCCTGTGAAAAATCGTAGTCTGTTATAGAATGTGTTATTCTTGAGTTATATGCACATATTTAAAGAAGTCATTACAGCGCGAGTCTCAAAATTTATCATACTATCAAGTGGTAGGCAGAAAAAAAAGGAGGAAAATTCCTACTGCGTCATGGAGAGCCTTGCCACCCTCCAAACTAATACCACCCGCATTTGCACTACTGAATGCAAATTCAAGGTACTGTCACAATCCTTGCTAGATTTTTCCTATTTGTATTTTAAATTATTTGTATTTTCTATAATAAAGGTTAGTAAATTTGGTGGTGAGAAGTTGAGTAAATATTTATTTCTGCTCAAGTGGGAAACTTTTTCAGTAACTTTGTCAATTGCCAGAACTTTCTGGTACACAAAACAATACATAAACCCATTTAACTAAAATTTATCAATCAGCTTTTCGGCCTTTCTAACCATGTTTTTTAGCACCTGGTTATGAGTAGTTATACCATAGTGTCGAACCTGCCAGATGCTTACCTACCACTGGCAAAGGAACTGCAGTTATGTAACATGTCAGGAAAGAGGGAATGAGAGGGGTTGAGAGGTGTGCAGAGCAGGACACCTCCCCCATGCTAACAACTAACATGTTTAAGCCACTGGAAATGCACCAGCTAAAAGTTAACAAAGAGGGAATTTCTCTGCAACCTCCTTCCAGCAATCATATAAGCAACTACAGCCATAGCACTACAACTGATGGCGGCTGTGATGTAGGTGGTATCTCAAGGCAGTGGTCCCTCCTGTTCCAGTCCCCCCCCCCCCTCTCTGAATGAGGGGGGTGGTGGGATTTGCAATAAAGTGATCTACTAAATGGCATTTACAAAGAAGTACGCCAGTTAAGTTGTGGTTTAGATAGTATGATTTTATTCACTGTAAAACACACACACTCTTGGAGTGTGTACCCAGAAAGTTGGGGCCTTAAGGGCGAAAGCAAATACCAACGTTAAACACACTGACGATCCTGAGAGTTAAGGACATTAGGCATCTGGACACAGTACTCAAGACGTTCCTTTAGTGATGAACACCGGCACTTATCTGTTTGTGGCTCCTGCTGGGGTTGTTCCAGCAGCAGGTTGAGGTCAGGTCAACTGGGTGGTCCTTCATGGGCTCTCAGCTGGGTCTCGTCGACATGGTGGTCTCTGCTGGTGGCTTCCTTTGGGGCTGGATGTCTTTGGCGACATGGTGGTCTCTGCTGGCGGCTTCCTTCGAGACTGGAGTAAGGGCTCCACTAGGCAACCTCTCCCTTGAGTTCACCGGCAAAAACTGGTGTTTGGACGATGCATCGCCACATATATCTTTGCATTGAGCAACCCCTTTCTTACTCCACTGCTGCGTGGCCATGTATGCTCGCTGTCAGGCTGGCCGACCTCACAGCAATGCGCCTTTCAGGGCAACTACATTGCGGCGGGTTACATTGCCGCCCTCTCGGGCACAGAACACACGTACGTGTGCTATTCTATCAGGAGTGCTGATTTACAATGTTGGGGTGTGACAGCGGAGCTTTAGAATATAAGCAGATTGAGGCACATGTTAATATAATTAATAATCTGAGCACATTCCAGCATTACAGTTTTAAATGTTTATATATCTGTGTGTGCCAAACATTAGGCAAATGACTGTAAATACCATATTTATCTATTGTAAATATGTTCCTGTAGACGACAAAATCCTTTCCATGGATACACGGTGTATGAAAGTTGTTTTTCTGGCATGTTTTCTACCACATGTTGGGGAACAGAATAAAGTGTAACGGAAACAGCACTGCATAGCGATAGTGAACGTAGCACATTTGCACTATTTGGTCAGATCATGGCTGCCTGTACTAATTGGCGCCACACAGAAAACCCAAGATCTGCTCTGAGATCTAAAAAGAAATTGCGTAAGCTTTCAGCAGCCTAAAGGTGCCCTGGGTACATAATAGCATTCATGGCATGCACAATCTGTCCAGTGAGCACCACCTTGACCGGGACAAAAACCCCTGATGGTGACAATTTGTTAAAAAAACTGGAAAACATATGGTTTATAGATTATATAAATGCCTATGGGGGTAATTATATCTGAATTATGTTCTTTACATTTTTTATGTACCAGAATTAATTTTCTATGAATGGATTATTTCAAATTTCACAGCAATTTATAGCCCTTGAAAATTTACTACTTTAAGCCAAGTTCTAGTGTGTCTGTAAGGAAAGTATGACTCTGCAAAGAAACAATGAGGGAATTTTCAAATCTTACAGTATCAGTGAACATAAGAATCATTATAATAATGCAAATGCTATACCTATATCAGTGAGTTCAATCATCATAAACACTTTGTCATGTCAAACATTCAAAAAACATCTAACAAGTATTGAATCTTAGAACAGAACCTACCCATAAACACTAAGCATAAGTAAATACACAACTATCTATACACTTACAGATACAAAAGTTTTTGAGTAAAATAGTGAATAAGCATGAAGGCTATTTCTTTGTATTCCATTTAGGTCTTGAGAACTTTTTAGTACAAGTAACTTTTAGTTATAGATTAAAAGAAACATACACAATTTCTTCCAGTCACTATTATAAAAGCAACTGGTAACATACCATAACGAAGTATTGGATCTTTGATAACAGGATGACGCATCGGAACAGGTGGTCTTGGTTCATGGCAAACATGGTTTACATTTGAAGTACTAGTGCTTGGCCCAAGGTTGTCATCATCATCGTCGTCATCATCTGTTACCAATGAATTTTTCTTGCAAAGAATAGGCGAGCCTCCCGTACTTGATGAAGGTGATACTTGCAGGCTTCTATTTGGTGAGTGCTTTGCTTTCTTATGAGGAAGTGTCGCTAATAACTGCCAAACAAAGAAGGAAATACAAAATTTATTTACTTTGGAAAAGTATGTTTTATAATTGTAAACAAAACCTCACTTTGTAATGAGAATTCAACCTTATTATATTAATCTGAACAAACATCAAACAAAAACATGGTTATGAAAATGATATGGTCTGCTGAATAGATGTTAGTTCATTAATACATTGCCATAAAATAAAAATAGCACAATGAAGGATACATTAGATGGTATTTAATTTTTATTGAGGATGCTATAGACATGAGTAAAACACATGATCACATAAAAAGAGCATCAAAACAATTACAAATGGATCTGTATAATGCAGTTCAGTAATTATCAATAGTATGTCACATTCCCTCTCACTGTGATACATGCAACACAGTCTGGTATGGAGTCCTTCAGATGCTGGTTTTTTTTTCCCTGAGGTAGGTGGGCCCACAATTTATGGACGATGTGTTCCAAGTCCTGGATACTGCAGCACAGCAGAAGCTGGCATTTCAAATGGTTCCACACATGCTTAACTGGGGACAAGTCAAAGAGGAGCGGGCAGGCCACTGAAGTGTTTAAACATAACAGAAGCAGTGCTGGGCAACTCATGCCTTGTGCGGTCGGACATTATCCAGATGGAATATTGCACCTGGAATTCAGGACAGAAATGAGAGAAGATGGGGGCAAAGGATCTCATCCACACACTGCTGGGCTGTTAATGTTCCACATAAAACGATGAGAGCAAATTGACTATTGTAGGCTATAGCTCCCCAGATTATAATGCCTGCAATGGTAGAAATGTGCCATTCAGTAGTGAGATTGGGCTTGTGGTGTTTATCAGGGCTCCCCCTACACACCCAAACGTGATAATCATCAATCCCATAGTGAAGGGGCACTCATCAATAAACACCACACACAGCAAGTCTGTGGCATTCCATGTTGCTCTGGCCTGGCATCATTGCAAACAGTGTTGCCACTGTTGCAAGTTAATGACAGCACATGTAATAGTCACTATGATAGCAGATTCACCTCTGCAAGGCATCAGGAAATGGTTCCTGGGCAAAATAGAGCACCAACACTGGCCAGAATAGTGGAACATGTCGCCATGGGATCCCTCTGCATGTGGCGCACAATCTGTTGATCCTCTCAGCTGGTAGTCAAACTTGTCCATATTAAGCTGGTCCTGCATGGATGCCTTCATGTATCCACTGCTCCCACATGGTGGGCTATACACCAATATGACCACCCTGCAGTTTTCAGCACTTAAGTCCATCAGTTGTGTAAAGTTTCATCATTGGCATCTTCTCACCATATTCCTCACTCTCTACACTTGTTTCGTAACAACTTGTTTTTTTTTATTAATGCAGCTATGACTACACTCCAGTATCTATGATCGCTTGTCAGTGTTTGCAGCTTCTCTACCAAGTCTGCAGTCAAATGCAAACACACAACAGGGGATCATGTACATAACCGTCCATACTCTTACTATTTACATTGTTTCATGGTGGTTGCATTGTTTTTTCATGATGTACTATTTTCATTTTCCAGATGTGTAGTACAACAGTGATGGCCATATACATTACACAACATATCTGCTACTACAGGATCATCTACCCAAAAAATTTACAGTCAAAAAGTATGATTATTAGCTGGTTGCTTGCCATTGCTGATGCACCTACCTGATGCATGGGAGTGTAGTCAAACAGAACTAAATGATACAGACTATCAATCATAGGTTTTAATGACTCCTAATCAGGAATAATTATAATACTCAAGAAAGTCATCGCCATTAGAGAAACCGTGGACCTAGTAGGTTTATCAATGTCACAAAATGGAGATAAAAGAATGCCAGTTAATGAGTAACATTACTATAAAGCAGAAAAATTATAATTAAAATATATGGTTCATACATTATCAACAATTCCAGTGCATTAAACAACAAAATGCAATTATTTTAGTAGAGTTTTACATAATTTTGGCCAGTCACTGACCACTTACATCAAGAATAAATAATGACAACTTCAACGCCTAGGTAAAGATAATCAAGCAGGAAATCAAGGCAACATTACTTTTTGATAATGATATATTACTGGCAATCTCTGTATGCTGCCTACAACTTAATTACTAGCTGCTTGTAACCAGTAGTACACAGAAAAAAAAAAACAGGTATCAATACAACATAAACATTTTCATTCTGCATTTGAACTGTGGAGAAGATTGAAATTTTGCTTTCAAGGCTACATGGACTCTAGAATAGATAGTGGGCTTAGTATGGAATACAATACAGGTATCCAACCAAAGTAACATGTGTGATTTGCAGTAAACATAAGATGATGAAGATACGCTTACAAGTAACCATTATGTATAATTAGCGACCCGCTCAGGCCTCACTCGGGTGCAATTTACAAATATGGCATTTTTTAGGTTTATAGCTAGTATATACACTAAATGATTAAGGTAATTAAAATAGGATTAATACTGTGTTGTTCATAAATCCTTTTAAGAGAACACCTAAAAGACAAAAATTATTCTATTGGTCATCATTAAAAGATAAACATAAGCTGTCGCTAACTTTTTTGTAGACATTTTTGAGATCTACAATTCTGTAGTACAATAATTTGGTGTATCTCTCATGGTTTAGTCAGCGTAAACCATGTAGTCGCCAAAATAGCTGGTTTTTCAGACTTTATTATAAAACTTCAACATTTCTCTTCTATCATTACATTAAATATTAATATATTATATATGTAAACATTCCTCAAGAAATTCTCTAAATGATGGTGAAAACCACATCAAAATCCATCAGGTAGTATAGAAGCCTAAGCTGCTTTACTGACAACCCATATTTACTGTGGGTAACAGAACACCCACAAATCAATTATTTAAACTTAGATAAATTTTCAAAGCAATAAGTAATTATTACACTATCGACATTTCTGGAGGTGTACCACAGAACATATAATGATACTCTTTAGTTAGCTACAGACAGTTACAATGAAAAGAGATATATGTATTTTAATTTAATTCTACCATTGAATTACATAAATAAATATTATGCTTTTTTTTACTCACACCATTACTTAAGTATTTTCAAACCAACTTTAAATTACTAATAACAATTGAATACTCCTGAAAGAATCATAATATTTTTATTTAAGGACTACAATTACTATAGGCCGTTCACAATAAAGTGAGCACTTTTGAAACCCTAGTTACTTTTTTCTTTCAACCAATTTATATCCTTCAACCACTTGTTAATGTAAATCCTGCCGTGTGGGTAAAAAACACAGTATATACATTCACCATACCCAAAACCAAAAGTCCAAGGTCACAATGAAATGTATTTATTGATTATTATGTCTGATGAAACTGCTTCAAAAAGTGCTCACTTTACCGTGAACGGCCTTTACAAATAAATACTAGTATGATAATTCTCTACAGTTAAATGAGTGTCACATATTTTGCTCCATTACTTGTTATTGGAGTCACATATGTTAAATAAGGAATACACTGTTACAAATAAGTACTGTATGTTATAATTTCGATGTTCTCCATAAATGCATTTACAGTGAACTGTTGATATCTTGGGTTTAGATGTCCTGGACCTCAAGTTATTCTGACTAAATTTAAGTAAATTTTATGCTAGTTATCCAAAGAATTTGGTCCTACAAATCACAACAGCACCTAACTTATTTAAATGTACATTGCCGCATGACGCGTACCTGAGCATCTAGCATGTGCACTCTACTTTTCAATTTCACACCATCTCAGGGTTGGAACGCACATAGGGAAGTCGTACAGCGGCAAAACAATAATTTTCGTGCCTACAGGATCACTCCCAGCCTAGTGGGCAACTACAGACACGGGAAATAAATTAAGAAATTGTACTATCCACTAAAGCCGAAATGCGGTTGTACGTATTTCCCTTTCAAGATTTTATTTTCAGACTGAACTATCGACACCAGTAAGCCAGATATGCGAGTTCCAAGGGATGATGCAAGACAGCAGCACCCTCGCTACAAAGATATCGCAACCACCAGAGCCTTGAACAGAGGTGATAAATGTCAACAGCCTCCAACAGGGGAGATAAGGAAAGGGTGCTGCAGCGCTAAACTCTGAATAAACCAAACCCTGTGGAGAGGGGCTAGCAACCCCTGAACCCCTCAGACAGCCCACACGCTGCAATTCTGGGTGTATAAGGAGATGCGAGGTTAACACATTGGAGTGTTCATCAGTCCTCCAGCATGTGTAAGGCAGAGAACCCCAGCAAGCCTGAGCCAGGCTTTGCCTATCTGTCCTTACAGCCTGAGCAAGAGTTTGTAGCAAGGCAGAGGTAAGTGGCACAGGTACTCAAACTTCAGTCTGAATAAGACTTGAAGCCAGAACCGCAGGACTCTGACCTCTAGGCCACTCATGCCGGCATTATCCGATAAAGTCTCTGGGAGTAAGTGCGCTGCTCAGACACTCCAGTATGCAAGGACTGAGCCATTTAAGCGAGCAGATACTACTAGGCTCACGTGTTGAAGAAACTGTCTCCTATGCCTTCGAAGAACCACAAGTCAGTTGCTGTAAGTAGCTGTCTCCACGTCACCAGCCAGAGTTATCTCTACATCCTCACCTGAATCGCTACCCAGAAATCATTCAATTTAATATCCAAGGTAGTAGGTAGTGACAACATTCCTCCTGGGTGGCTAGGACTGATTTCTCTAACTAGCACATTTAACTCACCCTGATATTCATATTTATTCAGGTAGCCTTTGCCTGCATTTGGTTAATTTCATATTAATTTGTTTTAAATTGTGCAGAGCTACGCATATCAATGTCCATCTGAACGTATTAAATAAATATGTGTATTATTCTGAAATATGCATCTCTTGCGTTAAATTATTTCCCAGTGTCATTATGGATTAATAAATTTTTTTTTTATATAATTTGTTTCAATGGATCTAGGGCAATAATTGTTTTACTCACTGAGAAGGCGTAGATGAATCTAATTGTTGGATTTTCTTTAGCCTGCATAAGACCAAGGGATCATGGGATTATTTGGTCCACCTGACCTGTAAGGGATTCAAACTCCAAATTCTTAAGGCATCTCACACTAGCTACAACCTCGATCTCAGCCTGAATAAGGCCAGATCCAGGAGGTACAATCTATTGCCTGAATCTGGCCTGACAAGAGAGGATACTGCAGAGTGGAACCAGATTATATTCTGGTAATTTAATTACTTTGTGGAGATGCCCTATGAGACCAATAGACATAGAAGCACACTCAAAAGATTAGAACACTGATCAAGGCAGAGAGAATTATAAGCCCAGAGAGAAACTTCTACTTTTACCAGGGAAGACCCACTTCACTGTGGAGATAATCTTTTAGGACTGGCATTGCCCAGTCACTAAGCAGAATATTTGGAGTGTTACAAACCAGACCCACCCATTGCAAAATTGTTACAACTCCTTTTGCCCACACCAAACCCAGGACCCGTGACTCCTATGAGCCAGGTACGCATGGCAGCAGGTAAGGTAATTTATATTCGCATCCCCCAATCAACCACATGCCGATGCCCTATAGTGGCTCCCTCTGCTGAATTCGTCTTGCATCCACACAAAACTGGTTCACTATAGAGGACACTGCTGGCCGGAGGCTTCCGACTCCATTTAATTGGTTTTCATCTTCATTCCCAGTGACTGCTGGCATCACTAACATTTTTGACAGCCTTCACAGTGAGCATAACCAAACGCCTAAGACGGCAGATGTATTTGGTTAAACTCATTCTGGGGTTTGTATTCCCTTCTCCTGCCAAGGATAACCCGCTCAGAGGGACCAAAACCCTTCTTTCCAACCTGGGAAGAACTATGACCCAGCCTGGCAACCATTCCACTAGTAAGTCCCCCGCAACAAGGTTACCTTGAATTTTGTTATCCCAGGAGGGAATTCAGCCTCCCTACCTTCCGGGATTAAATAGTTTTAATTCTCGAGAGAGAGAGTAGCGCCAACTGGGCTCAACGTGGGGCTTAAACCTAAGTAGCTAACCTTTGGGGGGCTTAGATTATACCATTATACCAGTCACCCCCCTGCCACGTATATGGTCATGTCTGTCGCAGTTGATTAGCATCGACTGGCGCATTAACTGGGGAAGTAAACCCTAGGTAGCTCAGCATAGATTGCTATGAATGAAAACAATTATACAATCCACAATGTCTGGGTCGGAAAGAAGCCCTCAGAATGCCCACGAGGCCGAAGAATGGGTGAACAATTTAATAGACATAGAAAACAAGAGTGCAGCCGAAAACTGCAATGCTGTAGGTGTAAACCAAATACAACGTGCTTATTGCCATAGGCAATATAATTATACCTGTATCGACTGGGAAGATGATACCAGATTCACAGATGGATTAGAATACCATTGCCAAGCTTGCAGACAAGGGCAAGAACGATTATGCAATTGGCCGTAATGTAACGGTCGAGGAAGGTATATGATATGATGTATCATTTGTTAGTCGGAATACCACCATATATGTATATTCTTAAGGGAATGTGAAAGTGGTTAAGAGAACAGCAAATAACTCCGAAACAACGGATGAACAGAGTACGTCCCCAACTATTAGGCCAAGCCAAAAAGGGGTGAAACAATTGCGGAGAATTCGTACTGGAATGGAGCCAACTGAAATATGGGACAGACAGATTCACTGCACATTTTGCAGGAGACAATGTAGTTTCAAATCTGATTACAGATTACCACACTCGAACCCAGATCCCTGAGGAGGAAGTCGAAATTTTCATTCTATGCAAAGAACAAATCCATAAAAGAATTTATCCTGGAGAGAATGCAACAGAGTATACAGGGAATTACAGACACCCTCCTCCCCTCTTTTCGCAACCTCTTACTAATCTCTCGACCAGAGACGTTAGACTAATTGGCAGAGAGGGCGACAGAGCTGGAAATGAACAATGAAGTACAGGCAAGGCTAGATGCTCTGGCATGTGCCCACAAGGTCATGAGCCAGATTCTTCTCCAAAGCCCACCTGCTATGCGTGGCCCGTCTCATCCTTTCCCCGCCGCCCTCTTACCATGTTGCTGGAATTGCCTGGGCCGGCATTTAAACAGTGTGTGTCCCACCCGGCAAGGGCAGGGTAGGAACCTTCCTCCCCCTTCACAACCAGGCGAGGTACCCACTTCAGGTGAGAAACGCCCCAGCAGAGGCTCAAGATTAAAACCATGAAGGCCCAATTAATCTAAGGAAAATATGCCTAGCCATGGTTTGTCCCACCTAAGTTTCCCCGGAACAGTATTCTGTTAGGGAAACACAGCGACCAGAGATTTTGCTCTCTCACTCAACTTGCAGGTACGGGGTGCAAACCCCCGAAGGCTCCCAAAGGGACACAGAGCCTCGCAATTGACCTAACCCAACCGAATACCCCAAGGGCCACTCGGCAGAGCCGACATCGGGCGATTGCAGAAGTAGAAACGAGGAACGAGGAAGAGGTGGAAGAACCATTCTGCCTCCCATTAGAGTCTACGTGTTATTCCCCTTTCGAGAAGGAATGTCAAAGCGGACATTTCCCTCCATCCCTTCATCATACTTCCCTCATTCGCCCCGGTGAATGACCGGACAAGGCAGCCAAAGCTCATAAGTCTCCTAATGCAGCCCACCAGATCGAGCTCTTCGTCAAAGATGTTCCACAAGTAGCATCATAATGGAAGTCAGCAAACCACGAGAGATCTCCCTGGTAGAACCGTCAGTAAAGCCTGCAAAAATAGTCCCTCTCCTTGCCAGGCCACCGGCCCATAACGGCCAAGTGCAACAAGATGCCACATCACCTCATGGCGTAACTGTCTCCCTTGCCTTCCATCCTGCAGCGGAAGATGCACCTGCGCAGGAATTCTAACTGAACGTGGTACAGTACACATTGCCCCCATGAGCAGGATGTGTGCTCACACTTCACCTCTTTCCCCTCCTCTCATCCCTGGCATGGAAGACAAAGCGGTTACAGTAGGAGAACCATCTGAGACACCATGTAACGTGATATATACGATAATGAACACTCAGATTGAGCCAGCAGAAGTGCAACCGACAGCGGAGAACTTAGACGATTTGCCTTGTTCTAAGTGTACACCTATTACGATCGATCCATACCCAAAGAGCAGCGCAGACAACTATGGAAGACTACAGTCGTATGCAGACATCGAGTAATGGCAGTGCTGCAGAGGCAGCCAGCCCAGCAGAAGGAGCAGAGCTAACCCCAGAGATGAAGCCAGGGAAGTCAAGGCACGGAGCCTCCTCCTCAGCGGCATCTATTAAAGGTGTCAACTTCAGGTCCTAAAGACGTCCAGTCTCGAGAAGGTGGCAGTGCAACAGAGGCTGTCCGAGCTACACCGCAGACCATCCGCCGCAACTCCCAATCATTCATGCCAGGTGCACGACACACATCCCCACCAGCTATGAAGCGTCCGCCTATGAAGTTCCGGTGGCTTACATCGACGACCTCGCAACCCAGGAAGCGAGGATGTCCTGAGAAAAGTAAGCGGAACAAACGTCATTGCTTCAAGTGAATCAATGAGTGAGTACCCTGACAACACCTGGTTTGTTTTATGTGTCTACCACCAACAATGCACGTGTAGAAATGTCAGAGCAAATCAGAGATAGGTTAGGAAGTTCAACAAAGTAACCAGCTTAAAATGAGAGTGCACTGACTCATTCAGGTCATTCAGTATTAATAAGTAGAGTGATAAGAGTAGGAGTTAGTGAGGAAGATTTAATTATGGATCAGTTAAGATTACAATAGAGATACACTGACTTTCCCAAGGAAAGAAGATAAGCTATGAAATAATCTAGGTTTAAGCATCGAAGAAAATTTTTTTGTTGGATTCTAAAATTTGTAAGGGAAAATGTAGTAAAAAGTGTTAATAATAGTTTTAGTCTATCTAATCCTAGGAAAGGAGTACGAATTAAAAATATGCATTGCCAGGAACTGAGGTTACACACATAACAACTTAACGCTTGTGTAATCCTCCCTATTTTTGCCACTAGTACGTCTTGATGAAAGAAATGTAAATAATGATGTATGCTATGTCATTTGTGTTTGATGAGGGTACCAGAGGGAGTAAAAATACAGTCAACCCTCCCTCATGCAGCTGAAAAGTTGATGCTGGAAGATGACCCCTAATCCTACACGTGGCTGCTGTAAATGTTAAGTGGATAGTCCTAATTTGATCAGTAATGTTTTGATAATCTAGGGCCAAAGAAGTGAGTGAGCACGGTTCGGTAGTATAAGATTACTAGAAACGTGAGTCCAGAACAGACCAATTACGCAGAACAGTCATCTACTCGATACTCCTAACAATGCGTCCCCGGGCATAAGATAGGACATTAGAATTGTACGGCATCAGCCAGGGACAAATAGGTAAAGCACAAAAAGCATGCTGGTATACGCTGCCAGGTCAATTCTACTTCCTTGACATGATTGCAAAGATTTGTGTCAATTAGTATAAGCTAGGGAATATTAAGTAAAGATTGTGTAAAATTAGGGCTAGGATAATCAAGATATAAAAAGTTAAAATAATAAAATATTATTATTGAGGGTATTGTGCAGGCGTGATGTTAGAAATAAGGTTTTCTTAAAATAATGGTACTGTTAATCTCATACTCACTGTAAGAGTTGAGAAAACAGAGGCCCCATGTAACTAGAGATTGTAAGTCATGTACAATGTAAAGTAATGAACTTAAAGCTGTAAGTGTAGAAATAAAATCTCAGGTAAGACTAACAATAAAATATACAGGACCACATATTCTCAGTCCTAACTAAGCAAATAATATTACTTGTTTTGAAGCAGACAAAATAGCGCTTAGTAAAAATAATTTAATACAATTATAAACCTAATGTCTGAAATTAATTCTATAGAAGTGAAGATGTAACTGTAGAATAGTAAGAGTAGAGTATAAGTTTTCTGCCTATTATCAGAATAATGTTTTGAACTCATGACTTTTGTATATTAGCTATGAACATCATAATTTTCCTCAGGTGAATAAGGGTAAAACTATGTGCTTTCAAAGTGTCTATGTAATCTCTTAATACTTCTCTGATTGTATGAGATGCTGGAAACATTATTTAAAAAAATGTAAGATAAAGCAAGAGAATGTTTAGCTAGTTAAATTTCAACTTACCTTAGTAGTAGCCTAACACATTAAGTGTAGTTTAATGTGCGACAGTGCTGCCTTAATAAAAGTCTGTTTACTTCACTCCCATTAGGGGCCACGGTAAACCACCTCCCTATTATCTTTTTGTCTTCTGTGAGTGGGACGAAATACACACACAACTAAAGTACAAGGCCAGCCTTTCGCTTAAAATCGTTATACCATTTTCAGAATATTGTAATAACACAACCTAATCTTTTAGTTAAGTTGATACGCTGGCTCCCCATGAAAGAAGGCTTTTAAAAATTAACCTCAGACAACACACAATGGGTTTCGTAAAAATGTGACCTACTCCTGCCTTCCTACCTTGTTGTTTTCCTCCCCGTTGGGAAGTGAAGAAAAGAAGCCACCAGCTGATACGGGTCAACGTGCCTCCCACCTTGAACCAGGAAGAGGGGAAGCGAGCAGGAGAGACAGAAGAAGATAGGCCGAAAAGAATGAAGAGAAAGAGAGAAAGCAGTTAACCCGGAGACAAATACCAGACGCCATGCATGCCAGTTGGCCCGAGTGATAATGGGATCAGAGAAGAGGAACTGCAACGCATTCACAGAAGAGGCATTGGGACAGAACTCAAACCAAGCCTAAAGCCCAAGGAACCTGACCCACATAGCACTTTTCTACTTCAGAAGAAGATGTCTTCTTACAACGCAAGATGGGTTTCAGTCGTTCCAAAGGGAGGGTGATTGACGCATGGTGCATCACTGTGCATCTAGGATGCGCACTCTACTTTTCGACTTCACCCCATCTCAAGGGTTGGAATGCTTGTGGGGGAAGTCATACAGTGGCAAAACAATAATTTTTGTGCCTACAGGATCACTCCCAACCTAGTGAATGATTACAGACATGGGAAAGAAATTAAAAAATTGTACTATCCACCGAAGCTGAAATGTGGTTGCCCATATTTCCCTCTCAAGATTTTATTTTCAGACAGAACCATAGACACTAGTAAGCCAGAGATGCGAGTTCCAAGGGATGATGCAAGATAGCAGCACCCCCGCTACAAGGACATCGCAGCCGCCATAGCCTTGAGCAGAGGTGATAAAAATGTCAACAGCCTCCAAAAGGGGAGATAAGGAAAGGGTGCTGCAGCACTGAACTTTGAATAAACCAACCCCTGTGGAGAGAGGCTAGCAACCTCTGCACCCCTTGGACAGCCCACAACCTGAGATTCCGGGGAAATAAGGAGGTGTGAAATCCACACATGGGAGTGTTCATTGGTCCTCCAGCATGTGTAAGGCTGAGGACACCAGGAAACCTGAGCAATGCTTTGCATACCTGCCCTTACAGCCTGAGCAAGGCTTCGTAGCAAGGCAGAGGTAAGTGGTACAGGTCCTGCACCTTCTGTCTGCCTAAGACTCGAAGTAGAGGTAAGTGGTACAGGTCATGCACCTTCTGTCTGCCTAAGACTCGAAGTAGAGGTAAGTGGTACAGGTCCTGCACCTTCTGTCTGCCTAAGACTTGAAGTTAGTACCTCAGGACTCTGACCACTAGGCCACTCATGCCTGCATTACCCGAGTAAGTATCTGGGAGTAAGCGCACTGCTCAGACACACCAGGCCGCAAGGATTGAGCTATTTAAAAGCGTAGATGTTACTAGGCTCACGTGTCGAAGAAACTGTCTCTTACGCCTTCGAAGAACCACACGTCAGACTGCAAGTAGCCGCCTCCATGCCACCCACCAGAGGTATCACTACGTCCTCACCTGAATCCCTACCCGGAAATCATTCCCTCTAATATCTGAGGTAGTAGGTCCTGATGACGCCTCCTCCTGGGCAGCTAGGACTGATCTCTCTAACTAACACATTTAGCTCACCCTGATATTCATATTTATGCAGGTAGCCTTTGCCTGCCATTTGCATAATTTTTATATTATTTATTTTTAATCATGCAGATGTACGCATCTCAATGTTCTTCCGAACATATTTAATAACTATGTGTGTATTATTCTTATTATGTGTCTCTTGCGTTGAATTATTTCCGAGTTCCATTATTGGTTAAAATCAATTTTTTTTATATAAATAATTTTACAGGTCCTGGGGTAATAAGTGTTTCACTCACTGACTAGGCATATGTGAATCTTATTTTCTTGGATTTTCTTCAGCCTGCATAAGGTCAAGGGTTCCTGGGATTATTTGGTCTATCCGATCTGCCAGGGATTAAAACACCAGATTCTTAAGGCGCCTTACCCTAGCTACAACTTGACCTCAGTCTAAATAAGGCTGAATCCAAGAGGTACTAGCTATTGACTGAATCTTGGGGGGTTTTTCTGTAGCTTGTTAAAAGGACCATAATGTGGTGTGAATGCATCTTTTTAACATGAACTAAAGAGGAACAGACAGGACCATTTTCGGTAGCCAAGCATTGTCATATGTATTGGATTATGTCTGTATTGTTTACAGTGATGACCTTGAGTTTCACTTGTCCCATTTGCACCCGATTTTCTTAAAAATACAGGAAGTAGGTCTGCAGTGAATCCAGATAGTCACCCTGAGATCCAACAAGGTAATATTTCTGGGATATCTGCTCTGTGAGGGTCAAGTAATGATTGATCCCGACCGTGTGGCCCCAATATTGAATTTCACTCATCCCACGACTTTAAGTGTGTACAGAAATTTCTAGTATAATATGGTATAACTTCTGGTTTATTTATAATTTTTTCAAACTGACAGCACCTTTAAAATGTTTGAAAAAGAAAAAGATAAGAGCAGAATATCATTGGGGTCAGGAGCAGGAGTCTGCATTCTCTTGGCTCAAAGAAAAGCTAGTTTCTTCTCCGCTGGTGCTTCTCCTTCCGGACTTTACATGCCAATTTGTAGTCCAAGTGCATGCCTCGTCTCTGGCATTAGGGACAGTCCTAAGCCAGCAGACAGAGTTGTATTGAGACCTGTTGCCTTTGCTAGTTGCAGTCTGACTGAGACTGAGCGGCGGCTTGATAGCTATGAAAAGGAAACCTTAGCATGTATATTCAGACTGGAGAAATTTGCTTTGTACATTGACCATGGTGAACGTGACTTGTACACTGATAATCCGGCTTTGTGTTGGGTCCTCAACCATCCCCAACAGATGGGAAAATTACGTCATTGAGTGTTCAGTCTCGCTCATTTCCATTTTAACGTTCATCATATCTGAGGGTCCGAAAATCAGGTGGCTGATGCTTTGTTGACAATGTACAATCCAACTGATTTTAGAACGGGCGATGTGGCAACTTCCGAGGCATCTCTCAATATTATTCAGGGTTTTCTTGAATTTTTTGTTAAGTTGCATCAAGACCAGGCGGATGTGTTTTCTATACTCAGGCTTTAAGTGACCTGAATAATGGCGTTGCACTCCCTTATGAGTTGAATTGCTGTATTTTGTATTTCACCGGTAAGAGTGGCTGTGCACATAAAATTTTTGTGCCTGTATCAGTGAGACCTATGGTATTGTCCTACTTTCATGACTCTGTGTTTGATGGACACTTAGGTGTCAGCAAGACCTTCAACAAAATTGCAGTTGACTTTGCCTGGCCTACACTTAGGAGCGACATATCAGATTTTGTGTGTTCATGTCCCCTGTGTCAAAAGTGTAAGCAGGCTCAGCATGCAAATGTTGGGTAGTCAGTCATGCAGATTCCCCAGGCTCCTTGGAGCACGGTCCACTTGGATATTTTTGGTGCTTTAATTGGTACAAGAAGAGTAATATATGTATTTTAATATTGTTAGACACCATCACTAAATTTGTTATTTTGTTGCCGTTGAAAAATATGAAAGCATCATTCATTATTAAGGCTCTCTCCAATCAAGCATGGAAGGTATTGAGTGCCTCTGTTGAAACAGTTACGGGTAATGCCAA
Organism: Dryococelus australis; assembly: GCA_029891345.1. Taxonomy (NCBI): domain Eukaryota; kingdom Metazoa; phylum Arthropoda; class Insecta; order Phasmatodea; family Phasmatidae; genus Dryococelus; species Dryococelus australis. Next base: position 261,089,226 of record CM057009.1, on the reverse strand, counting down.
GTATTTCACCAGTAATATATGTAAGAACATGTGTTTTTGTTGGGCTATCAAGCATATTACCTCCAGTTCGTATTAGCCGAAGGGTAACTAAGTAGAAAAATTCAATAAGAATCTTAAAGCCTGTTTGACCATCTTTTATAATCAGGATCATACTTTGTAGGACAAGGATTTGGACTTCATAAATGTGGGATTAAACAGTGCTTTACATGATTCCACGGAGTTCCACACTCACTCCCATTCCTTGGCAATCCACTCAGTCATCCTTTGCTTAACATTTGGAATATTCCTCCCGTTCCTTCTCTCCTTGGTGATGCTGATTGGGATTGCCTGCTTGAGGAGGTCCACCATAGGCTCGGGGCAGCAAAGCTGCAGGTCACAGCAAAGATGGACCAGGCAAGTCACCGTCTATTTTAAGTTAGGGGACCTGGTCCATTGCAAAAATTATGTATTGGCAGATATGGGAAAGAATAAGACAGGGACATTGATTCCAAAGTTTATCAGTACTTTTAAGATAAATAGATTTCAGCACCTAATACTGTAAGTCTTGTATCGCCCAGCTCCAACCAGTCAGTCAGGAAGGCACACATTTCTCAGTTGAAGCCTTATTTGCAATGAAAGTAACTGTTGATTGATCATGCTTATACCAACAGTTTAGTTGCTTTGTTTCACTTACCCTTTTCCTGTCTAATTTGGTTGCTTTGATTTTCCTCGTTCTAATAAATTATTACTTTTCTATGCCTTCCCACAGAGTCGAGCTAAGCCCTCTTATCGCAGCCATCGTCGTAAACTGAGAAGAGGAGTGAGACGTCTTGTGAGACTGGCAGTGGTCTTCCTGGTTTTTCACCCGCAACCCCCTAGCTGCTGTTGGCATTCATATCTGATGCTCGAAGAGAGACCACTCCGAAGGGTCTGGGTGGTTTTCCACCTGGCTGCAGACCGCTCCTGGGGACTTCAACAACAAGATTGTCATTGTATGCTGAAGATGGAGATGATCACTCAGCTTGAGCTTGTTTGTCCATCATCATGGAAATATTTTAGGTAAATTTCTACATGTATCCAGGAAATATTTCCTATTTCACCTTATATACTACTCTTCATTCTCTGCTGCGTGTCTATGTACTTTCCATCTTCTGGTGCATGTGTTTGCGGTATTTTTTTTTGGTCAAGATGTTCAGAAACTGCTTGCCAGAGCACAGGTTTTGGTGTGGGGGGTTGCAACGCTAACACCGCCGAATCATTCGTCTTCATAATTTCTCATTTGTAAGGTGCCTTCCTCTATGTCCGGCTTGGCTCCTATCCCGTTCCCTCCCTTGATTACCTCTCCTCATGCATCACCATTTTTTTAGTAAGGGGGCCAGTTAATATAAGTTGTTACACATCTTGTGCAGATCTCATTATACACCTATCCTACGTTTGAACTTAGTTGAGTCGATACCTGCGAGAGCTGTGTCAAAAGCTGAAATATGACTTAAATGGTCAATTTAACCATCTTTGGGACATGTGAGCTATGATGCACTTTTAACTTTTATCGTTGTGTGAGCAGCCGAAATAGGGAGATATTTTAAACGGTGAGACCTGGTAGCAGCATTTTTTTTTGGGTCTGTTTAGTGCTTTTAATAATCAATAGTGTGGCATAGTTTTGTGTCATTTTGGGCATGCAGGGAATTAGCCTTTTTCTAAATTGTGGTTTCGGTCTAACTAAATTCTCGCTTTGCTGTGTGTTCCAGTTGTTTTTGCCTGCTGCCCAAACTTATTTATTTAAAGTTTACTTCCTTTTGAGTACATTTTGAGTAATATAAATTTTTGTATGAGCAATTAAATGTATAGTTTTATTATGTGAATTTTTTGTGTTACAATTTTTAACTGATTGTATACCTTCAGGATCTTTAAATATTTTTGGTAATGATTATTTTTTTCATGACTCGCATGGTGCTGCTTTTGCTTGTAAGTATTGATATATATATATATATATATATATATATATATATATATATATATATATTGAAACTGGTTTTGTTGTTTGTTTATTTGTGCTCCGGCACACTTTAAACATGTCTATGTACATCAATCTCTAACATTACACTTTTTTTTTTTTACATTTAAATGAAAACATGACCTATAACACTTTGTATACAATGGGCAATAAACCACATTTAGGAAATTTTAACAAAAATAATGTAAAAATATATATATGGCTGCAGTATACACGCAAGAGCAATTTTTGCACATCATATACAGGTATGATGAAGAGTAAAGAATCAAATATGACAGCATGTTAAAATTATGGTATAAAATAAAAATACTCAATTGAGAAATATTAGAGAACAGGTTTTCATTGGTGCTTAACAACAGGATATTAAACGAAATATTAAAGGGGGGGAAAAAAAACTGTTTTATCATATTTTTACGTCTATGCTATATTGCTTCACTAGCATAAAATTAAAAATATAATTAATTCATTTGTTTACTTAACTTATGCATTTTACACAAAACCAATTGAAAACAAACATAATCTAGCAAAACCACACACCCCATTTGACAATAGAGATGGATGCATTTCTGGAACAGGTGGTTTTGGTTGGGGCTTCAATGGTACTTGCAGTATTGTCGGCAAGCCATCTGGCATTAAACTGTAGTGCTCAATCACGTGTTCCAAAGAGTCCAAATATGGTCCATCATCAATGAAGAAAAAACTATCCTGAAACAAATTTTTTAAAGAAATTATTTCAGAGAAGTTAAAATTAGAATAATTAAGTATACATCAGTCCCAAATCAATAAAAAGTATTTTGGTCACAAATGAGCTGTTTAAGTTACAATAGTTCAGAAATCTTTCTTAGACACAAGCTACTAATTTGTAAACAATTTTTATACCAGATTATAATAAGCATGACACATATATTCTCAAACGTTGTCAAATCTTTAGTCCCCAGTGAAAGATTCAAAAACTTTTACCCTCATACTCCTACACAATGCCATAAAACTTTTTTATTTTAAAACATATAACTATACTTCCAGAAATAACTATTCCATGTGAAAGCTTTGCAATTATACTTCTGGTATCCACAGCACAAATGTCCTTCAACAAAACTTCCTGTGTAAGATGAAGGAAAAACTCTAGGATACACAGCCACCTTCAGTAAAAAAAAAATAGCATATGTTAATAGAATGATAAATAAAATTAGTCAAGAAGCGGTAAGGTTATTTACCACAGTAAGGAGAGGAGAATAAAACAATTTCCAGCATTTCAAGTTTACATGTGATCCTAACAAACAACCAAGCTGAGAGGATTCCTGTAATTGTGACACAGAAGAACTGATTTATACCAACGTTTTCTGTAAATCTTATTGACATGACTGGAAACCCAAAATAGTTCAATATTTATGAAGTTATTTCTTCATACTTTCCCCAAAGAAAAATAAGTTTTACACAATAGTCAACACTGTAGCACCCATTTTTTGAAAATCTGACTCAACTTATGTCAACTGCCTGCCGGATCTAAACTGTTTTCTTTTCTTTCTTTCTTTTTTTAACCTCAGTCTTGGTAAGAAAGAAAGACTGGTGGCCGCATGCTGAAAATGTTTTAAGTGCCAAGCACCTTCGCACCATGGAGTCAGAGCAGTGATTGAGATACCGGGTTAGAAGTGAACCGTGAATGTGCTGTGTGCACCCACCCGATGAACTGCATGCTGTGTGCACAAATGCACACACATGCATCCAACCTGCATGCACACCCACTGATGAACAAGATGAAACAATGCATACAGCACACTGATTCTCATAATCACCTTAGATAGAGAGAGAGAGAGAGAGAGAGGGAGAGAGAGAGAGAGAGAGAGAGAGAGAGAGGAGAGAAGAGAGAGAGAGAGAGAGAGAGGAGAGAGAGAGAGAGAGAGAGAGAGAGAGAGAGAGGAGAGAGAGAGAGAGAGAGAGAGAGAGAGAGAGAGAGAGAGAGAGAGAGAGAGAGAGAGAGAGAGAGAGAGAGAGAGGGAGAGAGAGAGAGAGAGAGAGAGAGAGAGAGAGAGAGAGAGAGAGAGAGAGAGAGAGAGAGAGAGAGAGAGAGAGAGAGAGAGAGAGAGAGAGAGAGAGAGAGAGAGAGAGAGAGAGAGAGAGAGAGAGAGAGAGAGAGAGAGAGAGAGAGAGAGAGAGAGAGAGAGAGAGAGAGAGAGAGAGGAGAGAGAGAGAGGAGAGAGAGAGAGAGAGAGAGAGAGAAGAGAGAGAGAGAGAGAGAGGAGAGAGAGAGAGAGAGAGGAGAGAGAGAGAGAGAGAGAGAGAGGAGAGAGAGAGAGAGAGAGAGAGAGAGAGAGAGAGAGAGAGAGAGAGAGAGAGAGAGAGAGGAGACACACACACACACACACAGATGATACACATATATATATATATAGTGCAAAGAGTAAAATTCAAATGTAAATATAAATAATTTTCCAGCCTTTTGAGCAGGGTTAATGACATGGATGAGAGAAGGCTGGCAGTAATTGCAACCAGTTGCTCTACTTTAAGGACAGACTAATGAATCTGGCTATCTAAAAAAAAACTGACTATGTGAGAGGAGAGATAGGAGAGGAAATAGGATTATTCGCGCGCGTGTGTGTGTAAAATCCGAGGCTGAGTCCAGACAGTTAAGTAGGATTCATGAAATTATGTCCTATGTTGGGCTTACAGATCTTATAAATCTCAAATCTCAGAGGCAGCTAAGTTTACTTAGGCAAAAAATAATAATTATAAATTGCATAAGGGTGAGACTGGTAGAAATTATCCAGGTCCACAAATGCCTACAAATGCTTCCATAAACTTGTTTTAACCAAAAAATTATTTTTTACTTAACCTTTCCATTGTAGAAATATTTTAAAATAGGGTTTTTCAATGCAAAAAGCATAAGGAATTGTTACAAAAAATTGTAGTCCATTTACAATGAAAAAAAAATTATGCAATTTAATACTCACTGCCATTTTCAGAATAACATTCACTTCCACACTTTTTAAAACACACATTAAAAAAATCACTCCATGTATGATGTGTGTGGTGTTTCCTAAATATATCATGTATCACAAGCATTTTACACTTGTGTTTATATAAAAGTACCTTATTTTTGGTTAAACTGAACTTTTACATCTATTTTTCACCAAATTATAATAGCTAATTTATAATTAATATGAATAAGAACAGAGAGAAAATAGATATGTTGGTAATACCTCATAAGAAATAGTTCTTATGCAAAATATTACACTGAGTGCACACAAATGTGGTGCATTGTCCATATGGTGTATGTTAATAGACTTGGTTAAGTTTTGTTTGCATGAAACAGAGGAATATCTTGGAAGTAAAACTTAAGCATGGCTTCAGAAAAGTTTGAAGTGACTGCAAATGGACTATAAAGATTTTAACAGCTTCCTATTTTCTGTTTACTGCAGATCCTACACAAAATGTCTATTATAAATTCACAACATATGAAAATGCTTTAATTGTGATCAATTTTAATTTCACACAAAACATCTAGGAGCTGCAATGGTGGTAATTTCTGTTACAGTTCATATCATGCAAAAAAAAAAGTTTTAATGGTTTCCCACTTATGAGCTGTTTAATAAGTGCTTGATACTCACCTCTTTAAATGTATAAACATTGTTATACTAAAGCTTAATGCTTAAAATACTTCTTACCATGACCTTTTAACAACTAAAACTTATCATCTCAAATTCAAACCTATGCAATTTGCAATTTCAATCTACATTTTGACTGATTTCTTGATAATCACAGAACTGTAGCCATGAAATTTAGTAAGGGCCTTATCAACAATATTAATATTAACATGATCAAAACAAATTATTTTATAATACTGAAGTCATACATGTTGGTTGTTTGGGACTGGCCACCTAAACAATACGGGTGGCCACTCCTTCAAGCTGAAAGAATTCTCTGACTTTTCCTGGTTTCCCAGGTCAAGTATCCACCCTGAATAAAAGTAGCTTCACAACAGTTCAAAATCAATAACTGTGCATAGTCTGTAAGCAAAGTACAGTGATCAGACACACTATAGAATGACAGCACCTGCAATTACTTTTGTTCCAGGCCATACCTTGTGATAAATGATGGTTTCTGACAGACTGGCTGTCTGCTGCATTGGTTTTCAGACACTACTTCCACAAATACTGGAGGGAAAGCTGTTAATAATCTACATAGTTCATGGTTTAGACCCTGTGAGAAGGCACTGGTAGGGTCCAGAAGCACTCCTACAGATCCACCCAGATATGGGGATATTGCCCATCTGGCAAGGACTTTGCTCCACCTCTTGTGGTATCAGACCCATAGAGGGAATGATGACAGTTGCTGGTAGTAAGACACTACATCCTGGCTCCTATGACGATGACACTGGGGTTTATGACATGCATTCATTCTAGTACTCATAAGAATATTTCTCTGTAGACCTGTGGTACACCCCCATCCCTCAGCATTCTGTTCTTTATAGTTCTCCCATCTGCTATGCTTTCCCGTATCTCAAACCATAACAACCTGTGTGATCAATAGAATACACTGGTTAGTAAGGCATTTTCTGAGAGATCAACTGAAAGTCACATTGATTGCCCATGGCACCTAACAAAGCAAGCATGACATGTTGACACATCCACAGTTTGTACACACTCATCTCCAGGTTCCCCCTAGCACCTGGCCTTCACTCTGCTAAGCAGGGACTTATCATTACAGCAATGTTACCAGTTGTAGTGGGCTCCAGGGGGCCCGAACACCAGAAATTAGAATTATCATATGTTAACCTCGCATACACTATGGATTCTTAAAACGAGTCCCCTGTTTATCAACAAGCCTGTGCGACCTACTGAGGAGAAAGTATTTAAGGCAGAGCAGTGCCCCCCCTTCCCCCCAGCCAGACGACAATGTGTGAGGCGACATTAGTGTCAGAGCGACACGGAAGAGCGCTGAGGTCCTAGGAGCTCTGGGGTCCTAGGAGCTCTGGGCCACATACGAGATATGGCTTACTGGTGAGCATAAGTCCAGCTAGGCAGTAGGGTGGAATTCCCTTTATCAAGACCCCGCAATTAAAGAGTAATAATCACATGGCAAGGCTAGAGCATAGTGTGAAGCTGTATTCTTATAAATAACCAATATTCGTGTATATCAGTTCATGTCAGTATAGTAGTTCATTGGTATTGTATCCTTGGAACCTGTTAAGTGTTTGTCTGAAGGAGTAACGTAAAGAAGTATTGTGAGGAGAGAGTCATTCTGTACTAGTGTTTCAAGTATTGTTTTATATCACGTAGAGTTGTAATAAACGAGTATTGTAGAATTCCCTCTTTTATTCAGTAGCCCTAGTATTCAGTAATCCCGTGAGCATTCCTGTCTAGCAAGAGAGAGAAAGGGGAGAGGGGTAGATAGCAGGAGTAGTAGTGAAGTATTAGGGAGAGATAGGCAGGACGTAACACTAGTGGAGGCGCGATCTTTCCCTACCTCTTGTTGCAAAGTAGTGTACTCACCACACGCGTAAATTCATTAATTAAATTTTATGTCCGCAGCGAAAAACACATGACAGCACCTCACACTAATCACGACGCACGTAGAGATAGCTTAAACCCCTTTTGCTGTATAAATAGTACAGTTAATTATTCAGTTCAACAGTCGATAGAATAAATTGCGTAGAAACATGTATACTGCAACATAGGAGCGCGAGCGCACGAACATCTGTTAGCTTCCCACCAAGGTCTCGTGCGGCAGGCATCAATTGAGATAGGTCAGGGAGCCACGTGCGTGCCACAGTGTAATCGCGCAGCAATCCTTGCCATGGTGCAGCTACGTTTTGCTTTCCTCCAACCCCATTTAGTGCTTCTGCTTTTTATGTGTGAAATTAATGCTTACACCAAACGCTTGTAAATTGCATGTCGGAACACCTGTTCCTATTTGCCAGCTAAGTGAAACATTAAATTTGTTTTGGAGTGGTTTCGTAGTGTTTCACCCAAACCTCTTCTCTTTACAGTTTGTTTTAGTCATAAGTTTACACAGTGTGCGCAGTTCACAGTTACACCACACTCACTAATTACACAACATGAGCCAAACTCACAGTGATGATAATGTGTTTCGGAGAAACATGCTGAGCGAGATTCTGCCTCACAACACACCCCCATCAATTGGCAGAAAACCACCACCCCCATCTGTAAAAGACAGAAACCCCTCCCGCCCACACAAAATTAAATTGCAGAGAAATGTTGCTCATACCTGTGGTTCAAAACTTCATTTCATTTAGTAAAGAGTTGATAACTCTTTCCCCCCCCCCCCCCCGCACTGAGCAATTTGATTTTAGTTATCATAATTTCTTTAGTTTATTCATTTCATTTCCAGTTGTCACAGTGAATGTATCCCTCAAAGGATCAAAGCAATTAAAGGTTACTACAGCTCAGCACAGAAATTATATAGGGTAAAGAAGTAAATTGTAGTATTTCAGTATACCCATTTTAGAGATGTGTCTAAATGTGGCTCCATTAAATAAAACTAACATTCTTTGAGGGCATGATGGCTAACAAATTGCAGCCACTGCGAAAAAAGGGCGTACATATAGGTTATGGCACTGAATAAGCTGCATGCTAAGAGGCAGAATATAGTTTTGTACTCTTAACATAGGAGAATTTAAATTGCCCTACTGAACAGCTGAATTTATTGTAGGCCCTACGCCAAATGGGAAGTTCACACGAGGCCGCGTGAGTCCTCAGATAACGTAGCAAAGTCCGTGTTGCGCAGGCATTTGCCTGCCGCCATAGTCAACGCCACCCATCATCACAGTATTCACTCATTTCATTGTTCACATACAGGTGCATCAGGTTGAATCCGAAATAATTGTTTCTCGCCTGAGCAGTGAAACAAAAATCCAAATGGCACCTAAACCCAATGTTGGGATGGAGAGTACCAGCCACAAAACTTTCCCTCCCGGCCTAGATAAAGAGCCACAGAAAATGCCCACTTAGGCCCTTTATTTAGATAGTGAATTGAAGTGCAAAATGTGTTAGGAGATAGATATTATTAATAAGTACGACGTAGTATGTGGCCACACTAGAGTATAAGCATTTCGTAATATGTGCACATAAATAAAACTTAAGTTAAAGTAAACATTAAACTTAGACTAAGGGACTTTATTAGTTATTACAGCGTGCTAATAGGTCAGTACTATTAAATAATATTGTTTTACATATATAAGGAACAAATCAGGGGCCGTAATACGTTGTGGAAGTTCATGTAGTAATCATATAGATATTTATATACAGAACGACCTATGCTTTAATTTTAAAATCCCTATATAAAAAGGAGATTGAAGTGTGTATCGTGCCATGTTAGGATAAGGAAAATTTGTCGTGTACGCTAGTAAACAGTGTGTCTATATTATATATATATATATATATATATATATATATATATATATATATATATATATATATATATATATATATATATATATATATATTCAAATTGCCAAAATGTCACGAGAAAGAAGTAACAGATGGTCCACAACTATTAAATACAGGGAAGTGTAAGAGTGCATTACAATTGTCTCACATTACATAAAGGTAGTATACAAGACGAGAGGCAGCATACATTTTTAATTAGTAGGTAACTAAGTAAGGGTTATTGTTTCAAATTTTATGTAAATTAAAACCAGCAACCCACAACAGACAAAACGCACGCCGGGGCAAAAACACGGAAATTATAACACAGACACATTTGTCACGTCAAACATACAAACAGACCCTGGAAAACAACATTCAACACAACTCCACATCGCAACACGCTTCCGCATTGCCAGCACAGCCAGTGTCTACAGCGAGGTCACGTGCTCCGTGACCAAATAAACACCCCTCCACCGACACGAGCGCTCAGCGCACATGCAACAATCCCCCCGCACAGCCCGACACCGTTGCCTCATCACGACCTCGGCGTGACCCAAATTGCGGTGTTGCCATATCATCACATGACACGTTTCACAGACACGAAGCCTGCAACGTATCACACTTACACAAGGTCATCAAACACCGCGTTTTCACATCCCGCTTTCTTATTTTCATAACATGTCCTTGAACACCATCACATTGCAGTCAACGTTAATTACAACACACACACTACAACTATCACAATGACACAATTCAAACAAAAGAATTGAGATTATAATATAGTAGAATAAACAAGTATTCAATTTAATTCGTAAATTAAAAACAGTACTTAGGGCATACCAAAGGTTAGGAAAGGCACATAGCCTCAAGTATAGTGTATATGTATGAATGCAGATTTAAGTTAAATTAAATAGAGCGTAAATTAGCTGATAACAGGAACTTGCATATAAAATACATAACGTGACCGTGGCCCTTCAGGGTAAAAAGGAAAAGCTTAAATGTTTTAATTAGGTTTATGGCTAAACAATTTTTCTGTATGTTACAGTATAATTAAACTATGCGAAAAACCATTAAACGTGTGATAACAGGAGAGCCGTTGGACATCACAAAGGCAGCCTGCCAACACCGCAACAAGGGGGCGGAGTCCAACAGTGGCAGCCATACATGTCGAAGGGCCGCCAACTTCACATCCCAGCAGCACGCCGACCAGACATGGTTGGCAACACGAACACATGCGTTGGCGCAAGTTACGCCTTGCGCATGTGCCAGCCGTCATTATGGGAACCAGAGCAGTCAGCCCTGCCCACAGCACGTAGTCATGACAACTGCAGGCTGGGATCACCCACAAAGTGAAGAGGGGGTGAGGAGTTCACGCCCAGCTGCCACCAGGCCGCAATAGGTCATGGCGACAACATGTTTTGCTGCCAGCTGGTTTCACAAACACCGGCCACGAGCCACATTATGCCGGAACTTCTTGGTGGCCAGCAAATTTTGAATTTAATCATGATGTCCCCTAGCTCCAAACTAATATTTTGCTACAGTTGGTGTTGTAAAAGTCATAATGCATAATACACCTACACGCATTTAAGGCACACAACACAAAGTTGGATTTTACATTTAATTAATTTTTACTCATTTTTAGTAATTGCATTGTTTCCCACAATTTTCCAACACACAGCATGGCAGTTCAGTGCTGACAATAACTATGAACACTATTGAATCAACAAAACTCCTATAAAGTTAAAGTTATTTCAGACACTATTTTCATTCCACGCAATTAATAAAATTCCACATGTTACTGCATTTTACATTAGTATTGCACTTAGACACTAACAACTTTAATTAATTCCACACTATTGTCCACCAATACATTACACCTTGTACATAACAAGATTGAAGTGTCAGTGTTAACTTACATCCCCCCCCCCCTCATTTATTACAGCAGAAGATAACAAGAGTACAGATGATGATAGTGGCCACAGGTGGCCAGGTAAACACAATGGTACAAATATTGCAAACGGCCATAGTCATTTTGAGTTTGTCTTATTTCAATATTATTTTACCAACTTCATGCATAATGCTATGGCAGTCAAGCAATTAGGTAATGTTAATGTTCAGAAAGCTTTAAGAGAGCCTACAGGCAATAATTCAGTAATTTTGATATTTTGTTGACTTGTCTCATATACAATTTATTTCACACCATTCTACTACAATTCCAGTGTAATTCCAATTAGTTGATGACTATTTTCTGCAAGTATATTCTACTTATCACTATAACAGACCATTGGCTGCAAGTACTGCCATATCACAAAAATTTTTACTTAACTGCAACAGCCAAGAGCTATCAGCCAATGTATCCATCTGTAAGTACTGAGTACTTGTATTTTGTACAACAAAATTTTTCAGAGGCCTACAGAAAAACAAAACTACTTACACTCATGCTCTTATAAATGAGATAAAAAAGTTAACTGAAAAAAATTTTTACTAATAACTGCTACAGATACTAGAATATTTTTCTCCTCAAATCCTCAGCATAGGCCTATATATAATGGTACTTTTCAATTATGCACAAGTTATTAAATTGCCAGTTTATGAAACTGGTTCAGAATTATTTCATTTATATAAATATGGTCAAGAAATAATTTCAATGTCAGTAAAACATAAAGTAGGCTAGGCCACAAAGTTCGCTTACTATTTTATAGCCTTATGCTTGTGAAATCAGTACTAATATGAATGAATATATAGTAATCATTAAGGGGCATCCCCTGGCCAACTCATAGTATATGTATATACAAAGTTAACCAAACAAAGTTGCAGACATAAAGTAATTCAGTTATATAATTTCAAATGAAAAGCAAGCAAACAATATACTAGGTCAGACTAATTCCAGTTTTGCTAATCAGGTGATGTTGGTATATCTTCAAAGTATTTAATTTTTCAACACATGAAGCATAGGCCTAAGAGGATGAAGGAACAGGAATAGTTTATTCAACGATATCATTGCATTAACCATATCCAATTACTATTGGCTTCAAGTGCAGAAATTGAGGACAGGAACATAAAAAAGTTTTTTTTTTAAGCTAGTTCAAGTGAAACAAGGTGTTATTTTACAAAAGAGTACAAACTCTCTTGATAATATTTCAAAATGCAAAAAGAATATTTTTTACCTCTCTGTGTTGTGGTTGTGTTCCCATCATTAACCTATCCTAAGTTGATTAAGTGTTGTTTCATCAATCGTTATAATAAGAGTAATAATATTTCATAATGGTCCACTGGACATATATGTTTAACTATTTTAATCTATGTATTAGCAAATGAAATAAAAATATTTTCACAATTGTAGGTTAAGCGATACCGGCTGGTAATGTATATAACATGTATTAGATGTATTTTATTTTTCAAGTGTAATTTCAATTCATATAACTTGCACAGTAACGTACATTAATTCTTATACAATGTAATGCCATATACGAAGATACAACGCAAAGTGAAACTGTGACAAATGAGACATGGATACCCAGTGTATATCAGTGCCAATAAACTCAAAGTTCACACAATTTAAACCGTAAAGTGAATCTTCCAATATACGCAAAGACCATATCCAGAAACCAGTGCAAATGTAAAGTGAATTCACGTGTATATCAACAGCATTCAACAGACACTTCCACATGAAAGTGCTACCCACGTGGTACGCCTCAAATAACTTTTACCTGTGCAAGTAATTACTATTCAATTATAAATGTGATATCTACCTTCTGATATTTTTAAACGTTGAAATGTTCAACTTTGTAAAACCAATAACTTCACGCTATGTAATTTTAGGTAGTAGCAGTGCAAATATGTATACGTTAATGTACCCAATTGGATCATACAAAACCATCACAAGTTTTAAAAAGGTGTAAATATCATGTCAAGTGTGTTTTGCAAGATACTTAGCTCAAATCTGAGTAAGTATTCCATTAAGATGTATAACGCAAGGTATTCACTTCACAAAAATGAAATTTACTAATTTACCATAAAACTAAAGCCACTTGCATTACGATGCGAAACCTGTCAAGGTGCAGGCTCACCAACTGTCATATATAAAATTTCTTTTCAACCAGCAAAGTAACGCTAGATGCAAAATGTACTTTTTTAAACTGTTCAATTTTATTTTAACTATAATGTAAAACTTGTAACATCAGCCACAAGGCATTATTCATTAATTAATTAGTATTTAAGGGTATTCTTTTAAAATTAATTCCTACCACAGGATACGTGAAAATACCACATGTGCACAAACTTTCCCCACTCCAGTTTACCCACGTCCATACTCCTAGAAATTCAGGGGGCTTTTTAAACACTGAATATTAAATGTGGCGATGGACATACCCCCACCCTATCCATGGATTCACGCTATCATGTGTGCAGGTATTAACAAAATTCTTTAAAGACTTGTAAATCCTGTAAATGTAGTAATTAACTTTCTGTTTTGCCACAAAATTCAAAAATCAGTATTTATTTTGTCTAATTAAATGTCACGGGATCTCAAATTGGCTACTCCACCCTTGATACTGCCACAAAATACAAATCACGAAGGCCACCACCTGTCTTCAAGATACTGGTACCATACAAACTACACCAAGACTTGCATAAGCTCCCGAACCCCAACTTGAACACCTAACCTCAATCTCTGGAACTTTTTCTACATAACCTAACCTATAGAAGCCGGGGTGGGCTACTTGTTCAACGAGGGGGGTGGTGTAGTGGGCTCCAGGGGGCCCGAACACCAGAAATTAGAATTATCATGCGTTAACCTCGAATGCACTATGGATACTTAAAGTGAGCCCCCTGTTTATCAACAAGCCTGAGCGACCTACTGAGGAGAAAGTATTTAAGGCAGAGCCACGCTCCCCCCTAGGCAAACGACGATGTGTGAGGCGACGTCAGTGTCTGAGCGACACAGAAGAGCGCTGAGGTCCTGGGAGCTCTGGGCCATCTATGAGATATGTCTTACTGGTGAGCATAAGTCTGGCTAGGCGGTAGGGTGGCATTCCCTTTATCGAGACCATGCAATTAAAGAGTAATAATCATGTGGCAAGGCTAGGGCATAGTGCGAAGCTATATTCTTGTAATCTAATAAATAACCAATATTCGTGTATATCAGTTCATGTCAGTATAGTAGTTCATTGGTATTGTATCCTTGGAATCTGTTAAGTGTTTGTCTGAAGGAGTAACGTAAAGTAGTATTGTGAGGAGAGAGTCATTCTGTAGTAGTGTTTCAAGTATTGTTTTATATCACATAGAGTTGTAATAAATGAGTAATGTAGAATTTACTCTTTTATTCAGTAACCCTAGCATTCAGAAAGCCCATGAGCGTTCCTGTCTAGCCAGAGAGAAAACGGAGAGAACAGTAGAGAATACCAGAAGTAGTAGTGAAGTATTAAGGAGAGATAGCCAGGACGTACCACAGTGTTGTCTGTCTGTAAACCATATTGCTTGTTTTGACATCTGAAAACATTGGCAGAAGCAGTCAAGTCCCCTGGGTAATCTATCCACTATAACACTGCCAAATTATTTTCCCACTGATGATTACTTCAGGGTAGCAAAAAGCCAGGTAAAGTTACACTGTTGATCATTAAAATTGCAGCACCAAGGATGTACGCTGTCACAACCAGATTTATTGGACAGAATACAGATCGTACACAGGTGACATTATTACTCTTGCAGCTTGGTATGGTGTACAGGCTTGGTATGGGGTACAGAACATGGGGAAATCAGTACTGTGAAGTTCCACCATGAGCAGCAATAATTGCTGCTACATGAAACAGCATTGAGAGGACGAGACTTTGAAAGTCTGTCCAGGGTATCTCTGCCTGATGCATGCCCAAAGTTCATATGTTGTGGCCATAGGTGTCCTGTGGCAGGCCACATGTCCAACCATGAACCACACATTCTCGATGGGTTGAGAGATCCGGTGAATGCACAGGTTGAGGAGATTGTTGGTGATGTTAAAAAACATTCTGTATAATAGTATTTGATATCAGTTATAATAAGGCAATGTTTAGTAGGTTTTAGGTAAAATTGAAAAAGAGCAACCAAGTAGAAGCCTGTTGTAACAATGTCAAAAATATTAAGGAACTGTTTAAATTAATCAAATAAAAATTTATACATGGAAAAAATTAAGTGACAGCTTAAAATTGTTATGACTACATTTATCTTTGCAATGGCCAAAGCTTTCAAGGATTATGTATTGGTCACAATTTGTTGCATATATCGCACCTAAGTAAATGACAAGTTGCAAAATAATTTGTAATTTGGCAGCTATCAAGACTTTCGAGTTTTTTACATGCTCAAGTCGTAACAGTTTACTCATTGGCTGTTGCCATGGTAATAAACTTATTTATTTGACTCGTTTGCACTTTATACAGACACAATATTTCTTGCTAGCTAAAGAGTCATTCAGGAAGAGGCCCAATAATTCTGGTACAATCTTGAAGAGAACACAGGACGAGGCTCAAAAATTCTGGTATGATCATGAAGAGAACACAGGACGAGGCCCAACAATTCTGGTACGATCATGAAAGGAAAACAGATGTATACATTCCTGAAGTGTAACATGGTGCCGAAAGAATCTGCAAAAATCAAGTAACTCTAGTCATATTACTTGTTTGATATCATTTTTCCCGTCATCTCGTCAGCTCTTACAATACAAAATAGTTTTCAACATTATATTGAATGTCTTAATCATAAGAATTTCGTTAAATATCAAGCAAAGAAGGTAGCAGCCAACTTACTCCGACACATGTGTTCCAGGCAGCTAAAGAAGGCTGTTATCACTCCTTAGCTGCTTGGACCACATATGCTGAAATAAGCTGGCTGCTACCTTCTTCGTACCCCTGCTTGATATTTAATCAAATTTTTATGATTAAGATACTCATTATAATGTTGAAAACAATGTCTGAATGTAAGAACTAATGAGATTATAGGAAAAAAATGATACCAAATAAGTACTATAATTACTACAAATTAAATCACCATCTGTCGTTTACTTAGATTAGATATGTATGATAAATTAGGGCCATTGGGTAAATAGCTCTCAAAAGCTTCTGTTGTTATACAAAGATTACTGAAGACCAAAACATTTTAAGTTATCATTTAATTTTTTTGCCCTATACAAATCCCTATTAATACAAGTGAATACCATCTCATATTGCATAGTTTAAATTCAGTTATCTAATTAGTACAGATGGTTCCTTTATTTTCTGGCATCGTTACAACAGGCTTCTGTTTGACTGTTCATTTTTTTTTAAATTTCATATAAGACCTAGCTAACAATACCTTATTACAACTGATACCAAATACTATTATATATATATATATGTCTTACATAAATTTGTAGCAAGTGGGGGGGGGGGGACATAGATTGGTCATGAGAGGGAGGCGTTGGCATGAAAAGTTAATATTGTAATTAAAGTATTCAATTTTAATAATAATTTACAATATAATAAGTATTTCATAAGGAACTCATAGGTATGCAATATCTCGCCACTTACAACAAATGTTTTTATTACCAGATAAACAAAGGTATCTACTATGCAGATATGCAACTTACTTCCTTTTTTATATACATATCCTGTCACTTGTTATCACTTCCCGTGCTTCTTGAATTTACTCATTATAACCATGGTTATTACTTCCCATGTTGCTTGAATTCGACATTCACCACCTTGCCACCAGAGATCCCCTTCCCATCACGAACTCCAGTTGGCAATGTACATACTGTAAACCTTCTAGTCCTTGGTTTACATCAGACGATACTTAAATGCAAGCTACGCTACAAAATGTGATCTATGTCACAAGTTAGTCACTAGAGTACTTCAAAAGAAAAGTTGTAAAGCCACATTTATAATGAAATAAAATACAGTACTCAGGTGTGTGTGCACAAATCATACTGTATAGAAACATTGATTGTTTTGAAGTGAGAAAAAGAAAATGTTGTGGCATTATGGAAGACACTACACTTTCACTGCAGCCAACGCAAACACCATGAAACATGCAACTTTTACATCTGCATCTTTCATGAGATTATTGATGACAATATGTACTATGTGTGAGGCTGTGTTATTGATGTATTTTGGAAATTTTGCTTCCTAGCATATTCATGTTTTTTTTATAATATTGGTTGCCTAAAGTCTATTTCATAAATAATAAATTAATTGGATCATGCATATAGTCCATTCATAGTTAGTTCAAACTATTTTCTGAAGAGATGTTACAATTTTACTCCACCTCATGCAAACAGAGATTAACCAAGTCTAGAAAATCACACCAATGGGACATTTGTGTACACTCACTTTAATAATATTTTGCTTGAGAACTATTTCTTACAAAGCATTACAACACATCTATCTATCTCAGTTTTCATTCACGTCAATTACAAATGGAATATTATAATTTATAGATAAAATTTCAATTTAACATAAAAATCAGATTTACATTAACATAAGCATAAAATGCTTGTGATACATGACTTAGGAAAAAATCAAACATGTCAAACATGGGGTGTATAGATACTGTAAATAAATTATTACAGAAATAATGTTTTAGCTTTTTCTCTCGGATAAAAATGTCATGTTTAATGTGGAATAAAATTTATGTTACAATTGAACATAAGTTGTTAGGAGACATAATTATGCATGCCTCTATACAAAATATTATTTCACTGAATATAGGATTACCAGTATAACAGCCCATATTGGGTGATGTAGTGAGATTAAAATCAAAATATTTATACTATAGATTGGATATGGCTCTGTTAGCCCACTATCAACTTTGTATAGAGAAATCCCATAGAGATGTTCCAGTTTTATAAAGCTCTGTATCAACCTGTATTTGTGAACCCACTCACCATGATTAGATGCACGTGTTTGTCAAAGTGAGATTGATAAATTGTTCTCGTCCATTGATGGTTATGGTGCACAATAAAAAATTCTCTCTCCTAAGGCATATGGTCCTCTGTTTCATTGTGACAAATTTATTGGACCTGACATTGTGAAATGACTATGATTGCAGAACTTTCCTTATCCCTCGGGAAGGCATGGACCCCTCCCCTGCTACGTCATTAGGTTATGCAAACATATCCCATATGTATTCAATACGGAACAAATATGGAGACCTGGTAGGCCAAGGAATCTTGTCCACATATTGTAGAGCCTGTTGGGTGATGCAAGTTGTATGAGAATGAGCATTATCCAGCTGAATGATAATGTTGGGTATGCTATGCAAAAATGGCAGAAAATGAGGCTGTAAAACCTCATTGACATATCGCTGCACTCCTCCATGCCTTCAACAACCACGGGACATTACCAGGAGTCATAACAGATGACACTCCATTCTTATAACACCTTGTGTCTGAGATGTATGGCATTTACGAATCAGTGCAAGATCACTGCAGTACCCAAACACTGATGCCACCATAATCTGCATCAAGATTGAAGCAGGAATCATGTGAGAAAACAATGCATCATCATTCCTCTGTCCAATGTTGATGTTCCTGTCATTTTTGACGGCGTGCCTGTAGGCCAGCCTAATTCTAACAGAGATGCTATGTTCTTGGTAAGATGAACATACGCAGTGCTGACTCCACAGACTGCAGGATCACTCTGGACTTGGTGCCATGTCTGCTACTGCACACTGGCAATTACGATTATCTTTTATATCTGAGTAAATTTAGCAGGACCAGTACCTACTCTACACGATATGCAACCTGTACGTATCCGTGCCTACACACCTTGTGTCACAGTGGTGTAGTCCAACCAAACATCACTATTCAAATGGATATGGGTGATGACATTCTTTATATGCACAATGTCATGGCATACTGATCTGGATCTTAACATGCAGACTTAATATTCTACCTTTCCAGCATATTGTTTTGCCCTTTTAAGCACTGGAAACTCTGGCCACAAGCACCCCCTATATCACATATTGCACTGACATTTTTGCATTGGAGGGGGGGGGGGGGACACAATGGTTGAGCAGTTAGCATGCTCGCCTCCCACCAATGCGAACAAGGTTCGATCCCCGGCCGGTTCACTTTGGATTTTCGCAAGTGGGAATTGTGGCATATGATGCCACTGGTCGGCAGGTTTTCTCGGGGATCTCCAGTTACCCCCTACCTTTTTATTCTGGCACTGCTCCATACTCACCTCAATCACCCTCATCGGCTCTCAACTAACTCGCTGTTAAGAGCCACCCAAATCTCTTCACACACAAATCTCATTCTTTCACTCAGTCACTCTTACTCACACACACATATTCACACACTTGCACTCTCGCTCTCTCACACACTCACAGTCTCTCTCAACTCACACACTCACTCATTCTCACCCACACACTCACATTTTCACTCTCACACACACTCTCACACACACTCTCACATTTTCACTCTCTCACACACTCACTCACACTCACGGAAACACCTGCAACAATTTACGCCACAAGATGACATTGTCTGGTCCTGCAAAAATCTGCCTGGAACCAAGTCAAGGATTGGATACCTAAGGAGCTGCACGCCGATATCTGCCAACATTATCAGGACCACCCCAAAGTGGGCCACCTAGGCACCCAGGAATCCCTAGCCGATATCAACACCTACTACATCTGGGATAGCATGGGCAGGGATGTCTGCGACGTCTACGGCTACATGACATGCTGCAGGAACAAAGTTTATCCCGTGAGACAGACGACGACCAAACCTAGCAGACCACATAACCCATGGATGCACATTGCCACCGATTTTATGGGACCGTATCCCCGGAGCACCAAGGAAACAGGTACCTATTGGTCATGTTGGACCTATTCTCCAAGTGGGTAGAAGCCTTCCCTCTGCCAAGCCAAGAGACCCACCATATACAACCACACTGAGCCGAGGAACCAAGAGCTTAAGAAAAGCTTCCGACCCAGCATAGGGGATGATCAGAAGCACTGGGATTGCCACATTCCCACGAGTCTCTTTGCTTTGCGACATCACACGAATGAAGCAATCAGATCCAGCCAAAGTTAGTTCCTACTAGCTCACACCCTGAGAAGCCCAGGGGACTGGCACTGGGAGCATGAGCTGACCAAAATGCCTCATCCTGAAGAAATTTGCTTAGCTGCCCTGGCCAGGATTTATAAAGCTAGGGATACCCAAGAGGCGTATATCAAGAAGTACCCACAGCCATGCACTGGCCTATGAGCCTTTGAAATGGGTGAAGCTGTCTTGCTTCGCAGAGACCCCCTGAGCAGAGGCCACAATCAGTTTAACATGGGACTAGCAGGAAAGTGGGAAGGCTCCTACAAGGTTATCGGATGCCATAAAAATGTATACTGGGCTAAAGATCGCCATGGACGAATACGCAATGCCACATCGGGATAGGTGAGGCCATAGCCCCAAGAAGCCCCAGCATCTGAATTACACATCGCCGCCTCTTATCTCCGAAATGCCAGACAATGTGGAAGAACTTGCTATCATCGCCGCTTTGGAGGAAGAACGGTCAACGCATCCTAAGGAACAGGTAGATGAGAAGCAATACAGCCAGAGAACCACCTACTCCATGCTTACACTGGTGGAATTCCCTAAACCTCCAACCAAAGAAACTGTACGGAAGTTGCCTACAACTTCTTCAGAATTCAAGAGGAAGTTCACCAACCAACCCGGAAAGTGGACACTGAGAACAAGCAAATTATCTTGGCCTAGTCTGGTAGATAGAGATCCAAGCCACCATCAGCCTCATCTGAGCACAACTGCCAAGAAAACACCAACTTCACCAGCCCCAGCGAGCCAATTCAGCTAGAGGACTGCAGCAAAAGATGTTGTCACAGCAGCCGCAGCGACACCGCCTCCCACGAGCAAGGCACTTGCAAGAACTGCCAGCCGAAACAGGGCCTTTCTCAAGGGCGCCATCAGCTAGTACCTGCAGCCTTGATCTCCCCAGATCGCACGGCCACCCTGGCAGCCAAGTTGTCCCTCAACGCAGAGGCTGCCAGCTTCACGTTCCTGGCACCAACCTGCGCCATGGCAGTTAAGATGATGTTTTGAAATGCTTTCTTCATGCTCTATTTTCTATGTTGATGTGAAGTGGTGCTCCACACATTTGTTTGATAGTTAACTTCATAGCCACAACATTCGTGTTGCTTTTTGATACCCAAGTTATATCCCTGGTTTGTGACATGTAGGAGACCCGGGTAGAGGTCTCTTTCTTATTTTCCGCACAGGCAGTCACAGCAGGATAGCTTAGCTGACACAGCCGCGGATCTTTGGGCAATTTTTAATATTTCATTTTAATATTAATTGCAACAATAAATAACATATTTTATTTGCCAAGTATCGAATACTATTCAGTGTGCCACCCACTATGTACTTGCATTCTATTTCCACAGGTTCAACTGTGTAAATCTTTTTACTGTCAGTACCCAAGCCTTAATACTCTTTTTGTAGAACAGCATGCATTAATGAAAAGAGGCTCACGGCACAACCGTCTTGGGTGCACTTCTGCGAGATGACCTTACTCAAATCCCAGCGAAGACCTCACGAAAAAACAAAGAGAACGAATTTCCACAGCCTTGACACAGATGTACGCTAAGGAGAAAGGAAGAAAGACAGAACGCCAGTCCACCATGCATCTGAGAGATACACAGATGCCTAGTCAACCAGACGCTCAAAGAAATGCAAATAAAAGATTCTCCCAGCAACTGTGGCCGCCCGGCCATACAGCAAGCCAGCGGATATCAATACGCAGTTCAAGGTCAGGAGTGCAAGGTAGAGAAAACACACAGGGCCGAGGAACCTACAGAATTAAACCAGGACAGAAAAAATTGTTCTTTAGAGGACGGTTAAACATTCTCTCAAAAGAATTTCTTTCTCTAAACATGACACCTTCAAAGGAGCCTCACCACTACCGAGAAGAAAACCAATAGTTCTTATGGGGACAGTTCGACATTCCTTCAAAACTATTTGTTTTTTGCCTTGCTCCTTTAAGGATGAGCCTTCATCGCAGTGGACAGGGGTCAAATTGACATATGACATCTTTTTCAACAATGGTATAAACAACTTGGCCTCATCAGTGATCAAGCCTTGCCGCCTGATTGCAAAGGAGTTTGTATTGTTGACAACGCAATGAGACATTAAAAACTTTTACTGTATACCCCAGCAAAGAATGGATGTTCCAGCCGAAAATTGTATTATTCAACGACCACAGAGCATGAATCCAAGGCACCAAATACCACAGTACACAGCCAGATTGCTCTACCAGTACGATTCGCCACATCTTGATTCTACAAGCCGGCCAGTGATGTCACGACTTGAGGAAGCTATGCCAGAGTTACCTCCTCTCCATCGCCACCCCTATCCAGCTGACTGAAGGGGAATGACCAGCCCGAGTATAAATAGCAGGTCACAAGCTGACTCATGACATGTCTTCATTTCATTCCTTCAACACATTTGTGCCGAAGGAACTGATCAGTCTGCGTCCTCCAGCCTACATTGCTTCACTCCTCGCTCTATCTACCCTTCCTTCACCGCATTTGCGATGAAGGAACATCCAGCTTCTTGTCTCCACTGCATTCGTGCCGAAGATCAATTAATGCCAACGTCGTCTACGCACGGAGACACTGTGGCCCCCTTCTGGGCAACACATGCGTAGGGAATAGTACCAGTTTAAGTTATTTTCATAGCGCTCGTATACCCTGTCGTTGTTAGCTCAGAACCAGGTAGCCTGGATAAACATATGTTAAGTGTCCTTAAGCTATTGCCAAACTTTTAAGAGGTAGTGCAACACCACTCTTGTTACTTCACGTCAAATGGAATAAATTGACATTTTTATCAACTCGAGGGTATTCTTCCTGTAATTGTAGTTCCTCTCCCAGTGAAGTTGACGCCATCCAAGGAATTGCCAGTGACCAGGGAGACATTACTCATAAGAGCCAAACACACTAATCAGAGTACCAACATGCATATTGGATGGCCACCCATTTCATGCACCATGGTGGGCAGAACGGTAGAGACCCGACACTAGATACTCTAGTCTCTTAAAGCCAGCTTGCCTGCTCAGCAGATACTCTCTCCACTGCGTTTCAACGCCAGAGTTAGTGTTCTCCGAGTCTGGAGAGACTGTCACCTTAGGCACTCACCCACGTGCAGGGACTGTCTACCAGCCAGACCTGACTCTGAGTGCTCACCGTGTTGCGACGCTGGGCACTGAGATATGGATTCTGTCCAGTTGGCAGATGCTTCACGTGGCTTTACACAGCAATAGACAACACGACATCTGTTGTCCCATTTACTGACATGAGAGGGTGATTCAATCCAGATGCCATATTCCCATCGGAGTGGTATCAGAGAGAAGGTAAGACAGCTACTGACTGCCTACAGACTCTCACCATTGGGTTCAAGCTCAGGCCTTGCGCCGCCTCCAGATACCCGTCATAACAGAGATACCCAGGGATCTCTTCCAAGACCCCATATGCCCGAGCAAAGAAACACATCCCTTATTCACAGTGTATTTGAGCAGACAGGATCAGTCCTTGGGACTCGCTAACACCTACTTCAGGGGATTGGAAACAATAGAGGCTATTTACATGACCAAACCATCCTTCGAGCCACTGCACAGCAACTAACCTAGCTCACACTCATGTCTGCCGGAGTTGACACAAGTCAAGCAACAGTCTCAAGTTAGGCTTCACCCAGGTATACCGCCTAAAGCCAATCCGTTGAAACGAAAGATCACACTCATGGAACCAGATTTAATGCTCTGCCGTAAAGCTACCAGGCCAGTTCTATACATGGGACGTGCACCCGCAGCACGGAAATCAGAACTCCCAGTCACCGGGTGCGCGTGACCTAGCACCCAATAAAACCAACCTTTGTGTAACGTAGTGACAACCTTGACAGCCCCAAGCATTACACATCAACAAATATAGTTATACACCAAGTTAGTAGTGAACTACACCACACAACCCACTGCTGCTGGTAAAATTCAAGCTTTATAGGTACCTGAGGAAAGAAATTAATGACAAATTTAAAAAACCCCCATTATTCAGTCAAGGTTATTAGTATAGCACAAACCAATTTGAGAATTTGTTTTATGAAGATACAAATTCTTCTGAGATTGATGATTGTGATTTCACTTTACATATAAGATGTAAGGTTATAGAGATAGTAAACATGGTGCAGTTAATATAAAGATGGTAAGAAAATACCCACACCCATAACATTAGGAGAAAAATTGTGCACAGCTTAAGCAAATTATATAAGAAAACATTTAACAGAGATAAAAAATTGTTAACAAGATGGTGATAATAAATAGTATATATCAGGAAAAGCTTGGACCACTTTTAGTATAATTAATATATTTGTCTAAATAGCGAAAATCAAAATATTTCCAACAAACAAATTTAAAAGTTAAATTTAAAAAAAATAGGGCTGTCTTTTAACATAGTTAAATTTATTTGTAAAAATGTAATTGTAAATTAATTATATTTTGTAATCATTCAAGTGAGTACACTGTGTGTTTTCAGTTTTAAATACAATTTTTAAATCTATATTGTTAATGTATCTTTTAATTCACAGTCAAAATATTGTTTCCAATAATGCTGAAAATATATTTTTTTAAATTCACTGTTGAATTATTCCCTACAAATTTAAATTGTTTTGTCAAATAATTGTTTGATAATTAGTTATTATGCGTTATATTTTAATTTCTAAATATATATTTTAAATATGTAAAAAGTGGTCTAAGCTTCAACTAATTAACATAAACAACCAAAAATTATTCAAACCAAAAACAAAAATATTTTTTATGTTAAACTATTTATATGTAAATACAATAAATCATCATGGTGGAATTTTACCATTTTTTATTCCAATTTTTAGAGTATTCTGAACTTTAGCTGGACGAGTTAATGCTACATATAATTATGTAATACAGACTAGAAAATATTAGAATTAGAAGAACAAGGGCATAACTAAGCTACGGAAAATAAAATTGGAGGAGAAATTGTAGCAAAGAATAAGATAAGAAATATTTTTAAATAATTCATTTTCAAGTAGTATTAGTATTAAAATTGAACTAAAAAAATTAGAAATAATAATTTGAAGATGTTTATGATTGATAAACTGCCCCGTGAAATTCATACAAATTAATGCACAATTATATATTTCATAATTTCACCAAATCCTGGAACTCATTGGGCTTCCTATTAGAAAGCCAATATTGATATTTATTACTTTGATTCATTTGGTGGAAATATTCCTACAGAATTAATCAATTATTTAAAAATATATATATATATATAATATTTATTATAATGATGACAGAATAAAAAATTCTGATTCTGTTATATGTGGTCATTTATATTTATTTGTTTTGAATCAATTTTCAAAGGGTTGTATTCTTTCTGATAAAAATTCTTGGTTATAAAATTACAGATTAGTAAGGAAATCACTGATAAGTTATTTGGATAAATATTTCTATGCAGTTGAAAGAATAATATATATTCCAAATATAAAGTTTAATAGATATGTTGCAAAAAAAAATTTAATGATTTCTAAGAAACACTTAAAATTTTTCATAAAAATCTTAATAATGAACTTGAGGAAAAAAATTGAAATATAATGATATTATAATCCTTGATGCTATTAAGGCTAGATTAATTCAGTTTCATGTAATCATTGTAAAAACTTTTGCTCATAAATCTAATTTGACGAAACACATTAAAAGTGAAAATTTTGATAAACTAAAAAAACATGTTACTTTAAAACCTGAGTTTTAAAAAGATGCTGCTTTTAAAAATGAATTGAACTGTTATGTTGGAAATAAACAATTTAATAACTTAGATTTGTCATGAAAAAATGAAAGATAAAAAATTATTACTCATAAAATTGATGACAAAATATCCAATTTTAGTAAAAATGTGGGTTTTAAAAATGAATTAAATAAATATGTTAAAAACGAAAATTTTTATCAATTTGAAAACAATGTTGCAATGAGAAATTAATTAAGTGACTTTAAACATGATATTAATACAAAATTAAGATAAAAATTAAGATTTTTAAATATACAGTTAAGTAGGATGAACACGGACACAATTTTTTTTTTTTTTAGAAATCAACACACCATTGTTATAATTCTTGATTGATTGTGCTGTGCTTGATATTTGATTTGCAAATAAATCTTCACAAGTAAAATTTAAAGTTCCTCATAATGGACCAATAATAAATTATAATAAACAGCTTTACATAAAAAATGTTGATAAATTTTATTTTAAAATTGAGACTGGAGATGACTTTGATAATTATTAGTCTAAATACATATTTTTTGTTAAATAAAAAATTTTAATTAATTAAATTAATGGATATTTACGGTGATTTGTTATTTTGCAAACTTTTGATAATGAAAACAAAAGAATCATATAATCATTCATATTTCTTCAAATGATGAGGTAAATTAGGATTATTTTTTAATGAATCAAATACAAACCATAAATTTATTTGGAAAACTGACATAAAGAAAATCAGGAAAACTTTATAAATTGCCAGTTTATCACCAGTTTTGTATACAAAATCGGGTCACGTGATAATTTTGTCAACAAAATCTGCCATTTCGGACACGGCCTGAGATGAGTCAAAGTTCAACATGCTTTAATGGATGGAAATGGATGTCTCACGCAAGTCTCTGTGACAGGCTGACAGTTTAAAGAAATAAAGATCAGCTCACGCAGCACAGCGATAGATGTAACATACCGCTGCTTGTTAAACGACACACTTTACAGCATTGCCTGACCACCATGCGATAAGCTGAAAACTGGTTAAGTGAAGCATGATTACGTGGGGACATATAGTGAAAAGATAAATCTAGTGAAAACCTCAAATCTTTTAAAAATTCCAATTTTAATTCCAGTCAATTTTCAAACTGATAATAGTGAATTTTTATGACACTAAATTAAAATAATTAATAAAAATTATATAAAATGATATGAATTTTTATTCAATATTTTCTGAACTTAAAGAATCAAACTTTAAAAAATAAAATACGGAAACAGATTGATGAAAGAATACAACACAAAATATTGAACAGTAAAAATGAAATGTACAGAAGTTAATAAAAATATAGAATGATCATTTTAAAAAAACCCACAAGTATGGTTATGTACCCTAAAAATTAGGGTGTATGTAAATAAGCATCCCAGGCGGGATGCTTATAGTGACTGAAAATAATGAAAAACATATTAAAAAATCTAGAGCATAAAAATTTATTCACAGAATCTAAATATTAAATAGGTGATTTTGTTAGAATTCGTAGAATGAAAAAATGTTGTTAGGAAAATTATACACAAAAAATTGGTCAACAGTACTATTTAAAATGTATAATGGTTTATAGTAAGATGTACCAACTTATATTTTCAAAGATATGAATAAAAAATAAATAAATAATGGGGAATATTTTAAGAATTTTAAATTATGAAAACTAATTATCCAGATTAATAATTGGTTGTAAATATAATAAAAACAAAATATAAAATATATGTTAAACTGCTTGGATTTTTAATATCTCTCATAATTATTAGATTAATAAAACAATGATGTTTAACTTGCAAAAATTTTCCAGAGTATGTTGCCATGTATTCTGAAATTCCATCCATAATGAATAAAATATCACTGGTTATGCCTTGAAGTTAGTATAATTATTAAAATTTTTATGAATATTTTTTTTTAATTTTGGCACTACATTATATTTTGACTCTTAACAAAATGTTACGTCAAAATTTCTTTAATCTGTAAACATTTCTATCTTGATAAATTTGATTAATTCTATTTAGCAATACATTTTCTGAAAAATTATCATTATTGATTCTAAAATAATATTCATGAAATGTAATACTTGATGTGTATCTCATTTTTAGATATCAATTTATAGGAATTGGATTGCATTCAAAATGCAAAAGTTCTTGGCAATTTACATCTTTAATTGTCTATTATCATGTGAACATTTTTTTCTTTGTGTTCTGATTATATAATAATAAAAAAAAATGATTTATCCAGCAATCTTAAAAATATACAATTTTGTGTTAGTTTAGTATTTTTTATTTGAGGAACAATATTGGTCTCAAGTTTATTCTTTGAGTACTACTTCTCATCAATTCTTCACAAATTTCATTTCCTCTTTCAAGTATATCAATCTCATTATTTCTATCATTTATTAATTTTATTTCATCTCTAACAGAGTGTCAATAATACTTTATACATGTCTTTAATTCGAATTTATTTCAAAACAACTATTTATACATATACAATTTGATTTTTAAGTTTATAATAACCTGTTTTTCTTTTTGATTGAAGAACTTCGCGTGTAACACATTTTTTACATTCTTTAGCAGCTGGTAATGCTGATCTCGTAACTAAATCATATAACCCATATTTTGTAATAAATACCATTTTTACATCAATATTTTGGACGTTGCATTTTACAGTATCTGAAAAGTATTTAAAATTTAACTTATTATCATTATACACATATTTTTGCTACGCATCTCTTGAGTTTCCATATACCAAAACATCCTAAATATCTTTGGCTTTAAACCACTGATAATTTTTTTTCATCCAACACAACTAGAACTGTCTATTTATTAATAACGAGATAGTTGTTATGAAGATCCATGATTGTCTCCTTTTATTGAAAATATTTAAAAGATAATTTATTGTTAATTCTAGTTGTAATTTCATGTATTATTTTTAAAGGCTCTAATATTTCTGGTTTTAATAACATATTACCATGGAATTTATTTTGAACCTCTTCTCATTTAAATTACTTTTCCTAATAACAAATAACCTTTATTTTGTACAAAATTATCTAAATAGTATTTTTATATTGTTTATAATCAGATTATACAATGCTTTGTCTTTTTATTTGCTAAAGTGCTCAAAAGCAGATTTAAACATTATTTTCTATTATTTTATAACACACAGTTCAAAACAAACATTAAAAAAATTATGTTGATAATCTTGAACTAATGTTATCTTTCGTAGTTCCACTACCTTTACATAAATTATATTTCTGTAGCTAATCAATAGTAACAAGAAAAATCATGTTTTTTTTTTGTTTTAACTTAATTTTTCTTACTTTTATATACATTTTTTAATTCTTAGTCTTTGAGTTACATTTATTTTTCTTTATAACTCAGTTATTTCATTTAATATTCTATACCTAATCGTTCCCTTTCTTGTTGCAAGTTTAATTACCCATGTTCACAAATTGATGGTAAAATTCACTTGTTACCATTTTCTTTTAAATTTTTTGCTTTGTAATTTTTAGAACATAAAAAGAGTGAATATAGACATAATTCATAGATAAATACTGTCTTGTTTTCATTAAAACTCAAACCTGGCATTTCACGGGGTCTGAAAATTTCTTCAAGTGTACTTTGTATGTTTATCGTCTTCAAAGAAACATGTTATCAGCATGTTTTCTCATTAAATCCTAGGTACTTTGATATGCTAAAATGTTTGTGATGTATTTTCCTTTAAACCATGGATTATATTTTTTCATCCAAAACAAACAGAAACTTCCTATTATTGATGACCAAAGAATAGTTTTTGAAATACATTATCACCTCCATTTATATGGAAATAAATTTGAATAATAAATAAATAAACAAGTAAAAATAATTTATTAATTAAATTTTCAAATCTTTAACCATATTATTTCTTTTTTAAGGATGATGAAATAAAAATTTATGAAATTCAGGGGTTCATAAAATAGGTATCTTCAATCTCATACAATTTTTATCAATAACAAATTATAACTATTTTAAATTAAATTTACTAATTAAGTATTTTTAATACACTAACTACATCTTTCATTTTATTAATAATTTCACTGATCCCAAAATGGACACACACTTGAATTCATTAAATT
Organism: Dryococelus australis; assembly: GCA_029891345.1. Taxonomy (NCBI): domain Eukaryota; kingdom Metazoa; phylum Arthropoda; class Insecta; order Phasmatodea; family Phasmatidae; genus Dryococelus; species Dryococelus australis. The sequence continues at coordinate 261,058,912 of CM057009.1, read as the reverse complement.
GTTTAAAATATTTAGGTTTAACATGCACTGAATTTCCAAATGAATAATTCAATATTTTTGAAGATGCTAAACACTGCATTTTCAATCATTCAAATTTTTATACTTGTGAAGTTTTGCTTTCTAAAATCTAGTAACTCGGGAAGAGGGACACTGAATTATTTAAAGATATTATTAAACTAATTTTTATTTTTGAAATTTTTTACATGCTGGCAACCTAATGTATATAATCCTATAATTAATAAACACAAAATATTGTTAATTACCAGAATATTATTTTATATTACAAAAATCTAATGACAAATGAGTATCCATCACTGAACTTGAAACATTTTCATGATTGAAATTTTTAGACCATGATACATAAATCTTTATGTAATGAAAATTTTGTGGTAGAGAAAAGAGGGGGGGGGGGGGTGGCGTAGGGGGTGAGAGATTAAACACACCCCCACTGAATTTTTTTCAATTGTCCAGGTTTTACAGCCATACAACACAAAATTATATAACAAAAAAGTTGTCAGGAAATATGGTGACATATATTTCAGAAAAAAGTTACTTTACCAATTTTTAGAAGGAAAAAATACTAATGTCGAAAAAATTGATAATAAAAAACATGTGTCTAAAATTTTTAAACACGTACAAATATTATATGGTACAAGTTCAAATCTGTTTTTCTTTTCTAATTTTTCTTCACTAATTAACACAACAATACCCCAATAAATATTCACTTAATAAATAATTTTTTATATAAATGAATAAAGTTTTTAAGTTAACAAATAATAATTCTGCATTGAAGATGAAACTTCCTTATGATATTTTTTTTGTGAACATTCTATTACTTTAATTTAATGCAACATGTTTATCATGAAACATAAATAATATATAATAAATAATAATATTTTAATAGTTGTTGATTAAAACAAAGAGCAAATTATTCTGAAAGGCCAATATTGGAGCTGCTTCTAAATTTGCAGATGTTGACTGAATAGGTACTTCTGCCCACGAGATAATTTTCCGCAGATTTGACAATCATAAAATGTTGTGAATAAGTCCGAGTTATTCTTCTGTACCTATACAATGTGTTTAGGAAACATGTGTACAAATTCGGGCACGTAATTCGCGACCGGAAAAGAGGAAGATTGATACAGGACACCCATGGTCCATCTCAAATAATACAGGATGTAGCATGCCCTGAAAGGCAGAGGGTGATTAGCATATTACGTGGGATATTATGTACAGTACCTGCATTAGAGGAACAAAAATTGGTATACGGATGAAGTAAACCAAGATCCTGGATAAAAGGAAGGTACAGTATAATGTACACATCCCATCATGTAAATATTAGGGGATGGCACCCTTTGATTGAATGCAACATTTACACAGTGAGGTTAAATTGATTGTGGATACAATCGGATGAAGCAGGATGTTATAATGAGCAAAAATGGCCCCCTAGGTGCGACTCTCTAGGATCCACCATTTCCAGTTAAATCACAAACTACATGTTCAGCGGTAGGAATACCATGGCCTGGTGGTTAGTGATAATGCTGTAATGGGAACAGTAGAATGACTCTGTACTAATGTGTGAAAATGTATGTATAGTCAATGATGTAGCAATGTGTTTATCGGTACTGAAGGCACTACCTGACAACACAACAGAACAGACACTGCAATCATTTGAGATTATGCAGGTGGCAGTATCACAACCAATTTCACAACAGATGTTCAAAATGTACTCCTCTCATGTCATTGCAGTAGTTCATACGGTGTATTAGAGACTGATGGTCACATTGAAAAACATTGGTGTATCTCACACTTGATCACAGGCGGCCATGAGAGGCGCGTGTGCATGTACACACACCAACACACACGCACTAATACACACACACCTCAAATCCCCACAGCAAGAAGTCTAATGGTGTAATGTCCGGGGAGCATGGTGGCCAAGCAAGAGGCCCACTCTGTCCTATCCAGCGAGTGTGATAGGCTGTGTTGAGGTGGTCATGCACAATCCTGGTGAAATAGGATGGTGCACCATTGTGTTGCAGTCACATCCGTTCTCTGATGGCGAGCATAACATTCACCAGCAACTGTGGCAGTCTGAACTGCAGGAAATCATAATATTGAAATCCTGACAAATGGTTCGGCAGCAAGTATGGGCAAATAAAATTGTCCCCCACTATGAAAGCCAAAATGTTGATGGCAAAGCGGTGCTGGTAGCCTATCATTATAGTTGCATGTGGGTTGGCATCTGCCAACATACAGACATTTCTACTGTCATAAAAGGCTTCCTGTGTGAATGTGGCTTCACCTGTAAACATTACACTTGCCGGGAAATCAGGATCAATTTCACATTACTGTATGAACCACCAGCAAAATTCTAGCCAAGGGGCATAATACTGACCCCAGTGCTTGTACCCTATGCACATGGTATGGTCGCGGAAGCTGTTCATGGAGGACACACCATACTGTGCTATTTGATGCATCCATTCTCCATGTGATCGCAAGGGTGCTCATCAAAGCAATTTCCACTATATTCTCCAAGACCATATGTTGAAACTGTAGAGTGCAGATGGTTCACTGTCAAATAGATCCACATAGACACAGAAATATGCCTGTTTCTAGTAGTCGCTGCATAAGGTGTGTGAATGTCTGGTGGTTCGGCTGACGTTGTGCAGGGTACATTGTGTGGCAGGCGCTAGGGGGCTGCACACGAGCTAAGGTAGCATGGACTATAGATTCTTTGCGAGCCCCCTGTTTGTACAACAAACCTTGGGTGACCTACCGTCACTGGTCTATAAAAGGTTGGCGTATCATACACCCCCCCCCCCCCCAGAACTGACAATATGATTGAGAAGCGACGACGTGAGTGCCGGAGAAGCATGAAGACAACTGCAACTATATACTAGTGTCTGGAGGAGCTTCAGGCCACATTGCACCCTACAGTTCTACATTATATGGTGAGCATAACTCTGGCTTGGCGGTTAGGTGTTATCCTAGATCTCGAGGCCTCATTAATAAACCTTTAACTGAATAATATTCTGACAAGGCTAGGGATTAACTTATTATTGTAACAAATATTGTAAGAGTATACAGAGGTAAAGTGATTAATGTTTATAGCTCATTATAAAGTTAAATGTATTGTTCTGTTTGAGTGTAGAGGTTGGTGTAATAAACGTGTTTTATATAAGGAGTCTTACTTATTGGTTTAGTCATTGATAGCTACGTACCCCCATAGGCCTCCCGATCCCAAGGTGTTAGATTATAGGTATTAAGATTACTGGAGTCAGTGAGTACTGAATCATAGCAGAAGTAATATACTAGGAGTTAGGGAAAGGGAGATCTCCTACAATATGGCTGTACACGTGCAGCTGCCCTGCCGTTGTCTCTCACTACACCATACACCAAGACCATCTCTGTCATTTTGGCATTTCTGTACTTACCCATGTTCACAGCTGCAGTTCCTAGTGAATCGCAGTGGTGACATTCTGCGAATATCAGGCCACTCGGATAGACAGGGTGGAAAACTACACTACTCAGGAGGGGGGAAAGGGGAACTGGCTATGATGTCTAACATGACATAATACCACCAACATGTGTGCATCGCCGGGTGCAGGACTTTTTACCTCTCACTAAGCCATGACCTTGCTACCAGTGTACCCTTTGCTTGCATTTAACACGGAAATAGTGGGTTCTAGAGTGTTCCAACTAGGGTAACTTTTTCACTGATTACGACGTCCTGCATCATCCGATGGTATTCACAATACAATTTAACCTCACGGTGTAAATGTTGCATGAAATCAAAAGGTGCCAATCTCTATTATTTACATGATGGGGGTGTGTACAATGTACCATACTTTCCTTTTATAAAACTTGGTTCTATTAATCTGTATACCAAATTATGTTTCTCTAACTTAAGTACTTTGCATAATATCCCACATAATATAATTGTCGCCCTCCACCTTTAAGGGCTTCCACAGCCTTCAATATTTGAGATTGACTATGGGCGTTGTATATCAATCTTCCTCTTTTCCGGTCACGAAGCATGTGCCCGAGTTTGAACACGTTGTATATAGAGTAGAACACAATTTTTGCATTGTTTTTTCAGAACCCATTTATTCCTCTATAAGTTTATTGCACTGCTTTCCTACAAATTACACTGCGGAAATGTAGTTGTGTCTGCTTTTTGTGTCCTGCACAAACATAAACAACACTGATACTGTGCCACTACTATTAACAGAAACTGCTACCAATTGTTTTAAGTTAATAAAGTATATGTAAATTGCATACTGGGAAAACAGTGGCACAAATCATTATAACTGCTGATTACCATCAGACCAAATAAATATTATTTATATAAGTAAAAGTTAATCAGAGCATCTTATCTACAATTTCTGTCAAGGAGTTTAATTAAATAAAAGAAAGTAGTTTCAGCAGATGTGAACCTTTTTATTTTCATTAAATAAAAAGAAAGAAAGTATTTTCAGCAGATGTGAACCTTTTTATTTTTCATTAAATAAAAAAATGTATTGCAACATGGAAACCTGACTGCAACTCTTATAGATCAAATCATTACATCAATACATTTCACACTAAAATATTTTAAGTTTGTTAAATTGAAATTAAAAAAAAAAATTCAAAATTTGTAATTCACAATTAAAAAACAGTGGAAATTGGGCCCCTCACATGATTCCCTTATTGGTGAAAATTAACAATATCTTAGTATTCCATAGGTCACCATATTAAATACCATATTCCCTTTGCCAAATTAATACGAAATCACATTATTTAAGCTTTAGTTAGAAAAAAAGTACTTTTAAAGTCCATCATGAGACTTAATTATTCCCAACTGACAAACACTATTTTGAAAATGTTCATATCTGATTGTTGTTCCGTGTCAGAGAAAAGCCGGACAACAACAGGAGCCACACTGGTCGACGAGGTGCATGAAGTATCTGTGTCCCGTCATCCCCCATACTTGAGAAGACGGGAAGGCGAAATTAGGTAATTACAAACCAATAAAAGGAATAAGCTGTGTGGTCACAGAAAGACTGGAACTACTACAGGAACTCAAACCACATCTCAATCCAGAAAAACACACGCACGCACACACACACACACACTCTCTCTCTACATGCATAATTCATATCTGAAATATAATCTACTTGGCTTCTGGGTTTGAGCTGCATTCAGGATATCTTGTCCAACATTGTGACAATTGTTACAGATGTCATCATAATGGAAACAATGCTTGACAAACTAATGACAGCCAAAAAATTGGCTCATATATTTTGGCCTCTAGAAGGGCGACTTCCTGATTGGCTGAAGGATCCAGCCAATCATGAAACAACCCTTCCATAGACCAGAGGTCAGGTATTGTTTCTCTGCTGATGGTAGCTGTAATGCCTGCCAAAATGTTGGAAAAAAATCTTGGATGCAATTCAACCCAGCCATGAAAGCCTGTACCATACCTGATATACGTTACTCATAAAACAAGCTTCCATTCAAACATACTCTATAACACAACAATATCATCATATTATGGCTTATAGTGAAACAGTAAAATTATCATTAAACATATTTTCCTCAAATTCTAACATTTTTAAAATGTATTTCATAAAAATAATTCTAAATGTATTACACTGAATCATTACAAAAGCAGTTCACTGCAATTTTCAACATATACACAAACCTTGGTATTAATGTGGAAATGGTAACACTGTCCAGCATGAATTGTAGTCAAAACATACATCCCTCCACGTCGATCACTGTATCGAACTAAATATGCCCCATCTTTGTCTTCGTATGGCTTCAGTAACATCACAGCTTCCTTTCTGTTCAACGTTCCATGATACCAATCTTTCTTTGATGTTTTTGAGGCAGGAGATTTATAGTTCTCTAAGCCAAAAAAAAAATTACCAAATTGGCAATTAACTTTCTAAATTAATGTTTTAATTATTTTTAAATTTAGAATATTAGAGGACTTAAACAAGTATATAATCTGATAGCGTGAATCATTAAATTAAATTTCTGAAAAACACTCATGATACTCCCATTTGTGTTTCTTACCATTTAGTTTGTGGAAATAATGACCCTGAGCAGTTGCTGCTGCCCTTTTTAACCAAACATGATCTGCACAATTACTTCAGAGAATTTTTTAATACTCTCCCAGCACCAAATTATTGTTGAAAAACCTAATACCACTCAATAGAATTAAGTAAAAAAAAAAAAATCATATAAATGTGTCTACAAAAATGTTTTATAACATTTAATACCTTGATTATTTCCATGGCTTACCCCTTATATTTTTCTGCAGCATTACTGCTATTCTTACACAAAAAATATGAAAATAATGTTTTGACGTTTGTTAATTAAAACTAGAAAGTTCTATAATTTTCCTGAAAAAAAAAAAATGATTTGATTGCCAAGCAAAAAAAAAATTGTTAAATTCTAAATACCACCCATAAATAAAGCCTCCTTAACTAGTTCAAACTAAAACTTCTTTTTTACCAATAAGCAACTGCGACACACCATGCACAAACACAAAAATTAAAGCCTAAAATACAAAGAGAAATAATGTTTTAGGAAACAATTAAAGAAAGAACTCATTCAAAAAAAATAAAATAAAACAATTCTATCACACTTTCCTAAAATTCAACATCATGCTCTAGTCATTAATTTTACAGAGAGTGAGATTAATTATATAACCTACAAACTTCCAGCAAGATGTACACACACAACAAAGTTTCTATCCATGCAGAAAATTCGTGAAAGGCAATTTGTCAAGCATTAAATTTTATTACTCATAAAACTGAAAAGTCTGAAAATGTAATTTATAGCATATGATTTAAAGCTAAAGATTAACCCAGACATCCAGCATCTGTGCTAGTCTCTAAATTTACTCCCCAAGCCTTTCTCAACTTATCAGATTTTGTTTAACAGTTGCCACCTATAAAAACAAGATTGAAAAAATAATTCTTAACATGTCTTCATGCAGAGAAATGACAATCTATGTGCCCAGCCACAATTCATTTTTCCATTCTCTAAAAAGAGAGAAAATATAAATGCTCCCAAAATAATTATTTTATGAAAGAAGTAAGTTAAACATTAATTTTTGAATTAGTAACTAATCCAACATTTACATAAAAACTAGCACTGTAAAATATATAAATATATAGAAAAATTTTTTATTGAATAACTTGTTTTTAAAAATTTTACTTTCAATGCTGAAGAATTTCCATTTTTCATTAACTACGCTAGATTTTCATGCAGGTCAGGAGAAGGTCATTGGCTTAAAATATTTTTATTTTTCCATAGTTGGTGACTTAGGTTACTGTTTCCACCTCTTACCAATATCATATTGTGTTCTGCAATAAAGGCGGGATGTTATTACAGTAACACATCCTTGTTTTTTAGCCTACTTTTCAGAAGGAAAGAAAGACTTATATCACTTTCTTGTCGATGTATGAATGTGTATTAGTCCCCACACCATTCAAATTTTGAACGCGTGAACCAAAATTGAACCAAACTCGGTACACATATAGTACTAAAGTAAGGACACCTGACTTTCATAGTTTTTGACCACTTACTTCCAAAATGGCGACCATTTTTAAAAATGTATGGTGATATATCTCGGAAACCATTCAACCAATTTAAACCAAATTTTTTATGCTAGAAGTGCAAGGTGTAAGCATTGGATACATTGTGAATATTGTTGTTAGTCTGCTATTTTGGAAGATAACATCACATGAAAAAATAAAACTTTTACGTTACAGCTCCAAAACTACTCAACCAAATTTTGCAAAATTTGGCACATAATAATATAATATGCCAAATAAATAGAAGTAATTAGACTTTACAAGGCACTTACTTTCAAAATGACACTATAATACAAATATTGCGGGTTTATTTGGTGTAACTTCCATACAGTTTTGACAAATTTCAACCAAATTTTGTACAATGACAGTATCTATACAAGCATTATAAAAGCCAAACAACAAAAACTTTTGTCTGCCATTTTTTAAGATAGCGCTACATATATTAATAAAGTTTTTTGTGTAATATCTCAGGGTAAGAAATGACGGATTCCTACCAAATTTGACAAACAAGTAGTACTACCACAGTTGATATGTACAAATATGTTTCAAGTATGTCAGAGACTTATTTTCAGAATGGCAGCCACCTAGCTATTTTATCACAGTACGCTATATCTTCAAAACCATTTAATAAATTCCAACCTAACTTTGTATTCTAGGAGTATATATAATATAAAATCAATTGTGTCTACATTGAGCATCTTTTACCCTCTATTTTGTAAGCTAGTGCCACATGAATAAATAAAGTTTTTATGCCATATCTTGGGAAAAAAATTGACTGATTGCTACCAAATACAGCAAATGAGAAGCACTGCAATGGGTGATGTTAACTGATATGTTTTAGGTATGTCTGACACTTATTTTCAAAATGGTAGCCATTTAGTAATTTTAGTTTTGTATGTTATATTGTAGAAACCATGTAATTAATTCCAATGAAACTTTGTATGCTGGCTGTTTATATTACAACCATCAAATGTGTCCACACAAAATCCCTTTTGACTGCTATTATATAAAATAGTACCACATGGCCAATTAAAATTATGCGATATCTCTAAAAAACAACCACTTTCTTCCAAATTTTACAAACAAGTAGCACTATGGCAGACCACTGTAAACTAATAAACTTTGAAAGGCTCAGGAACATATTTTCAAAATGGCAATCATATAAACATTTTAGTTCAGAATTTTTTACCTAGAAAACTGCAAAATAAATTTAAACTTAACTTTGTATGCTGACAGTATCAGTTATATCCACAAAATTGTCTATGGAAAGCCTTATTTTGCAACCATTTTGTAAGATAGCCTCACATGAAATAATATAGTTTTTATGCCGTAGCTCAGGAAACATTCAACCAATTTCTTTCAAATTTGGATAAGAAGTTGTACAGTGGTAGGCCATATTAATTTATATGTTTAAAGTGAGTAAGTCTCTTATTTTCTGAATGGCGCCCATACAAACATTTAAGCTTAGTATGCTATATCTACAAAACTATGTTAACAGATTTAAATTTAGCTTTGTATATTGTATCTAAGACAGTCATCAAATGTGCTAATATATAAACTTTTTGTCCTCAATTTATGAAGATGATCACATGAACAATTGAGGATTCATGCCATCTCAATGACCAATCAACCAATTCATAAAAAAATTTAACGAAGTATTGCTACAGTAGGGTATGTAAATTAACATGTGTTATGTGCGGCGCACATATTTTAATGGGGTGTATATACATAATTTCAATTTATTTGTTATATCTATGAACAATTTTAACAAAATTCAACCAAATTTTGTATGCAAACAGTATGAATTAGAAGCATCATTTATAGATACAGAGACCCTCTTTTGCTGCATTTAATACAAAGTAGTGTCTGGTGAATAAATTAAACATTTTGCCATATTTCTGGAATAGATACACTAATTTCCACAAAATGTTGCACACCTACAGAAGGCCATATAAAGTTACATATTTAAATTATGTTAGACACTGATTTTCAAAATGGCGGCCATACGAATATTTTCATATGTTTGGCACATCTATTTAACAATTTAACAACTTCAATCAAACTTTTTAAGCCTTATATTTCTGTCTCATTTTGTATAACAAATCACATTGGCAAAATGTATTTTGTAACAGTAGATCAGTGAGAATCTTTACATGGTCGAACACACATGTAAACTGGTTTATTCTTGGCTATCAGTTAGAAAGCCAGGTCCTTTCTAGAACTACACATGCTAGTGTCATGGCATAAACAACTGAGGGCTCATCGGTGACTCCAGAGGAGTTCTATTATTCGATGAAAGAATGAACCCTCTTAGCTCATGGTGTATGTATGTTATGAGCCTACACTAGGTGAATAGACAATAAGGCCACAATGAATTCGTTATTGTTATGTATACTTTGCTTGGGAATTGCTATGACTCCAAAGTGGTATGTGATGGTGGTGCCTCTGGGTTATGCAGATTCTGGACAATTAATCTGTAATGACCTTAAAGCGAAGGTGACTCATTTATTTGTTCTTGATCTGTTTTCAGGGATAGGCATTCCTGAAGGTCGATTAAATGTGACCACCCAACATTTACACCAAAGCAGCGCAGAGAAAGTAAAATTGCTCTGCATCTATGCCAGAACTCACAGCTGTAAATTAATATACCAGATGCAAGTGGATACAAGTTTTCCCGTCCCAGCAACTCTATTTCCCCTTCATCTTTTTAGGAGACAATAACATATTTTGTTATAAAGTCGGGGTCCGCTTCAGATATCAGCTATTGATTTATTGCATAGCTGCCCGTACATTAAAATTCCACTATGGTGTGTTAATAATGTGCCCTTTACAGTGGAAAGGTGATGTTTCACTAAATTTAAATGGTGGTGATTGATGATTAAGAAGTGGTAAACTATATATTTTTAGCAGACAAAACAGATTTTAATAATGCAAAATGTTATGTGGAATCTGTACTACTTGGAAAACCAGTGTAGTATATTTCTGCTAGCAGAGAAGAGACATGGCATCATATATTATAAGCATAAATATTGTCAGCTGTGTTTGAAATGTGACTGAGCTAATACTGTGTAACCTATATTATTTATTTGATTTAGAAAACATGACATTACATTTTAGGGCACGGTTCACGTGACCACTTACTTCTCTATCTGTTCATATTTTATTCCACTACAGTGCAGTATAAGTGCAAATTTTGAGTTGCACCCCCAAAAACATATATTCAATCGGTCCCCTCTTTCGGCTGTAGATACGTTGGTTCGCACTTGTATTTAACAATTTAAGGGAGGCACCACTGATCAAAGATGTGTCAGGGCCACTATTGGTCTTTGTATCAGGAGCAAAAATAGTTTCACATTTACAGAAAGGACCTGTGTCACATCTCTTATAGCCTCTCCAGTTTCACAACAACCCAACTGCCACTTTGTTATAATCACACAGGAATGGCAGAGGTGAAAAGCCAGTGCAGTGCGCATATAGCTGTGTGGAGAGTGTGTTTTGTTTAAGACTTAATGTCTCATAATTAGTAAGGATTTTACAGACCACAACTAATAACACTGACAATCAAGGCTAGGGAAGAAAATGTCCATGGCCTGATTCAAGAAACCATTTCAGTGTTCCACTGGATTATTAACGGAAAACTATGAAAAAATGAAATCAGAATAGCTAGACCAGGAGTTTAACCCAGGTCCTCCCGAATAAGAGTTCATTGTGTTACCATTACACAACCTCACCTTCACCTGTTCAGGAAAGTAGTGCAGATGCAAGAAATACACATGTAAACCAATGTAAGGCAGATACAATTAGAATGATTATAATAACTGCTGGAGGTTTTTCCCATGGCGGAAATGCCAAATGAAATTGTTCAAAATGGTAAGCAGCAGCGACGCCGACGTCCTACACCTGTCTTTTGCACCAGCCGATGGCACCACGAGAGCCGCAGAGGTTGAAGGGAGGACCTGCCCTCTGGCCATCGATCCAGACACTGAGACCTTCAATGTCCGGAAACTAACTACACTCTGGGTAGGAACCCGAGCAGTCGAGGTCGAAGGCTCTACCTTGCCGATCCCTCACACTGCCTCATCTTCCTTGGTACATGACCTGTCCTCCCCAATGGTTGCAGCTGAAGACCAAGCCCCAGCACCACATGCTGAACCACAAAGAGTGATGTCCTCTCGTGCCGCCAAAGCAGTTCCAGTGCCAGGCCGGTACAAGGAGTTTCCATGGAGGCCCACATCCCATTTCATGTGGCAGTATCCGGTCCATGCAGAGCTCTGGAAGAGGGGAAGACCGGCAAAGAACAATACAACTAACAAGTAAGTCAGTGCTCTGTAAATAGAGGCTTATGTAGGTAGTGAGCCATGCTACAGCATGATCTCTCCTAACCTAAATTTTTTTCTATTGCTTTTCTAGCAATACACATTATTGCAAAGCCCGTTTTATTTTCTTCTTTCTTTATGATCCTTCCTTGTTTCCAGTCAGAATACCAAATTTGTGTTAATGCGAAAAAAAAAAAAGTTCAATTTTTTTTTTGCACCTGTAACATATAACGAATACTGTCGTTATGTTCATTTTAGCAATATGTTCAAATCACTAATTTTACCGCTGTATTAATTGTGTACATACACTGTATTTTACTGTCTTTTCTTAATGTTACTCTACTGTTTGTGTTACTTATAAGCCATACTGGATAATATAGTTCATTTTCATTGATCATAAACAATGCAAAATAAACTGTCATTATCGTAACACATTGTTATTCTTTTAACAACTTTACTTTGTCTCTCCATGATCGTATCTGTCCACCGCTAGGATAGGTGGCATCACTAGTACCGTAATAATGTAGAATATTTGTATCAAAGTTTTGATTTTCCTGGCTGTAATGTGTTACGCTTGTTTGCTACCTTTATTGAAATTTATTTAATGTATAGCCTTTTATTTGTTTTGTCGTTACGTTAATTATGTTTAAATGCAATATGTAATTTTTTATTGTATTTCAATCTGCGATATGGCTTTATGATAATTATTGACTGGTCATGTCACGAGTTTGGAACATCGTACAGACACTGTCGTACATGAAGGAATGTGATGACCCTGTCTTCTATGATTATTACTTCCACACGATGTAGTCGGTTTTGACGATTTACTACCTGACTTTCAGCTTTTTTATGTCATAAGTGCCATACTTCACCGCCTAGGTGAGTGATTTGTACTTACCTTTTGGTAAGTGGTTGCGGTACTTGTTTGTTGCATTATCGGTGCTCATTTATCGTGTTTCCCTTGTAATTTTGCCTCGCACCTGAGGGACATCATACGCCCTCCCCCACATCTGCTGCAACACGCGCTGCCTCGCTATATAAGGCAGTGTGCAGCGGGCCTCCAGAGTTGTTCCTGCAGTCTTCTCCAAGCACCTAAGTGTTGGAGTTCAGACTACTAGCAAGCTTTTTAACAGCCCTTCTAGAGACTGTCGCCAACGACTTAACAGTATTCAACAGCCACCAGAGGATGCTACCATTGATGTCGCCGTTAGAACTCTGCAAGCTACGCTACCGGACACTCCAGCGATGCCAACAGCTACCAGAAACTTTCCGTATATAATACATTACACACACAATATATTCTTTGTCTCCTACCCCGTATATAGAGTTAGGTTTTTTATTAAGCAATCTTCGCCAGTTTTCATGTAACTTTCCCCCATTAGCCAAGAACCAGGTCACCTACACCTGGATACTGTAGGATTACTTCCAACCACTTGTCTGCCTGGCAGGAGAGCACGTATCACTGTGTTTAGTCGTGTTTAATAAACACGCTTTGTTTCTCTTACTCTCTAGTCTCATTTATGGGGAAATCTGTACAAATTACTGGGAGAACCTCGAACTGAGCACCGCTGACCGGCACCGGGAATTTATCCTAATTCGAACTTAGCTGCAAATGGAGACTCCTCCCAGGTGGCTCCAAGTTGATACCACACCCATTAGACGAATCACAATCTGGGAGAGACAGTACGTCCGAGTTATATCCCTACTGGAGCACCTGGGTGCTGGCGGGGGTACCTGCTTAGGCGTTACAGCCTGACCCTGATTAGGATTGCACACATAGTGATAGTCTTAGCAACCCACACTGCTCCAACGTCTCTGATCAGCCCGCAACAGTGGGGGACCTTCTGAAGCACCGGAGCTTGCGTTGGTGAGATTGTTGCCAGGTAATACTAATCTAGGGATACCTGCGTCCGTGGCGCTTACTTTGAGTTCTTTGTAATTACACCAATCTATGTCATTTAAGGTGAGGCACAGCCTCAGCAGAAAGGAGCAAAGAGTTGTGCGCTTTGCTGCCTGACAGCTGGCTGGTCTTACCCCACTTTCAGATAGCCAAGCCGAACGAGATTGTGCCACCATAATTCGTTCAGCAACATCACCTACAACTGCCGTAAACCCACTCTTTTCCCGTCAGCCCCTTTACACACACACCCGGCCTGTCATCCTGTGGTAAGAGGGTTTCTGAGCAAAACCGAAGACTGTCTAGGCGTAGCAAACCATAACTTCTGGAGCAGGGCATCAGGGAACTGAAACGGCAAGTTCTGCGTTGTCTCACGTCGTGCCCTTGCTACCACTCGAGCCGAAGACAAGCTACATGAGCAACAATATTCCGCCACACTGCAAACTGCTAAAGCACCAATTCCTAGCACCTCCCGCCCATCACCGACTACAGCTAGTACAGAAGCAAGTCGCAAGTTAGACCCCTCCAAGGGGCTAGGTAACCAGAATATCGAGAACGTGTTTCCAGTTCGTGAAGCCACGTGTCCGATTGCGATATCCAGCTGCACGTAAGCCATGCGACCGTGATCCAGCCTTCACTACCAGACACGTGTCAATGATTTTCTGGCGCCCAATGTGGGGTATCAGTTAAATGGCTGTGCGCAGCAAGAGGCAGAACGAGGTCATCCAACCCCGAGACCCGAGAGTCTACCCGTATAACCCACTGGACTTCAGGAAGTTCCTTAATAACGCTGTGGTGCCCAAGATACCATAGCCATGTTGAATCCTGAAGTCAATACTGTATCTGATCGCTCAAATGACTCAGATTCAGAAACTGCAGACCCGAAGTGTAGCCACATCGAATGCCAAGGTGTTGGCACGTGCCAAATTGACTGCATGTACTGCTTGAAGGCATTCCACCACATATGCCTAGGTTGGCAAGACGAGGCACGAGACACCGTCTGTCTCGAATACCGTTGCAAAGACTGTCTGCAACAACCCATCAACTCTTGCAGCGACACGACTTGCCCTGGCCTGAGCATTAATCAAGTGAGATATACCACGTGTAGCAAAACATACCATAACCTGTGTGTAGGATGGCCTGACAAGCACATCAGTATAACCAGTAAGCAATACAAATGCGAGGAATGTAGGAAGGAACACGTCACCTACTCCCGACAATCAGGGCCGCCCTACGGCTATGTTCAGCCAGGGAGAGCAACCAGCTACCTGGCCACCGGAAGGGATGGTAACCTCCATATAATGGATTTCGCCGGCCGGCTGCATGAAGACCCGGTAGCAATCACCAATGAATGCGAGGAGTTCCGGGATATCCAGTTACCTCCACGATAGTGGATAAACAGGGCACAACTTCACCTGAAAGGTGTAGCACTAACCTGGTGGGAAAAATACAGGGACTTCCTTACAGATTGGAAGCAATTCTGTAACCACATCGCAACAGAATTCACTGGCAAGGAGGTTCTAGCGCGGTTAACGACACAATTCTACAGGCAAACCCAGATACCAGAAGACGAGGCAGAAATATTTATCTGGCGCATATTCCCGGAGGTCTTGGAAGCCATGGCTGTGCGATCGATAGGAAGGATGTTGTTACCCAGCCTGAGGAACGTCGTCCTCACAGCCCAACCAACTATGATCGAAGAATCAGTTGAGAAGGCGTGGGAAGCCAAACAAAATTTTGCAACGCACGCCAAGCTGGAGAAACCACTACTGATGAAAATCCCAGCGCCCCAAACCCCACCGGTCGAACCACACAAGTTGTGCCCACCCTTCCGACACGTACAACCTTCATACCCAAGTGTTGGTTTTGTCCTGGCAGTCACTGGAACAAGGACTGCCCTCGTAAACCAACCGGATCAGCAGTATAACTGTCCAAGGCTAATCAAATGCCAAACCCCTACGTTGCTAGAACAACTGAAAGATAGTCGCCCGCTAGCAAGTCGGGAAATGCTGCCACTGGAGCGCGAAGCGGGCCGCCACCACCAGACCACAAGGGCCCAGAATCCAGGGCTTAAACGACGACCCCAACCTCCACAGGTCTTAAATGAACACGCCAATGCGTTCTGACAGAGGGTGGGGGGTTATTACGGTAAACTCGATCGATCCAACACAAGATCTGGACCATGACGAACACACCTGTGTATAATCGGCCGTATCACATATCTGCCCGCCGACGTGACCTAATAATGGACCAGGGTAATGAAATGAAGGACCAAGGGACTGTGGAACCCTCGAGCTCACCCTGAAACTCCCACGTAGTTCTAGTACCTAAAAAGGACGGGAAGCTGCGCTTCTGCATCAACTATAAAGGCCTCAACGAGGTAACACATCCTATTGCTGCCCCAGCCATCGACCTTACCCATACCCTGCGAGACATTGGCAAAGCCACTATCTTCAGCACCTTGGATATGGAACCCGGATACTGGCAAATTACGGTTCACCTTGATAGCTGCAAATACATGGCATTCACGGCACCAGAGGGTGAGACATTACAGTTCCGAGTGATGCCATTCGGGCTAAAGAATGCCCCCGCCACATTCCAATGCCTAATGTCCGCAGAGGTGCTGACCGGGTATATCGGTGAGTTTTGCTTCGCATACCTCGACGAGGTTATCGTCTACTCCAACAGCTGGGAGGAGCACCTCGAACATCTAAAGCCGGTACTAGAACGATTAGAGCAACATGGAATGACGTGCAAACTCTCTAAGAATTACTTCGGTAAGTCCTCCATCGAATGTCGTGTAAACCAAAGGAAACATCCCGCAGCAGAGTACTATCAGAGCTATCGAAGACGCAGACAAACCGGCAAACAAGCAACAGCTGCAACAGTATCTGGGTTTGTGCAACTGGCTACGTGACTTTGTGCCAAACATTGGACAACTCATGGCACCCCTACATCTGTTATTAGAGAAAGACACCCGTTGGCGATGGGGACCGGAGCAACAACAAGCCTTCCACGACCTGAAGACTAGTTTCGGCAATATCCAACAGTTACAATGGCCCCAACGAGATAAACCTCTAATATTACTGACTGACGTGTGCCAAAATGGATTAGGAGCCGTTCTCTACCAGCTGGGCAGCGACAACCAACCTTGCGTGATAGCGTATGCCTCAACCCGCCTCAACGAAACGGAGCAGCGCTATCACATCAGTGAACAAGCGTGTCTAGACATCATCTGGGCAGTGCGAATATACCGGTATTACTTAGAAGGCCAATATTTCATCTTACGAACGGACTCAAAAGCCTTCCAATGGCTACACGAGTCACGTAACAGCAAAACCAAGCTCAGTCGGTGGGAAATGTTTCTCACCGAATTCGACTTCGAGGTACAGCACTGCCCAGGTAAGGTGAATGACCTGCCCGACGCCATGTCTAGTTTCCCCATGCTGGAAAAGAAAGCTGAGGAAGAGGAAGGGGAAAAGATGTCTCCCCCTCCTCAAGTAGAACAAAGTCCCGACGAACAGATCCGACTCCTACAACTCCAAATTACCAGACATCAAGTATCAATTAGCCAGCAGGAGGACCCCGATGTCTATCAGCTCTTGCAAGAACATCCCCAATGGTTTGAAGCCCGGGATGATGTCCTGTGGACAAGGAATGGTCAGCTGAATGCTCGGTGGAAGATCTGGGTGCCGCAGCAACTGCGAGCTGACATTTGCCGCCACCACCATGACCACCCCCAGGCCGGACATCCGGGAACCCGAGAAACCCTGCTGGACATTGGGGTTAGATATAGTTGGGATGGGATGTGCCGCAATGTCCGACAGTACGTCAGCAACTGCAAGATGTGTTGCAGAGGCAAGGCCTATCCAGTCCCACTGCCTACTGCACAACCTAAGGGGCCCAGAACGGCGTGGACCCATGTAGCCGCCGACCTCATGGGACCATACCCGAGGAGCATGAAGGGAAACCGTTACCTACTTGTTGTGACAGACCAGTTCTCCAGATGGGTAGAAGCCTTCCCGCTGCCCAGCCAGGAAACAACCCCCATATTGCGCAAGATGGATTCCGAAATCTTTGCACATTGGAGATACCCGGGCAATCCTGACTGACAACAGCACTCAGTTCATGAGTCGCCAATGGCAGTCAGCTTGCCGGGGATGGGGGATGGAGACGTGGACACCACCACCCTACCACCTCCAGGCCAACCCCACTGAACAGAAGAACCAAGAAATAGAGAAATGCCTCCGTATCAGTGTGGGAAATGAATATCGGCACTGGGACAAACATCTTCCCACTATTTTGTTTGCTCTACGTTGTCAAACCAACGAGGCGGTGGACACCAGTCCAAGTACCCTCTGCCTAGGACAGACTCTCCGCCAACCAGGTGACTGGCAATGTGACAGTGAACCCACCACCATGACACAACCCGAGGACATCCGATTGGCCATGTTGGCTCGAACAACTGCTGCCCAACGAGCCCAAGACGAATACATACAGACGAAGTACCCATAGCACAAGACGGGGGTACGTGAGTTTAGGCTCGGGGAAACAGTGCTACTTATGACACATCCCCTTAGCAAGGCCAGCAGTCAATTTAGTGTTGGCCTCGCAGATAAATGGGACAGGCCATACCGGATCATCGGCAAAAGAGACGTGTACTGGGCTGAAGATGCTAGGGGGAGGATATAAGAAAAGCCATACAAGGGCAGGTACGTCCCTATCTGGGGGAAATACCACAGGAAGAGCATGCCGATGACCTAGGGGAGACAGAAGAGGACTCAGATGTTGAAGATGAGCCACCACCCCGTCAGGCCGCTCCAGAATCCATGAGGCTGCCCGATGTACGACCTACCACTAGTGAGCACGCTCCCAGCTACGTACCGTCATGGAGACTGGTTGGAGAACTAGGCCAAGGAGCAGTGAGCGTGCAATCACTGCCCTCCACGCCACGCAGCTACACAGAAAAGGTCGCTAAATGACACAACAACGCTCCTACCTGCTCAGAAGTGTCATGGCGGAGCCCCCAAGACCGTGAAGGCCGCCCGACACCACAACGATCTAGTCGAATTAGCGATAAGTCGGAAACACTATAAGCGAGGGGGATGGAACCCCCCAGGATGCTTACCTCCACACCTGGGGGGACTCCCCAGCTTGAGATCAAGGTCATTCCACCTTCTGCAAAGGCAATCTCGAGCCCCGATGAGAAAGGGCAGACTAACGCCACTAGACCACCAGACAGAGAACTCAGTCAGAGCTATCAACCCGTTGGTGCCGTTGAGGACGAGACCCCCACATTGTCTCTCGCTCAATCGGCCACCAAAACTGAAGGCACTGAGACAGTCGGTGCCTCCCCCGCTACAATACCTGGTGCACCGCCCGCAGCCGTGGTCGAGACTACTCTCCCTCGCCCAAGGATCTGGACATCGAGACCTTCAATGCCTCCAACGATCCGGCACCACGGCAAGATGCACCACCCTTAGTTAAGGGTGAGCGCGATGATCAGCAGCTCCCTGGTGCTACTACGGCAGGTATTGTGACCGTCCATGCCTCTCACTACCCCTCATCTGGAGCAATGCCTGCAGTGGAGGTGGAGAGCACTCTCACTTTCACTGACTTGTCGCGGGACCTGGACATTGACAGTTGATGGCTCACGTCGGCAAGGTGGAGAGTGGTCTCCCACCGTAACTCCCATGCATTTCAATGGCTGGGAAATGTCCTACCCATAGGGTAGGACATTTAGGACACATAGGACCCGTGCAGTCGGGGTGGTGAACCTGGGATCACTCCCCCGCACTGCCACTACGTCCCTTGTAGCTGCAACCTCACCCTCTGTTCCGGTTGAAGCAGGCACCACGACACCACGTGCCGTGCCTCGACACCTGATGCCACCTTGTGCTGCCAAGGCTGACTCTACACCTGGCCAGTAATGAGAGTCACACCCACGTCGAGGTACACATAGCCGTACCCGCTGCACACAGAACTACGCCATAGAGGAAGGCCAGTTAAACCCGCACCAACGACTTAACAAGTAAGTAACAGTGTGATGAACATAGTGTACACATGTAGTTGTCAAATACTACAAAACAACCAAACAGGACTCTTTATAGACCTGCGAAGTGTTCATTTAAACTAGCCGCAAGTCAAGGACAGTGAAACCAAGGAACATTCATGAACAGGCTAGGTTTAAATTCAATGTGTATAAGCGTAAGTGCCTACCAAGCTGTCAAAAGCAAGGAAAGCAAATGAGCCGGTGAGGGAGAATTAATAACTAGTATTCAATACTTGACTACGTGTGAATAAAACTTGTAAAACAGCAGTAATTACGCTGTCAGTGTTAAGAACAGAACAGTGAAAATAGACGTTTTCTCCCCAACCAGTGATCAATAGGCTCCAACTAATTAGTGGCCGACAGCCCACATCATTAAGTAGAATTACCTACAGACGCTCTGCACAGTGCCAGTAATGTCTACAAACTGTATCACGTATGGACACTCCCCACAGTGCACGTGATAGGCGAAGACAGAGACTTCCATAATTAACACATTAGAGTTAGCCTTCATTCACAGGACTCTTAGATAATTTTAGATTTTGTATAATAATATTTGATGTGTAGGTATACCAATATATGATTTTATATGTTTTCAAAGGTTTATGTGAAGTGTTACGTACGAACTGGTAAGACGATGGACTCCCGACAGATACAGGAGAAAGTAGCTTCTAATTATATTGATTACAATGTGTAGGTAAACACATATATCTCTGTGTGTGTGTGCGTGTGTATGTATGTATGTATGTGTGTGTGTGTCTATATATATATATATATATATATATATATATATATATATATATATATATATATATATATATATATATATATATATATATATATATATATATATAGAGACACACACACACACACCTACAAGTGTTTACAGTGTTTATGTCAAGACCCATCTACAAGCATAATGCCGTTTTTGCAAGACTGTATCTTTCACCATGTACTTAAATTTTCTTATTCAGCGCTAGTGTTTGTGTATGTTTGCAATACCTGTGTACCACCACAGAGTCGAACTTGAACTCTAAGCCCCAGAGCTCCCAAGTATTCACTACGGTGATACCCGGTGCCAGGTATATTAAATTCATTTTATCAAAGTTTTATCTATGTATGTAGAATGACCTCCAAATGCCAATTGCCATGAATTCATGCATGTTAAAGTGTACTCGCATTGTGTTGTCTAGCCAGATAACCCAGGTGCTGGAAGGCCTGAGGTTGGCAAACTTAACCTGTCACACGTAACTGTTCAGCTTGCTGTGTTTCTCCAGAAAGATTTTCATTTTCATTTATAAACTACAGCAAGCTCCAGGCTAGTTAGTGACTTTTTTCCCTCCCTTCCGCGACTAAGGCTTGAACATACTTTTATATGATCCTTCGTTTTTAGCATGTTTTTAATGTTTCCTCTTTCAGATTTTGTGTATATACTCTTGTAAATAACCACAACAATATGTTGATATTTGTGGCAACATGCAGTAATTGAAGTAGGTCGTTGGGACACTCAGTACACCGCGTCACTCCTGACACTAATCCTCACCACAAGGGGGAACACCCATTAGCACCATGCAGCGCTCCTCTTCGCCAGGGCAAGGCGAAGAGAGAGAAGACCCGCCTGAAGAGAGACAGAAATACAGGCCAGCGTGCCACGCGCCTAGCGTTTCACAGCCACCATGAAGCACAAGGCGAGCGCAGTTACAGTGGCCAAGCAGCCCAACACTAAGGGTCCCGCCTACCTGACTTCAACAAATTGTATTCTTCTTCTATCTTGCTACTCCTGCCTGAGGCAATGCCTATCAAGACCGACAGGGCACCCAGCTATGTACCACCATGGAGGCCGGACACAGAAACACAATGAGGCGCAGTTAGTGTAAAATCACTGCCCTCGATTCCACGCAACTAAGCTGACAAATTTGCAGCCCGACGTAACAGAGCAATTCCTAGCTGCTCCGAAGTGTCATAGCGGAGCCCCCAAGACCGAGAGAACCGCCAGACACCCTACAGATGTAGCCGCATCAGCGAAAGGTCAGAAGCACTCGGTGATAAGGGTACAACCAACCTGAGCACCTACCTCTCCCCCTCCACATTGTACAACTCGGCAGCCAGAGATCAAGGGCATTCCACCTTCCACGAAGGCGATCTCAAGCTCTGACAAGAAAGTTCTATCCGCCACTAGACCACCGGAATACGCTCCAGACGAGAGCCCAGTGGTCGTCACTAGACCACCGGACAACGAACTCATAGTGAGTCCGCAACCCATTGGTACAATTGAGGACGAGAGGCCCGTTCAGCCTCTCACCCAATCGGCCACCGATACAGAAGTCATCGAGACAGTCAATGTTTCCAACTACCCCTCAGGCAAGCCAAACCAGCACACGCTGAACACAACTAAGTGAAGTAAGACGAAACTTTAATGCACACATAGTCGTAAACCACTACATTAGAACAGAACAAGACTCCTTACAGACCTGTAACCAGTAGTGACATTTAATCTAGCTGACCAGTCAAAGACAGTGAGATAGGCAGACACACAATTAGGCTAGATTAAATAAAGTGTGTATCCAGTGTGAATGCCTACCCAGCTGTCATCAAGTGGGGGAAGTGTAGGAACCGGTGAGGTAAACGTATTAGACGGTTATTTAGACACTCGACTATGTGCAAACTGAACTCGTAATTACAGCAGTCACTACGCTTTAAGTGATTAAAGCAGCAAATATAGACTTTTACACCTTACCAGCGAAAAGGTTCTGTATAAATAGTGGCTGACAGCCCACATAAATTGCGTAGTATTACTTAGAGATGCGCACCACAGTGCCGGTAATACCTACAAATGTATCACGAAGACGCTTATTATAGTGCCCGTGATAAGTGAAGACAGAGACTTCCACAAAATACATGTTAGAATTAGCCTACAATTAAAAATGACGCTTAAGTTATTTTAGATTTTTGTATAACGATTGATGTGTACGTACACCATTAAATTTAACCATGAGTTTTCAAAGCGTATATGTGTGTAGATCGCCTACAAGAATAATGCTGTTTTGTAGGAATGCATTTTCTGCTCTATTGACTTTTGTATTTATTGTGTGCTTACCATGAACATTCTATGAACTTACACAGTGAACATGTTAGGATTAAATGGACAACCACAAAGTAAAGTAGAAATTAGCTTTTGTAAATAAAATTTATGTGTAGGTAAACGTTGACGCGTGCAGCTTCTACACCTATTATAATACGACTCTGACTCATAGCCTAGGAGTACTGCTTCCATCTCTACAGATGTGAGCAACACATTGCCTAACCCTACAGGCAACGTGAACTTCTGTTTTTTTCCTTCTTACTTGGAAGGCACGCATCCTGGCAGGCACGTCGCCCCCGTGCTCGACGCCTACAAGCTGCCCAGACCTCAGGCACGGCTGAGCAGACCCGACAAGGCACGAAGCTAGAACCGCTGACAAAATAATTCTCACGCCACCCAGAGCCGGAGGACGTCACGCCTCCCCTGCTCCCCGTGCCAGCAGCCGACAAGCTACCACTATATAAGTCTGGTTGCAGCCTAGCTCTGGAGAGTCATTCTTTTGCATCTCTGGCACCGTCCACAGCACTGTTAGTGCTCAGGAGCTTTAGAGAAGTACGCCTTCGTGGCAACCAACTACGTACGCCGACGACAAGTCAACCCGGCGACATACAAACACTAACTTTCTTCTTTTAACTTCATTTGTCTCCTCTAGACACCTTTAATTAGTAGTTTAACTGTAACTCTTATTTTCGTCTAGAATCAGCTTTTCCCATTTATTTAGAACCAGGTTACCTACACTTGGAACCACGCAGTTACCTTCAGCTATCGTCGACTTGGTAGGAGGTAGCACAGGTCACATGTCTATGGAACTTTCAATAAACTCACATTGCTTTCTACTTTGCTACTTTTATTTCCAGGGTATATATCTGTATTCACAGTTGGAGGTAGATTACGCTGTGCACTGCCAATGGAATCTGGGGAAATTATTAAACCGAACTAAGACATACACATTAGACAGCTACCTGTTTCTTCCCATCAAGCACACAGCACTATTAGTGCTTGTGGGGAAGAAACAGTAACGCCCCAACCACTAGTAACCACTTAACACCAGGAGAGACAACACACTCGGGTTGCTTCGCACCACTCTCACTATTAGTGCGCGGTGACGGTGACCTGCAGTACTGCCGGATATTCTGGGTGGACACACAACCAGTAGAGGCTTGGCGCGACTCTGACTCAACATCCCTGATCAGTCCTCCTACGGTGGGGGATGAGTGGGGAGTCTTATCGAGCCGGCCGACAAGTCACTATTGGGGTACACTGTTAGTATTTCCGTTTCAGTGCACTGTGTGATTTATAGAACTGTTAACCTATGCCTCATGAGAGGAGTGGTAGGAGACGTAGTGAGCAACACCTGGCTCACCCTGCTGCCTGGCCGAGGATAGTATCACCCTATCCTACGCAGGATAGACAGGCAGAACGGGTGCGTGCCGCCGAACTCAGACGTCAAGCAGTCGCGCCTGCACCGGTAATATTAATTGAGTTTCCACCGGGTCTTCGTACCAGCTACAAGTATCACCATGTTGTCTACAGCTTCTTAATTGGAGTGGAAGTTCGCCTAGGATGAGACAACTTGGTCTTCTGGATGAAAGAAGCACGACTTTGGAACATTTCTGAAGGCATTCACTCCGCTTAAGTTTAAACTTACTTCAACTACCTAACTAGAGGCGAGAGAGTATCAGAACTAGCCAACACACCTCACCTCATCCCTGCTACCTAAGTCACTTTTGGTCTAGCGAATAATATCTGTAACTACCATGTCCAGTCAGTCTAATTTTAAACGTGTCAACTTTAAATATAACTATGAGTTTTCAAAGTGTATTTGTGAAGATTCCCTACAAGTAGATTGTCGTTTTGCAGGAATGTGTCTTTATGCTATACTTTTTTAATTACTTATATTTTTCTAGTGTTCTTGTATGTTTGCAATATCTTATGCACCACCACAGAATGAAACCAGAACTCTGAGCCACAGAGCTCCCATGAACTCATTACGGTGAAACCAGAGAAATATATTTTAAATTCCATTTTTAAAAGGGTTTTTTGTGATTATTTAAAGTGACCTCTGTGCGCCAATTGCCGTGATTTTAATGCACGTTTTATTCAAGGGTACTCACATTGTGTCGTCTAACCCATCAGCCCAGGTAATGGAAGGCCTGATTTTGGCGAACTCTCATCCTGTCACACTTAACTGTTCAGCTTGCTGGAAGATCCACAGGTTAACCCGGAAAGATTTTCCTTTTCTTTCATAAACACTGCAGCAACCTCCAGGATAGTTAATGACGTTTTCCCCGCCTTCTGTGAGTAAGGCTTGAACATATTTTTATTCTCCTTCGTTTTTCGCATGTCGTCATTTTTATGTGTTTTTATCCCAGGTTTTATGTATATATTCTCTTGTAAATAACCACAACAATATGTTGACTTATGTGGCCACATGCAATAAATAAAGTAGGTAGGTGGGACACCCGGTACACCACGTCAGTCCTGACACTAATCCTAACCGCAGGGGGAAAAACCATTAGCACTGTACAGCGCTCCGCTTCACCTGAGCAAGGGGCAGAGAGAGGAAGCCCGCCCAAAGAGACAGAAATACGGCCGGCGTGGCATGCGCCACAAGCAGTCAAGCAGCCCAACACTAAGAGTTCCGCCTACCTGACTTCATAAATTTTTTTTTCTTCTCTTTGCTACTCCTGCCTAGAACTTCATGATGAGGGGGCCTACGCCCTTCTCCGCCAAACTTTCACTACGAGTCTTCATCGCAAGGGGGAGAGGGGGGGAGTTGACGTGTGCAGCTTATACTACTATTAATTTTGATTACGACTCATCTCACTTCAAACCAAGTATACCTACTTCTACCCACAAAGTCAAACCCAGCCCCAAACCGTACACGGACATTGCGGCCTGTCACAATCCTGGAGGGCAGCCGGACACGTGGACACGATGGGTTGCGCAAGTCAGTGGCGCATCACCCCCCGCCCCCCTCGAGAGTCAAGAAGTCATCAGTCGCCTCAGGACATGGTCGAGCACCACAGAAGATACGTGAAGGCCGAGAGATGACTAGAGGGTTGCTACCCCCACTCCCGCCTCACACCAGAGGGACGTCAAATCCCCCCCCCCCTTGCAGCTGCCGTGACACCTGCAACCCTGACTAAATAAGTAATTGCATGGCAGACAACGCCAGTTGTTCCATCCAGTTCTTTGAGATTGTTCCATCACTTCCAGGAATGGGGCCTCCGACTACAGTGATATCTTCAGCAGCTCTCTAGAGGCTGGCACCAATAACTCAACAGTCTTCAGCAGCCACCAGAGGCTGCCAACCTTGCCGTCACCATTAGAGCTCCACAGCACCCGCGAACAGGCACTCCAGTGATGCCAATCGACAACAGTTACCAAAAGCTCTTCATTGGTAACTAGTGACATTCCATACAACAACATTCACAGTCTTTTATAGACACCACGCTTTCTAGATAGTTCGTTTTAACATTAATTAATCTCAGACATTTTTTATTAACTTTTCCCAATTAGCCTAGGACCAGGTCGCCTACATCTGGCTAACATAGGTTACTTCGAGCCACCCGTATGCTTGGTACGAGTTAGCACGAGTCACTGTGTTATTAAGCAATTAATAAACACAGCTTTGTTTCTTTCAACTGCGAGTCTCATTCCTAGAGTGCATACTTCCAAAGTCAGCTGCTAGGAGAACAGTGAGTTGTGCACTACCAACAGGGGACGCTGTATTTTACTATGAACTAGCTACGGCTGGAGACACCCCTTCAGGAGGCTCCAGACCGATACACACCATTAGACGGCCATATATTATATTCCCACCGAGCACCCACGTGCTGGAGGAATATTATAAAAAAGCCCCTACCACTAGGAATACTTTTCAATCAAGGAGAGACAATACACAGGAGTTGGATCCCCACTGAGCACCTAGGCGCTGGCAGGGATATTTGCTCAGGTGTTACGGCCTGGCCTTGGCTGAGAAAACACACCCAGTAATAGCAGTGGTGGCCCCACGGTTTCAACACCTCTGATATGCCCGCTAGAGTGGGGGATCATCTGAGGCACCGGGGCTCGTGCTACCAAGCCGTTAAAGGGCTGAAACTATTCTAGGAGTTCTTTTTGTGTCGTGATGCTTTACCTGCCGTTCTCAGTAGCTATTTCCACTGTATGCAATATAAGGTGAGACACGGCACCAAGGAGGGAGGAGCAAAGGATTGCTCATCTTGCTACCAAGCAGCGGACTGGTTTAGTTCCCCCAACAGCGGAACGACAGGCGAAACGAGACTGCGCCACCTTACTTAGGTTATTGGATAGACCTTCATCGCCAGTGTGTGTATACGATTGTCTCTCCCCTTACTCGTACACACTCTGATTACCACCCTGCCCTGAGTGGTGCGGTGAACGAGACAGAGGGATGACTTAGAATCGCCAACGCCACCTCTTGGAGTTCAGCTGCAGCAAGGTGGAATCATAAGTTTTGGGT
This sequence comes from Dryococelus australis, assembly GCA_029891345.1. Taxonomy (NCBI): domain Eukaryota; kingdom Metazoa; phylum Arthropoda; class Insecta; order Phasmatodea; family Phasmatidae; genus Dryococelus; species Dryococelus australis. The sequence continues at coordinate 261,031,490 of CM057009.1, read as the reverse complement.
TGTTGAGCCCAGTGTCCTCGCTGCCGCCTTGACCGACTAGGCCAGCAACAACCATCTGCAGCCAGCCACCACTCAGCATCATCAAGATGTCAGCAAGTCGAGTAACCATAACACCTCCCACCAAATCGTCAACTGCAACCCTTAATATTTAGTTTAGGTACAAAGTGTCCTATTGGATTTGCATAAGGAATCACCTCACAAAATTTGTCAGTCGAATTCAGCCCCATCCTGCACATCCACATGGACACATGCACAATTTAAATGAGGCCTCCACAACTAAAACCCACCTTATATACACTTTTGAAGAAAACGAAACTGGTAAAAACTGCCACACAAACAGAGATATACTCCATTCATGGTAACTTCCAACTTTTCTGAAGCCCTGCTAAAGTTATATTTCCAGGACATTCATTTGCCTCATGCAAACAAAGCTTAGAAAATGACACCACATTTGTGGCACTCACTAAAATAATATTTTACATAAGAACTATTTCTTACTGGGTATTATCAACACACACATTTTCTATATCTTTATTAATTTTAGTTATAAATAAAATACAATTTATAGATAAAATATACAAACGTAAATTTTAACCAAACATAAAATGCTTTTACAGTAACACAAGTATAAAATGCTTGTGATACGTGATGTATTTAGAGAAACAGCCAAACACGCCATACACTGCGTATTTTTCCATAGGTTTGTTCCAAAAAGTGTGAATAAACTGTGAATATACTATATAGATTTGTTCTGTCTGCTCTGTTCTGTTTTCCACAGTACTGTAAAGACACATTTCAGGACTATGCATTTCTAAATGAGGAAGCATTGAGACACACCCTTGGAAATCAGGCTAAGATATTGCACCACTCACAACAAGGCTCACAAGACCAATTCTATGTGAAGGTATATACATTTACATTCTGGCTGGGTGGCATGTATTTGTCTGGTGAATAAAGGGACAGCTTGCATAGTATGGTGGATGTCATTTGAGAGAAGGAAACAGTGGCATTCCATTCTTTGCCAGGCCCTCACATTTTATATTCTTTTGAAGTTTAGGTAGAGTGACTCTGGTGTTCACCGGAATGAAGGCAGCATGGTAAAGAGCTATGCTTTGCACTACACAAGCCACAACAGATTAGTGACACATCCATATGGCTTAAGCTGCTAAACTGCAGACTGGTACTATCATGTTACACAGAGACTAGGGCAGTGTGGTCATGTTGGAGAACACCATTTCATTTGTTGTAGACCTTACGAACAGGGAAAACCAAGTACAGTGCATGAATTCAGCCATAGTGGCAGCTGCAATATGTATATTCGCCGTTAAACATGCAACTGCTCACTAAAACTTGCAGAATAGAAAGTTTTACTAGTTATGCCAATACTATACCTACTTTGATTGTCACATGTCTAGTCAGCAGGATCAGACGATCTTCTTAGAAGAACATGGAAAATATATACCTGCGAGTGTCATACACAAAATATTTTGGTAGATTAGTTTCCTAATAATGACTATATTCAATGCAGAAAAATTGACAAAGCTGACCCTAGGGTGAGACAAAGTAAGCTCCTGCTTTCCCTCAGTGGCCACGCAAATAATTTCCATTCCAATTGCATGTCTGAATGCACTACAGCAGACGGCATTTGAAGTGGCCACATCAGTCATGAAGGGAACCTGCTGACTAACCTACAACTATCCACCTTGCAGTCCACAAGTGCCCAAGCTTAAAGAACCATTAAAACCTCTAATAAAACTACACAAGTTCTAAAGGACATACTTGTCAAGAGGCCAGAAAATACATCAGCAAATTTGGCAACCAGTTACCATCCCACCCTATACTAACCAGTAATTGGTAACAGTTCTGCTATCAGTCTGTGAAGTGTACAGCACCGTACCTAGGCTGAGATAATGACTCAGTTCCTTTGGCCCGTGGTCATCAGTGCAGAGCTACTCTGTGGCAGGTTGGATAAACTGGCATACCCTAAGCTCCAAGCTTCCACTTCCTACTTAACACAGGAGCAGGGAAAAAAAGCGAGAACAAAGTAGAATAAACAGCTTCAGGGGAAACAGCCACCTAATGGCAGGGCCTCGGAATCTATTACCATGCGAGCATCACCCAGACTCTTAAAGATTATCACTGATGAGATTGGCAGGTGTAATCCTTGAGGGAAGATAGTGTACCCTTACGATTATAGACCATATGTGCATAATGAGATTCCAACAATTATAGCCTTATAAAAAGCAGAAATATAAAATTAGGTGCCAATATTTTTGCACTGATACTGACACTGCCTCCAGATTGTACAACAAACACTTTTTAAAATTTATACATTCATCTACAAAATGTACACAAATTATGGGCTTTAATTTTTCAACTAGTAGTGTAAGCAATACTATAAATCATGGCTCAGGTTTCCTTTATTATATTACCAATTTCTGATAATAAGCCATATTGAATTATTTAAAGATATGACTACTATAAAAAAAAGAAAGCAAAATTGCTCTAAAATAAAAGTTTTTCTAAGCAAAATAAAAGTAAACTTTTGCTTTTCAAAAGCAGCATACATTAAAAGCTATCATTTTCTTGAAACATTACGTTATAAAGAACAAAATTTTCCCTTAAATCCCAATTAAAGACAAATTTGCGAAATTTGCAAATATTACAGAATGTCACAATCTGAGATTTTTTCATCTACCATACAATTCCACACATAACACAGAAAACTACACAAAAAGTTAAGGTTCAAATTAAGAAACAGTATAGGATGCAACAAAGAAGCATTGCACAAAAAAATATAATACTACAATGAAGTCATAAGGTGTGAGAATTAACATTTAAAAATTCAGTTGCATCCTACCTTATTTGTCTTCTATAAAAGCCAAAATTCTTGTCATAGTCTGGCAGTACACTATGCAGATTAAACGGAAGAATTTGATTGTATAAATATATTTCCAAAATATTATCTGCAGAGATACATCTTAAATTCTGAAATATAACAACAAACTACCAGCTACTTAAAAAACATAAAAATAGAACAGTAATGTTTTGGTTACAAACCATGTTAGATTAGCTACCAAACACATTTTAGTACAAAAATAAAGTGTTATCAGTAGACCTAGGATAGTTATGTAATATGGATATACACTATAAAACTGCATATCTGAATTAGTATTCTTCTTTTAGCAACTGTTCTATGCCTCTCTCTTGATCGTTCATATTTTAGGTATTTTACACCATGTGGAGACAAATTTTATGAAGGATAATGTGATTAGAAAATGCAGTTTTTATTTCATGTATATAACAGATGTGTATGAGTAACGTTTCCTTAATTCTTGTGTGACATATGTGCCAAGTTGGCTTACAACAAATGACCTGATTCTAGACAAGTGCACCCTGCTTCCCTCGTTCTTCTCCTACAGCCACCTAGTGCCGATTCCTGGAACTGCATATATGACAAAGATGAACAAGTAGTCATTCCATTATTCACTTTCAGCCTCAATTTGGCTGTGCAGTTTGCAAGAGTTTATAGTGTGCTCTGACAACTGTTGCAGATTACCTAAGGTAGATATTTTGGAGAGGCGTTATACCTCTTTGCAAAAGTTTCAAGATTTTTTGACAGATTGAAGAATTTTGTTCTACAAATATCATGAAAAAGTTATAACCACAAGTGAAAGCGAGTAATTTGAACAGAAATACTAACCTTGTGTAACCACTACTTTAGTCAAGACTGGACCAATACAAAGTAAATTGTGTAAAGGCCTGTGGAAAGCACTTAGGTATCTAAACAACATATGATTGGCTAAGTTGGAAAATACATCCCCATTCAAGTTTTGTGAGGAGCATACCAAGCAATCAATCCCAGGTGAATCAACAGTTATAAAAATACTACACCTGGACTCTAAGAAAAGTGAAGTTAAATAAATTAAGAGTGAGTGATTCAACAGTCACTGCATTTTTCACTGATGCATCTTATCATTATGTGGCCATCACACAATGCTTATAATAATGTTCTCATGGTCTGCATCAATTCAGCACCATAGAAATCAATCACAGGTTTTGGGGTATTAGATCCCAAAATGAAATAAGTGACTTGCACAGCACATGGATTTAATTTTGTGTTTATAAAATAGTAGAGGTGGGTCCAAGCCCCATTTTGCAGATATTACCGATACCAATACTTTGTGACAGATCCCGCAGATAGTGCCGATACAAATCATTTCATTTGTAATTTTTTATACTGTGTCTGAGTAACTTTAAATAAGCATAAAGTCTCCAGGATGCATACAACACGGCTGTATTTAAGCATGTGTCTTTCCTGTCCACTCAATGTTTACATTGCAGTCTAGCATTTTGTTCAGTTTATAGAAAAACTTGATTTTCTCAAACTCAGGGGCATGATCTAAAACAGTAACTATTTATCGCATCCTTAAGTGGTTTTGCGACGTAATCAGCCGGCTACAATCACCAACCTCGCCCGATAGTTGCAAATACAGTAATTGTAAAGAACGTAACCACAAAATACAGAAGATGAGTAAAGATGGCATCGTTTTTAAATACTGTACACATGTTGAGTGCGTAAATTGCATTCATCTGCTTTATATATGCGTACTATTTACTTTCTTTATATCGTCAACATTTATGGTCAGAGATGTTTGTTTATAAATAAAATGAATGTTATGATTCTGCCCATGAATGAGCGTCACCACCATAGCGATTCGGCTCATTCAAATCAGATTTGTACATAAAACGATAAATATTACTACTAACTGATTTATGAATTGTGTCATGCTGCGAATGGTAGATTAATATACAGTAGACGTTTATGTGATAGAAAATGTACAACCATGACTATTATAGCGTTAAAACTTTTTTTTTTACAAATTAATTTTGACCACCTCAAAAGTAGATATCAGTATTATAAGTTTAATTACATTTTATTTTATGACCAAACACCAAACCAGCTATATCAGTTTCCATTTAATTTCAAATCACCTGTTACTAAAAAATAAAACTAAGAAAATAGTTTCTCAATTGCAAAAATTAAATTATTTGTTTGTGAAAACACGTCCTGCAAGATAACCAAGTGTGGTAATGTCCATGACGATTAAATAATTTACGTTGATGAAATGATTTGGTTGAACCATGGCCAATTGTAACTGATATTGATTTTGGGTTTATCGGCCAATGTATCACTATCTGTATCAGTCATGCTCTACTAAAATGTTTATGTGGACGCCATTTTGAAAATATATGTCTGACCCTCTCAAAGATTAAAAGTTTACATGGCCTGCCAAAGCGCTACTGGATTGCCAAATTTGGTAGAAATTGGTTAATTTTTCAGAGATATCACATAATTTTAATTTGTCATGTAATACAATTTTACAAAATTGCTGACAAACAAAATTTTGTGTGGACATATTTGTAGGTTGTAATATATACAGCCAGCATACAAAGTTTGATTGGAATTAATTACACTGTGTTTATTATATAACATACAAAACTAGAATAGCTATTTGGCCACCATTTGATAGTAAGTGTCTCATATACCTAAAACATATCAATTAACATTACCTGCTGCAGTACTATTTGTTTGCTATATTTGGTAGGAATTGGACAATAATTTTCTGAGATATGACAAAAACTATATTTACTTGTGTGGCACTATCTTACAAAATGGAGGATGAAAGAGGCTCCATGAAGACATATTGATGTTTTATATACATACTACTAGCATACAAAGTTAAGTTGGAATTGATTAAATGGTTTCGCAGATATAGCATACTATGCTATAATAGCTAGATGGCCGCAATTTTCAAAATACGTGACTGACATACTTGAAACATATTTATACATATCAATTCCCGCAGTACTACTTGTTTGCCAAATTTCGTAGGAATCTGTCAATTGTTATTATACAAAGACTTTATCAATTCACATAGCACTATCTTACAAAATGGCAGACGAAAGTGTTTTTTTCCTGGGTATATGTTGCTTGTAACATATACTAACAGCGTACGAAATTAGGTTGAAACTGGTCAAACGGTGTGATAGTTATACCAAATAAACCAAAAATATTTACAATGGCCACTATTTTGAAAATAAGTGCTTAATAAAGTTCAGTTACTTATATTTACCTGGACTATCATAGTATTACTTACGTGCCAAATTTGGCAAAACCTAATTGAGAAGTTTTAGCGATATAATATATAAGCTTTATTTTTTCACGCGGCACTATTCTCCAAAATGGCTGACCCGTAACAATATTCACCACTGAATTAAATGCTAACACTTGGTGCTGTCAGCATACAAAATTTGGTATAAATTGGTTGAATGGTTTCAGAGATATGATGTATCACCCTAAATTTTAAGGTGCCACCATTTTGAAAATAAGTGCCCAGCATGGTCGAAAACTATTAAAGTTAAGTGTCCTTACTTAGTACTACATGTGTACCGAGTTGGGTGAAATTCAGTTCACAAGTTCAAAAATGTTATAATTGAATCATTGGAGTTAATGAAACAATTTGGTTGAACAATGCCCGATTGAAACACATTCAGATTTGGAGTAAACTGGCCAATGCATTGGTATCTGTACTGGTCCAGCCCTGTAAAATAGTATGAAGTTGAAAGGAGAAGTTTTTTGGCTATGGCCAACAAGCATGCTGCTGCCACTTTCCGCCAATTGCAGTGACAAGATAGGGAACGTGGCTTCAAACTGCTTCTCACTATGTTGTTAATTTAAAAGCAGTAAAAGGGTAGTTGAAGAATTCACTCTCAAATATGCTAAGTGTTAAAAGAAAAAGCATTAGATATGTTTGGTAAAGAAAGCCTTTAGGATAAACTTGACATTTGCTGCAATTTCATATGTCTACCATCAATAATAAAGAACCTGGAAGAAAGAGAATACTGTCACTTCAAGCCAGCATTGGAATTGACAAAGGGATTATAATGTTCTTTAGCAAACTTGGAACGGGAGAATTTCTTGGGGGGAAACTGCCAAATGTCATTTTTAAAATCTTCTTTCTCTGACCGAGTGAGGTGGCAAAATGGTAACTCACTGGACTCGCATTCGGGAGGACCCAGGTTCGTATCCCGGTCCGGCCATCCTGATTTTGATTTTCCATGGCTTTCCGAAATCACTCCCGGTGAATGCTGGGATGGGTCCCTAACAAAGGCCATGGCCGATTCCTTCCCAATCCTTCTCCAATACCTCTTCCCTGTGCAAATTGCACTGTCTCTAATGACCTTGCTGTCGACGAGACGTTAAGCCCTATTACCTACTACCTTCTTTCTCTGCCAACTGAGAAACACTTCTGGTTTTCTGCTGTGTTTGTAGACTATAAGTCTCTGATATGACTAAATTGAAATATGCTTCAAGTGGAACACTTGACACACAGATCTTTTTTTCAGAACAAAAGAATGTTTTGTGCCCAAAGAAGTGCAAGCCTGAGTTTCAACACTTATCGTTTTATGTGCTAATTAAGTGTTACAATGTGTGTTTATTTCTTAGAAACCTTCTTTTGGTCTTCTAACCGTAAAATATTGTTAAATTACAGAAACCACAAGATTGATTATTATGCTCATTAAAGAAATATGTAAACACAGGGGCAGAGCTGGGAAGGGGGGGGGGATATCGGGACATATTACACCTTCCCCACCGAAATAAAAATTAAATATTCAAAAATAACATTTGAAAACAGAATGACATTTATTTTATTTTAATATAAAACATCTGTGATCCTCCTTAGTAGGGGCAGGGCAAGTGCACTGGATAAAAATAACCTCAAATGACCCCTTGCACATGCACTTCCCCCTCTCCCAGGTGCACACGCACTTCCCCTCTCCCAAATGCACAAGCACTCCCTCCTACTCCCAAAGTCTCATCCCCTGTCCCCCTCCCTAACCACCCAGGCTCTGTGGGACTAACAGAGATGTGGGGAGTTGTTTTGACAGGCGTTGTGGATTGGGGAGCCACCAGGGTGGGTAGCTCTGATGTCTGGTGGATGGAATGGTACTGGGTATGATTCCCGTACAGGGTACTTAGTTTCTGTTATTTTTGCGCACTTGCGCACTTAGGTGTGGACTTTTCAGCATGTGGAGAGAGACTGAGGTGTGAAGCTGCTGATTCACAAGTGATGAGGTTGAGAGGGGTGAGGGAGAAATGCATTTATTTACGCAATTTCACACTTGCGCAATTACGTAACACATGTTGACTCTTCACCTGCTGGAGAGAAATGAGATAGTGCCCAATTACATAACCCATGTTGACTCTCAGGCAGCTGGAGAGAGACTGAGATGTTTATCCTTCAGCAACTGGTTCACAAGTGAGGAATTTGGGAGGCGGAAATGTAGTTACACATGTACTTTCCCCTGTCCCCACCCCTCTATGGGACTGCAGGAGATGTGAGGAGTTGTTTTGAAGGGCGTCTTAGGCTGGGGAGCCGCCAGAGTGGGTAGCTCTGATGACCGGTGTGTGAATAAGTACTGGGTTCGATTCCCATACAGGATAATTAGTAATTGTGTAAATGCGCTAACAATAATTGCAAAATGAGACTAATTACAAATCCTATCCCTAAAACTGTACACTCTTAACTGACATCCAATCCTCAGTATCATTGCTTTTTACCCAACCGCCATATTGGATTGCAGCCAGGGGCTAGAGAATAAATCAAATTAAGGTTTTGAATCTCGGTTTGAGTCCTCCTGAGGGCAAAAAAAAAAGTGTAATTGTGTAACTACTAAGTAAGGGTAAAGGGGGTCTAGGGTTGAGGTTTCGGACCTCGGTTCAATACCCGGCGAAGGTAAAATATAATTTATGTTTATTCCTGTAAAGACTAAGTATGGGTGAGGAAGTATAGGTTTAAGGTTTCAAACCTTGGATCGACTCTTCCCCAGTTAATAATTTTTTCGTGCAACGACTAAGTATGGGTAAGAGGTAAAGGTTTAAGGTTTCGGAACTTGGTTCGACTCACCCTCAAAGAAGAAAAAATATTAGAAAAATTTCAATTGCCTAACTGCTACATTGGAAGGGTAGAGGTAGGCGGAAGGAAGTAGTCCATGGTTCGAGTCCCCATAGAGGATAATTACATGTAATTACATACCAAGTACACATGTTAACTCTTTGCATGCCGGAGAGAGACTGTGATATTGTCCCTTCGACTGTCACATTGCAAACGATGATGTTCGAAGGGGAAGGAAGAGGGGGTGAAGGTTCAACAACTGTCTAATGTGAATACATGTAATAAGTACCAAATAATTATATTATTTAATCATGCAATAAATTAAATATTTAATCATACAATGGTTAAGTACACAGTTGCATGATAACGTATAAAATGTACCAAGAGTCTATATATGTACTTGCGCAATGAAATTTTAATCACACAATGAACATTTACTATCTATAAACATTAATTACACATCCTCTCAAGATTGACCTGTGATTGCATATATCCTAACCACAACCCGATATAATGGAACCCCGTCAAGCGGACGCTGCCCGCACACCGAACAAGTCGCTGCACGTTCTAACATGTTATAACATGTCCAAGGCCCATTTTTTAATATTCATTCTAGGGAAGGTGTGTTGGGAATGGCTGACAAGTTCTCGCAAGCTTCTAAAGAATGCAGTGATAATTTGTTATCTGCATAGACCAACCTTTTGATGGTTAAAACACCTAAATAACATTTTGAGAATAAACATTTTTTTTTTGAGGATGTCAGGCTAAGGAAACTGTATGTACATAATCATTATAATTATGATGTAGACACTTTCATTATAATGTTTATATGGCTAATATTCGCTTGTCTTCCCATATCCGAAAAAATTCAGAAATTTGAGGCACGCAGTGTTATTGTCCCGAAGACACGCACGTTAGGACATGCATCCACGGACTGTGGACAATCTATTGTGGACAAGGCTTAATGCAGAAAAGTGGCCTTTCTTTGCATGCCACAAATAATTCATTTTTTATTTGTTTTAGTTTTCCTTTCTAAAATGCAAATAAAATGAGCAAGTGACATGTTTCATAACATCTGAGGCACTGATAGATCCCATCTGCAGTGCAAGTGTGCATTTGAGCTTTGTTTAGTTTAATTTGGACATGAGCTTCTTTTCTCATTCTCACTTCCTTCAAACCAGGCCCCCCAGGTGGCGAGGGGTGATACTCCTCCTCCAACCCACGTGAAAAACAACTCGCAGAATACACTGCCCTTGGTGAAATAAGTACATCTTTTGCCTGGAAAACAAGGTATTTTTTAGCCATTCTTGCTTGAAGACATGTGACACCCTTCATCACACCATGTTTCTCTTCTTCTGTTTCCTTCCCTTGGGTGCTGTCAAGTTCAGTGATGCAGATAAAATATAATAAAATTCAGATAGGAAAAGGCTAAACTTTTCACGATTACGGTGGTAAATAACTACATTTGTGCGAGTTGTGCCATGTTTTACAGATAGGTGCCACACCCTATTAGAACACTGGCTGTTTTTTTTTCCTACTGTTCTCGGTCACTCCTGGAATAGCGCGGAAAAGCTAAAATGCGGGTCTGAGTTATGTCCCCCAACAACAACATTATATCGGGCTTTTACTGTAGTTACAAACTCAAACACATTCTTCATTCAACAAAAATAATTACGATTTAATCTAATTTATAGAACAAATCCTGTAGTATACAAAGTACTCCAATTCACATTCATCATGTCCAATTATCACATGGATACATCTTGCAGGAGGTGCTGAACATAGAGCACTAGCTTTATGTTGTCTGACATTAGAGATCTTCGTGAATGTCTTGCCATAATATTTGCAGATACCAGATATTCTCGTGTAACTTTGACTCCCAGAGTCTGAAGGTTTTCGCATTAGTATTGATAATGTTGACATCCTTAACCGCAGATTCCTCATTCATATTATATCAGCTTACACTAACACTCAATGATTATACTCGTAATGATCTGCCATCCATCACAACCGCTGAAGAAGTGGAAACATTCTTAAGTGATGTCTGCTTATATACTGTTAACACTACAGAACAATCAGTTAATGTTATCCATTTCGACTGACTCAGTATGTCTGCTGAGTATGAATATGTAAAAGCATGGTTGATGTAGTGTTATATGAGACCTTATCATCCTGTTCATTCTCTAACCTGCAAAGTAGTCCATCAAACAAACATTCTTTTTCCCACTTCTACATATTTCAGTGTTGGATACACCCTTTTCCTCTTGCTACTTCAACACTCTTCCATCATGCATTACACCAACTCCTTGAAAGAGGTGTGTCTGTAACAGTACCACATCCTTGAAAACACTCTATGCATGGGAGATGACCTAAAATCTCTTCATACTATTGCAGATAAGCAGGTAGATGTTTGTAGACACATGGTATTTCATGTCGTGCATACGTAAGAAGGAATTCTCTAAGTAGGTATGCGAGCTCAGTTTCTTTATTGGGTGATGCAAGTGATTTAAGCTTTCCATATGCCACAATAGCTTTAAATTTCTGACCACTAGAACAGCATGCCATAATTTTCACTGGACTCTCATAAGGAGAGAAAGAAGTTTTTGGATGATTTGTAGCAGTGATAGAACCTGCTTTTATAGGTCTAAATTAATGCAGGTAACTTTCCAGTCACCCAAAGTCAGTCAGAGAAAGACATTTCTTACTCAAACAACCGATGAACTGTGAATGTGCCAGAGAGAGTTCATGCATCTATATATAGCCTCACTTTCAAACCACTCCAACTCCCAACAGTCTCCCGAAATATCTTACATCATATCCTAGAATGAGATGTGTCTATAATAAAATCACTTACTTGAAAACCCTATAAACATGGGAGATGTGAAAACCTATTTACATTATGCATGCCTATATACATTAACACTACAGAATAAACATTTTATGTTGACCATATCGACTGTCTCAGTATATGTCTGAAAATTATTTGTCAGGTGTGGTGTTCAAACCCATGCTACCCTTACAAGGAACCAGAGCTTAAATCCAGCATCTTAGACCGCTCGACCAACCTGATGATTTTTAATAGTGTGGAAATTTCAGAAAAAGTATTTATAATGAAAGTGCCAACCTCAACATAATCCTTTATCAACATCACAATCAAAATGTACTGCATAAAAAAAAAAACAACAATTGATTAATTTGCAGAAAAATGATAACACCTTGACCAAGTATTTAGCTTCGTCGATCGGAGAATCAACACTGTTGACAACCAATTAGCGATGCTGCAGATGACTCTACCATGTTCATCGAGCTCAAAGGCGGGACCTTCGTAATTACATTTCATCTTCGTGGTATAGGAGCACTCTGAGATGGCGCATATTGCTTTCCTGTATACTACTATGTCTAATCCGATTCAAGTATTTCTACTTCACCCGCAAGAAAGTCAAATCCGCCAACTTATTACACGAGTGTCTTGGATCGTCACAGCCCTGGAAGGCAATAACACGTGGAACATGTGGAAAATAAGGTTACGCAAGCCAGGGAGCACGTCGCCCACTGCCCTCCCCCCCCCCACCGCCCGCTGAGATCCAACAAGCTGTAAACCGCCTCGGGGCAAGACCGAATGCTGCCGATCGTGCATGAAGCCGAGAGCCAGACAGAGGGTAGTAGCTACCCTCTGTCTGGCTCCCTCTGTCCCACCCCGCCCTTGCACGAGAGGGATGTCACGAGGCAATATCACACTTCCACCGCAGCCTGGCACTACACCTGTCTGCGGACTATAAAAGTCAGTGCACAACCAGGCTCATGAGTTATTTCCTTCTCCAGTAGCTCGCTCTTTCACTTCATGTACTGGTGCCCTTTACAGCTCAAAACAGTCTTCGGCAGCCACCAGAAGCTACTACCATTGACGTCCACCAGAAGCGCTTCTGCAACCTTCAGTTACTAGAGGCTTTATTGTCAACAACCACCACCAGCTACCAGAAGCTACCATTGTCAACGACCACCACCAGCTACCAGAAGCTACCATTGTCAACGACCACCACCAGCTACCAGAAGCTACCATTGTCGTCAACCACCACCATCTACCCAAAGCTCTTCTTCTTCTTCTTCTTCATCATCACTCCACACCTTCCGCTGCTGCTACAAGACCAGCAGCCACCTCTACTTGCTGGTAGAGACAACTACACACACTGTTCTTAAAGAAGTGGCACCCCTTTTTCTATTGTCTTGTCTAGACGCCCCTTGTATAGAGTTTTTATATAGCCGTCAATGCACTAGATATCTTGGGTAGCTTAGGAACATGTCACCTACACCTGTCAAGTGTAGGTTACTTCCATACTCACATCACTTGTCATTATTACGTCTAATAAATACAGTTTATTCCTTTCCTGACGAGTATCTGTTCTAGAGGTATTTCCTTTGACCACTAGAATCATATTACTGTACGTTGTCAACCGAGACCGGGTTTTTCATAATAGTACGAACCATAAAGTATGACCACAGGCCCTTCAAGAATCTGTACATCTACAATGTACACAAATCGATGACGGAGATAGAACGGTAGAGCTCTGACCACTAGAAACTCATCCAGCAGGTACTAGACAGGATAATTGAGTTGTATCCTACCAGTGTGTTTATGGTGCCGGCCATCTTATTTGCTCGAGACTGACTGCCTACCTTTGTTGCGACCTACACCCAATAGGAGTAGGAAGGCTTCACAGCTCCAGATCTGCCCGCTAAGATGGGGGAATGACTGGAACATTGAACTCGTGCCGTCAACTCCTATTGGAACTATATGTAGATAGGGAACTGTCTCGCGTTTACGACGTACAGCGTCTCTATGCCATTTGGTAGAAGGCAAGGCTCCAAGAGGGAGGAGCAAAAGGTGGCCTATACCGCCGCCAAACTGGAGTGTGTATTAACCTCACCTACTCCAACAAGGCAAGCCGAGCAGGACAGAGTGTTACTCACTCTACCCCTGGAGAGGCCTTCCTCGCCAGTGTCTGAATACATTCATTTCCCATCGCTCATTCACATCAATAGGGAATATCACCCTGTGGTACGAGGACTTGTACAGGATACTGAGGTAAAGTACGGGACAGCCAAGCCCAGGTTCTGGAGCCAGTAATCAAAAGCATGGAATCAACGGTACTGTGGGGGTCGACACAGTACCAACACCCAGCATCCCTCCACCAGCTTCATTGGTTCCAGCCAGCCAGCATCTGCTCCATGACCTCCAACGAAGCAATCATTAATAAATCAGGTACCCCAAAACCGGTCCAAGTCTCCTGGAATAAGCCAGTTACCGTTACAGTAGTGAGCAACTTCGTTCCCAGTCGCCAACCGATGCGTCCAGCGAGAGTGGCAGGCACGAAACGCAAACTAGACGCATAAGTAATAGATCACCAGCACGTTTGGTCTCACGCTACCAAAGCACTTTATATAAAATTATGTTTATTCCTATCTTATATATAGCATGTTTTCTTCTGGAGTGAATGTGTATTTGGGTTTTCTCTGACATGTGCGCCTGGTAAATCATTAGATAGCCCATATATCTAATGGTGTGCATGGTCAAAGTGCTTTTGGTGTGTGTGGGTGTGTGCATGTGTGTGTGGGTGTGTGTGTGGGTGTGTGCATGCGTGTCTATATATATATATATATGATAGGAATATAATTATGGCAAACTCCCAATTATTAGGTTTTTGGGTTACTCATGCATTACTTACGAGTCAAAATCAAATTTAAGTAGTACACTCCCATTTATTTGTGCTTCGCTTAACCATTTTTCAACTTATACATGCAGCTCTTTAGCTTTTTTCAGAGTCTACTGTTAACTTCTACGTTAAGGAGATGCTGTATCGTGTGTCGTTTAACAAGCAGCTATACCATGTGTGTCTATTGCTGTACTGTGTGAGCTGATGTTTATCTCTTTAAACTGTCAGTCAGTAGCAGAGACCCGTGTGAGTCATCCATTTCCACCTGTTGAAGTGCTGTGCCACCTGAGCTGATCTTTATCTCTTTAAACTGTCGGCCCCACAGAGACATGCATGAGTCATCCATTTCTGCCCGTTGAAGCAGGTATCTGATCACACTCATCTCAATTACCACCCCAACCCTACATCTTGCAAGTTTATCGACCGCTTGGGCATGGTTGTTATTCACTGTAGTGTTGTTTTAGCAACTTGTTAACAAAGTGTAAAAGGAATGTTTAAACTATCACGGAAATGTTAATAAAAATGTTTTTCATGATGGGACAGCTGCAAAATCAGCATTGGGCTTCAGAATCGGGGTATAAACTGTGTGGGACATCAACAAAAACAAACAAAGGCTAATGGAAAGTGCATGTCGGGCACATAGTGGTTCGGGTTGTTTAAAAGAACATCATAAACTTTTCTTTTTGCTTCTATTACACAGTGACGTGCTTTTTTTTTCCATGCTGGAATGTTACACTATCCTTCTATCTCAAAACAAAAAAAAACATAGTGTCGCCTCTTTTCGTCTCCTCCCCACCCCACCACCACTCCACGTGTGATTGGCTGTCATGTGACTTACAAGGAAACAAAGAACGCTTGAAGGAATGTATCGATAGGCAAAACAAGGACTAGTAAATGGGGGGAGGAGAAACTTCAACATGTGAAATCTTCTGGTAAAGAGAAAAGGGAGAGGCGTGATGACGTAAGAACGAGAGATGAGATAACAGACTGTTCCTCTACACTTCCCTGTAAACATCACTGGACAGTTTACGACTACCACTTCGCCTTCCTTAATTTTTTGTGTATAGCGCGCACCCCAGAAATTTTTTCCTTTATTTTGGGAAAAAGGTTCACCCTATACATGAGTAAATACGGTAAATTCTACATTTGTTTTGTGAGGTATATTAATTTTTTAATGAGGGGTGTACTGTATTGTTTAAATGCCGGGTTGACTCATTTCAGTTTCTGTTATTGTCTTTACTGGATTGCATTACACACTTTTAACTCACTCTGTCATCTCAAGGACAGGTCCGTGTGATGCACGTTGGGGAAAGGACACACACCCACGCATGCACGCACCCACACACACGTGTGCACCCACACACACGTGTGCACCCACACATGCGCACACATGCACACACACACACACACTATGCACAGCTTATCGCTCTGTGCTGCCCGCCTGGTGCAGGTGCAGGCTATAAGCTGCATATACTCGATACACTTTGAATTACACTATACTCTGTGCAAAATGAATGTCAGTTAAAGTATCGGGTACTATACTACATACAGTATAGTACTTTTATACTGCCCATACAGTGTGTGATTTATGTTTGCTTTGAAATGTATAATAGGCACTGTTTTTTTATCATGATTTTCAGAGCCAATATCACTGTTCCACTAACAAATAAAACGAGTAAATTCGATTATGCGGGTTTTTCAATACATATTTGCTTATTCATGTTATCTCTGGTCCCACCTAACATGGTTAATCGGGAGTTTACAGTAATTATATATAAGATAGGAAAATACATAATTATATATAAGATAGGAATATATATAATTATAAATATAAGACAGGATTATACATAATTGAATATAACGTGTTTTCTTCTGGGGTGAATGTATATTTGGGTTATCTCAGAGTGCTCCCACACAGCAAAGATTAAATTTGATTTCAAAGGTCCCGTCTTTGAGCTCAACAAACATGGTAAAGTTATCGCCATCATCGCTAACTGGTTGCCACTAGCGTCAATTCTTCAATCAACAAAGATGAAGACTTGGTCAAGGTAATGTGATTAATTGTGAAATTTAAATTTTCTAAAAAAAAATATTACATTTTTTTTTTTTTAAGCAGTAGATTTTGATTGAGATATTTACAAATTGTTACGTTGGTTGAGCTGTCTTAGATGCTGGATTTAAACTCTGGTTCCTTGTGAGGGGAGCATAGGTTCGAATCCCACATCTGACAAATAATTTTCAGGCATATATTGAGACAGTCGAGATGGTCAACATAAACTGTTTATTCTATATTGTTAGGCTATATATAGATACATGAGCTCTCTCTGGCACATTCACAGTTTGTCTGTCGCTCGAGTAAGAACTCTCTTTCACTGACTGCCTTCGAGTGACTTGAGAGCTAGCTACATCATTTAAGACCAATAAAAGCAGGTTTTATCAGTGTTACAAATCATGCAAAAACTTCTTTGTTGTCTCTCAACATTGCTCTGCTCTGAAATGGAAGGATGAATCAAAAGGTATGTGTTGCTTACATGGAAAAGTCAAATTAGAGGAAATTATTCCTCCACTCGAACCATTAAACTCTCTTGTTACGGGTGATCATTATAAGTCTAAAGAATTTACACACAATATATGCCGATACAACAATGTGTTTCAAATTATGTCATTTGAGAGTACGTAGGTCATTGAGCGGGGTTTTATGCCTATGTTCAGAATTCAGGGGCAAGTTTATCAATTACCCAGTAGATTGCTTCCCTATGGCCAGATGATCATAAAGTTCTGCAAATCTACTTTAGCTCTAACCCTGAAACACAAGCATCAAAATGATGTAACATGTTCCTGAAACCAGTAAATAGTGCCTTGGTAAGATATTTTCAAGCTATGTTACATTCGCATCACTACATACAGTCTTTCAAACTGCTATTGAGAGCATTCCACCCGGCACACCAAACTTCAACGTCCACAGTGTTCACTAGCGGGCACTTTATTTGTGTAGGTAATACCATACTTGTAAATCGCACATGAGTGAAGCTGGGCGGGGTCACTAGTAAATAATTAATTAAATAAATTAGTAAATAAATACAGATTTACGATTTGGCATTCCCTATTCCTATAGAACCGATATGGTTACCTGAAACAGACATATGATTGAAGAATTAGTTGAACCTAACTGCCAAGCACCTTCAGGTATGTTCGGCAAACCCGAGTCTACGGCTTCCTAGCACCTTTCTGAGGCAAGCCATAACCCTACTACTAATAACTCTGAGCACACAAGCACAGATGTATACAAGTACCAGATAACTATTAACAGAGTAAAGGAAATCTACCAATTAAGCATGAAATATTAGCATTTCTTAATCTTACAACCACTTATATTTTGCTCATATTTCAAAATATGGAAGCTTGCCTAAATTTCAAAACAAGACAAGGCTACACAATATTCTGTGCAATATATTATAAAATATTTGAAGAATCCTTCCTAAAGAAGTGAATTAAGTGAATTACATACACCAAATCACAAAATTAATGACAAAAAAGTGTACGAAAATAAACCTGCAATTTTATTCAATGTAAAATAACTTGATACAAGCATATATGGGAAGCATCTATTACAAAAAAATAATGAAAACTAACATACACATAAGGCCTAAGAGTAGAAAGGTGATTATGGAGGATTATCTCTATATTTGGAGCACTAGACCTATATTAACTGTCTACAATGATGTACAACCTTCTAAAAGCCACTGAAAGTACTTGGACAATTAAAAATGTTGGGTGTCTGAATGTATTTTCAGTAACTTGCAAACAGCAACAGAATATTATAATACTTATTGTACTGTCATCCTTAGACAATATATTGCTATAAAGTTAACAGCTGACGATATGTTCTACAGTTGGTAACCATTAATATTTTTTGCTTCATCCAGCTAAGGAGAGTAATCACAAATAAAATATTTCTTTCAAATTAATAAACAATTCACACCATAATATTTTTAAGAATATAAATGTAGTAACAGGTAATACCCACATGTTTCATGTCTACGTGTTAACATAGATGAAAAAATAGGTGGCTCACATAATAGCAGCAAGATTCCATACCAAATAGATCAAACCCATCATTCTCAGTCAACCAGGAAAATGTACAGGGTGAATGTACAGGACTTGGCATTCCTTTGCTCACAGTACAGTGCCTAGAAACTTTTTTCTATTTAAATTTTACAAAATTTAAAAAAAGTAATATTGAACACTTTCTGTACAACAAAATAGCAGCAGATATTAAAAATAATTAAGTTAACTGTACAGATAAAAAGAAGTTGTGCATCTTATAAGAGTTTAGCAAGGGACATCTCAGAAATCTAAATGAATCTGATTTGAATAACTTAAATATAATTTTGTCAACATTTAAAAGCAATATCATTCTAGAAAATGATTTCCACACTTTTTTACTATAAATGAAAAATGTATTACGCATAAAAACATGTTACACTTACTCTCTTCTTCACTGGTTTCAATAATAATACTTTGAAGTGCATTTTTATAAAATATTCTTAATATATACACTGTTGTTTCAATGTCTTCCTCTATAAATGAAATTAAACTTTTATGCCTTACCAAAAAAACTTCCAACGAAATTAGTTGATTTTTGCACATTCATTTGTAAATATAATGTCAACAACTGTACTTACGAAGTATTCGAGCACATTCAATATGACCATTTTTCAATGCCAAATCAACAGGCGTCTCATTTGCTGATGTTCTGGGATTTGCAGGTGCATTCAAGGAAAGAAGTACATTAACTACATCTTTGTGGCCCCTACTAGCAGCTTCATGCAATGGCACCCAACCTAGACAAAGTACCATAAAATTCCATCAATTATAAAAACACAAATTAGAATCATGAAGCTTAAAAATAAATTTAGTGATACATACATGGTTATTTACTTCAAATTCGATGAGGCTCATAAAATGTGAAGCCCAACCTCAAGTACATATACATAAAAATCTCCACATAGAGCAAATTGAACTATATGAACATCAGCTCTCTGTGTGTGTGTGCGTGTGTGTGTGCGTGTGTGTGTGCGTGCACGTGTGTGTGTGTGTGTGTGTGAGAGAGAGAGAGAGAGAGAGAGAGAGAGAGAGAGAGAGAGAGAGAGAGAGAGAGAGAGAGAGAGAGAGAGAGAGAGAGAGAGAGAGAGGAGAGCGCACCATCTTCGGAATGATTTATATTTTAGCCCCATAAATCAATTTTACCAAGCAGAAAAGTAGAAACACAAAGTGTCAATGTATATCATATCAACAAAAGTTTAGTAAACCTCAGATGGAAAAAATTTTAAACCAAGAAAGTGAACAGTTTTTTAGTTCCAGTAAAGCACACTAAAAGATAATGCTGCAGAAAGTCAGCCTGAAATAGATAACCTTTTTTCATTTAATGATGTGTAGTTATAATGTTCTGTATAAAGTATCTAAAGGTTCTGTTAATATGTTAACTGTTTATTGCATTAATAATATAAATTAAATTGGCTCATAGAGAAATAGAGAAAAGCCATTAGTCACAAAAATATTATTTTTGGTAAACTAAAAAAATTGTTTACAAATTACTTTACATTCTAAAAATATAATAAAACCATGATGATATTTGGTATCTTTTCTACTTTAATATAGCATGAGTTAGTTAGGCTTTTTACAAGATTTCTGGTTTTCCACAGTAAAAAAAGTTATAAAAAACTAAAACCAGACTACTCAAAAGTAAAAAACAAGTCTTAGTTAAACGTACGAGAATAATCATAAAACCGTAATCACACGTTGTGCTGTTTAAGACACTTTACATATAGGTGAGATAAAGGGGGAAAAAGTTCCAACTGAAGTACGTATCGATGTACTAAATTTCATGCACTTTAGTTCAGTGCTCTAGAAACTACATCGCTGTGACCCCCAGGATGGACAACGGATGGACCTGATGATCTGATATAGGCTCCTTGTTTACTACGGAACCATAAAAAGGTGCAGTTCTGTAAAGTGATGTGTGTGGTTGAACGGATTGATGTGCTCAATCAATTGTGCGATATACTGTTATGAAGTCAATTGCGCGATTTTTGAACAGTTTGTTTTTTCGATAGGATCCCTTAATTTTTCAGGACACTCCCTATTTTTTTCATCATCCATTAGGTAATTTGAGTAATTGTCGTAGGACTTTGGGAAGTTCGAATTATGTCGTTCTGGTTAGGAGTACTTTAATTTTTTGTTCCCATCGATCCTAGGCATGGTTCAGTTGTCATTTTTGGATCAAATTTGCCCTTCTTTTTATTTGTTCAGTGAGAGTCCTTATTTTTAGTGTTTTGGTAATGATTTTAATGATTTAATAATTTTATTTGTTAGTTTGGGTTATTGGTTTTAACTTTGGAAAGTCGTTTTGCTTCTGTTTTGGTGTTATGTTCTAGATTCTTTTGCCCTTAACATAGTAGTCGTGGTTTGTTTGAATCTTTAGTTGCTAATATCTTCTTTTGATAAATTATTATTTTTTCTTGTAGACAGAGTCCTTGAATTGGTTTTTATTGGAAGATGTTTTTAATTTAATTTGTTTTTAGTTTTGTGAAAAGTTCGGTCTAATAACTTTGCCATGTTAAGGATGGGATTTAAATTATTTTAAAAGGATTTGGGATGTCAGAATGGTTAGTTCGTTTACTCTGTCATCTCGCGAATCGTCCTTAGCCTTGCGATTGACGGTTTTAGAGCTTATACTGGAACTGTTTGCCTTGAGTGCGGAGCTAAGTCAGCCACTGCACTCTTGGTAATCGGGCAGCTGTGTTCCACTTCATGTTTTTGCCATTGCGCCGGTAAAGGCATCGTCATCATTATTCTGAATTGTTTTGTGTCATCCTGTGGTGGTTAAGAACAGTTTTTGTGCTGCACATGTGTCGAAAAGTTCCTGGAGTGATTAGCCAATGTTGACGTTTCAAGACGACAACTGTGCATTTGTGGGCCGTAGCAGGGTGGGAGAGGAGAAGTCGTACTGCAGGCAGCAGAGTGTAGACAGTTAAGGGGACAAGGGAGTGGCCTCGTGCTGAACTTTTGTTTGTGGATGGCCGCACGTGTTCATGGAGGGATGTGATTGGTTGGAAGATCGACTGACGTGAGCAGTGACAGTAGGCACTGTTTTGTGGTTGGAGTCCAGCTTTGGAGGGAGATCAAGTTTTAAAGAGACTTAGTAGAGTGGAAAGAGGGAGATTGAAAGGCAGATAGTGCGGGCATGCAATCGGGCATTAAATCAAGAGCAGTCGTTGGAGACAGTCGAGAGCAGATTGGAGGCGGAGTCGCAGTCGAGGAGTCGGGTGGAGCAGTATGCTCGAGGTCGAGAAGTTGTAACTGGTAGGCCTGGAGGACCAGACAACATGCAAGATGATTAAAAGATAAGTAATCTTGAACATGTAGTTTAGTTGTTGCTTTATTGTATTCTAGTAATGTAATTGTTTACTAATTCAAATAACTTTTTTTTTCTTAAAAAAGGTAAGGACTTTGTAAGAAATGAGAATTATTTAATTGTCATATAATTTTTCAAATATCATCAGTTTGCTTGGAAAAGAAACTACTTGATATCTAAATTCATTCCATTTTATACCAAAGTTTTACTAAAACGTACTTTTCTTTATTCACCTCGTCTAAAATCTTTATTTTTGTATAAATTTTATTTATTGGTTTTTCAATTAAATAGTAACTTTTTGGAAAACCTTATGCTTTATTTTTAAATGATTAATTACACACTCCCTTTTTTAAAAAATATAAATGGTTATAATTTTGAGTGAAATCTTTATTTAATGAAATTATTTATTTTAATTATCTACATTTTACATTACCTCTTTATTTTATCCTGTCAGTGATTACCTGTCTAAGATTGCACACTACCTCTTGCATGCAGCATAAAATTTTGTTTTAGAGCTCTAATATTTTGATGAAATAAATTTAGTTTGAAAGTTTGGGCTTCAAGGCCGCCCCAGCATTTAAAGAGCCTTTTGGTGGAACACTCCTCCCCCCCTTTTTTTTTTCACCCCACCGCCTAATTGAAACAGACCCATAAATTTTAAACAGAAAATACTTATCCAAATGCAGATGTTTCAAGACGTCTAGGGAGAAGATTTAGGATGGTGACCATTTTAATTTTTATGCAGTGTTTTGTTGACTCTAAGGTGCAGCTAAAGAGGAGCTGTGGTGCACAGGTTTATGTGGAGTTGAGTGAGAGTGCCTCAATTTACCACGTTTATCCAAAAAAGAAGTGTGTTTAGGCATTTAGTTATTTTAGTTAGTTAGTGAGTATTTGAGAGTTTCCGTACATCTCCCTCCACTATGAGTGAGCGAGATTTATGATGATGTTTCAGTTATTTTAGTTTTTGAACGTAGTTAACGAGTTGAAGATGATGATAGTGAGAATGAACCAAATAATCAAATGATTGCTGGAGAACCATTTGATAGATTGAGCTTATAGTTCTAAACTTACCGCTCATTCCTTTTCCCTTCTTTTCTTTCTCTCTTTTCAATCCCCACCCAAAACTGTTCCTTTTTCTCCTTCCCATTTTCCCACTTTTTCACAATACATACTATTATTTTATTATTAGCCTATTATGTCACATTGCTGAGTAAAGGCCTCCACCTCTGCCTCCATTTGCCACTGTCTTAAGCCAGACTTCGTTAGAATTTAAAAGTGACCTAAAATTGCAAATTAATTTTTTTTTCCCTGTACTTCCCCTATAAGTAGTGTCTCAAACGGCACATGTCACCACGGCATTATGATTATACTCATACACTTAACTGAAGATTTTTTTTTACTTTTGAGTAGTCTGGTTTTAGTTTTATATAAATTTATTTTTTATTTACCAATTATTTGTCAAAATAAGTCAAACAAAAAAAAGTTTGTTTTACGTCCTAGAGGCATTTTGTATAAATATATTTCTGAATACCTTTGAAATTCTATCTACACAAATATAGGTTGATAATTATTACGTTTAACCTATATATTATTTATCTTAAAGTGAAATTATCATAAAACATTAATGACACATACTTTCAAAAGAAGTCGCGAATAAAATTGTGTGAGCTAACTGTACCTGTAGCACCATCTAGTTCAGTTGAGGGAAAATTAATTTGTACATACCTGATCTACCATAAGCCGTGAACACTGTCTAAGAAGGGGGCCGCGAATTAAATGCTTGCACAAGCTAACTTTACCTGTGGCACCATCTAGTTTGTCACAGCCGCCATCTTGAATTTTCTTAGTTGTGTCATAGCCTATGACACTCGGGTTATCAAAAGGTATCAATATACATCTCATTTATCAAAATCTGTGCCATAGGTACGATGCTACAGTGGAACATCCTAAATTTTACACACATATATGGTCTATTCATGACTGGAAGAGACTTTTGAATATCAACCTTTGAAACAACACCCCAGGAGTAACATGTCAACATGTTTTTTCAATAACTTGTATTCCACAAATGTATACCACTGTGATTGACTTTAAAGTACTGTATTCTTGCATAAATGCAACTGTAACTTAGTATCTTCTATAACTTGTAATATTTATTTCATATTAAATATGAATTAAAAACAGTGAGAGCAGCAATGTGTTGACAACGGCTAGTAAGAAATAGTTCACAGTAAAAATTCATTCTAAAATAGTTTTTGGTATACTATTTGTATATTAAACGTTGCGTATTACAATATTTAAATATTTAGGTAGCCCCGATGGTAACATAGTTCATTGTTACAGTTTAAAATAACAGCACAAATTATTGTGTGTAGGCATTAGTGACATGGTATTTGTTTTATTGACTGAGGAAGCAACTGTCCGCTGGGTGGAGTTTGTTGCGCGCGCGCGCGAGCGCACACACTCACGCACACACTCACGCACACACTCACACACACACTCTCGCGCACTCTCTCGCGCACTCTCTCTCACACTCTCACACTCTCACTCTCACTCTCTCTCTCTCTCTATCTCTCTCTCTCTCTATCTATCTCTATATCTCTCTCTCTCTCTATCTCTATCTCTCTCTCTCTCTCTGTCTGTCTGTCTGTCTGTCTCCCTCGGGAAGTTTCGCATCACTATTAGTAGCAGAAAATTATACATGTTTAAAATTTTAGAATATTTCATACTTATCACAGCAAAATAAGAATTTTTGAATTTGTAATTTACAACTCCAAAGAGGTTTAAATGATTAAATATTTATTTTATTATACTTAGATGTGATGGCAGGCGAGATGCAAATCTAAGGTTGGCAGACATGGCAAGTGGCTACATGACATGGCATTTTGTTGCTGTGTGCGCAACGAAGCGCTAATATTTCGCTTACTCTGAAAAATACTTCAAGTTACCACAAGTGTGTACACATTGTGCTTTTTAAAACCTATCTAGGAAAGTTACGATGATATAAATCTGTGTTTTTATGGAAAGAATAAATTTATTGTTACGTATAAAAGAACTGAAAGGGCCTGGCTGATTCGTGGTCATTAACGCTGGCCCGTTTGTGTGTGTTTGCACATACTGGACGTGAGAAATTTATACATCTTAATCATGAACTATGTTTATGATGAAGTTAATTATAAGTCTGTTTATTTATCAGAATGTAACTATGCCCTAGGTGTTTGAAACAAGGTTGTGTAACATGCTTACTTGTTTCTGATCTGAATGTCTGCCACAATCCCAACAAATTATTACACCTGGCCCAGTGAGAAATTGTAAATAAATAATTAAATAAACCTAGTAAAAACTAAATACCTATAAAAAATATGACCAGAATGAAATATACGGTAGGTCTAGTTGTGTGCATGTCCACCACTAATTTGTCGCTGCTACGTACAAAAAAATTAGCGAGACAAAATGCGTGTTTGAATTTACTGTCTTTTCCATTAGACTGGTTGCTGCTTCGTTTTAATATTTATTCCAACTAAGGCCGTCCTTTTCACAAAATAACCCAACACACATCAATAACAAGAGATTAAATACTACTGTTCATTCCGCAACAGTTGACAGAATTCTTTTATCAGTTGTACACAGTAAACAACGCATTTGAGATAAAGGTAGGTCACATGTCAGTGTTTATGTTTAGGTGTAGCGGAGGGATGCGTAATCAGTAACTTAACGTAAAAATTTAGCATGGTTTCAGAAAAGTCTCTTTCCAGTCGTGAATACACTATACATACCTACATCATGTTGAAATCATAACCCTTCCTTTGCTTTGCCGTAGTCTGGTAAAAAAAAAATTAACTTTCTGGACATGAGCCCTTACTCATTGAATTGGATTAAAATATATTTTTTTCATTCAAATTAGTTTTATAAAATAATTTGTAGACACAATTAGCATTAAAAATAACACATGTCATGTTCAAATAATATTAAAAGAATAGGAAATAGTACATAAATATGCCTAAAAAATTTAGGGATGGGCAGATACCAATACCAAAATACAGATTAACCGGCCGATAGCACGATCATCAGCATCGGCAGCACATGAAAATTAGTTGCATATTATTATTCACCAATTAAACTCTAATTTTTTTAAAATCCTAGACTGGTAATGACAAAATTAATTACTAATGCTGATATATTAAAAATTTTCAAATATAAATTTTTTGTATGAACAGCACATAAAAAAAACTTCATATATTATGCAAGTATTAACTTTGTTACATGCTACAGCATTAGCCGCTCAAGGAAGAATTTCAAAGGAGGGCACATAGTTAAAAATTAATATAATACTTTGTTGGCGATGCAACGAACTAACAATAGTAGTTTCATTATGATCTCCAAGACTAAACTCAAAAAATCTGCAAAATGTTTTGCATTGTTTTATTGTAGAAAATATGTATACATTATTTCTATTAGTCCATTGTGTTTTTTAACTGACCTTCTGTATACTTAATTTAACTGATTTAATATACGGGAGCTGGGGCATAAGTCGTGGCAACTATTAAATTTTGTGACAAACTGTTATCAGTGCACGTAATGGTAGGTGTCGCGGGGAAGACAGGCAGTCCTAGTGTTGACAATGTCAAATGGTGCAGGGTTGGCCTGTACGAGCGCAGAGAGCAATGTGAAATCAGTTGTCCGGTGACATCAGGTGTCAGATGGTTGTAACCCGTGTTGAGCAGCACTCGTACATCAAAATAGCCATTCTCTGTAGGAGAACTGTTAGAGAATGTCACAGGGAATTGGTAGAAGCCGTTGGGAATAATGCCCTGCCATACCGAACAGTCGCGAGGAGGATAGGATCATTTCAGCGAGGACGTGTAGCAACCAGTGATCAGTAACAAGCGTGTTCTTTATTGTCCATATACGTAGTGCTTACCTTGTCCTGTCATGTGTCTATTTCCCATTATTCACATGCGCCAGTATTCTCGCACTGCAACATAGTTGCCCTGACTTATGCCCCAACCGTTATATCTACCTGTCCAAGCATTACCATTTTCATTTTCATTTCATTTTGAAAGAGCAGTCTGTTTCCTAAAAGTTTTTATTATCTTGTCTTCCAAATGTTGTAGGCTGACAACACCTGCAGTTGCTCACATATTGTCAGTACCAAAAAACATACAACACAAACAATAAAACACGGTTTTATCATCGTATACTACTAACCAAATGGCTCTATAATTTTTTTTACTTTAATTACATGTCTAATTTCTCTTTTCGGTATTATAGGTTTGCATTAGAATAAGTTGTGGTTGCAGAGAGCCAAGATTTTTAATTTTATGCCTGTCGTGATACACTAACAGCTTCCTCATATAAATTTAATTCTGTACATTTTTGCTTTTTTTTATAAATACGGCATGTTACATGTAAGTTCACTAAAAGCCTGTTTACAATTGCGCTATCCCAAGCTGTGTATTAGAACAATGATACACTGATTGGTGCACGTGATCCTCCGACGTCATGGCACTGTCTTAACATACCGTGTCGCAAGTCAACCTGTGTCCCAAGTCAAAGCATTCAGAAAAACCAAACTTTGTCCCAGGTTGCGTGTTAAGAAGGTAGAAATAAAAGACTATTGCACACATTCGCGGAATGTACACATTATAAATATAAAAAATGGATGTGCAAGGTGGATTTTCTCGAAACTAACGCGATGAAATGATAATTAGTGCAGTCTGCATTTGGTCTGAACTATTTAATATGAAGGATGAATATTTTAAAAACTGTACAGTTCAAAGAAAATTCTTGGACGTCAGTTGCCGAGCTTATTTAAAATAAATCAGTTAGGGCCTATATCATAGAGAAAAATAAATATTTAAATCACACATATCGCAAACAATATATAATCAACAATTCAGCAATATAAAATAATTACGTTAACAACAAATCATGTGCCAAATTTAATGTGATATAACGTCATATTACACTTTTAAAGGGGAAAACTGAAAATGGTGTAATTCAGGGAAATTGTAAATGAGGGGAAAATGTAAATAAAAGTGAAAATAATCATGGCAAACCCAACTTCAAGCTAACAGTTACTAAAATAACAGCAAATGTATTATACAATGTTTAAACACTAGCACGATGTACTAGTTGATGCTTTAAGTAAACATATAAAAGAATAGGAAAATTAATTTCATGTAAATTATTCAAAATAGAAGAATAAAAGCAGCACTAAAAAAATACTTTAAAAAAATATTTTTAATCATAGGTCAGAGCAACTTAAAACAATTTACGTTTTGAAGTTATCAAAAAAAAAAAATATTAAATTTACAATGTTGCGTACCACATTTCTCAGCATAATTCAATTTTGTTCACATTCAGAAAATTAAAAATTATTAGTATATATAATTTTTAAATCAGCACTCTTTTATTTTACTGAGAATAAAATTGAAATCTGCCAGTTGCTAGGTAATGAATGTCAGATTTTATATTGCTTTTAAAAAATTTTAAATAGT
Source organism: Dryococelus australis (assembly GCA_029891345.1). Lineage (NCBI taxonomy): Eukaryota > Metazoa > Arthropoda > Insecta > Phasmatodea > Phasmatidae > Dryococelus > Dryococelus australis. The sequence goes on along the minus strand of CM057009.1, from coordinate 261,002,902 downwards.
GAAATTTCAAGGTGGAGCTGCATTGTGATGCCTGCAAAGCTGGTAATTCGGCGACCCGCAGCACAGGCTGTAGATGATTATCAGTGCCTGTCACAGCAGGCGTCAGTGGGGTGGCAGCGGCATCTCAATCTCTCCCTCACTATTTCCTCTTCTAGTAGATCATTATTTCAGAGCAGGGTAGTTTCTCCCACCTTTCCTTCCACTTCCATGAGTAACAGGCTGTCAGTTTATTTCTTGGAATAAGAACAGCCGCAGTTGAGGCTGTCTTACTCCAACGTTGCCACCCTATTATCCTCTACTTCACTCCAACTCACAAGACAACACAAAAAAATGGTGTACATCACAGGAAGGCACTTGCCTTTGGCGTGTAAGTTGCGGGAATGTAATGTATTCTAAACATAGGGGAAATGGCCGGACCAAATGAAAGTGGTGTACTTGACGGGAAAATGTTATTAGCGGGATTGTGAAATCTGGGTTCCACTATATTCAGAAAGCTCACTTTCGGACAATGCATTTATAGACCATATTCAGATTGCGTGGATGTGATGTAACGATGTCACAATTCAGACACATTCACATCGACAGGTATGGTCGATTGCAGACAGGCCTTAGCAACAAAACCCTGTGTATATGCATTAAAAACCGAATAATACACAAAATTTAAAAACTATGATATCATGCACTATTATTTTCTAAATATTCAAAAATTCTCAAGCCTAGAATATAATACTGCAACAGTAACAGTACATAATGTGTTTCGTCATCAGAAAACACATCACAGATGAGACGCACCTGCCATAAATTCAGCTGTTACAGCAATACCTGAACCGCATGGGCACAGGCGGCTTGTGCCTTGATTCTACCACACTTCGGCTATTTCCAAGACATTGCGTGCTTTTGGCAAGGAAAAAAATATACAGCAGCGTGGGCACAAACCGTCTGTGCCCCAAAGCCGCTAGGGAAAATTTCAGTCCTGTCTAACATAAGGAGAGACTACTCGTGGCCTAATGATACAGAACTTAACGACCAAATATGCATCTTTTACACTTAAATTAAGAAAAAAAAAAAATTGCTGTGGCATGTTAAATTTTATTTGGGAGGGCACATGCCCCTGCCCCTGCACCCATTGACAAGCACAGCCCCTGTGCTACAGGCTCCACACTTGCTTAATCCAGCCTTGTTACGCATGTGTTTGAAACTCCTAAGATGCATAGACAGCATTTTTTCTTAAAAAATATAATATTAGTTTTAGAGGAAACTATTTAATTAAAAATATAATTTATTTTTTGTTTGCAATCATAAAGACATGGCATTTTTTTTCAAGTATTGTGGGCATTACCAGTGGGTATACTCAAAATGTGTTTTTTTTTTATACATTAGTACATATATTTTCATAACAAGTGGCCTATTAAAATTATTGTTTAACAATTTATTTAAGTACTTGTAAGTTTCCCAGTCTTCAAACTTATAACATTTCTTCGCAAAAAGTATTTCACATTCATCACAATATCAAGTGTAACACAAAATGAGCTCATACATATTTGTCTGTCTACTTTGCCAGACAATGTAAATACACTATGAAGAAACCATGAGACAACCATCAAAAAATGTACATAAGAGTATATGCGGTTCACGGTCATGTGAACACTTTTGACACCCTAGTTACGTTTTCCTTTCAACAATTTTTTATCCTCTAACCACTTTTTAAAATAAATATTGCTGGTAAGTAATAAACACAGTGTATACATTCCACTCCACTAGGAAGTTAACGTCTAAGGCTAATATTAAATATATTTATTGACTATTTCCAAATGCCTTTCAAAAATGCTCACTTTACCATATATAGCTTATACTAGCTGGTATGCACATAGTCACATGTTGGTGTGTGTGAATTTCACTGTACACCCTACAATGTCGCTAGAAGCACCAACCAGCAGTTGTAGACACTGGCATGTAGCTAAAGTTGCGTTAACACGAGAAACACCAGACGAAACCAAGCAAGCAGAGTAAATAAGAATGCCGGGAGACACCAAAGACATCGCTTTATGTAACTGAAGGACTTTGAGAGACAACCCATAAATCAGGCTGGAAACCACAGGATGGTTGTACCATCATTTAGCCCACCATGTGGATTATTCAGACCATACTGTCAGATACTGTTGGGAGCAGTGGATATGTGAAGGCGCCCACATACAGAGGACCGGCTCCGTATGGATAAAGTGGACTGGGGAGTGTGTGAGGGAGTGAGTGAGTGTGTGAGTGTGTTTTGTGAGTGTGTGTGTGGTATGTGTGTGATGTGTGTGGTGTGTGATGTGTGTGGTGTGTATGTGCGTGCATGCATGTGTGAAATTGTTTTGATACAACTATTCTCAAATAATAATTTTTTAGAAGTAACCCTTTTGTTAAAATATGAATACTTGAAGCTGGGGGAGAAAATAAATTTAAAAAAAATTAATTGTTGTAAAGGTCATATAGGCAGACGGTTAACACTTTCACTGCTAAAAACGTAAATTGACGTATTTTTTATCCCTCCAAAAATGCAAAGCCCATCAATAGACTTTTTAACTTTACATAGCTTTAAATCCATTTTCACACCAATATACGGCACTCGTAGTTCTTTGTAGCATCGCAGACACTTCTAGTTCTAAAAATAACTGCTAGATCGCATCTGCATTCACGCACAACACTTTATTCTTGCTTTGTTCGTAATGAATTTGCTAGGGTGCACCAGTACAAACAGAGTAGACTGGAGCAATGGGATAGCGCGACTCTGAAAGTTACAGCGAATTTAGTCGTGATTGGAATGAAACTGACATGAAATCTGAAGATAAATCTGATAATGATTCTGAATATGTTCCAGACAATTCAGGTAGTAGTTCAGGTAAGAAAATTGACATGTAATTTTATTTTTATAATAGATGTTTGTCACAAATATTATTATGAACTCGCACCTAGAAATCGTATAAAAATTTCTTTATGCATTTCGCTAAACACTTATAAATGATCTTTGTTTTATAAAATGCAGAGAGTGAATCTGCAAGTGGAGAAGGATCCACACCAAATGAAAATTCAGTAAGTGGTACATCAAGTGCTGGAGGAAGTCGAACAGGTAATTATCTGCAAGGTGCATGTGGAAGTTTACGAGCAGGAAGAGCAAACACCAGAAATAATTCTCAAGAAGACTGGAACAGTATTGATAGAGTACCAACTATTGATGTTTTTTCTGCCAGTACAGGAATTTCTGCCAGTACAAATCTTGAAAATAGCACAGCAAGTGATTTTTTCAACCATTTTATTGATTCAAGTTTTGTAAATTACATAAAAGAACAGACAAATCTGTATGCTCGCAAGAGGTTGAGAAAACTTAGAAGGGCGGGAAAATTTCTCCACACAGCAGAGCCAAGAAGTGGAAAATCACGACCTTGGGAGACATGTGAAAATTTTTAGCAATTGTTTTACACATGAGCATCAGTGAAAAACCACAACTCAGTGACCATTAGTCAAATAACCCATTGTGTCCTGTAACTTTTGCCCTAATGTTATGAGTCGGGATAGGTTACTGTGCATTATGGTAAACATTCATTTAAATGACAATTCATTGGCAAAACAAAAAGGTGAAGCTGGTTATGACCTACTACACAAGGTTGGTCCATTATAGAACGAGGGCGTTCACAATTTCAGGTATCATATGAACCAGGTGAAAATATTACGATTGATGAAGGCATGTGCGTGTTTTGTGGTAGACTGAGTTTCAAGCAATACATACCACAAAAACCAAGTAAATATGGCATCAAATTATACATTTTATCTGAATCTGATTCTAATTACATTTGGAATTTTGATGTTTACTGTGGCCAAAGAAATGTCATTCAGACTGTTGTGATAAATCTTCTAGGAAGTTTGGTTGAACAAGGGTGCACTTTGTACACAGACCGTTATTACACTAGCCCCACACTTGCTAGTACTTTAGAGTCTAAGAAAACTACTCTGGTTGGTACAACTCAAAAGAACAGGAGAGGCATGCCAGCTGCAGTGAAAGTGGCCACACTTCAGCGTGGCCAACAGATTTTCTGATGAAATGGCAACATATTAGCCTTGTGATGGAAAGACAAATGTGATGTATTCATGGTAAGTACTCTGCATCAGGCACAAATTATTACATTTGTGGACAAGCGAGGAAAAGAGAAGTCCAAGCCAGCATGTGTTGTGGACTATAATAAGAACAAGTTTGGGGTTGATTTGTCTGATCAGAAAATGTCCTACGGCGCCTTTGAACATTGCAGTGTAAATGGTGGCGGAAACTAGCTATCCACATACTTCTAATGTGTGTGGTAAATGCTCGTACACTCTACACGAAAGTGGTGAACAAGAAAATGACAATTACAGATTTCATCAAGGAAATCTGCAATGACCTTGTGGTCTTCATTAAACACCTCAACCGCGATCCAGTGGAACATAGTTGGCACGTCTTTCCAGCAACAAGCAATTCATAGAAAAAATTCCACCCCCTCAAGGAAAGAAAATGATTCAGAGAAATTGTAAAGTGTACTCTGACAAAGGGAAACAAGCTACAGGGAAAGCTGGCAGAAAAGACACAAGCTATCAGTGCAATGTGCGCAAGGTGGCTCTTTGCATGAACCCATGCTTAAAGATCTTCCATTCAAAATCAAAAAAATTACACAACTTAAAAATGGACAAAAATTAGAACAAAACCATTTCTGAATACTTTTTTTGTAATATAAATTGAAGTAATGTTGCTAGATATAATTTATAATTTTTTTCTTCATCTATTAGTGTAATGTGTGCAAGGTGACACTTTCACAAACCACTGCTTCAAGATCATCTATTCAAAAAAATTACAAAATGTGAACAATGAAAAAAAACGAAAAGTAAACAGTTTTTGAACTCTTTTTTGTAATATTTATTGAAGTAGTGTTGCTAGATATAATATATATATTTTTTTGTTCAGCTATCAGTGTAATCTGCGAAAAGTGGCTCTTTGCATAAACCAGTGCTTCAAAATCTTCCATTCAAAAAACAGTTTCAAAATGTGAAAAATGGACAAAATTGTGCACTAAATAGTTTTTTAATGCCTTTTTGCAATATAAATTGAAGCAATATTGCCAAGTATAATTTATAGTTTATTTTGATCATGTACTTACTTCATTCAATTTTTTTGTTTATGTGCAAAATGACTATTTTTAAAACTGATACTTAAAAATTTTTAATATTTATATTTCTATATCTGGAGACATAAAATTAAAATACAAACTTTAAATTTTAATTTAGTGCAAGCCATTTTTTTGTAAATTTACTCATTATTTTTAGTAAACCCCAAAATACATTTTTTTTAATGCCCAACAGTCTTCAGAATGTTTACATTTTCAGGTCCAGTAGTGAAAGTGTTAAGAGCTAGTGAGTCCAATTTCCATGGGTACCAAAAGTACATTGACCCTGTGTTTGAATTTAGTATACAGCACATTCCATCACCACGCCCATGTGACAAATATACTTGAGTGCCCGCAATATATCTACCTTGCCTCCAGGAAGAAATAATGAATTTGTGGAAATTACAAATACTTATGTTTTGGACAAAAATTTATTATAACCTGTATTCATTTACCTAGATAACAGAACTCTTACTCTGTATGTATTAAACCAAAAAAACATTCAATGCGTATCAGTTCAGTTCAGAAACTTCCACAAAGATATCAACATATATAACTAATTCTGATAGTTTAGTACCGATATTACCACACGTACTCAAGCAAGTATAAGTGTTAAATTTAGGGGTGGGACAATACCTTGTATTTGACACTTGATACTCAATACAGTTTTCAGCTCGATACCCCCAATACTTTCGATACTTGATACTCCTGAGTAAACAAATTTTCCATAATGCAATCAAATTTATGATAAAGTTTAAAATCAAAGAAAAATTACACAAGATAATATTACAGATGGAAACAAATTTGAAGTTTATATAACTATTCATCTATGGCAGGCTTGTCAAGTGTTAAAAATTATAAATATTTATATGATACTAAAAAAACACATTACACATGTCAATTTTCGAACTAAGAGAGCTTAAAAAATTTTATTTAGAAAAAGAAGCATTCAATTTTTTTCTTGTTTAGTCAGATAGAGGAAATGTAAGAATTGTTTATTGCCCGATAAAAAACGACAGCAGCAATTCTTCCGCTATCGGAAATAAGATTCATATATTATTTTGTTTGTTGTTTTGCGTTGGTCGTTTTCACAGATTGTGCACACACACAACAGGTAAACTAAATATTAAATACCGGTACCGGTTGAAAAGAGAAATGGCACATAAAAATCAAAATATGTACTTGCATTCAGAATACAAGTTCACTAAATTTTGACAGTTCTATAAATGTGGCGCAGTCAAAATTTATCCTTGCGCCACAGCTACTATGTCTATAAGTTAAACAATGGGCGTAAACAAAAGCTATGATCAATGTAGGTTACCATTCCAACGTACCTTATTTTTGTTATGGCAAAGTCATACTGCTGGGGCTCCGTTAATTTTATTGGCAGTGGATTGGATGAGGTTGGGAGAGACTTTAGTTTAACGTCTTTCATGAGACTGCGTTTTTTGCACCTCTTCTTACGAGACTGTATCATCTTTCATTACATATTGTTTTAGTGGACGAGTTGAAAATTTGCTTGTATGAAACATTCAAATTATTATATAACCTGTCAAGTTTTAACCACACCAAAAGAAAAAGTGATAAATATGTAGTATGAACCAATTTGAATATTAAACACATTCGGGACTTAAATATTTTTGGCAAAGTTTGTTTTCCATACAATATACGTGTTATTTTTACTCTACAAAACAGAGTTTAAATGGTGGTTTTCTAGGCCACGTACATTTCATACATTCTAAAAACCATTTAAAAATAAGTTATTTACAAAACAAACTTTCAAAACACCTTATTTACAATACACACTGACTTACTGTTCATAATTCCTATTTGCAACTCCTAAATACATGTTGTTCTATTGCAATCCTTACTACATGTTTCTCTGCCACTGATACAAAATAATTAGCTGAATCATTAAATAAATACGACAGTTGACTGGCTTTTCGAAACTAGTACACTGCAGAATGAAAATAAACTCTGCCGCTTCATGACAATGAAATGTTGATGTGATAACTGCAGCTAATTTTAATCAGTCCATATAAAAATAAGTGACACAATTTTACTTTAATGTTTCACACTAGTGTGACTGAATTTTGATATGATGAATGTGACGTTCACATTCCTGCATCTCAATGGGTTCTAGTTTTCAGCACAACAAAAACATCTATGTTGTCACCTTGGTTAAAAATTTCACTGTTTCTTTATGAGGTGAAGTCAGAATTCAAATACACAGATTTTCTATATGGTTACCCAGAAGCAGTAACGTCCTGACGACGCACAATCTAATCTGCCTCTTCAAGCTAAAACCTGATCAATCCAACCAACTTCCTGGATGTGAAAGTATAAAAGTATAGTGAATATAATAATACAAAATAGACCCATTACTTTTACTAGCCACCCCTCAAGGTGTCTTTATCAACTAGCAAGAAACTTAATCAACAAAATATGACTTGTCTCATGCTTTTGAGAGATGCCTCAGACAGTGAATGTGAAAAACATTACAGAATTCCTACGACCGCAGCTCCAAAACAGAGCAAAATGTCCAAGTGGATCAAGCTCTACCATTAAAAACAATAGTGAGCATACGAGTCTGTTTCAAGTGCCTCATTTATTACAGCTCAATTAAATTTTCATGTGTTAATATTGACACACACGTGGACATTGGTGTTGGAAGCCCCACGTTTGGGTAAACCAATTGACATGTTTTGGGGTGGTGGTCACAGGGTCTCTGAGCTAGATCTGAATGTCCGGTGGGCGCCAGCTAACCAAATATAGGAATCCGCTCCGGTTAGCACGAGATGGGCCGTGTTCAAAAAACGCAGACATATCCTACGCCCCATGTCTTAATGAATTGTGTGAGCAAGACCGGCAGCTGATATGCGGCGATATTTACACTCCTAAGGTATTAAGGCTCCCCAGCATGCCTTCCAACACTGATGTAACACACTCCAAACATAAATACACAAAAAGCACTTCAACTTACATGATCGTGGAACACGTGGCAGGTTAGAGACGGTTTGTAAAGCCATCACCCTTAAACTTCCTGTTAAGCAGGAATACGGTACACATACACAGGTTTTGAGATAATACCGATTGTATTGAAGCTCAAAATGTTATGGTACAACAGAGTTAAGCAGGCATGTGGTTGAGGCCCCACACTGGCCAATGCTGCAATACAAAAAGCACAGATGGACGCACAAAAATATTTAAGTAGAAATTATGCCGAAGGGGTCCTGAGTCTGCTACGGTGAGAGGTGTCCTCAGAGAAGCACAATAAAAGTATAAAAGAGGTTACAGAAATAATTAAAGTCTATTGCTGTTAAATGATAAGTACAAAAGAATGCTTCACCTCCGAGTTGCAAGACGTGACCTGCCCTTGACACCTGCTACTTTCAGACTGGAGGAGGGATTGGCGAGGAGTCGGTAACGGTGTTACGCTCACCCGCCAGAACAGAAAAGTCCCTCTCTCAAAATATGAAATGAACGATGTGCGGTACACAGATCACTGGTAATACAAATAAACTGGATGACATGCGATACAATTAAATTAGACAAGATAAACGCTGATGAAAATTATGCAGGAATAATTTTGATGATTTATGAAAAACTTGCATGAAGTTCTTTTCTGTGATTGCTGGAAAAGAAAATATACACAAAACACTTGGAAGCCCTTAAGAAACCATTTAACATTAATACAGACACTTCTGATTAATATTACAATTTATATTTAATTGCCATAATTAATTTGGTGTTTTAAAGTTAGAATTTTAGCATCACACCAATGGCATAAAAAAAACAGACGCTTATTAAAAATTGTAAAGCATTATTAAATCAAGTGAATACTACATTCTGAATGCTTTAATTAAGGGTGACATGACTCACTTATTAATTTTACATTTTTATTGCAGGGATTGTGCTGCATTCATTTACTGCAAGTTAATTAATTATTGTGATAATTATTCAAAAGGATCTAGCTTCATTTATTCACTAATTAATAAGTTATGTTGTGCGGCGTTAAAAGTATTTACACTGATTCACTTGGGTAACACTTTGCCGCGTGGCCTTCGGTCGTGTGGCATGTGGCCGGTAACTAAACTGGGTAGTTCGTAACTTGACGAACAGATGGTGTGCGCGGGTCGACAAGGGCTCTGGGGGAAGCCAAGGATGGCGTCAATATTAATATAATTCTCTACATACATGTTAAAATGTTTCGTTATAAAATCAATAATTATCAAATTAACTTTAAATCTTTCTGCAGGGATCCTGATTATTACTGCCATCTGAGCATGAAGAATCTCTCTCCCCCATGTGTAAATGGGAAAGCTGACCCTTTTTCCTCCTCCAATAATGTCACAAAACTTAATCCTTCACAATAAGGAGCAAGTTGGCACACTTGATGCTTTGAATTACGACCTCCTTCCTGCTTTCCTCATCTTCGATACTACACATATTGTAATTAGAACTACACACTTGACATCATTACCAATACATACATTATATACACTATAGTAATAACTAAGAATACATGGAAATTTGAAGCAAATTGCTGTGACAATTCTAACAAAAATTATATTTAAGTGGTGTACTACATTTACCTCATACATACAAGAATCAAAATGGCCTGTCACTTATACCCTCACTTGCAATAACAATGCATCATAATGCACTGAAGTTACAAGCAAGCCACCAATTAGCCTACATTATAACACAAACAAGACTACCCTTGCTTTTCAAAGTTGTCTATCCTAATGTACATAATATTCCATTATTTCTAATGTGGTATTTTCTTTTTTCTCCTTGAAAAATAAGCCAGAATGTCATCAAAAACATCTTATTTTCTTGCACACCACCTACATGTTTTTACTGACACATACCTGACACCGTGTAAAGAAGGGGATCAGCTTGCTAGCTTAACGATGGAATCACTGAATGTTGCAGGTGCGTAATAAGTCAAAACCTGTCCCATGCTGATAATCATATCTCTGACCCTACCATATACAGTAAAACTCGCTTAAGACATTCCCACATAATAGGTTTTCCTGCCTATTAGGATGATGTTTTTAATTCCCTAGATCTTTTCCATTTAGCTCTATGTTAAAAAATCCCATTCAAAAGGTTTTTGTTGAAGAAAGCTAACCCACATATAACGTTAAAAAACTAATGGACATTTATAAAAAAAAACATGAAATTATATCATTTTCCAAAATGCATTGTTCGAAAAGACATCACATATAATTTATAAATTTTTAGCGATAAAAAAACCTGAGCCGCACGCTGCACTGGGTCCAAGAAAGTTTTCACAAAACCTAAACTGTACACCGCTGAAAGTACCACGTGTGTTCAGCCAATCATCTGCTCCTGCTCGTATTGATCCAGTGTCGCTGTTCTACTGAATGCCACAACCCCAATATTGTGACGGTAATCTTGTGAAACCTAAACAGCAAACCATGTAATGATCCACACATGTTCAACCAATCATCTGCTCTGGCTTGTATTGATCCAGTGTCATTAAATTCTAACTGGATGTCAGTGCCCCAATATTATGATGGCCATCTTGTAAAACCTGAACAGCACGTCGCAAGCTAAGCCAATAGTCTGGCTGTTCATTTTACTTGATGGTGCTAGCGCAATTAATACGTATTTTATCAGGTACAAAATCTGTAGAAAGCTTACAAATGCTGTAGTTTTAAGGGTGACTGGTTTCTTGTATTACTATTAATTATTCAAAGGACATTTTTCACAGTTATGCACGTATGCATTAAAACATTTGTAAAAGGTTTAGAACCAGTGGGGGAAAATGTGATGTAGGCGGACGAGCCGCTGGCTATCGTTCATTGGTGCGTGTCCAATGTTCACATTGACAGTTGTTAGTAAAAAGATTGGGTTAGGAATCTCGCATTATTTAAAATAACTTTATTATTTAAAATGTTAAAGTGTTATTAAAAATATTTTTAATACGGGTTACGTATTCAATGAAACAAACAAACAAAACAATTTTTAACACGCCAGTAAATTGTCATTGTTTTTCATTCGGAATGTGTTTATTTTATATTGTTTTGTGCTCTCACTCGTCACCCAGATGATGACAACTCCAAATGCAGCAAATTTGCTATTAGAAAAATATGCTGATTTACTTAGCCACTTTTCATAGAGGAATTAGCTTTGTTTGCATACAGATGCAATATGTTGCATTCATAACCTTGCAGATGCTATGCGTCCTGGCTGTGCTGTGATTGCACTAGTACGTTATTTGAAGTGTGCGTGTTTACGGACTTCCACTGAAAGTTAGTTTTAGTAAATTTGTGTCAGGTACACACATTTTACTACCAAAAATGGAACGAAAAATGTGAAAGTTCAATAATAGACGTGAAATTATAAAGAAAATAGCGAACTGTAAACATCAAGGCAATGTTTTTAAACAAATTTAAAGTTACATGTTTTATCATGTCGAAAGTCCAATTTATTTATTATAAGCGATTTTCCTATTAAATTAAAACTGAAGCAAGCATATTTAAGAAGTGCTCCAAACCCAGAGGATTAATTCGTAGTCCAACAACTAAGTGTATAAAAGTATAAAACAATACGACTTTTCTAGCTCAAATAACACACAATTATTATTCTATGTTTATTTTATCTTTAATTGAAATAAGTCATAATAGAATGTTTTTCTTTACGTCACAAACTGCATTATAACCTAAAATATTTGTCCCGATTTTTCCCGTGGGAAATTTAAGTTTCCCACCCGAATTATTCCCGATGGCAAAATTCCATTCCCACACACAACTATAGTTTCGCATATAAGTGCAGTTAGGCCTCTATAAATAAGATTTCTGTGTATACGGCAATAGTTATAGTGCAGTAATTAAAACACAGTAGATGTAAGTAAGTGTGATGTTTAAATCACTAGGGCCTATGTGAAATGCTTAGATTATAAGTAACTTTGTATTAATTTTTTTGTAGATTCTGCAATTTTTTTAAAATTTAACATCTCTTTTCCCTCACGAAGTTTTCCCTGATAAGAAGTTTTTATCATCCAGTCCTTTGAAAAATGTCTTAACAGAATTCTACTGTAAATGTAAAACCTTCCCAGATAGTTGCTAGCCTCCTGGGCAGAATAAAAAAGTAACATTACCATGCTCAAATGGAGCACTCTTTATAAGCTGATTCCCTCCCCCATCCCAAAGAAAAGATATAGGTCTTTTATGGTTGTCTATTTTTCTTTCTTTCCTGTAACCCAGAAGCACAGTCAATCAATCTGCCCATTGTTTCCTTAGGTTCACGTGGTGCACAAAATATCACAGAAAAAATTTTTCACAAAAGGGGTTGAATCTCTTGTATCCTTTGTCACAAATTAGCCACATGAAGTAATGATTTGAGAAACACACATGAATTCAAAAGAATACAATTTAGTAAATAACTTCTCAAATACATCACAGCCTTTAAAATGTACAGGATAACAAGAAAACCTTACAGGCAATTAATACACAATCTTGAAGCTATTTGAATCACAAATATAATTAACCACACAACACGACGTAATTGGCTAAAATTTAATGGGCAAACCACACATTGTAGTACATGTAAAAAACTTTCAAAATAAATGTGCAAAGCATCCAAATTTTCTGAAGTTAACCACCAAACTCATATGTAATATAGGAAAAAACTGCTGTGATCGGAAACCAATATCCCATTTACACACTAGAGCAATAGTTAACTGCCATCAAAACCCATTGCACACTGTAAAACATGATTTTGCACACAAAGAGAAAATATTGAAAACAAAATGACAATGAATGAAATATCACCGGAAATGCATTAAAACGATCACAGTACCACAGGCAACCTGCACACCACCAAAGTTGTGGCAAAAAAAAAAAGAAAAAGTTGGGGGCAGTATGCTAATACCTATAGCTGTGAGGAAAGGTACACGGTGTGTGTCAATTGAGAAACTGTCCAACAGTTAACGTACTGGTAACATTTAAAGCTCATTCCAATTAAATATAGACAACAGGCAATGCCAACCTTAAAATAAAGCTCACAAATTCAGTTACTAGGGAAAGAATTTAGAGTTACACAAAATAGAGAACTCAATATACCAAAAAGCAGCTGGCCAAAGGGAATTCGCAACTTTACATAAAATGCCTTTGGATTAGCCCTGCATTACGTGACTCATATCACAAACATCAAACACAATTCTACATCACCTTACCTGGACACATGCAGTTCCTGACAGGGAGACCCAGAGATAAACAAGAAGAGAAGTGACCCAAAAAATACAGTACTGGTGTATTTAAACACAGTAGTAAAACCTTAGAGGATGCGCAGGGAAGGAGAGTTAGGGGTGCAACACAGAGAATCAACACTGAGGAGGGGGAATACAGAGCAAGAATCAATAGGTGACATCACAGCAGCTCCGTCCATGCAAGTGAGGGCAAATCTGACCTCACACCTTCACTAGGCTCCACTACAGACAATGCACTGCTACTTCCTGGAAAACATCCAAAAACATTTTAAAAAGGAAAAACAGTGTAAATATTATAATGGACCTTTTGTATAATCTTGACATTTATTTCTTTGTTAGGTCACACAAAACAATCACCATGCCACCCCTGACACAATGTTTTCCCAGCCATCCCTTCATGATATGTAATATTTCCTCAAATGATTGACAATGTATATTCCTTGTTTTCTTAGGCTACCCGATGTGCTGAGTTCAAAGGCCCTTTATTTGTTTATTTGGCAACCACATACTGCCTTTCATAAAGGTCTAACAGCTATGCAAACCTTTTTCGAATCTTTGATGATATTAGCTGTTTTTTTAGCGAACACTAGGTCACCGTTATACAGTATATCACGTGGCAGGCATGCTGCACTCTTCTGTAGCCTTTTGTCCACTACTTATCACATTCTTCTTCAGGCCCAGCAAAAAATCTCCTCTCTGCTCTTGCATTTTTGCCAGGAATCTGACCGCTTTTGTTATCCACTGGTGCGAGACAGTTCACATATCATCCATATGGCCTTGTGCATCATCTCGTTAAGGCAACTCTCCACTACACCCAGCTGGCTTGCCCATGATGAATGTCTCTTTCGTGCAAGTAGTAAAGCAAACGGTTTACCACTCGGTTCACATGTTCCACTGGATTACCAGAAGTTCTGTAGAAGGAAACATATTTGATCTTAATCCTGTGTATAACCAGGCCTTTTGCCATATTTCACCTTGTAACACTGCATCACTGTCTGACAGTGTTGCAGACATGTGCAGTTGCCTCTGCAATATTTTTCCATGACCTTTGCCACTATCACCCTTGCTGTAACTTTTTTCAATGGGAATAGATGGATGTACTTGGTGAATATATACTGGTAGCTGCCTCTAGAAGCCCTTACAGGACTTACGCATGTCTATTGAAGCAGTTCTCATTCACCCAGTACTGAGAGGGCTTTGCCTCTGCGCAAGTTTGTTTTCGTGTGCTGGCACATGTCACATCTGCGCACTATCTGCTGGACCTTCCCACGCATCAACTTTTAAACACACAATATTCCCTGATGTTCACCAAGGTCTTTGCTGCCTTGAAATGTCCTAGGCCTTCATGATATGTTTTTAGGACTTTTTCTATGGCCTCGGGTATATACAGTTGCTAATGGCAAGACTTGGATTTCCTGCAGAGTAGGCTCCTATAAACTTGCAGACTTGTCAACATTCAAATTGTATAATTGATAAAATTATACAATTTGTATAATTTTATACAAATTGATAAAAATTGTTATTTTTATCAATTTGTATAATTGTAAAATTGTAAAATTGATAAAAACTATTAAAACACGCGTAAACTGCCGGTGGCAATTTCACATACACTAATTTTTTTAACATTCACACGTAATTTCAAGTAATAAAATTTCCATAATTTCACAACGAAAACTTAATATAATCCAATATTTGTTCAGTGTTTCTGACCAGAAACTATGATTTCCCCTAGAGAAGACTTATACATCATCAAAATGTGTTTGCTTGGTATAGCATATAAAAGAAAAATATAGCCTACTTATTCCTTGCCTTGGGTGAAATATACGTTAATTTAAGATAACTTCCATGCCGTATTTATTTTCACATTTATAGTATTAATACACTTGCCATAAAAATATTAAAAATTCACTGTGTAATATACAAAATCCCTATTCTGCAATGATTTAAATTTAAAATTAACATTTAAAACTTGTATATAAAAAATGTGCATATACTCACATGTAAAGTTTCTAACTAAGAAGCTTACAGATTTTATTTAGAAAAACACACTTTTTTTTTTTCTGCATTAAGTCAGATAGAGGAAATGTGGGAATTGTTCATTGTCGGATGAAAAACAATAGCAATTCTACTGCTACCTGTTTATAGTTTTGTGTTGGTCATTTTCACAGATTGTACACAAACAAAACATGCAAAATATATATGAAATACCGGTTGTAAACAGAAATGGCACGTAAAAAATTGAAATATGTACTTGCATTCAGAATACCGAACATAAGATAACTCAATTTTGAGATATCTAGAAACGTAGCATGGCCGCAATGTATCCTTATTAAACAGCTGCTCTGTCTATGAAGAAAACAATGAGAGTAAATAAATGCTGTGATCAACGTAGGTTACCATTCCAACCTACCTTGTTTTTGTTATGGAAAATTCATACTTCTAGGGGTCCAATAATTTTATTGACAGCGGATTGGATGGAGTTGGGAGAGACTTTTTAGTTTAACGTCTTTCATGAGACGGCGTTGTTTAGCACCTCTTCTTACGAGACTATCATTCTTAATTATACACTCTTTAAATGGAAGAGTCGAAAATTTGCACGTTATGTTGTAAATTCATGATTTGATAAGTATCAGTTGTGACGTCGACAGTCACTGGTTTAGAACTCGCGGCAATGTATTATTACATTAACAGCGAAAAATATTTTTATCTAAACATAATGCTTCAAAATGTCGTAATATTTCTGCAAATATCACTGGAATGCTACGAATATGGTAATAGGAAAATAATAAATTATGCAATAACGACATTTAAAAGATTTTGTTGCACAATATACAAACATAGCAAAACACTTACTTGCATTTTAAAACATGCTTAGTGTATTTTATGTACAATTATTTTCTTTAAAAATAATTTTACTTACGCATTCGTATGTTTTTAAAGTAAAAACAAACATAGTACTGATTTTGTCATTTTATATTTCTGCTAACATCCGCTAGATACGAAATACGAAATTACCAAATATGTTACCATTATAGTATACGAAATCGGGTCACGTGATCATTTTGTTAACAAACAAAATCTGCCAATTCAGCCACGGCCTCAAATTATTATATAACCTGTCAAGTTTTAACCGAAAGAAAATGCAATAAATATTTAGTTAGTACCAATCCGAATATTAAACATGCTTGAGATGTAAATATTTTTGGCGAAGTTAGTTTTCCATACAGTAAACGTGTTATTTTTACAATACAAATCAGATCTGAAATAATAGTTATCTACGCATGTACATTTCAAACATTTTAATAACCATTACAAAATACGTTATTTACAATACACACTGACTTACTGTTTGTAATTCCTATTTGCAACTCCTGAATACACATTCTGCCACAATTCTTACTACACGTTTCACTGCCATCGATACAAATTAATTAGCTGAATTATTAAATAAATACAACATTTCACCGGCTTTCCGAAACTAATCGCTGCAGAACGAAAACACTGTTGCTTTGCTTCATGAGAATTGGGAAAATGGCAGACCAAGCCATTTTCGTGTCGATAATATAACATTTCACGCATCGAACAAATGTATATACACACACATCGCAATACTCGATACATTCAATGTGTCCTGATATTGAGGTATCAAAGAATCGATAGTTCTCTCTCTTACATAAATATTCACTACAAAATTTTTTCCAATATCGGAATTCGGAAAAAATCAAGGCATTTCCGTAAAATCGCAACAAGGATTTCCGTACATTTTACGGAAAAATCGTACAAGTTGGCAAGTCTGAACTTGGTATCTCTTGCAAATGTCATGGTCTGCCAGCCTCTCTTCTAATGTTCACAGTATGTGACTTATGTAGCTTGTTCCTCTATCAGTGCCCTTCTCCAGCTTTGTATTTCCTTGTGATTGAGAAGTTTGATTATTATCGCTGTGAATTCCCAAGGACCTTGTCTGTGCACATCTCCATCCAGTGCACTGCCTGACAGTTTGTTTGCTATAAATTGGCGACTTGGTGGTGTGTACTGCATGTCCAGTTCAAACCCCTAGAATGTGAGAACCTATTGAATGATATATCTACGAAGCAGTCTATACTGGTTAAAATAAATTAGGGCTTGTGATCAGTGTGCATTAAACCCCCCTGACCATGAATAAAACTGGTAAACTTTTGACAGGAGAATACTAAGGCCAGCATTTCCTTCTCCATGACAGTGTAGTTTGATTCAGCTTCTTATAAGCTCCAACTAGCTTACACCACTGGACAATGCTTCCCCGCATCATTTTCTTTAAACAGCACCGCTTCCAGTACAATTCCTAATGCATCACAAGAGATAATAAAATCACAGTCCCAATCTGTGCGACATAACACAGGTGCGTTCTGCAACTTCACCTGTTTCGATTCCCATGCAACTTCCCGCTCATGTTCCCACTGCCACGGCGCTCCAAGAAACTGCTGTAGCAGCACTACTCTGCATACTTCTCAACAAACCTCCAGTTATAGTTTAATACACATAGGTACTTCTGTAACTGCTTCCTATTCCTGGGCAAAGAAAATTCCATGATAGCGCTTATGCGGTCCGGGTTTATTTGTATCCTGCTACTGTCAATAATGTGCCCCAGGAAATCAATGCAGTTGCACAAAAACAATTTTCTTGGATTCACAGTCATCCCTTTCTGTTCTAGGCACCCATATCCACTACCCAACTGTTCTCGGTGTAGCTCCCAAGTAGTTGATGCCACCACAATGTCATCCACATAAACTGTGGTTTATGACAGTACTTCCTGGCCAAGCATAGATTTGAATACCTTGATGAAATGGCATACACTCAGATTTATTCCAAAAGGTATTGTAAATTGGTATACATGTCTACTGAATTGGAATGGTGTGAATTGCCTAGACTCTGGGTGCATGGGAACTTGCAACTAAGATGCAACTAGATCTATGAGGGAAAAATACCTGCACTCACTGAATCATCCGCCAGCAAAGGTGATTCCGCTTGGATTTGATAATTGTATTCATTTGTCTTGCATCCAAGCACAGTCTCATGTGACCCTGTTTCTTGAGTATAACTACCAGTGGGTTAAAATATTGCAAGGCACTCCTCTATTATCCCCACTGCCAGTAACTTCTGTATTTCTCTCTCAACCAGGGATCTTAATGTGTGTGTGGTATAGGATACATGTGACGACGTATGGTTCATATGACTATTTCAAACCAACTATCATAGGTTTTAACTGCTCCTGGCTCCTGTGAAAATATAGTAGCATGTCCCACAAGCATCTTTTCCAAACACCTATTGTGCACTGCCACTGGTTGCTTATCAAAAGGTGTAACACCAGCACAGCTCTCCTTCCCATCAGAACGTGTAGATGAGAGTTTATATTGAAATCTATAATCCGCTGATAATCTTCACATCACGTCTTCAAAGCGTATCCATCCCAAGAATTATCTAAATTCCATTATCTCTAATTACAATAAAATTCACTGTAAAATGTATTCCTTCCAACCCCATTTCCGCTACTACTAGCGACTATATACCCTTGACCTTAGCATTGTTAATTCCTACAAGCACAACTTCAGTGGTAAGAAGTACGACTAATTCCTTTTCATGGCCACCTTTCAAAAAACTTTCCAGTACAGATTTACACATTTTCAATACTTCCACACAAGTAATGACTATTGCACATAATTTTTGCTTGCAAATTGTGACAGCTAGACAACGGGAATTGACTGCAGCTCCTGCTTTACCAGGGTGGGAAAATCCCATGGATCATCCTTCTCTGTCTCATCAGTGCCCAACTGTAATTGGCATCTCTCCACCAAAACGATAACCCCATGTAATTTTCCCTTCCTAGCAATGGAAGATTGACATCACTAGGATTCCTTAATTTTCCAAGTCTTCTTGATGAACTTGAACCACATGAATTGCGTTCACTTTGGGCCGCTCTCGTGAATACTGTACCTTTTTCCTGGGTTCTTCTTGGCCATGACTTTGTTGCTCGTTGGGACTGTCTAGCTGCTTCCCCAATAAATTCCCCTTCTTGTCTTGGCATCCTACTGTTTGGTGATTTTCCGCTTCATTTTGGTCAGGCAAGGGTGGTTTTGTTATGCCTTTGTCATCTTTGTTACACCAATTTCTAAAGCCCCAGCTGAACTTTTGTTTTCCCTCTGAACACTACGGAATCTCTCTCATAGCTAGGTTCCCCTTCTCGATCTTCAACCCAGTATGGATTCAGCCCTTGCTGGTTGTCCTGCATTTCAACATGTTCGAGGAGTGTGATAAACACTTTCTTGGTTTCCACCTGTGCTGTGACTACTCCGGCCGAGTGGAATATTGACTATGCCTGATTAAATTAATTCTCCAAGTACAAATTTTCTTTGATCAACTCGCAAATGCAGTCAGGCATTCATACTCACATTTCATGTAGACAACGGCCCTGATATGTGTGATGCGTTAATCTGTCTTGCTGTATATGCAACCAGAACCTACCCATGAACACAACTCTGCTGTCTTCCTAGATATCCCAGTTTTTCAATGCAACCCACACCCAGTTATTGGCTGGACCTGTTAAGCAAGCCAAAAACAATTCCACATGTTCTACCTCACTGCATTGGAAGCCCTGAATATTTCTGTTCATTTGTCTGATAAAATGGATGGACCTAGTATTTCCTACAAGCCCACTAAAGAATGGGACCAGTCTTTAAATATTTCGCAACCCCATGGGTAGTGAAACCCCTTGCATGATACATTCTTTATGAGCATGCTTCATGCATCCACACTGCACTAGTTCTACTTTAGCAATTTTTTCTTCTACATGGCCCTGTTCATCTTTGATTAGCTCAAATTTCTCTGCGACCTCTCCAACTGCAGTTTGTGTTTCTTTGTGTATGTTTTGTAATTGTGTTTCAAAGGCTGCAGTGATTTCAATGACATTATTTCAATTGCCCGAATTGCCTGAGAGATAGCCCCATTGTGATGCTAAATTTTGCCTGCATATTTCCCATTGGAAGCTTTGCATTCTATTCTCTATGTTGTCCCTATGCTCATTTTGCTGTTTTGCAACTTTCTGCATTATCAACGACTCCAGTATTACAAACCTAGTCTACATGTCTTACTATTTCTTCATTATTTTTGTCAACTTACTCGTTCATCTCATCCATTCATCCATGTACGGTAATGATTTGCTTGTTTGTTTCCCCTTTCATACCATTGAGTCTCTTATTTATCCCCTTGGAATTGCTGGACCATATGCTCATACATCCTATTTTTATACTTGCCAATACTTTCCATCCTTAGCTCCATTCGAGACAAAGCACTAGTCAAGTATGAGATGTTTGTCTCCCAGGATACTAGAAACCTGACTGTTTCGCTAGCAGAAAAATTTGTTCCACCCCAATTAAGCTCGTCAAATTATTGATTTTCTCACTTTTAACTTACATTTTCACCAACTCTACAATGCAACAATCCAAATTCACCTCCTGATTCACTCATCCCAACTGTACATTGCACCTGTCTGATTGAAGAAAGGTCCTCGCCTATTTATACAACTGGCAAGCTGGTACCTTTTCTCCATTCCTATAACTACAATTTTAGCTACCAGGTATATAGAATGCAGTACAACTTTACTACTATACAAGTTCACTACACTATATCACACACTGATGCCTCTGGAACTGCTCCCACAGTCATTTAAACCACTCCTCTGGTTGGTGAACGACTGTCGTAGAATAATTTATTGCCACTCACCATGTTGGCTTGCGCTTAACCAGATTTCCCGTTGCCATCTGCTGTGGGAATCGTACCATCGGCTAACCCAGCCAGCTGTCTACATTGGCATCCAATGTCAAGTCGTCGACACCTCTGGTGGTGGTTGTTCAGCGACCCTCGCTGCAGATGAAGCTTGAGCTGCTACTCTCAGGATCTTCATTCCATACTGATCTTTATTCTCAGGTTCATCAGGAGTCCTTTACGCACCAATAATTACATGTACCCATTAGACCCCACTGCATTAGGCAGCCAATATGTGACATTTGCTTTCCTATACCTCACTGGGTTCCAATTTTCAGCGAGACATACACATCTACGTTGTCACATCAGTGATAAAACATTTC
Organism: Dryococelus australis; assembly: GCA_029891345.1. Classification (NCBI taxonomy): domain Eukaryota; kingdom Metazoa; phylum Arthropoda; class Insecta; order Phasmatodea; family Phasmatidae; genus Dryococelus; species Dryococelus australis. Next base: position 260,981,372 of record CM057009.1, on the reverse strand, counting down.
ACAGTTTCTTTACGAGGTGCAGTTAGAAATAAAATACACAAATTTTTCCTTATGCTTACTGAAAGTCTGATCATTATTGTTTATGTTACCTTTAACATGTCCCAACGATGCACGGTCTGGTCCACCTCTTTGCACTAAAACTCAACCTATCTGCCCAACTTTACGGGTGTGTGAGTATAATTAATATTATTTTAAAAATGCAGACCCTGTGCTTTTGCTAATTGCCCTCAACCTCTCAGGGCAGTAGCAACCAGCAATTAACTCAACCAACAAAATGTTGCAGGTCTCGTCGCATTCTCAAGACAGTGGTGGCAAAATGTGTAGCCAAGCAGGCACTCTCAATACAAACAATAGTAAACATACTTGTCGGTTTAAAGTGCCTGTTCATTGCACATCAATTAAATTTTCATGTGTTTACATTAATATAATTCTCTACATACATTTCCAAATGTTTTGTTATACAGTCAAAAATTATCACATTAATTTTTAATCTCTTGCAGGGGTCCTAGTTTGCTCTGCCTTCTGGGCAAGTAGATTCTCTCATCCATGTGTAACTGAGAAAGCTTACATTTTTTTTCTATCCCAAGAATTTCACAAAAATTACGCTTCACAAAAAGGAGCAGGTTGGCACCCATAACAAAATTAATTACTATGCCTTTCTTGCTTTCCTCATCTTCTATAACACAACCTATTTAAATTAAAACTGCACACTAAACATTATTCCCAATACATAAATTATCCTACACTAATCGCTACAAATAAAGGAAAATTTGAACCAAACTTCTATGACAATCCTAACAAAAATTATATTTAAGTGGTATATCGCATTTACTACTATATAGTTATGTATCAAAATGGCCTTTCACACAAACATAATTTCCTACTGATGTTTAATAATGGAAAGATCAAATCCACATCAGTACCTTACTTTACATAATCTTTATTCGTTAGAATCAACAAGAAAAAACAGGGATGTCTTTCCAACGAACTGCAAACATGATCTTAGATTTTTGAATGTTACAGCAGTGTCCACATTATCTAAATAACTATGGTGCATGTTTTTGTCATGCATATATAAAAATACTAATAAATATGTATTGTCATAGAGTAATTCTTTGGTTACTCAACAATACATCTGACACAAAGATAAAACAAAACTATCAATGAAAGACAGCCAATGTAAAAATATTGTTGCATATGCATCTGTTGTACTACCTGAATTGGGAACCCTAGGCAAGTTGGTTCGTGGAGCAAGCAATGTAGCAAGGATGGTTATCATGGTTAAATGCCATGGAAACAGTTAGTTGCAATTTGTTAAAATAAAACAATAGAGGTGTTAGTAAGGAATGGTGAAAAAAAGGCAGTGGGTTTTATCTGATGCTATACACTAAAGGAGGTGGGGAGTAAAAAATTGCTCAAAACTAATAGGAATATCTTAAAATAATTCCCAAAACAACTGCTTACAAATAACATTAATTAATTTACATACAAATGACATAAAAAATTACACACAAATGAAGAATTGTGGATTTTTGCAAAGTTTTCATGCAATACACACTGCTGAGAAAACCTGGATATAACGAGTGTGCTGTAATAAATTTGGAAAGCAAGAATTGTGCAGAAACGCAATGAATCACCTATAAAAAATTTGAGAATGGGTTCAATATTTCGACAGTTTCAATAATCTTTTTCCATCTCTGGAACCGAGACAATATTAATGAGAAAGATAATTAAGTTGTTATTACTTTTCTGAGCAATTCTAGAACGAATGCAACACTGACCACATGTGTCTGCAATTTCTTTCACTGTGATTTAATCCGTGAAATTTGGCCAGATCCTGGTCACTGACATGGACAGATTTTCAGATATATTTTTATCTTATAAATGTGGATATTTCCAACTGCATGTTCTGGTAAGTACAAGTTAAGATAATTTTGTGGCATGTTAAATCTATTTTCCAACAGGAACTTATGAAATTAAGGCTATTACTGTCAATTTGAAACAAACTCTACATTTAGATGCGACATTTGTACTATGGAGAAACTGGAATGCATAAAGATGTGTAATTATTTTCAGAGCATGTATCAATTTTACAAAATGTGATACCCTCACCGTTATGTTACGATTCACAAATAAAATGTATGAGGCAAATGAAGTTCATAATTCTACACTTCCTGTGTCAATCTTACCCATAAATATGGTATGAGTAACATAAAATTTAGTTTGAAAATCTTACCTAAGTGGCAATCCTAGTTAAACGCTGCATAAAGTTTTGGCACTAGTTCCACCAGATTTTAAAAAGGTTGCAATACCAAATCTCACATCTCAGTCATTGCAAAGAGCATACAGGAAATTACTGTAAGACTAGCCAATCAGAAAAACTGACTGATTAATTTCGTTGCAATGAATAATGATGTACTTATATTACAAGAAAGAAGGGGTTGAATTAAAAAAAAAAGTAACTGTACTATAAAAACCGAGCATTTTAATAAATCAAATGTCAGTACATTGCAAGCAGATGGTAAACTGAAATGCAAAAACAAATGTGTATAAAAATTGGACACACATACTTTAACCAGTGAGTTGTGAAGATTTCTTCACAAGGACCGAATTTCACACATTGGCCCATCCTCTATATTTGCCCAGTCCCTATAGGCCATTCATGGTAAAGTGAGCACTTTTTAAAGCCCTTTTCAAATAATTTCTATCTTCCCACCACTTTTCAATATACACATTGTCATGTATCTAATAAACATACTGTATACATTTCACCGCCCCTAAAAGCTAATGTCTTTAGCTCAATAATAAATATTTATTAGTGGTTAATGTCTTTTGGAAGGGCCTTAAAAAGTGCTCACTCTTTACAGTGAATAGCCTAAATACATTATTATCCAAGATTTAAATTCTGGTTCATAAACAGGATGTTTATACAGTAGCAGGCAACTCTTAGCTGAGATGCCAGGGCTCAATTACAACGGTGCATTACCTGCCCCTCTGAAAAAATCATAATCAACTGAATTTAACATGAACTAAATGATGTTCAATAGGATTCCACAAGTAATTTTGGTATTACATCCACTATTAAAAGTAATATCTCTCTAACGTAAAACTAGCTACTTTCAACAAAAATGTCAGAGTTGGGTATCAATGCAAATTATAAAGTACCTAATTATGACTGAGGGAAATATAAAATTTTCTTACCTTTGCCAATTCTCGTCAGTTTGGCAGAAGATTTTAAACACATAATAATTCATTACAAACAAGAGTTGGTCATTCTTTAAACAAATGTGATCTTGGATACTCCGATAACGCACAAGTCATAAATCTATCTATAAACAGTATTAAATAGCTACGTCCTTATATTCAAATAAAAACATTGGAATATATAAAGTTTTTGAAGTATATGGAGAAAGGTATAAATGTCAATATCACCTTATATTCATGTAGTTTAGAATCTTACCCCAATGTACTTCAGTCTCTGAACGTTAATTGGAATATTAAAAACCAGTTTTGACGCCAAACCGCAATATTGTATCATCCTAGATTTTTAGACTAAGAAACAAAATACCATCAAAGGAAACTGCTTGAAATGTGATGTGAAAATAAAAGATATTAAAATAATATTTTCCTTCTGGGGATTACAACTAGGATATTACTAATTGCATGTTGTACATGCTATCTTACAAGATGTTTTTGATTTGTCTTAAATCATATTATAGTCAAATACCACCTCCGATTCTTAGAAACAAAAGATTTTGTAAACGAAGCACCATATCTAATATTCAGTGCAAGTAGGCAAGATAAGATGATCAACTGAAACAAACATTACGATCTTCACAAAGAAATTACAACTATAGGCTATTCGTGGTGTCTCACACTTTTTGACTCAAATCTTTGAAAAATCACACCATGTAGGACGTGTTTGGATCTTTCTTAAATATTTCACATATTACATGCATTTTATAATTCTGTTAACATAAAAGTCCCTTATTTTTTATTAAACTGAACTTTTACTTACATTTTATCTATAAATAACAATATTTCATTTATAACTAATATTAATAAATACAGTGAGACAATAGGTGAGTTGGTAAAGCATAGTAAGAAAAAGTTCTTATGCAAAATATTATTGAAGTGAGTGTGCACTATTCTGATTCAGTAAAGGCAGACAATCACAGCGAACTGCAGCAATAATCAGTAACCAGGACAGGTGAAGAATCCAAAACAAATTAGAACAATAATAGTTTATAAAACATATCAGCGAAGCGCTAGTGGAGCTCCCCTCCTGGTGGCATGGTATTTGGGCCAATTAGGCCACCAGAAATTATATATATACTTCAAAACACTTTGTACAGGGTCTGTCTGTCTGTCTGAGGACCCATGCTGAGATGAAACCATCAAGATGCAGCTTGCAGTGCGGCTCGTGGCTTTCTGATAAAACACAGCCTACAGCGATGGTATCATGCACGTTAGTCACATATTGTAATTGGGTAGGACCTCCCTTGCCAACAGCTTATATTTACTATAATTCCTAATAATAGAATTAAATATCTGTTCACGTTTCATGATTAACCTCAGTTCTTCCCTCATGATAGCATAAACCTTCCCTAGTCCATAGTATAAAATATAAAATATATCAGCACAAATGTTGTGTATTGCCACTTGGTGTAATTTTCTAGACTTAGTTAAGCTTTGTTTGCATGAGGTGTAGGCATATATCCTGGAAGTAGAACTTCAGCAGGGCTTCAGAAAAGTTAGAAGTAAATATGAATGGAGTATACCTAAAATTTACCCCAAAATACAAGTGTTTTTGCTATGATAATTTACAACCGCCTGTTTATGTATTATATACATGGAATCATTTGAATTTAGTCATAAGTATAAATCAACCTTCAGTTACCTTATAACGATAGCCATGTTCATTAACATAAACGTATTCCATTCCCAAATAGGATTTGTAATTTAGGAAATTTGATTGGAATGCACTAATGGCACCACAAAGTGTTGTGAATTCTTGCCACCTTTCTCATAGCAATTACTATATAAAGAAAAGTAAAATCACTAATTGCATGTTCACAAAATACTACCATTGGCTCGAATGGCAAGATGGTGATATAGGTAAATGAAGGTGGGAAGAGTGAGTGAAAAGATATGGACGGTTCTAAACAGCAAGGTCTTGAGAGCCAATGATGGTGATTGAGATAAGTAGGGAGCAGATCCGGAATGAAAGGGTGGGGAAATAGGAGATCCCAGAGAAAACCCGCCGGCATCGTCCAACACAATTCCCTCTTGTGAAAATCTGGTGACCCGGGCTGGGGATTCAACCCGGTTCACCTTGATGCGAGGCAAGCAGGCTGAACATTCAGCCACCGCAGTCCCAAAAAAAAGGGGGGGTGGACGAAGCAGAGGCGAATCTGCCACCCAACTTCTGCACATGTAGGGGGTGAGGGAGGGTATTGAAGGTGTTTTGCCCCTCCAGTTTATATAACTTCAAACATATGTTCCATCTTAAATCATATCTATCAACTTAATCCATACATACATATTTGTATAAAATATATTTTTAACAAAAAATGTTTGTTACTGTACCATTCCTAATGGGAGACAAGACAGCTGAAGTATCTACAACTAGTAATGATAATGTGTGAAACCTGTGAGCGATGAATTCATTGTGTGACTTGTTTCCCACAGAGAATGAGAAATGTTACTAATGGTTTGAGAGGGGTTGAAGAATGAGTAAAGCAGAAAGGGAAATGTTATCTTCAGATATATCACATTTTTGTTTTACTGACTGACAAGCTGCTGGGAAAGTGCATCGGGAAAGGAACATTTTTCTTCAGTTAGTCTGCTTGATAAGTGCAGTTCAGTGAATGTTGTATATTTATGAACATAGGAAAATTTACCAAACTTTGGTAAGTACATACTACTGTTTCATTACTTTTGAATATATTTCTCATGGTCAGGAGAATATTGTATTTTTGTTTGATTACATTTTATGGAACTTTGTATTTTCATAGTTATTTCACTACCAAAAGTCAACTATGAATACAATTTAAATGTCTGATGTATTAATTCAGTTATACACATTCTATATGGAGCAACTTACTTATAAAAACATGGATGTGAAAATATTAATTTTACTCATTCTTACTCCAAATATCTTGCCCTTGGTGTCAAAGGGTTTTCTGGTCAAGCATGAGGAGGGATAAATAACTATGTGAAAATGCAAGGATGCAATGATGCAAAATGTAACCAACGTTAATAAAATTGCAGTTGTTTATAAACATTGTCGGAAGAATGACAACAGAAAATGAAAAGCATGAAAATGCTACATGTTTAGTTACTATTCCATCATATTTGTTTTGTATGAATATTTTTGGTTTTTAATTTTAATAAGTTAATAGCATAAAATTTTGAAATGTCTCAATAGTAATTTCTTGAAATGCTATTCACTAGCTAAATTACTGGTAATTATATATACAGCTAAATATTTTTTATACTGATAATTTTGAGACTTGCAGAAAATTTTCGGTAACTTAATTAGAGTGTATAATACTTTACGATAAATCATGTGTTCCAATGTATTTAATAGAACTGTTCACGGTGAATGTAAATTGTTATGTGGATAAACATGTAACTTCTATTTAGGTTTATGAATTCTGTTAAAATGAAACCGTAGGTTTTTTTTAATATGTGCAGTTATGTTAATATAATTTAGACTTGTATTTATATAATGTATTGATTGACAGCAATGCATGCACAAATAGATAATCACTTATTAAAACCATAGCATTTTTACCAAATTAATGAAACCAAGATGAGAAAGTAGCTAATGTTTAATTTTACTTCTACTTAACGACACCAATGAAAATTATCTGCCACTTCCGGCCCTGGAAAATAATGGTTCTTAACTATTTAACTGTGATGTTAGACTATTCTCAAATGCAGAGAATTATCACTTACTTGCAGCATGCGACTTTAATAGAATTGGGTAGTTTCCCAAGTTGCGATGTGCAATCGGCATGAAATTGATTTCTAATAAGTGCTGCTATTTATAAAATTGATATCTTGATGTACTGCAACTATCTTTGACTATAAAACCACAGTATTTACATAATGTGAGTGTGTTACTTTTGGTGTCATTTTCGTCAACAATAACAATGGCATCGGGTAGTATGACAGGATTGTCACAAAAATAATGTTACAATATTTTGTTTTTCACAATACAGAAGATTATAAAACTTGTATTGCTGTCAGGAAATTTGAGTGATAGTGACAGTGACACAGTGAGTGACAATGCTGCGCAACAGTTTTTGAAAGGTACGAAAACTGAAACTAAATATTTAAACAGTAATGACTGTTTGAATATGAAAAGTGAAAATATAAATATTTACATTGACTGATGTATCAAATCTCCATAACATTCGTCCCTAATAATGAGACAGCATTACAATGTTTTTAAAAGTTTTTTCCCCAGGTCTATTTTTTGCTACAGTAACAGACCAAACAAATGTATATGCATCCCAGTTTAATGAAAATAAGATAACAGAGAAGTTATCACCTTGTTCAAGGTACCATCAGTGGAATGAGTATACTCCTGAGTACATACAGGCAATGTCATCCGTAGAAATTTGTATGGGTTTGTTTCGCAAAACATCAATAGAACAGTATTTCTGTGAAACAACCTGGATAAATGCTACCCCAAATTATTCAAACATTATGCCTTGTTACAGATATCAGATTCTCAGATTGTTGCTGCACTTCGCTGCCAACAGAAAGCTACTTCCAAAAACACATCAGGATTATGACTAAATCTTCAAAATTCGTCCAATCATAGAAACAGTAAGAGACACTTACTTGCATTAGTTTGAACCAGGTCAAAGCTTATCTATTGATGAAACCATGCTTCACTTCAAACGACATCAATGGTTCAAACAATACATGCTGTCAAAACCTTTTACAAAATGGGGTGTGAAGCTATGGTCACTGTGTGACAGTGAAACAGGTTTCTTGTTGAAGTTCAATGTTTATGTCAGAAAAGGTGGGCTACAAGTAAACGATCGCAGCCTGGGGTTAAGTGAGCAAGTGGTTAGAAAACTTATTTTGGGGTTTGAACACACACAGCAAATTCTCTATTGTGACAATTTCTTTTCTAGCCTGTCACTGTTCCAGTTCACAGATAAATTGACATAGGAGCTTACAGGACAGCTTGAACAAACAGGCATGACATGCAAAATGAGTGTAATCCAGTAGTTTGCAAAATGAAGAAAGGTGACAAGCCAAAATTTTCTCTGAACAAAGCAGAGGGAATGATTGTGTGCTCTTGGCAAGATACTGGACGAGTACCTCTGTTATCAACTGTGCATGGCAATGAGTTGACTGATGTGAGAACAAGAGCTAAAAAAATCTGAACATGGGTATATAATTATATTGGAGTATAACAGGAACATAGATGGTGTAGAACGTTTTGACTGTCATCAGTATACTGTTATTATCACAAAAACAGGAAGAGATATCATGTATTGTGGCATTTCATGGCTGAAGTAGCACTTGTGAATGGGAAAATTGCCTTTAATATATCATGAGATATTAAAATGTCTGCAATAAAATACAGGGACTACGTCATTGAGAGACTTCTGCAAGAATATTCTCGACCATCGCCAAAAAATAAAGGCCGTATCTGTGATGATGATGTCCCACTTATCAGACTGAATGAAAGCCATTATATGGGCCAAAGTAAAAGCCAAAGTAGATGTGAAAAAACTGATGAACTATGCCCTCGACAGGGTTATGAAAGAAGGCTGCATAGCAAGAGTAAACAACGTAGAAAAACTGCAAGAAGAAGATTTTCGTTGTGAAGGTGTGCACGACTGTGTGATTGAAAATATTATAATTAATCTACAGGACAGTGTAGATTCTGATGCAGACACGTCGGACAGTGAAGAATATCTTGCACAACCATTACAAGCTACAGCAACAAAGATTTATATATTGCAAAATGAGTTTGCAATCTAACAACATATTTGAAACAGAGCGAATCATGTTTGACATTCAAATGTGAGGAAAGAAATTTGCTCTTCATGCTTTTCGTGGCATTAAGTGTTTACGGTGCCAGTTTTTTTGGCTATTGCATTTCTAGTAACAGAGTTTCTGACTGTGCTTTGTTGGCCAATTTGTCTTTTGATGATACTTGTAATTTTCAATAAACAAGTGGTAATCTAAGTAATTAATAATTAATTAATAATAACTGGTTTTATTTGTCTACTGCAGCACTGCTGTAAATCTTAGTGTATTGTTTGTTATTATTAATGCGTTTTGTAATTGTACATGTATGGTGCATTTATTGGTGTCATACTTTAAATGCTTTGCTACAGCAAGTTTTGTAATATTGCAATATTTAGCACTGTGATTCTTTTCACTTTATAACCTGCTTTGTATCTGCACATCACCTTGTATTATTTGTGGGTACCTTTTCAATACTTCAGCCCTCTCACAAAATATGGTAGTGAATATTTAACTTGTGGGTGCTCTGTAGTATTATAATATGCATGCCTTTCTTTGATGGTTAAAAGTAGTGGGTCTGGCAGTCTTTGAAATGCTTGATTAAGTGCCCCATTAGTAAGTCACGTTTATTTCAGTAGGTTCAGCTTTAAAGCCAAGAAATTTAATGTGTGTGTCTTTAAGGCTGTTTGCCATGTTTTGGAAAATCTGTAATGTTTTGCACTCACCAGTTCTAGCAATAATTCGCTAGGAAAATAAAATGAGAAGAAAAGTAACAGGTGCAACAATATAGAAAGTATTATATTTTTTTCTTTAACAATGTTTGTAAACATCCTATGAATCTTTTGAGAATAAGGTGATTTATCTAAATATAGATATAACACAAAAAAATTCTTAAACTATTAGTTTAGTCTAAACTGATATTTATCTACTATTACTAACACCCGAATGGAAGTAAAATTACTCAAACAAAAATTAACACATCACATATTTGTTGGAGCTTGTTTATAAATAACAACATTATGAAAATGAATGTTACATCAATTTACATATTTTGATTTATACAATTTTCAAAATTTCCTTCAGAGTTACCCCCAAATTATTCCACCACACCGGCCAAAAATTCATTCGAGCCCTCAATACCACCTCCCCTAGATTTCAACTTTGGATCTGCACCTGATAGAGTGGTTGGATGGAAATTGAGGTTGTGAAATAAGCACTTCAGATGGTATTTCAGAAAATGAGTCTGCAGTGACAGTTATCACTAAAACCATGGGGAAATGTAACCCAGTCCGTGCCCTGGTACCTGATTTCAGAGAAATGACCCCCACTCTATGGTCTGACACCTACCCACTTCAGACATACAGTATGTATCAAAACGATTTACAAGGCTAACACTTTTACATGCATGCTCATAAAACCTTTGGGTGAACTCCAAAATACCTATAAGAATACAAAGTTTTAATTGACCTTTTCACAAATGTTTAATGTGCCCTCCATCAGATGCATGGCATAATCTAAACAGTAGTCAAACTCGTTCCATACCAGTGCAAACATGTCAGGTGTTACCGCAGCCACTGCTGTTGCTATGCTACATTGCAGTTCTCCCATAGTTGCTGGAAGAGGATGCAGACAGAAGGAGACTTTGCTCATAGAAGGAGACTTTCACAAACCCCCACAAGAAAAAAATCATATATGCTGAGATCAGATGACCTTGGAAGCCAGTAGTGCAATGCGGGATCTGTAAGCCCCTTATGGCCGATCCATAGTTCAGGAAGCTCGTTGTTGAGAAATTCTCCGACGTGCAGAATGTTCCCATAATTGTGGAAACAGCCAGATATCCAACATATCTAGGTACTTCGACAGGTAGTTCAGAACATCTCTTATATTTAAAATTATTAGACTTCGCTTCAAACTGCATGTGTAGAGCTAATAAGCTGGAGCAATTTTTAAATGATGTTCAAAAATATTTTTTCAATTTTTTTTTACTATTTCCTTAAATTGCATTATCGACAAGATTTTTTTTCTGTCAGTTACATTCATGCCCAATAATTTGAGTATTTATCGAAAAATAATTATAAATAACATGGAATAAATAATAATTTTTCAGCTTTTTTAGTAATTATATATGTAGGAGTTCAAATTTTATCTCAATCATTCCAATATTTGGCTGTGGTGTTCACACAATCAGTATATACAGCCATTTTACCGAGATAGTAAAACTAGAGAAAAATAATGCATGTTGTCTATTTCTTTAATTTATTAACCTGTGACCGACAACATTGCATCATAATACCCTCGATTGGAATTAGTATTATTCACTTCTGCTGATGTCCTTTTTACACAATGATAAAAATGTGTAAACTACTATAAAGTAAATCAAGCATTGAAGCTGGTTAATGATGCCAAACAAGGATGTAACTGTCTGTTGTCAATTCAAGTTGTTTTAGATTACATAATTTTTCTCGGTAATAAAATGTGTATGCACATTTTATACTACTCAGGGTATATCTAAGCCGCAATCGCCTTTAAACGCAGTTTATCATATAATGCATTTTCCACCAGCCTTTACATACATTGGACTTATTAGAAATAACCTGTCAATAACAGTTTACATTTTTGACATCTACTTTTGCATAGTCACCAAAGCAGGATGTTTATGTGATGACCTGCTGTAATTACAATGCAATTTGTTGCAATAGTTTTTATTTCTCTGCAAGCCGAAAAGTCTCAGAAGATTTTGAATTCAGTCTATAATAATTATAGTTTATTATATATTGTTTTTTATTTATATATTGAAGTAAAATATCAGAAAAGTAAGATGAGAATTTTTTCCTCCAGGCATGCCTTATTAGTGGGAGAACACAGAAGATTCTTTACTTGGGTATTAACAACAAATTTTGTTCAGTGTGTTCCATGACGACAGAGTGTTCCCAACCAAAACACATGTTCAACCAAAATTATGCTGGTTCATCATCAAGAATGGAGCAAAACGACTGTTGTGGAAGGACTTCAGCATTTGTTTTCTGAACATGGTGTATGGGTGAAGTTCCTAACAGGGGATGGAGACTCCACTGTTTTTGCGAGAGCTAGGAAGAGGACTCCTTTTGAAGACAAAATTAAGAAAATAGAGTGTGCATATCTTATTGTGCAAGGGTACACCTCAAAATTGCACACCCTAGCCTTAAAGACCACTTTGGAGTTAGAGGAGCAAAAAAAAAGAATTAGAACATTCCTCGCCTCACAGCTGCAGTTCATGGAGTCATTAGAAATTCTGAACGAATAGTTGATAAGCTTCGGAAATATCTAAGAAACGGCCCCTGCAATGTTTTCGGGACCATTTGTTCTATTGTGCATCACACTGCTCTTGATAAGATGAAACTGTAAATAACTTACCATACTTACAGAAGGCGCAATTAATGGATGAGATTCTTATATTGCTAGAGCCCATTTTCAGAAAGGGAGATTGTCTCATTCTGAACAAAATGACAAAAGTAGCTGAAAACCACACCTCTTTAATTTGCAAATTGACAGGTGGCAAAAGGATTGATCATGCAAAAGGGTCATCATAAAGGCAACGGTGCTATGGGGCTGCTTTAGCACACATGAATGGTGCATCTTATATGATAAATCCTTGGAAAAGCAAGACTGGAAACAGTCCAGGAAATATTTCTAAGAAAATCTGTGTGAAGCAAGAAATGTCTCAGTCATCTAAAAGACTATATTTTAGTGACAAAGGAAAATATACCAATGCAAAAAAGAAAAAGAAAGATTGATGAATTAACTGATAACATTGAGTATGGTCCAAATGCTGCAAAACCTGAATTAGTTCCCAATGATCTTCAAAGCCAGATGAAAACAATTTTATGGAAGCTGCAGAAAGAAGCTGGTTCTCTGATGCTATGTTCAACATTAGATTGAGTTACCGTTGGACAGTGTGAGAATTTAGTGTGGATGCAGGCAAGATGGCAGACATTAACTGCATCACAATTTGGGGTTATCTGTTGTATGAGAAATGTTACATCTCGCCAAATTACTGTAAAAACATTGTTTGTGGACCTGAACTCTATTCACCAGCTATTATTTACAGCAGAGTTCACGATAAAGAAAACAATATCCATCTACAAGAAAGAGAAGCAGACAACTGTAGCACCATGTGGCATTTTTGTTCACCCTGAGACACCATACCATGGATCAGCCCAGATGGAATTTTGGAGATAGATGGCATTGTTGAGGTAAAGTGGGTGCCATCTATAGAAAGCATGTCCATTCGCGAAGCAGTAAAATGTAATAATCTCTGCATAGAAATAAAAAATGAGAAGTTGTAACTCAAAAAATCACAATGGTACAGATACCAAATACAAGGGCAACTCCAAATATTGCACAGAAAATTCTGTGACTTGGTAATTTATTGGACAGTAGAATTTAAGTAATAAGGGAAGACAGAGATGATAAAATTCTGGGAAAAATGATGTTACCAAAACTGCAGAGATTTTATATGGAGTGCTTGTTGCCGGAATTAGCGGACAGTTATATCAGAAGAGGAATGCACGTCCGAGAGCTTTGCATTATGGTAATTTAGAAAATCTAAATAATAATGGTAATTTTAATGTAAATAATATTGTTTATAAAGTGCCTGTGTTGTGGTCTGGAAATGGTGTTGAAAATTCCACCATATAATCAAAATATTTTTTTATTAATGTTGTAAAACCTCTGCCTGGCCAAAACAAATGTTAAAAATGTGAGTGTGAGTGAGTGAGTGAGTGTGAGTGAGTGTGAGTGAGTGTGAGTGAGTGTGTGTGAGTGTGTGTGAGTGAGTGTGAGTGAGTGTGTGTCAATGAGTGAGTGTGTGTCAATGAGTGAGTGTGTGTGAGTGAGTGTGAGAGAGTGAGTGTGTGAGTGAGTGAGTGCATGAGTGTGTGAGTGAGTGTGTGAGTGTGCGAGTGAGTGAGTGAGTGTGTGTATATATATATATATAAACACACACACATAAAAATATATCATTGTAATAGTCCCCCATCCACTTTTTCCCCTGTTCTATAAATATTTCATATAACAGTGATGTTTTCATGTTTATCACACATCCACTTCAACCAATTGCCTGACCTGATTGAATGCTGGGTACACACCATCCGCTATCCTAGTTTACTCTACATTTGCCTATGTTTACACTTTGGTGATGACCCAAAACTCTAGTCTAAAAGTGCATTTGCTGTAGGTTGGCCTATTGTTCCGTATTTGCTTTGTGTTGCCTCGAATGGTAAGTCCAGTCCTAGTCCAGGAGACCTTAAATAGTTGTTTAAACAGGGTGAGTATTAATCGTGCAGCCATAATTAACTACAAATGGCTACATCTGACATATTACAAACAACATAATTAAAAAACATATGCATCAATGCAAGAAGAACGTCTCTTTAAAAAAAATGGATATATTATAATTCTTTAAAGCCACATTTATACACACCACAATTTATCTATATCATGCTTATTAAGTTTATTTTATAATGTCCTTTATGACAGTCTTAACAATGTCAAATAATATTTTGTAATTATTTTATGGTTAGAACACATTTCGGAATGTAAGTGTTTCCTAAACAAAGCTGCATACTTGACAAACAAAAATATTAAAGTTTACTTGTGATGATATCTGGTTTTATGTTCTATACATCAGTGTTGTCAAAACAGAGTCTATACATTCTTTGATAGATGCAGTCATGAAGTGCCACTAAGCTCTCAAATGAGTTTAAAAACAAGTTGGCAATGCAGTCAATATGAATTTATAAGGAGTTTTAATTTTCACATATTTTCGTAGCTATACTGTCTTTGTTTTTAACTATGATACTTGGAGACTAGACGAATTGATGATATTGCGTCATGTTTATACTTTTTTACAGTAAATATTGGTTTTTTTGTCTTCCACCTCAGTGAACGGGGTTACAGCCCGCTAGTTGGTAACTTTTTAAGTTTCGCTATCGGAACGCAGTGGGCAACGGTCGTGTCTGTGGAACACTGGTATCCAAGATTTTGGTAGCAAATTCAGTCCAGTTGTCTACAGCCATAATTATTATAGCCTGCAGAAAATATCAGAAACCTCTTTTGTCGGGTGGGTTGACTACCCGTGTCTTCTAAGGGCAAAGATACTAAATCAGGGTGACACATGTCGGCGTCCTGCTTTTGCCCCCGCAATTTTCTGTTCTTAGTTTCATTTTCTCGGCGTCCTCTGTTTCACTAGATAATTGAAGATGTAGACGAACGTCTCCAACAAAACACTAAAAAATCCTCTGGGTGATAAGCTGGTAGAATTGTGTGGAGTACACCGGGCTGACCCAGATAAAAGAGAATAACAGTAATTAGTTAACATCCTAGTTCTGGTTTTCATTCATTAATTGAAGTATAGACGTATTGCCTCGGTACCCATAGTGTAATTGTGCTCGTTAGCCAACTAGCACATAATAGCAAGTTAAAACTTTGGGTAAATAATTGCATCATTACACTGTAATATTAGTACTTCTTTTAATAAATGTGGCATAATTAGCTTTAATTACAATTTTTCCAATGTCAAAAAGTCAAAGGAAATAAATACTGAAAAATATTTGTAAAAGAATAATAATCACAGTGAGCCGCAACTGTCAGAACGTGTACCGTTAGACAGATAGCTCATCGCTTCCTGTAATGAATACTAAAAAAAATGCAATTTAGCTTGGTTTCATGCTTCTCATTTTTTATCATATAACTTGGAATGGAAGATTTAGAAATAACACAATTTGCCTATTGTAATGCATCATATCAATCACACCGGTAACTCAACTATAGTCCATTCACGACTGGTACAAACTTATGAAAATCAACCTTTGAAATAACACCACAGTCGTAACATGTCAACCTATTTTTCCAATAACTTGTATTCCACAAATATATAACACTGACTTTAAGTACAGTATTCTTGAATAAATGAAACTGTCAATTAATATCTTCAATAACTTGTAATATTTATTTCTTATTAAATACAAATTAAAAACAGTGAGAGCAGCGACGTGTTGGCGACAGCTAGTACGAAATAGTTCAGTGTTAAAATTTTATTGTAACCTAGCTTTTTGCTATGCTATTTGTAAATTAAACGTTGTCTATTGAAATATTTAAATATTTAGGCAGCCCCGATGCCAACATATTTCATTGTTACAGTTTAAAATAACTGCACAAAATATTGTGCTTAGGCCCTTCTGACACTGTGTTTGTTTTACTGACTGAGGAAGTAACGGTTGACTGGGCGGAGCTTGTCACCTTCTCTGTCTCTATCTTTCTCACTCTCGGGAAGTTTCACACCACTGATAGAAGCAAAAAATTGTACATGTTTTCAATTTTAGCATATTTCTTACTACAGCAAAATAATGACTTTTTGAAATTGTAATTTTCAATTGTAAAGAGGTTTTAATGTTTGAATACTTACTTAGCTGTGATGATGGGATAGTTGCATCTAAGGTTGGCAGATGTGGCGAGTGGCTACATGACATAGCGTTTCGTTGCTGTGTACGCAACAAAACGTTCATTTCTCTTTCCCTGAATAATATTTCAAATTACCACAAGTCTGTACATGTTGTGTTTTTTAAACCAACCTAGGCAAGTTACAATGTGATAAATCTGTGTTTCCACAGCAGGAATAAACTTACTGTTACGTGTGTTGTTAACCGCTGTGAGTGAAAGGGCATGACTGAAATATGGTTATTAACCCCGGCCTGTTTGTGTGCGATTGCAAATATTGGACGTGCAAAATTTATACTTTTCAACTGTGAACTGTGTTTATGACGAAGTTAATTATACGTCTGTTTATTTTTCATAACGTAACTTCACCCTAGGTGTTTGAAATACAATTGTGTAACATGCTTTCATTTCTGTGATCTCAATTTTTGTCACAATCCCAACAAATAACTACGCCCAGCAAGTAATTAATTAAACCAAGTAAAAATTAAATAACTATTTCAAAAAATATGGGCAGAGTAAATATATGGTACGGTACATATTTGTGAGCATGTTCACCATTATGTTTGAAGTTTATCGCTGCTACGTACAAAAAAATTGTGACAGTCGCGTGTTTGTATTTATTGTCTATAAACCAACACACATCAATAGCAAAAAGTTAAATATTACTGTTCCTTCCACCACAGTTGTAACAGTAAAAAAAATTTGACAGTTATAAAAGTAGACGTCACATGGCAGTGTTTATGTTCAGGTTCAGGTGTAGCAGAAGGATGCGTAATCAGTAACTAAAAGTAAAAATTTAGCAGGGCTTCGGAAAAGTCTGTTCCAGTCGTGAATGGAATGAGATCTAGCAGCAGGGCCAGTCACACTACTTTCCTTTCTGAAGTATGCGATTGATCACACACACGCCTCGCACGCACACACACACGCCCACACGCGCGCGCGCATGCACACGCACACGCACACACATAATGTGTGGGTCCAAGATCCATTTTGCCGATATTACCGATACTAATACTTCATGGCCGATCCTGCAGATAGTGCCGATACACATAATTTTATTTGTAATTTTTTATATTGTGTCTGAGTAACTTTAAAATGAGCACAAGGTCTACAGGATATGGAAAAACATGTCAATAAATACAAAGAAGTTACATACAATTCCTCAAACAATATATACACTATAAATCACTGTGCATACGACACAGCAGTATTTAAGCACATGTCTTTTCCCGTCCAGTCAAGGTTTACAGCACAGTTTAGCATTTTGGTCAGTTTACTAAAAAACTTCATTTTATCAAACTCCCGGGCATGATTTATCACATTCTTAACTGGTTTTGCGACTTAATCAGCCAGCTGCAATCACCAACCTTGCCCAATAGTTGTAAATGCCGTATCTGTCAAGAACCTAAGCACAAAACGTTATGATTATACCCATGAATAAAACTATAAATATTGCTACTAATTGATTTATGAATTGTGTCATCCTATAATAAAATATTAATATACAATTTGGGAGTGATAGATCAATATACAGCTGACGTTTATATGATAGAAAATGTACATGAATGACTATTACAGAATTAAAACTTTTTTTTTACAAATTAATTTTAACCACCGCAAAAGCAGATACTAGTATTACAAATTAAATTAAATTTTATTTTACGAATTTCACCAGGTATGGCTTATGAAGAGTTAAATATGTAGCAACACCAAAGCCAGCCACATCAGTTTCTGTTTAATTTTAAATCACCTGTTACTAAAAGATAAAAGTAAAATTAAGAAAATAGTTTTTTGGTTGCAAAAACTAAATTATTTGTTTGTGAAAACATGTCCTCCTAGATAACCAAGTGCGGTAATTTCCATGAAGATTAAATCATTTGGGTTGATGAAATTATTTGGCTGAACCAGGGCCAATTGTAACTGATATCGATTTTGGGTTTATTGGCTTATGTGTCAGTATCTGTATCTGTCCAGCTCTCCTAATATGTTTACATGGACGCCATTTTGAAAATATATGTCAGACTGTCTCAAAGTTTATAAGTTTACATAGCCTGCCATAGTGCTACTTGATTGCCAAATTTAGTAGAATTTTTTTTTTTTCAGAGATATCATACACATTTGACGTTATATATACAGCCAACATACAAAGTTAGATTGGAATTAATTACACTGTGTTTACTATATAAAATACAAAACTTGAATAGCCATATGTCTGCCATTTTAAGAGTAAGTGTCTGACATACCTAAAACATATCAATTAACATAACCTGCTGCAGTACAATTTGTTTGCCGTATTTGGTAGGAATTGGACAATTGTTTTCCGAGATATGACAAAAACTTTATTTATTCCTGTGGCACTATCTTACAAAATGGAGGACAAAAGTAGCTCCATGAAGACGTGATGTGTTATATATAGTGTTAGCATGCAAAGTTAAGTTGGATCTGATTAAATGGTTTCGAAGATATAGCATACTACATTAATATAGGTAGATGGCCGCCATTTTCAAAATAAGTGTCTGACATGCCTGAAACATATTTGTATGTATAAATTCCCGAAGTACTAATTGTTTGCCAAATTTTGTAGGCATCTGTCAATTGTTATTCCACAAAAACTTTATCAATTTACATAGCATTATCTTACAAAATGGCAGACAAAAGTGGTTGTTTTTGGCATATATGTTGGTTGCATTAGTTCCTGTCAGTGTACGAAATTTGGTTGAAACTGGTCAAATAAGTGCCTAATAAAGATCACTTATTCATATTTACCTGGCCTATCATAGTATTACTTACGTGCCAAATTTGGTAAAAATTGGTTGAGTAGTTTTAGAGATATAATTCAAAAGCTTTATTATTTCATGTTACATTATTTTCCAAAATGACGGATCTATAACAATATTCACCACAGAATTTAATGCTTATACTTTGCGGTCAGCATATAACATTTGGTATAAATTGGCTGAATGGTTTCCGAGATATGACATATGATACTAAATTTTTAATTGGCCGTCATTTTGAAATAAGTGCCCGGCGTGGTCAAAACCTATAAAAGTTACGTTTCCTTACTTAGTACTATAAGTATACTGAGTTGGGTGGAATTCAGTTAACACATTCAAAAATACGATAATTAAATCATTTGGGTTGATGAAACAATTTGGTTAGGCCACGGCCGATTGAAACAGATACCGATTTTGGGTAAATCGGCCGATGTATCTGTATCTGTCCAGCCCTATATATAAACAATAGCTAGTTCTTGAAGTTGACTGGGTAAGTTCTGAGACTTCTGGAAATACTCTCGGTTAGCAGGTAGTGCGAGTTGTGATGGTGACAAGGATGGAAATGCAGGGAAGTGTGGTACAAATTAATTAAAGCTATTTGTGTTATCCCCAAGGGATAAGCTGGATTTCCCCTCTAGCCCCGCTCCTTTCGCCAGGGTTCGCTTTCCGTTATTAGCAACCCGGCAGGCAAGAAAGAGGGGGCATGTTTTGCTGTCGCCATCTCTCGTTGGAAGGCTGAACTAGTTCAACAGTTTTTCCAGCTTCACTGCCAAATCTCGTTAACAGGAACTATGCTAAAAATTCTACCTATGGCCACTCATGGGTCCCTTGGCCTTAACCTGCTTGACTGACAAAATAACTGTAAATGTTTTAGTAGATTTTTCCCACAATTTTTTACAGGAAAATAACTTTTCAGGGAAATTTAATTTTCTCAAGACCAAAGGCAAATGTATGGAAGAGCTGTTTTATGTTTCCTGTAATCCTACACTCATATGCACACTATATTATTCTTATTCACAAGAAATAAACAAAAATAACTAACAACTTATACATAAGTTGTACCATGAAGTGGATTTTTGAGTTACAGAAGCATAATGTAAATTGTTTTCAACATCCCAAAATATGTCTGCACCCCTTATTAATGATAAAAGCCAGAAAACAGCCTGTATCTTCAGACCAATGAAAATAATTTACAACAAACAAATATAATTTGATTCTTTTTCTGAAATCATTTACAATCTTAGAATTTTTTGCCTAACTGCAGATATTTGAAAGATGGTACAAAATCATCAACGAACTATTAATAAATAGATGATGTGTTTCATTACTGTAACATTGAATCACACAATGCAACTTATTTATAATACTAAATAAAATTACTGAAAATAATATATAAAATAATACATAACTAATAAAATTAATAAAATAAAACGTAACATAAAATCTAAAAGAATTATTAAGACTGAAATTTAAAATTATTGATTTATCATGTATATGTCAACAATTTTTAATAAAACTTGCATGGAAACTTTATGTAAATAGACTCCAAGATGTAAGTTATCAATTTATATTAAACAAGTCTTCACTAACCTGTTTCAGAGTTCCTGGCTTGGATATTTGCAAAACCAATTTGTACCAGCACTCGTACAGTGTTTGGCAAGTTACTCTGGCATGCATACTTGAACAAAAAAAACATGACAATTTGAAACAGATTCTTTTAAAAAGTTAAAAATAAAACAATACATTAAATTAAATTATTTACAAGCAGAAACAAAAAATTTATCACGTGCAAAAAAATTAAGAAAAAAAATACAACAGGAAAAAAAAATTATCTTTCTGTTTTTTATCATTGATGGTTAGTCTGTCAAACAAACATTTTTTGTATGTTTCAAATAAAAATTTTTTGAACAAATCTTAAAATGTGTGAAAAAAAAATTTTTTTTTTAACTGAAAACTTTACTTTATGTGTTTGATACTTTTTGTTCATGACCAAGCAGTTATTTCATGTACTTGTATTACTCCGCCATCTGGTGTGATAAAAGCTTTTGTTTGCTCATTCAGAGAAGGCAACATTTTTGCTACATGCTGTCCTTTAGGCGGGCAATTCTTGACCAAATTTCACGTAAAATAATGCATTTTTACACCTGCACACGTGGTCCGCTACAAACTTCATCCAGTGGCATACGTGCAATCAAAGATTACATTCACACATTTGTGTGATTATTCTCCCTGTTCATATTGTGGCCCATGTTCATCAAGTGATATTTGTGTAATTTTGTATGGCTTTATTATTTTTCTGCCCTAACCTGCTATGTGAATTGACCATTGCAACACACCACGTGGTTAGGGGATGAGTTAAGACAAGTTGACATTAGCAGCATTAATGATCACACATGTTCACCTCAAACTACGTGTCCTGCCTCTGGCCAAAACCTATAGTCCATCCTGGCGGCTGTAAGCCTTGTGGAGGCTGTGTTATCAGATACCGCAGAGCATTATTCATGTGGAGTGCACAAGTTGAGTAACGTGCTGGGGAATCACCCACCGGAACTAGCTAGTCACATCCAAGTGTAAACACTTTAATTCATTTTCTGGCACGGTGTAACTTTGGCCTAATAAAAATACCTCACAGTGTAGAAATCGTAAGTCTTTGTAGCATTAGTACCTAGCTCCACCAAGTGTTTTGTCTGCAGTGATTTGGTATATAAAAAGTTGTTTTGTAAGTACGCACAGGTGAGACAAACACACAGAACCCACAGCATCCCTGAGATCCCCGAGTCTCAAAGTATGGTGTGTAGGAACCACTGCTGGCACCCATCAAAGCAGGTAAAAGTGTATTGTAATTGTCTACGTGTCTCACCCAATGGTGTCACTTTATAAATTATTTTTATTTTATATACATGGTCCTTAATTTATTATTATTGGAAGACATTTACAATTCTTTATTATTCTTTTTACTTTTTGGGAAAGGTTCAGGCCTTAAAATTTTATCTTGTGTAGAAAGGGTTTTAAATATTTTATAAAGGATTAGGATATAAGATGGTTAGGTCATTCACTTTGTCCTCCTGGGAATCTTCCTTAGACTCGAAGTAGATAGTTCCATAGCTGCTGCAGGAATTGTTTGCCAATCATGTCGAGCTGAAGTAAGCCTCAGCTCTCTTTGTATAGGCTACAACTGTGTTCCACTTCTTGTTTCTGCCGCTGCGTCGGTAATGTGCTGTCATCATTTATTATGAACTGCTTTTTTGGTGCACGTGTGCCGTAAGTTTCCGGAGCCATCCCTGACAGGGATGTTTTCGAGTTAACAGCTGTGCAATTGTGGTCCCGCAAGAGAAAGAGAGGAGGATCATGCTGCGGGTAGCGAACTGAGTGTAGGCAGCTCAAGGGACAAGGGAAGTGGTCTTCGTGCTAAGCACGTGTTTACAGGCGACCGCACATGTGTGTGGAGAGCTGTGATTGGCTGAAGGCCAGGTGACGCCAGCTGTGGAGGGGTGACGTTTTAAAGAGTCGTAGTAAAGAAGCCGTGGTTAACAAAGTAGAAGAGACAGCAGAGCAGAGTAGGAGAGTCACACAGAGAGTCCACACATGGGCCGTACGAGTGTCTGCATGTGCAGTCACAGCTGAAGGCAGAAGAAGAAGTCGCAGGCAGACTGGAGGAGCCTGATAGGCTGTACAACATGTAGGCCATTAAAATTATAAGTGATCTTTCTTTCGTAGTTGTAGTTTTAATGTAGGGGCTCCAGTAGGTGACATCCAATTAAAGTTTAGTTTTAGGACTGTATGTTTTCGGAGTTAAAAGTCTTTGGTATGTTTTAAGGTAACTTCGGTGAGGAGGACCTATTTTGTTGTTTTGAGTATGTGAACCCTTTTAGTTGTCGCCGACGTAAGTTTATCTCTGTTGACTCGGTAGGTCAGGGCCTTTAGTGTCAATAATGAGAATGAAACAGTGTCAAGACTTTTTTTTGTTTGAGAAAAAAGACGTCTTCCTCCCATCGATAAATTTGGTCTCCAGTGGTCATGAATGTTGATGGCAAAGTAAGTAAAATAAGTTAAAGTCCATTCATGATTTTGTGTTGTGAGATTACTTGATTGATGTAAAAGACCAAGTTTATGTAAAAATCAAACATTTTTAGTTGTTTGATGTTTTAAATGTACAAGATTAGTGAAAAAGTAATTACAACCGGAACTAAATTTAATGGATTTTGATAGCAGTTGCAGGAAGCAGCTTTTTAATTTTGTGTTACATATCCTTTGTGTACAAAATTTTAAGGCAAAGTTTTTATAAAAAAAAAAAGTATTTTTGCACTTTTTTTTTATTTTGATTGCCACTTTAAAATTGATATTTTAATGTTTTTATATAAAATGTTATATATTGGATTGATTAAATTTAAAGTTTTTCTGAACACCTCCTCTTTTATTTATAAACAATTGATAACCCCCCCCCCCCTCCCTTCTTTTTTGTGAATTTGGTTTCATAACTATTTCTACAGACTTTTTATTTGCATAGATTGGCGAGTGTTACTGCTCTACCTAATTAATTATAAGTGTAATGTTTTTGTTTAAAAGTTTGGCCTTCAAGGCCACCCCTGTTTTCAAGAGCCTTGTGGTGGTTGCCCTTATGAATTTGTGAAGATAGGTCAGAGATGTAGGATTGAGACGTTTTATTTTATACAGTGTTTTTTTATACGAGACTATTTGCCGCTAAAGATGAGTTGCGGTTTACTTGTTTTTGTGGAGTTGAGAGAAAGTGTCTCAACTGTTAAGATGTTTGCCCCGTGATAGTGAATTTGGGGGTTTAGTTGCAGTCTCTCTCACAACATCTCCCTCCCCCTCCCTTGCTAATATTGTTATTATTTTCTGTTTCATCCACCCGCGCCACAATATAATAGATATTATAGTAGTTATTTCTAATGACATAGCAAAATGCATTAAATGAATGAATGGAAGTACAAATCAGCAATTACATTTTATTTTCAGAGTGACAATTTATTCTTTATGCTCCACTAACATCATCATTGAATTATGTACTTTCATGCTAATTATCTTACATCCTCACATCCTGAAACAAGAAGGTCCAGAAAAACACAGCATACTTCACAATGAAAAAAATTACAAGTCTAATTATTTAAACACTCATTTAAACTCATGACTGCTAATTTCATTTTGTAGTTATGGTAAGCATGGTAAAAAAAACCAGTTCAGTGCGGGACATGTTTCTAAAACACTCAAACTTTTTTCAGCAGAAATTTAGGTACTATGTGATATAAGCTTGAAACTTTTTATATTTTGTCATGACTGTGTTTAAGTAATAGTTTCAAGTTAAGATGAGTATCTGCTAATGGGTGAGGTAAATATAATTACTGTAATTTGTTTAAAATACTCAAGACATTGATGTTAAAAGCATCCCAAATCTCGTCACTATGTGTTTAAAATATATGATTAACAAGATAGTATACTCAAAGTAGTGGTTTGAGGAAAAAGCAGTATAGGTTAAACCAGAACACTTAAAGAAACATATAGATAAAATGCTATGAGAACATAAGTGATAATCATCTCCCACTGATTAAACATCTATATGCCCTTAAGAAGCAGAATCATAGCAGAGATAATCTTGTGGCCAAGCGCGTGTGTGTGCATGTGAAGGGAATCAAGGTAGGAAGAAGAGAACGGAAACCAGAGGGTGTAGAGGAGGGTGGGTGCCTGGCAAGGATGTGCAGATGATGTTCAGTACAGGAAAGGAGATTCAGCAATCAGTCCACTCATATATCGCACGGGTGAGAAAGCTGTCCAACTAAACTCCACATTTCTCTAGTCGCATATTCGAAAAATCATTGGTGCATTCACCAATACAGACTATACTTTCGAAAACTACTGTTTCGTTTGAATCCGGTTAAAATGATTAATCTACCAGTTCAACTGACCTAAAAATTTAGTCAATATGGTGGACATGCACCAAAACATTAACCTATGAATTTTTGAATGCTTCGTCTGGAAAAAAAAGTTAACATTCCCTCTTTTCGTAATTTTCAAGCATCTTAAAATATACAAAGGTAATTTTAACGTCTAGTTTTACAAATGGGCGATGGAAACTCTAAATTTGTGTGTAGTTAATAAAGAAAATAATGTCTCAAAATACCTTATATAATTTATTGTAATCTGACACCAAACACAATCTGACCCAAAACTTTCAAACCCTCTGAAAATGAAAATAATATGACACCGAATGCAAGTCAAATTTTGAATGTCTGGCGTGGGCTCTATCGTCTGAGTGCGCGGAGAAGTTATCAATCGAGCAGTGTGTTCATGGCAGCAGTGGGCGAAGGAGAGGTGGCGGAGGGAGGTTTTTCACTCCACACCGCTACATGTTGTCGACAACTTGTGTGCATGGCAAATGTCTGTCTTTTAAAATAATTAATTATATTTTACTGCAAAGAAAACTTTTAATTTTGTGACAAAAATTAAAAAATTAGGCAGTTATAATTGATTTCTGCACTGTCTAATAATTAATCATTCAAAACCACGTCCTCTGATTTTCCATGTCGTAAGTGACACTGCACTTGGATCAGTGCTTACCTACACATTATTAGACGGCAAAAGGTGTCAAATAGTTCCTTACATTTTATCAGTTTATTCAAATGACACGTGTCTACTGAAATAAATTAACATAAATCCTCTGGTTTCCCTGCAGACGTTACTGAAAATGAATTTTACAATTAAAATACAAGTCACTCGAAGTGCAAACAATTTTTGGTGACAAGGGGAGAGTTCAAGTGTATGCTGCTGGGCATATAATTTTATTTGTGAAGGTACTGTCCCTTGAGTTAAATAAATATTACGTTTTAAAATCATGTTAGTTTTACGCCAATTACAATAAAACACCAACCTTACGAGGAAAAGCCACCTTTAATCACAAAATAAAACATCTTTTCAAATAATAATTCCTCGTTAAAATGTTTTGCGTGACATTTCCAGGTGAAACCATTTGCTTTGACATAAATGTGATGATAGGTGCAACTATTTTGAGCAACGCATAATCTTCATAAAATTACATTCGCCAGGCGCAGTTTATTTGCCCTGCTGCCGGCTGGCGGCGTGTGGAAGGCAAGCGAAGCGGGCGTGGCAGAGAGAGAGGACATACTTTACGTTTTGCTCGACAACAACTTCCCCTCTCGGTGGTAATGCATATGAGGGGAAGAAGGTGTATGACTGAAGAAGGGTGACAAAGAGGACACTAGGTCTCTATGCTCGTTACTATGGGTAACCACTTCCCCTCTCGTCAGGGGAAATAGCAAGCCAGACTTGCACCATGCCGCATGGCCACAGTGTCGACAGACGTGTTTGGGAAGACAAGACATTAGAGAGTGCGCCGCAGAGCAGTTATAAACTGCGGCGCGCATGACGTATTTCACATCCAATTACTAGACGTTTGCATAAACAACCAGTTTAAAAATGATAGTTGAAGGAAATATCAGGTGAAGGGACCTGATATATACTTTGATCGATGCTCCATGCGATAAACGATACAAGCAATTTATGTTCACATTATTTACATAGGGATTTCGCCGGGATCACAAAAAATTGTTGGTGGATGCAGTTTATCGATACATGCGATAACAATACATCGAGAGTTGACTGTATTTACTCATGATGCCATAGTTAAACTTTGTACAATTTAAATTAAATTAAATTTAAAAAATCCAATACACTAATATTGTTGTGGGGATACCGAGCAAAGTGTAGCAAAAGGAATTTTTTTTTTGTTTACAGAGGTATGTAGGTGGTATGAATAATTGAATGAAAATATTATTTATAAGCCGTATGAAATTATTTTGTGATATTTTACTTTTCAATATTCGCTGAAAGTTAAATTAAGTTGGCAAATACAGTATAAGTCTATTCTAAGGCAGTGTCAGAATTTCCCTGAAGTACTGTGAGTACCTGTCCCAGGAAGTGACATTGTAAGTGTTATCCGAATTGCAAGTGAGTATACATATCACTACGCTAAAACCCATTTTAAAAAACAAACGGCTGACTGATGACACTGAACTGCAAAACTGAACCTGGGGAAATTTAAACAAAATATTCACTGGTTAGGTATTAACAGTAACTTACACTTTGACGCGTGACACCTTGGGGATGGTCAAGGTCGTCACTCCATACAAGGAGTTTTTGGTGGGTGGTAGGTCAAGCGCAACTGGTGGCAGGTGGTTCTGGTGCACGTCCAGTGTAAAAAATTAGCCTGGTAGCTGTACGGAAGGGCACAAAATCAGGTTCTGTGAGGGTGATCTTACGTTTCAGCGGATTAGCTCTAGGCGATATACCTGGGCGACGCATAACATGAGGAGGCTGTTTAACCTGTGTCAACTCCGGCTGGCATAAGAGTGAGCTAGGTTGGTTACTGTGCAGTGGCTCAAAGGTTGGGTTGGTCATGTGAGTTGGATACACCAGCTCTAATCCCCTAAGTAGGTGTTGGTGAATTCTGAGGACTGATCCTGTCTTCTCAAATATGCTGCTAATAGGGGATGTCTTTCCTTGCCAGGCGTACAGGGTCCTGGAAGAGGTCCATGGGTATCTCCAGCGTGAAAGGTATCTGTAGGTGGCGCAATGCCTGAGCTTGATCCCTCGGTGAGAGTTCCGCGAGGGTACTCAGGAGGAGCGGAGTAAGCTCCTGCAAATACTGAGAGGCAATAAGCACCTGTCTTACCCTCTCTCGGATAACCAGTCTGGCGGGAGTAAGGCATCTGGAATGAATCACACTCTCACGTCTGTGAAGCAGCTGCAGGAGATGTGTCGCCCTACCCTGATGTAGAGCCACATGTAGTATGTCGACCGTAACGGTACCCCTATCCCAGCACTCAGTGTCTGAACACGGTAAGTACAGAGTCAGGTCTCGCTGGTTGACAGTCCCTGAACATGGGAGAGTGTCTCAGAAGAGAACAGTCTCTGCCAGAATCAGAGAACACTAACTCCCGCACCAGATGGCGGTGGAGAGAGTAGCTGCTGAGCAGGCAAGCTGGCCTCAAGAGACGGAGTACCTAGAGTAGGGCTCTACCGTTCTGCCCACTATGTGCACAGAAAGGGTGGCCGTCCAGTGTGTGTGTGTGAGGGTACTCTGATTGGTGTATTTGCATTTGAGTAAATTTCCCGGTCACCTGCAATTCCTTGGACGGCATGAGGTTCACTGGGATAGGAATTACAACTAAGGGAATAACACTCTTGAGTTGGTGAAAACGTCTGTTTATTCCATCTTATGGGAAGTAAACATAGTGGTTTCAGACTACCTCCTAACGTTGGCAAGAGCTTACAAAAGCTTAACCTAATCTGAGCCAGGTGAAGGCGACCTGGGCCTAAGCTAACAATGGCCGGGTAGATGAGTGTTATGAAACTAACTTAAACTGGTACTACTTCTACTAGTGTTGCCCACAAGCGGCTGCAGTGTCTGGATGTGAAGACAATGTTAGCATTGGTTGAATCTTCAGCATGAATGTGGTGAAGACTAAGCAGGTTGACAAGAATATCTCCAGCAAACGAGTTGCAGTGGAGACAAGAAGTTGGATGTTCCTTTGGCACGAATACGGTGAAGGAATGGTAGGTATAGCTAGGAATGAAGCGAGCAGGCTGTTCAAGATTAGGGATGGGCCAATGCCAATACCGATTAACCGGCAGATACCACAATCATCAGCATCGGCGGCATCTGAATATTATTTGCAGATTATTATTCACAGATTAGTGACTTTAATTTATTTAGCATAATGTTAAACAAACCGGCATACTAAATCCCGTAAAGCAATAATTTACCGCATCCATCAATCAGATATACTGTCCGAAACCCAAAATATATTCTAAACAATTGTTTTTCGATAATTTGTTCCAGTTGTTTACATTTGACCATATTACCTATTGGTGCATTCGCCAAAGATTGTGTGCATCACGTTTTTGGACACTACGTGAATGCAAAACAACACAGATCATCGATAACTGTTGCTATCGATAGTATTGATTATATCCCACAAGAGTTTTTTGTTATGTATAATCTTCTTACATTTTTACTGCATTCGTATATTGTGACAATGACAAAGCAATCTGTATTCTTATTCATTTGATCTGTTATTGCATTCGTAAGTTGGCGACAGGGAAAACTAATTGCACACTTTGACTGTATTCAACTATCTGTGGTTTTGTTATTATAAATGAAAAGTTAAAGGTTATATCAGTGGTGGTAATTTGACGGATGTAAATCTTATTGGAAACTGTAGGCTGCGGTTTTGGTTACAATATTAAAGGTCTGAATACGACTCAGCAAATATTAATTGGCAAAAATTGTCACAAATAAATCAGTTGTCATTTGTAATGTTGCGACATATTTATATTTTTAACAGTTTTTATAACATTTTTTCAGTCGAGACTTACGTGTAAATGCTTTTTTTCTGGTCAGTGAGTGTAGTACTCTAAACTTTTCTTTTGTGCAATGTAGAAAAGTAAAGGATTATTGGTTTTCATAAGCGGCTGTATTTCAACCCGTTATCTGTAGTGTGTGGGCATTTTCAAGTTCCCAGGATATGAGCGAGGTTTCATCAGCTTTTGAGATTAGGTTTTTTTTTTTTTTTAATTCTTATGATTTTCCCCTGCCATCAGCAGTATTTGTTCAGAAACCTTCGATGAAGTCTCTGTGATGCAATAGGGTTTAGCCAATATGAGGCGGGGAACCCCGGAAATTCCAATTTTTAGCCTTTTAGTTCGCAGAGTGGGGATAGCAGTACGTGCAGGAGTGCCTTTTTCCGGGAGAACAAACACTAACCATAAATAATGTAGGGAGGACGTGTGCAGGTACTCACTATGCAAGTTCTTTGAAGGACTGTGATGCTGTTCCAAATATATATTTTTTCTTTTTCTTTGTCAAACTGTTTGTGAGCCTGTGATAGATTTTTTAAAGTTCAATAAAACTGAGAACTATTCCAAACTGGAATTATTTACTTTTTAATTTTTTAACATGGCGCCTTATATTGTACTCTACCAAACTGAAGTGAACTGAACTAGCCTGTCAGGCGGCGAGGCTATCAATTTGCCACCTTTGCAATGACCCAAAATGGCGCCCGCCATGAGGCACGGGTTTCAACACGCACGACAAGTTTAATTATTTTCAACAGTGTTTGTGCGGGCGCGGTTCAACAAAACAGTAATTACAAAATTCAACAACAGTTTTTAGAACAAGTGATGCAACAGAAGTCCATTCCGGTGCAGCAGTTTCCATAGTGTCCGTTCCAGTGTTCCACGCGAACGACATAGCAGTGTTCCAGCATTCAGCTGTTCCAGTGTTCTAGACAGCTATAAAAGGTCATCATCGTGACAAGAAAAAATTCTACAGCAGCAGTAAAAAAGGTATTTAACAAATTGGGGAAGACAGCGGAGAAGCCAGTTAGCTGTCCTGAAGACCTCAGTACAAGTTATCACAATTCATTTTGTTGTACTGTCTTTGTTCGTTAATGTTTAAACTAACTTTTTTTTTTTTGTGTTTTTGGCAGTTTGGTTACTAGGGTAATCACTTGCCAATCATAATGGCTGACACAGGGGAAGCGTGAATTAATGAGTGTGATGGGTTTGTAACTTTTGATAGCGTAAATTTGATTAATGTAGAAAAGAACCCTTCTGGTTCATGCTGTGTGAATTCCCCAGTAACTCCTTAAGAAACAGATCATATTCAGTTAGAAATGTACAAGGTGTATTTATAATAAGCAGTAGAACAAAATAGGAGATGTATTGAACAGGGATTTCATGATCTGACTGAACAAAGTAAGCATATTGGGCAAGGAATACAGGGAATTAAGCATGAGTTAGGAGGAATAAAAAAATTGATGGATTAATAACAAAGGTAGAAAACGGAGAATTTGGAAATGAAGAGAATAAGTTAGAAAAAGTAAACACATTAAATGCCCCAGGTAATGAGGATAAGCTGAATGAAATTTTTCAGACTCAGGTTTGAATTACCGAATGTAAGAATGTAAACAAAGAGGTTAAGATTATTACTGGTTGTGATAGTGTAAGTAAACAGTGCGGAAAGGTACAATTTATTATTGATGGCAACGATGTAAGCGAAAATTGTAATACAGAGAGTAGAAATATAAATGCTATCACTGATGATGATGAAGTGAAGAGTGTAATAATGGATATAGTGAGGTTTTAAAGGGAACGCAGTTCCTTAAAGTAAAATTCAATTCCTGTGGCAAATAGATAATTTTGAAAAGAGTATACCTAATGGTTTAGAAGTAAATGTGGCAATGAGAAAGGAAGTAAATGAAGAGAGACTTCAGGTATGGAGGGTGAAACAAAATTATTTAAGGAATTAAAGTTAAGATTAGGGACAGATATTGTGTTGCGCCAAACAGAATTTATTGAGAGTAAAGTACATGTAATAAAAGATTGTTGTGGAAATGGAGGGTACTCTTAAGGCAAACAAGGTATTGTAATTTGCAGAAGAAAGTTTGTAAGACAAAATAAAAAATTGAAACAAAGTGAACAACGTAGTAACGAAAAGGAAAGGAAAAAATAGGTATATGTAAAACAGCAGGGAGATGGAAAATAGTGTGATACAGTGGGAGGAAGATTGTGCTAAAGAAGGGGTGGAAAGAGAGAGACAGTATGAGAATGTGGTGGAGAAATACAAGAAAAAAATAACTTGAATAGGACACATCTGTTTCAAAATAGAAAAGTAAGTTCTTAACAATTTTAGTGCATACGTAAATATTTTTCTAGTGAATTTTTAATAATTGTATGCTACTATTTATTTAATTCTTGGGTTAAAATGAGAATACGAGATAGAAGGGAAAGGAAGGTTATGTTATATATACATGATAAATGGAGTAAATTAGGATGTTTAGTTTCTTCAGCCTTGGGATAGGCATAAATTATTTGATTATAAAGATGAGTACCTAAGTTATATAAAAGAAATGGAGTTTGAAGAATTATGAAAATTATATATACAGAAGTTTTATTTCTAATTAAACGATAATTTTTTCAAGCCTTAGAATAGGCATTAGTGAATAGTACCATAAATTATTATTGTTTAGTGAAAGGTGTCGGACTGGATAACCTATAAATAAATAGTTTGTAAGAAATTACTATTGTGAAACAGAGTAGAGATTTTTATATATTGAAGGAATAATGTAAAAGAAAGAGCAAGTGTATCAATGTAAGATAAGACCATTTACCAGGGTATTTCTGTCAGGTCAGGCGTAAAGGGAGACGTCTGCTACCAGTACTTTTCAGGAAAGCTGAAACGACATATGATCTCAATTTTCCTACTTCTTTTTCCACTGTTCTAATTCTGTCTTTTTCCTATCTAGACTGTCGTGGGTGGCATGTGTCCACTCTTCCTTTAGTGGTCCAATGGGGCCCCACCCACACAAAAATCTATCCTGTCAACTGTTTCATGACTTGTATCAGTACTCAATTCCTACTACTTACCTTCTTCAGTGCAAAATTCTTCAGGCATGTTGTTAGGGGATAGCCCTGACCGGGCCTCTGAGTGGAATAACACTAAAAAGAGATTTTTGTTTACATTATTTATTACATAGATCATAACAAACAATGTGCAGTGGCCAGTATCTTGGTAACTGCCTTTAAAGCAGTTGGGGGATGGCGGACTATAGAAGTCCTGGGTGTGTTAGTTTTATTCTGTTTAAAAAAAATAAAAATAAACAATGGAGTGGAGGAAGAAAGTGTGTAGGAAGGAGAGGAGGTAAAAGCAGTAGCATGTAAGGAAACTTTACAACAGAAATAAATAATAATTACGACATTGTAAGGTAATGTGGTTAAAACATTTTTTATGGAAGAGTTTTGTTCTGTATTTGTGTTTGTGCCTTCATGTGGTCATGAAAAACTTAATTGTACTATTTTTTGTGTTTTGAAAATATTTTAATTTTATATATATATTCTAAGTTTGTAGAGATGTATTGTTTATGTAAAGAGTGTATGCAGATAATTGAATTGTATACTGTAAAAATTGTGCTGTTTGTGTGCCAGCAAAAGTAAGGTTTATTTTGTTGTGTGTAATTATGAAAATTATTACTTGTACTCAGAGACAACAGAACAGTAACAATAAATATTAAAATTTGATAGTAACAATGTCAAATGTTAGTTCCTTGCAAGTTCATTTAAAAAACAGGTATTTGTTTTGAAAAGTGGAAATTGTTTTGAAAAATGAAAATTTTCTTAAAGTTAACCATGAATGTGGAATCAAAAAAGATAATATAAACAATTCATCAATATTAAAACGTTGAGGTGTTGTACATGGGAAATGAATAAGCATAAGTAGAAATGATGAAGTGGTTGCTCCTAAAGTGTATGTTGTTCTTGGATCTTCACTGAGAGGTAGTTGTTCGTTGGGAAAGGTCGAAGGCCCCTTTTTGTCAGCACTGGCATATTATAGGAGGGTTATTTTTTATTCAAACTCCGACTGCGCCACTAGGCTAGCCGTGAAGCAATAGCAAACAGACAGTGATACAGCACTATTGACCACCTCCCTCCCACTTCCAACTTCTGTGGCCAAGCCAATGCATCAGTTGAGGCGTGGTTACAGGCATGTCAAAATGTCTGTGACGATAAACTCTACCACCAAGTGTGAGCTGCACGGAGTTATTCGATTTTTACAGGTAGAGGGGCTAAATTCAGCGGAAATCCATTGCAGAATGAGTGTTGTGTATGGTGAAAACTTTATGAGTGATGGCGTGGTGCGAGAGTGGTGCTGAAAAATCCATGAAGGGCAAACGGATGTTCATGACAAAGGTGGTCAGGGACGGAAGTCAGTGGCGACTAATGAACTCATACAGCATGTGGATATGGTTATTCGTGAGAGACGCCGTTTTACAATTTAGGAATTGTCTGAAGAATTTCCAGACATTTCACTCTCAGCCCTGTACACAATTGTTTCAAACAAGCTCAGCTACAGCAAACTTTGTGCACGATAGTTACCCAATGTTGACAGACAGCAACAAAGAGCGGCGAATGGCATTGGCCTTAACATTTCTGTTGAGTTATGCAGATAATGGAGAACAGTTTTCGAATCAAATTGTAACAGGTGATGAAATATGGATTCATTTCGGCAATGAAGAAACAAAACTGCAGTCACAACAGTGGATTCACACTCATTCCCCAAACAAGCCGAAAAAGTTTAAACGGACATTCAGCAACCAGAAACAGGTGGCTACAGTCTTCTGAAATCACCAAGATGTGCTACGGATTGATTTTATGGAGCCGGGGATCACCATCAATGCTACTGCATACTGTACGATATTACGAAGGCCACAACAATCAATTCGCAACAAACTGAGAGGAATGCTGACTCCGGGTGTTGTCTTGCTTCATGACAATGCCCGACCGCATAGTGCTGCAGTAACCCAATAACTTCTGGCAAGTTTTCGATGGGAAGTGTTTGATCACTCGCCTTACAGCCCAGACCTGGCACCGAGTGACTTCCATCTTTTCCCAGCGTTAAAAAAGTGGCTGGGAGGACGGCGCTTTAACACAAAAATGACGAACTGCAGGACACTGTGATGACATGACTCAACAGGCAAGTGGCAACATTCTTTGCAGAGGGTATTGGGAAGCTGGTGCACCGATACGACAAGTGTCTCAACCGGCATGGTGATTATGTTGAAAAGTAACTTGTAGATGTATATCATATATGTTAGCAAAACCATTTTCCAGTTCATTCCGGTTTTCATTTTACGCCCCAACAGAGGTTGAAAAAAAAAAAACCCTCGTATATGAAAAGGTTTGAAGAAAGCAAGGCAGTGACTTTTAGTAAGTTTTGGGCAGACCTGGGTCCCCTTTATTTATAAATGTTGTGTGCTGTGCTGATCCAAGTGAGGAATCAAAGTATTAAATGAGCAAACCAAAAATTAGAATGGAAGACATATCGCATACACCCTAGACTTTAGTTGGACACACTAAACTTTAAAGAATTATTATTGTTTTTATAAGATTCAATAAACATTATTTTCAATTAAAATAATTTTTTTGTCAATATGTATGAATACTGTTAACAATATTTTAAAATTTGATAATGATAATTTTGTGTATTGATGGAAATGAATGGGACTATATTAGGGATTGTTTTATTTTTTTTCTTGATGATGTTCAATGGTGTAAATTTTGGTGAATACGTAACATTTATTGAAAGTTGTTGCAAATGTATATTGTGTTTTATTTACTCAACTTGAAGGTAGCTGTTAAAGAAATTTTAAATTTTAACCAAAGTGTAAATAATTTTAAGTAATAAGTATAAATAGTGTGAACACTGTTGAAGATGTAAGGAATTTGTTGATGGTGAGAAATAGTCAGTAAATATGAGTACACTTTTGAGATATTGTTTGTGTATGCTTATTATTATAATACTGGGTGTGATGTTTTGAAGATTATATTGTTTTGAATTTTGCAAGCTGAATGTTTTATATATAATTAAAGGAATTTTTAGTTTTATAGTAGGACATTCACATCACCAAACACTTTTAAATTTTTGAAAAAAAAATAAAAAATAAAAAAATAAATAATATAGATAATTTTACCTATAAATGAACGTTTGGAATCAAGGGTAATGTATATAAATGAGATATGAGTTGTTTTCTAGTAGCATCTACTTAGATCTTTCGTGTTCTTCTGTGACTGGTAACGAGAAAAATATATATATATATATTTTTTGTTATGCAAGTGAGTTTGTGCTTCGAAATTTTAATTTAAGTTGTGTATAAGGAACACGGTCACAGTAATTTACAGAAACTCCTTTTTTAAGACAGTTTTCAATTTGGTAAAGGTTTCTTCCAAATCTTTCCCAAACCGAGGGAGGTAATGTAACGTTGCTATATATTTATATTTTTAATAGTTTTTATATTTTTTCAGTCGAGACTTATGGGTAAATGCTTTTTTTCTGGTCAGTGAGTCTAATATTCTAAATGTTTCTTTTGTGCCATGTGGAAAAGTAAGGGCTCCTCAGTTTTAATACGGGGCTGTATTTCAACCTGTTATCTGTAGTGTGTTGGCATTTTCGTTTTCTCAGGATCGGAGCGAGGTTTCATCAGGTTTTGTGATTAGGTTTTTTTCAACTTCTTTTGATTTTCCCCTTCCGTCAGCAGTATTTGTTCGGAAACCTTTGCTGAAGTCGCTGCGCCGCACTAGGGTTTAGCCAATAGGAGGCTGCGAGCCCGAGAATTCCTATTTTTTGCAATTTAGTTTGCATAGTGGGGATAGTGGCATGTGTGGGAGTGCCTTTTTTCCAGGAGAACAGACTCTAACCATACACAATGTAGGGAGGAAGTGTGCGGGTACTCACTATGAGAGTTCTTTGAAAAACTGTGATGCTGTTTCCGAGCATTCTTTCTTTTTTTTTCATCAATCTGTTTGTGAGCCGGTGATAGATTTTTAAAAGTTCAATAAAACTGAGAACTACTCTGAACTGGAATTCTTTACTTTATATTTTTTTAACATGGTGCCTTATATTGTACTCTACCCACTTAAGTGATCTCAACTAGCTTGTTAGACGGCGAAGCTATTAATTAGCAGCCTTTGCAACACCGCAAAATTTTAAAAAAGGGATCGAGTATGGCTTGGCCGACGAAGGAATACTAAGCGAAAATATTAACATAAATAAAAAAAATTTGCTCAATTTCAAGTAAAAATTTAATATTAAATTGATTTGAATAAGATATTTAATGACATCTTTAGGCTGTTGGTTTAAACAAACATGTATTTTGATTTTATGTGTGTGATTTCTCAGGTCTAAAATAAGAGTCTGCATCAGATTGCCTGAAGTTCTGAAAGTTGTCTTTAAGGAACTCAGTTTTAACAAATTTTGTATTGTCTAAAACAGTTTTTGCTTAACCTTTAGTCACTTATTTGCCCAGTTAAACTGTTTATCTTATCATTTAATATTAAAATTAGGGCTGTATTTTATTTCTATGCTCTAGACACCCAATACAAAGTGCTATAAGTGTTCATAATACTGAAGACTTAAAATTAAACAATAAAAAATATTTCCAAATATTGAGAATTGGGACTTATGATTTTGTTCATCAAAACTGGTATTGGCATCGCTGTAATTGGCGGCATCAGCAGTTGAGAATCGGTATCGTTGGTATTGGCTCATCCCTAGTCAAGATCTCCGGCAAGGGTTGCAGTGGAGAAAATGAAGACTGGTCCCGATTCGGCTTGCGATCCACTATTTATACTCTGGCTGGTCATTCCCCTTCAGTCAGCTGGATAAGGGTAGTGATGGAGAGGGGTACCTATAGCATAGCTTCCTCAAGGCGTGGCATCACTGGCCGGCTAAGGGAATCGATGCGGTGGAACTTATTGGTAGAAACAACTGGCAGCATGTGGTGGTACTAGATGCCTTGGATGCATAGCTTCTGTGGCTGGGCCGGTGAACAGTACAACCTTTGGGCTGGAGCATCCATTTTTGCCATCAGTAGACAGTACAAAAGTTTGTCTCTTGATACGTGGTCAAAAATCAAAACTCCAATAAATCAGGTGGCAAGGCTTGCTCACTGATGAGGCATAGTCGTTAAAACCATTGTTGAAAAGATGTCATGCATTAACTTGTTTAGAAGGTATTCTTTACATGTTTGTTCCCAGTGGATGCTATTATAATCAAAACTCGAACCATTGCACTCGTTTTAACCAAAAATCTGTGTCCAATGAGCATTTTCTGTGGTCCCAACCAAATTCCTATATTAATAGTGCTAAAAAAGTCAATTTTTGCCGAACTCAAAATTTATTTTAAAATCCATTGATTGAATTAAATTTTCTGTAGCATCGCCGAAAATTACATGCTCCAATCATTAAACAACTAAGTATTACCATAAAAGTATAAGTCAACTATACTCGCACAGAGATACAGTCGGTATACCGTACATTATGTCAACATGTACAAGCAATACTGCCCTGCATTTAGTCCTATTTACGTATGTTACCACTTCCAAAATAACCTGTTGACTCGCAACGTTGCACTTAACTAGTACTTGGTAACAAAAAATAATAAATAACAACAAATATCTCAGACTACACAGTGTGTATTTCGAGAGCACAAAAAAAAATTTAAAAAATGTGGGACTACAGTAAATATGCATAAGAAATATACTGTAGAATTTTATTACATTATCAACAAACAATTTCAATATTTTTGACCGGCAGCTATGTTTGTAACTACGAGCAAGAAGCAGCAGTGCCATATTTTTTAGATATTGAATCGCGATACGACGTTGCCAACACACATAAGTATTTTACTTAAATATTTTTAATGATAATTATGAATGCATGATGTATAAAAATGTAACTCCATTAAATATTTCCGGAAAGTAATAAAAAGGCAATGCAAAATTAAAGAAACCCTATTCACTGCACTTTATCAATAACTGTTCAAGTCGTACATAAGAAAAAAATTTTGCTGCTGTACTGAGACAAATT
The DNA here is from genome assembly GCA_029891345.1 of Dryococelus australis. Taxonomy (NCBI): domain Eukaryota; kingdom Metazoa; phylum Arthropoda; class Insecta; order Phasmatodea; family Phasmatidae; genus Dryococelus; species Dryococelus australis. Next base: position 260,942,664 of record CM057009.1, on the reverse strand, counting down.
TATCACCATCGTTACCTTTTTTGCTGGCTTTGTGTGACGCCCGAAGCCACCCGTTGCTCCTTCTCTGCTTTCCCCCTACCCTCCCCTGCCTTCCTCTCCTTACCCTCCTTTCCATGCCTCCTTCCCCTTCTTTCTATCCCCCCCTGGAGATAGGGCTGTGCCAACTTTGTGCCTGTATCAGCTTTAGCTTTGTGGTCATCACCTCGGCAACTGATTCGGAGGTTATGTCTCGCTCACTACTGCAGGCCATTCAACGCCTGTTGGTCTGATGATCTGTCATGATTTCTGTGCGTGGGCCTTTTGATGCTTGGAACCCATCTAGCCTTAACATTCAAGACTAGGCTTGCAATGCTGGGCAGCAACTTCAATGGTGAGTTATTGCCATTGTATATCTCATGTTTACAAGGAATGTGGTATTACTGTCAGAGTAAGGGATAGGCGTACGTTTTCGGGGCCAACGATGCTGACTTTCGAAATTCCATTTGGGTGCGCCGATCAAAATTCTATTTAAGTTAACTAGTCTGATTAATTGGCTGGTTGCAATTTTCTTTCGCTAGTGGTGTTGTGCCTCGATGGTCGTGTGAACATTTTTTTGAGTTATTTGAGAAAGACAGTAGTAACTAGCTATAGGAGAAATGTGATTTCTTTGAAGTTAATCATTTGAACTGTGTTGTTTGTTTGAATGGAGGTGTGGAGTCACCTTTGAGCTAGGTTATGTTTCAGGTTTTATTTCTACGTTTTAAAATGATTCATGTTTTTAATGTATCAAGTATCAAATTGCTACGGCATTGATAGGGCAGGTTATACTTGTCGCCTGCCAGCAAAATAGTCAAAAGCTACCTATATTATAGTTATAGCGAAAAGTAAAGAGATAATTTGATTCTCACCTGTATTATCGTAAATCTTTTAATAAGCTTTTACTATTTCTCTGGTCGAGATATAAGATTCTTTCTGTGATATTAGGTCTTTATAAAGTGTGTTCTCCGAGTCTGTACAGGGCTCAGTGCCTTGGTAGTTGGCCTTTGTAGTACAATTGAGTTGATTCTGCACCAAGCTGATAATTGGGCCTGAGGAATGTAATATATGTTTGATGATTTGTACTACTTTAAAGAACTAGTGGTACTGAGGGAATTGGAATTAAGGGATTGGTTAGGTGATCGAACTAGTAATTTATTAGAGTAGCATACCTTTAACGTTACCAAAGGAGATTTTGCCATGATGTGATGATTTGTAAATGGGAATTATGACCCAAGGATTGTAATTGTACTGTATACTCAAGTGTTCTGTAAATTTGAAGGGTCTTTTACTTCATATATTGGTGATACTCTATGTTAACCTTTTTATGTATGAAACATTGAAGTATTGTAAAAGCATGTTTTTAATAACCTGTCAAGGTACCAGCCACATTTATTGGAGTATTTCTGAACAAATGATTTCAAAGAGGTGTTTAAATACCAATTTTATAAAGTTTGAGTTTGAGTGTACCAGACAAATTTTCTTTAATATTCCCATTTGCATTGTTTTATTTTAGTTAAACTTGATAAATACCTAACATAGGCATACCAAAATGAGCAACAAAAAGTTTAATGAGGTTGATTTTTTTGGGTAATAGGACAAAGTGTGATGCAACATGGAACATCAGCAGAGAGGATGGACGATGGCGGAGGGTGCAAGACGATGGCAGACAAGTGTTTGTGCGATGTGGATGGACAAGAGAGCATGGTAGCAGACAAGTAGAGGGCTATTATAGATGAAGGCGCTTGGAGCGCTACAGAATATTCCGCACTGGTGGAATCTGGACAGAATTAAGTTAGGGCTGTATAAATGTATGAAAGGAACTTTATTGTAAATGTTAGGACACTCAAATATGGATAGAGTAGGGTGGGTAAGGTGGCATGGGGTAAAGTTCCTAACAACCCTTCCATGAGTTAGCTGGTGGACTAGTCATGGCAGCAGTTCTAACCACACTGTAACATAGACCTGCAAGATGAAGTGTCATACATACCAAAAATTGCCATTTAAGGGAATAAAACAATTTGAAAATGGTGGTCATATAAATATTTCAGGTTACTTTGCTTAATCTACCATATAATTTTACCAATTTCAACCAAATTTTGCATTATGAAAGTTTACATTACAAGCATGAAATATGCCAGTTCATAGCTTATTTTGTCCTCCATTTTGTAACAGTGTCACAAAAAAATATAAGTTTTACTATATCATATTTTGGGGGGCAAACAACCCTATTCCTACAAAATTTGGCAAATAAGTAACGCTATGTCAGTATGTGAAAACATGTATAACAGATGTGCCTTAAGTAGGTCAAACACTTTCAAAATGGTGGCCACATAAATATTTTATTTTAGCTTAGTATGCTCTACCTACAAAACTGTACACCCAATTTAAACTTGTATGCTACAGTATCTTGTGGCATTTCAATTGTTAATAAACAGTAACTTCCCCAAGGCTACAGACTAGTTCAATTCACTTCAATTGGTATAGCATAATATAAGGAGCCAATAAAAAAAATTAAAAGTAGTGGATTCCCTTTTGGAATTTGTCTCAGTTGTATTCAATCTTTAAATTCAACCACAGACACGCAAACAATTTGACAAAGAAAAAGTACTGGGAACAACGTCGCAATAGTAATTAACTTATGTTTCAATAACTTCTCACATCGAGAACTTGTTACAAAGACAAGTAGGATACAAACACTTTCCCCTTGACACCCTAGTGGCCCCCCACACTAGCAGAAAGAATTTCAAAGTAAAAAGTTTGTTGCCGAACGTGAGTTAAGTTACATTTGATACTAAAAATGAAGGTTACGGCCGTGGGCGCTGGCAGGTGTGGGGGAAAACTTGTTCTGCTCGAAGTCTCCTCTTCAAAGGTTGTTGTACATTTGTTGACGAGTCCAGGGCTCTACTCTCCCAGCTCGGCACACGCCATCATCCCCACTCCTCAAACTAAAGGGCTAAAAATAGAAATTCTCAAGGCTTGCCACCTCTCATTGGCTGAATCCTGGTGCGCTGCAGCGACTTTGTCGAAAGTTTCAACAATTACTGCTGATGGCAGGGGAAAATCAAAAGAAAATGGAAAAAACCTAATCTTAAAAGCTGATGAATCCTCTCTCCGATCCTAGGAATACTAATGTGCCAAAGCACTACCGATAACTGCTTAAAGTACAGCCACGTATCAAAACCAATAAGCCCTTACTTTTGCATGTGTCACGAAAGGAACATTTTGAACATTACACTCACTGACCAGAAAAAAGTGTTTACCTAAAAATCCCAAATGAAAAAAATTATAAAAACCATTAAAAATGTAAATATATCGCAACATTACAATTTATTACAACCATTAAAAGAGCCTACCTTCACCACCATTTTGTAAGATAGCACCACATTAATAAATAAAATGTTTATATCATATCTCAGTAATTTATTAACCAATTCTCACCACATTTTGTACACCAGTAGTGCTACAGTTGGCCATGCAAAATTACATGGTTGACACAGATACACTTATTTCAAAATAGTGACCAAATAAACACTTTAAATTAGTATGCTGTATCTACAAAATTATGAACCTTATTTAATCATAACTTTGTATGTTGGCAGTATATTACAACCATCAAATATGTCTAAACAGACATTTGCCATTTTGTAAGATAGCACCACATTAATAAAAAAAGTTTTATATCATATATTGGGTATTTATCAACATATTTTTTATCACATTTTGCACACTAGTAGTACTACAGTAGGACATGTTAGGCCAATATTTTGAAAAAAATTTCCATGTAAAAAATTAATTTAGTATCACCTGTGTAACAATTTTCTCAGTTTCAACAAAACTTGTTTGATGATAACATCTATTATACGTATCATATGTGCACATATGGATTCTTTTTACTAAAGCACCACATGAGAAAATGGAGCTTTTAAGCCACATCTCGAGAACCAATCAACCTCTTGCCCCCAAATTTTGCAAACTTGCAGAGCTATGGTAGGCCATGAAAACTTACAAGATTTAAGTAGCTAAGATACTTATTTTCAGAATGACAGACCTCTACATACTTCAAGTTACTATACCCTGTCTACCAAAATTTAGGCTGATTACATCCAAAGTTGATGCACCAAAGCCTACCTCCATAGCATTATTGGTTGCACGTTGGCTGATGGTACGAGTGTATCTTGTCTCAAATTGCATGTAAGGTATACGTGTATTTGTGATTCTTTCACTTGCGTTATGTAAGTCCTATCTTTTTAGTTATATTGTCACTTCTAGTTAAATTTCTTAGCATGACTGTCATCAATTTGAACTGACTGAGTTAACTTTTTTTAACAAAAATCTGTACAGGTTTTAACCAAGAAAACAAAAGGGCTTCTTAGAGGCTGTATTTGCTTAAGTGCAAGTGGTGAGGATGTCAAACTGGCGACCAAAACTTTCTGAGGCACATTTTTATAGGTACTGAGTAAACAAGTGGTTTAGAGAACACTAAAAAGACTGTCTTATCTTATGTCTAACTTTATTATATGAAAACCAATTTTTATCATTTGTTACTCAGTCATCAAACAAATAATTTAAATAAAATTCCTACCACAAAAAAAAATCTTTCTGCTTACATGAAGAGGTGCATAGCCTGCTGTGTCTCTGCAGTTTACATTTGCATCACTTTGGATCAGTTTCTTCAAAATATCATCCTTTCCTAGTCGACTGGCTAAGTGAACAGCAGTTTGACCATCTTGATTTTTTGCTTCTAGGCTACGATATCCACATTTTAGCAGTTCTGACACTACCATGTAATTACCTGAAACATACAAAAAATGTATATAACTTAGAACTTGGAACATTGACATGTTAATCCCCAATAATATTTAAATATAGCATGTTAACCAATTCCTAATGGAAAATTAAGTGAGAAAGGTAACTACACATGTAAGCCAGATAGTGACTGCAGCCAACTTGAAACTGGTTCCTAAGAGGTGTCACCTTTTCCAAAAGCCATGTAGTGCTGGCACACGGAACTGAAACTGATCCCAAGAATACCAAAGTAATAAAAGTTTGGTCCCTAATAACTGACAAAATCAAAGTGTGAAGTTGTCTGGGCTTATGTGCTTCACAATTGCCAAGCCACTGCATGAGATAACAGAGGCAAAAAGGAAATTTCATTGGACAAATGAGTACAATATTGTTTTCTGTAAGCTAAGGGAAATTCTAATATCTCCCCCAGTCCTGGGTTCCCTGAACAGTGAGGGAATGTTCATTCTGGATACTGATGCTAGTGATGTAGACATCAGAGCTGGGTTATCTGAATTCAGGATGAGAAGGAGAGGTCACTAGAATACTTCAGTAAAGTATTGCAAAAGCCCGAGAGGAAATTACTGTGTGACAAGCAAAGAGCTTCTGGACGTGGTGAAGGCAATTTTACACTTCCACCTCTGCATTTATTATAGACATTTTATTCTAAGAGCTGACCATGCTTCGTTACACTGGCTACCAAATTTCAAAAACCCCTGAAGGTCAAATAGGTTGGTGGATACAGCATCCATAAGAATATGATTTCAAAATTCAGCAGAGATCTGGACGTCTTCACAGCAGAGCAGATGCATTTTCTAGGAAGCAGTATGAACCATTATGTAGTCATTATGAAAGCCAGGAATAAAAGGGTGGTGAATCGCTGAAAGAATAGAGGACAATAATTCATGGTTCTGTATCTTCTGATGGGTCACCAGCTAAATGATCCCACTTTGCATCCAATAATTGACAGGAAAAAAGCTGACTGTCCGCCAAAATTAAAAGAGATATCCAGTTTAAGAACAGCATTCAAAGTATACTGGGCTCAATGGAATTTCCTATTAATGAAGAATGCTTTACAGGAGGTGGGAAAGTAATGATAGGAAGCACATACATTTACAGTTGGTCCTTCCAGAATGTAGGATCCCAAAATTTTACAGGAACTGCATAATACAGCAGGCAGTGGTCACTTTGGGGATAATAAGTCTCTTAACAGTTACACTGAGATTAATTGTCGGGAGGATGTTTAATATATGACAATGGACATTTTGATTGTGTACATGTATATAATAAGTCAGGATAGAATGACTATAACTAGCTAGTGTAAAGACAGTGATAAAGAAATTAATTATAATAGAGACTGGCATTAAGTATTGCACTCACTAAAGGAAGTAAGTGTTAACAGTAACATTAAATATTGCACTTGCTAATGGGAATAAATTTTAATAGTATAGATAGGTGGTTTAATGTTGTAAATAAATGAGATTTTGATTTTTTAAGACTTCCATAATGTTTTTAAGTATGTAATACAGTAACGATGTGGTTAACTTTGTGTATACTTTATTGCACTAATATGCACACAAGGGTTACAAAATATATATGTGCTAGTGTGATTTAAGTCAGGTGCTAATAAATTCATGTATTAGACTTTCCATTGACATATAAGAAACACTTTTTTTGGGTTACACAACCATGTGGTTGGTAAGAGATGCTCAGATAATGCAGGCAAATGTTTCTATGGCTGCTCAGAGAATACAACCCAGTAGCTGCAACAAGGGTGAAGTGGTGCACATAATGTGCAGTAGGCATCATTTCTTATCCTTGTGTTTGTACATTGATGACTATGCAGACTACAGTCCTGAGTGGTAAAGAGGAACCATGTCAAATGGTGGCAGTATGTGGTATGTATGTGGTGATTTCAAATGTATGTGATTATTTCATGTGTCAGTTTACCATACATAAAAAATTAAAACATCAATAATTTTAAACAAATAATATCACATTAGTATAGCCACAGTTATTCACATCATTTACTCATTTATTTTTACAAACAGATTTGGTGGAGAATTTTATTAGGCTTATTAAAAATGGCCTGCTGAGCAGCAGTTACTAAGTCTGAATCAGTGGTGGATACTAAGAGGGGTGGAGGGGTTGCAGGGGCCATTCCCCTCCCCTCCTTATCGGGAAACTAAATTCTTGAAGTAATTTAGTATAAAAAAAGTTTATATTATTTGATGATAATGTTTTGTTACTAAGCTGAATAAAATGTACATTAAAATATATTTTTATCTCCCTTATGTATGTTTATTTGGAAAACAATATGTTAATAGAAAATACTACTGGACTGTAGCCACTCAGTGAGCATATGCTTTTGTGGCCTCAACAAACCCCTGCAATGAGTTAAGAACTGAGGTTAGTGACCTCGCCACCCTCTTGTGGCTGCCAATCTGCCCAAATTCTACAGCCTCCACATCCACAGCTCCAGACAGCAGTAGTGTCATCAGTGTTGGCGGAGGCAAAGTTTAACTAAAAGTGCGAAACTTTGGAAATGTACGACTAAACGTGCCAGATAAAAATAATTCAGAGAGAATTACTTGTGGTGAAATTACTTAAAAGATATTCATTAAGGAAAGAGAAAACTTTGAATCTGTGCACAAACACCAGCTTGCAATTGTTATCTGCCATTATTTTGTAAATATGTACAATTTTCTGGGTTTACAAAAGTCACAAGGATGAATAAGTGAAACAGGCATTTACACTTTACATATAAATGTGAATTAATAACAGCCGACGTTTATTTCTTGGGCAGTGGTAATAGTCTTGTAGGATCATTAAAATTATAAGTGAAACAAAAGAGTCTTACTTTACTAGTGCACTTTCTAAACTTTTTATGGTAATTTATTTTAAAACCACCTGATGCCTCTAGTCAAATGATTTTAGTAACAGCAATAGAACAGCAAGTTTTGTACCTGATATAAAATTTGCTAAAATAACACTTGATATTAACAAAACTGTACTCTAACAAACTTACAACTTACATACAAAGTTATTTACTTACAAGCAAGCTTACAACCAGTACAATAAAAAAATAATGGCTTAACTAACTTTTTGGTACCAAAATGTGTTTTATGCACAGATTTTGATTAATATGCATAAGAATGATTAGAAACAAGAGGTCAGGAGTAGATTTTGTCAGTGTTATTTTTTAATGACTAGCAGTGTCTTTGTTTTTGCACACGAACATGTTATTACCTTTAATTTTTATGCTTAAAAAAAGTACTAAACAAAATAGCATGAAAAAATTTAATGTGCATTGTTACCAAAAGAAAGGGTCACATATAGGCTGCACTTTACAAAAAAATGTTTGGTATTTACTGTTGGCATAAAATTTAGTTAAAATTATGTTATTTTGGCAATATTACATAATGATATTTGTCCTAGGCATAATTATTTTTATATGCTCACACATATCTGTAGCTTAACATCAATAAAACTATGTTAGTGCTTCAATAAACTTTTAGGTGTAAAAAACTATTACATGCAGAGGTTACCTGACAATGGAAAAAAAAAAACTTTAGTATAAATTGGTTCACATGTATTTTACTGTGACATTTTTTTATACTTCAGAATCAGTTGTAAATTAAATTTCAGAGAGTTAAATTTTTTAACTCCGGTAACATGTTCAAAGCATTCATGAGGTTTACCTCAATTTTTAAAAGGGAGAGAGTTTTTAGAGATCACTTCCTATTAGTGTGCATTGTCAACCCCTCCCCCTTCCTCTCAAAAAAATACCTACTTTTCAACGTCTATACCAAATTCCACCAAACTCCAAACTCAGAACACTTACAGTACGTACTTAATAAGGATACCCAACTTTTGTGGCTACCGATCAAGCCAGATAGTTGCTTTCAAAATTATAGTTATTTAAGTTTTGGGTGCTATGGCCTATGTCATGAACAATTTAACAACAATGAATGAAAATAGTTTGCTAGGACCAGCTCTACTAGCAGCTCACTGTGATATTCTCATAGATATTTAGAAAGATTATTGCTATGTTTGTAACGAGCGTCTTTTAAATTAACTGCAGATATGTACAGGAATTCTAAACAATGTTTTGATCAAATTTTAAAAGCTAAATTGTTCAATGAAAAATTTTTAGTAAATTTTATATACATTCAGTGAATATACATTTGCACTTTGAAGAAACCATGCTGGCTGTGTACAGTGTTCGTAAATTTAATTTATGTGTGTTGATGTGTGATTTAACGTACTTTATTGTAGATGTAGACTTTTAAGATAATAAGTCAGAATTTCTCTAATACAAGGCTAAGACTGGCAATTAACTGCGGTTTGCCGTAATGGACTTGGCTATTACTGCTAATGGAAGAGAACTCAACATTTTTTCTAGCCATTTCACTATATGATTTTTTTGCTGGTTATTTGAAGAAGTGTGCGACGCCTCTGATACCTGGCTAGGAAGACCACATGATGCGCACTGTTTATCTTTAGACGTTTGTAGACTTTCAAGCATTGTATGTAAAAGAGTATTTTCCTTCTTAAAATCTTTGACTTCTTTTGCTAAGTCATCTATTTTTGTACACAATACCTCAAACATTGATTGGCTGCTGGAGTCCACACTTGCAGCTATGTTGGCAGATTTTCCTTGTTGAATATTTCCGTCATCCAATGATAACATAAACGGGATGTCCTTTAGATTGACTGATGATTGTTTTTTAGCACTTGTAGTTTTTCTTTTAGGAGAAAAACCAAACATATTTAAAGCCGCCTCGCATGTTCCACAGCGGTATTCTTCCTCTGTAGTTAATCCAGTACAATGAAGATGGAAGCGCTTGCCACATGAACCAATGCACCTGAGAAACTTCTGTCTACCAAAAAAACTGTTCATCGCATAGAGAACACTGATCTGAACTCGGGGGCATATAAAACCCTCTAAAATCTAGACGTACAGGTGTATCAGACACTGTGACTCACAAAAGTGAGTAGATAAACAAAGGTCACTCTGGAGCAGGCGCTACACACATCCTTCACCTCCGATGATGATGATGATGATGATAATAATAATACGAAAGGGGTAGGACTTTGAGCGATGTCCAGAATTACTGTGATTACTGTGTTGTCACAGGGTGTACGCGACACATAATTGACACACTCGCTGAGGAAGCAAGAATAGTTTTGCAATTCATTACATGTGCTGTAAATTGCTGTAGTTTGAAATTGTTGTAATAAGCTTTCCTTGTTTTCCAGAAGTACTACTTTCTTTTGTGCTGGATGTTATAAATAGTAAAGTTAAAGTGGTCCAATAAGAATTACACTTAGTGTGGTAGTGAGATTATTAACCTTAGGGGCGTAATTAAAGAACGTCTATCAAGGTTTATTAATCCTAAAACCCTTTACCAGTGTGCCTTATTGTATGAAAATCTATCCATGTTAAGGTTAAATTTGCGTAAAACAATGTAAATTGTTAAGGATACGTGAGCTGTTTGCTGTTTTTATTTAACGAGATCTTAGTAACGCATAGATTGGGGTCCAATACACTAAAATCCATTGACTTGTTGACAACAGTAAAAGAGGGTTGTAAATAAATTGTTTAATGTGTAACTCATATTTACGTTAAGATATTATTAAGGTTTATTTGTTCTTTTTGTTAGGTTAGATATTATTAATATTCATTTTATAACGGACATGTATGTTAAAGGTACAATTCATAGCTTAAGGAATTAATTGAGTGTATTATGTAAATGTCAATTAATGTGTGTATATTTATATTTTTTTTAATGTTCAACAAGGGTTATGTGTGAGCATGTGCTCAAATGATGTCCCATTTACAGATGTTATGAACTGAAAGCAAGAACTAATAATTTCAGAAAGGTACGTTGCCAAATATTATGAATGCATTACTCAATTTTAATTACCAAGCATACTTAACTTAAATAACAGAACCATATATATACATTTATATATGCATGCTAACATGCTGCATTGTGCGAATGTGCACTCTACGGATGACTTCGCCACATCTACGGGCCACCCGCGTTCAGGGGGAAGATATATAAGCGGAAAAATTAATTAAACATATCGAGCAAGGAGATTCCACAAGCCTGGAATGACGAATATGTAATTGTAAATTACCTACGTAATTACATTCTGCATTGCCCGCCTGGAAACCTGCATGCAAGAGTCACCCCCGTGAATAAAATAAATATTTGTAATATTCTACTACTAGTCACTTAGCCCTGGAAAAAGTTCTCATCAACCCCAGAGATGGCAGTACCCCCGTGGCCTTGTGACGTCACTACCGGCCCGCCTCAAGAAAAGGCATTTTAATTTGTTGTCACCTCCAAGCGGGGTGATAAGAAATGAGCGGCACTCCAGCACCACAGATAACACATGCCCGAGTTGAAAGGTTTACGTTACCCCCGCAACAAAGAACTGCTGATCAGAGAAATTTTTCGTATAAATAGAAGTCCAGTGCCCAGCACCGGCAGAGACGCCAGACTCCCTGGCCAAAGAGGACGCAAGCCCCTCCTAGTCTGCGAAGACTCTCCTCAGTATACAAAGACTTCCCTACCTCAGTCTGCAAAGACTCTCCATCCTCAGTCTACAAGGAATCTCTAGTCTGCTAAGACTTCCTCAGCTTGGACAAAGCTATTTTCAGTCTGGGAGGTCTCTCTCTCCTCTCCGCGACCTGCAAAACGGCACATTATCCACTCTGCAGACTGTGAAGACTGAAGATTCCAACAGCTTGCAAACAGGTCTCCTCAACCACACTTGTTGACCGTGAGGACAACAACTTCTTCGCCAAGGTAAACCTACTCGACGACCCCGGTAATCTTTACCCAAGTCAACTTCGAGGTAACAAGCCGGTACGTCTTAGTTTACCTCCTGATAAACTTCCGGTAAATTCTAGTACGCTGTGAAAGTGCGTAATTAACAGTAGATTTTTGTCAGCGTACAATTTGGAATTTTTATAATTAATATCTCTCCAAGCTCGCCTTAGCCCATCTCATTCATGTCTTTATAATCGATAAAGTGTTTAGTCAGACAGCTAAGTATTTTTGGAATTGTAACTTTGCTTTTAGCTGTGTCTTTCCAATTTCCGTTCAAGTAATAAATATAATGCCAATCCTAGTTGTCAGTTTACAGTCATTTGATATTTAGTCACCTATTTCCCTAGAGTCTGTGTAATTCACGAGAGACCTGATGTACAGTAGAAGAGGTGGGACACAGAGTAGGCAATGGCGTAAGGAACGCTGCGCCCTAGCGAGAGCCGAAGTAGTTGACGTCACCGTAAGTACTACGTCAGAGGTTGAACCCCTGCCACAGAGCACTGAAGCCGTCCCACGGGCTATCTCGCCCTTCGTTCCCCTTGATCACGTGTCCCCATTAGATCACCATTTAGGTAGCTGTTGGCCCGGGTACCCTACAGGAGATTACGTAGCCCTAGTAGAGCAGTCAGAGCCTATAGTGTGCGCTACCCCTATGGACACCTTACCTAGCCAGGCTCCTAAGATGTCTAGCATCGTCAAACTCACCTCGGGCAAGCCCATTCGGGTTAAACATCTGGCAGATAAAGAGCTCCCAAACTATTGTGTCATAAAGCTGGCGTCAGGAAAGACGGAAGGGGTTCGACTCCCGTCAGTGGCAGTCCCCAAGTCACGTGCGGCACCACCCTCCCTAGATCTCGTTCCCGCACGGTGACCCACCCGACCAGTTAAAATCTCCCCAGCCAGATCATACACCTCCACCCCCACAATTGCATAATTGCATCGTCCTGTCATCTTCCCGGGACAGCTGGCATCCTGTTTATTGGCAACCCTTATAGTGAGAAGGATAGAACTCCCTGGGTGGGAATCTACATCCATTTGCCTCACTCTGGGGTTTGACTCCCCTCAAACCCGATGGTACCCTATCGCCAAGCGGCCCACTCAGATAACTAACCCTTCCACGACCCGCCAGGCCCAGGAAGTTAGCCATATTCGCCACGGTAGGCTTACTTGACATGCAGAGAAGGTAATCAGTGGCCTAACCACTACCTCACGAGGTACGGTATGCATCAATTTGGCGCCCAAACGTAGCGCCAATAAACTTCAGGTAGCTAAGACTTGGGAGTTTGAACCATGCCAGACACCCTCTCCCCCTTGTTTATTCCATGTAGAAGAACACGTTCGCGACTTCGGGGAGTCACTCTAAACACCCCGTGGTGTCCATACTAATGCAATGTCCAACTCTGAGACAGGGCAACACAGCATCCTAGCGGAGGACAATGCCGCAGGGGCAAGCAAAGCCCCTTGTTCCGTGACAAACTGCGCAGGTACTGGTTTAAATACCATCCTATGCAATTATTGCCACCAAACCTTTCACTACGGGTGTATTGGATGGGAGTACACACCCAGATTCACTGATGGACTAGAGTACCATGGCGTTGACTGCAGGCAGGACGAGCCCCAGACATGCCAATGGTCAGAATGCAAAGACCAAGGCCGATTTTTTGTACACTGCATCCTGTACAATTGGGAGTTCCACCACCTGTGCATAGGTTGGTTGGACAAGAGGATACATACTCCAGGTCAAGTCTATCAATATGTTGTCGCCAGGAGCAAGCGTACAGACCATGGAATCCCACACATAGGCATAGTCCTATTATCCTGGGATTACCCAGTGAGCTGACATTACAATATTTTAATGGGAAATCATATGCAGACCCCGGGAAATTCCTCACAGAGTGCAAACGTGAATTGCGGGAGCATTTAATCCCTAGGAAACAATGGGTGAGCTGTGATCACCACCACCTTAGTGGTCCCGCCAAGTGCTGGTGGTGGGAGAAATATGGTGAGTTTATAGAGAGCTGGCCCTAGTTCAAGACCCAGCTAAACTTCCATTTCTCTGGAGACGAGCTCCTTAGTGAGCTCATCACAGACCTGCACTCACAAGTGAAGAAACAGGATTAGGAAGTGGAGCTTTTAATCCAACGCTATGAAAGCCTCCACAAACGGGTGTACCCCGAACAAAACAAGGGCCAGCGGATGAGAAACATCACCCACACCCTCCTCCCCTCAAAGCGAAACTTGATAGTTACCTCCCGGCCCCTGACAGTCGAGGAGCTAGTGGAAAGGGCGCGAGAACTGGAAGTGAATGAGCACCCCTCCCCTGGGAAAGAGCAGATGGCACGCACATGGGTTAATGGCCGGCCCCCTTCCCCAGACCACTTGTAGGACGCAACATGACCTTGTGAGCCCCTGCCACCCCCTTGCCCTGCTGCTGGCATTACCCGGGTCGGCACTATAGTAAAGACGACCCGACGTGGCAACCCCAGGAGGCACACGACCCTTCTCCCTGCCCTCCAAGCACACAGCTGCGAAATGGAGAAACACGCTGTCCCTTTTGCGGACATTGCAAATATGAAAGTACGCCCCACCAACACTCACGAGAGATCGCTGAGTCTACGACAGATTTTTGTGCGTCCCATGTCGAGGCAAACTTCCAACTCGAGGCCACCTATGGTCGCAATTAATCCAGAACGGGAACTCATTAGAACAGAACCCCAGACACCCACGAGTTAGGGGTAAATATTCCGAGGAAATGTTTCCCCACATTCACACCTTGTTATTCTCAACTCAGTCACAGTACCCAGTTCAAACCTCATTGGACGCGACCTCATGTCCAAACAGAGACCTCGTGGTGCAATCCTGCGGATCGCCTCATCCACGACATCTCGCAGTGAGCATGAGTTCAGCGAAGGGAAACCCGCCTTCCTCCGCCTCCACAAGCGCTAGGTCTAGGACACAAATCCATATTGTCCCCCTATTTGCCCTTCTGGCTGTAGAATGCCAGGACACACCCTCGACACCTTGACTGCAAGTGCTGCGCAAGTCTCCCCAGCCTCCTTCTCTGCGGCTGAAGGAGCACCATCACCGGACATCGACCTGGATGCGGCAGAGTATCCCCTCCCGCTAGGATCGGTCCCGGCCACACCTCCCCCCAAAACGGCAGAGTTAATTTAGGATAGGGAATCTAGGGCGTACGCAATGTTACCCTACCAATCCTACCCCATCCCAGGCAAGCATGGTGTAAGCGGACGAGACAGGGAAGAAAGTCGAAAACAGTCTGCGCCAACACCTGTGGAATCCCCGGTCAACTTGGCGACTGCCCCCATCTGCTCACTGGATACGGACGGAGAGGTTGAGAGAGATACCGCGACTATCGCGACGTACAAGAGTCTTACCGCGACATCTGCAAAGACAGTAACTGCGAGTGTACGCAAAACCCCGCCACCGACGTGAGTGGTCAGTGAATGTCGGTATCGCATGCCAGTCACTCGCGCCGCTGCCATTAAGCTAAGAATTCCCACCACCCAGAGGACGCAGACAGCAGCAGACGCCGACCACAATACTTCCGCTGTGGTCGAGAAGGATGAGCGCAGCAGCCCTGTCACTCTTACTGAAACAGAAAACAACACCCGGGATGCTGGCCCCAAGCTGTCTGCCGCCGCCAGACCCACGTAACGAGTGGCCCCGCTGCGTGCCAGGTGCACGTGCCTCGTGCCAGGTGCACGTGCCACGTGTCTGGCCACTACAAAGAGGTGCCATGACGAGCCCCCTCTGCATTCTGCTGGCCTGCCATCCCTGCCGCAGCGCAACACAAATAAGGAGCACCCCATGAAGCACCGGAGCTCCAAATGTCAACGCCCTCCGCCAGCTTCGTCATCTACTTCTGAGTGGGTACCTGGCAGGAGCCAGTATAGATTAGCACACCTCGCTGACATAATCCCCAGTATTTAATCTCAGTACGGAGTGATCGCATTAGGAAAGTCCAAATCCCGAAGAAAATATGAGCATACAAGAGCTCATAGCTTAATTAGTAGGGACGGCTTGGTGTCTCTTATACACCTATACAAAATCATAGCCTGTTAGGATTAGGCCGTGTGTCGAGTGCCTGCACCCAGCACCCAAGAGTTCAACTTTTTATTGTGTAATCTTGTAACCTGTAACTTTTGCTTTCAAGGTAGAGAATTTGCGAAATGCATTGATAGGAACCAAGGTCCTACATGATGACAAAGTGTCCCAGTAACGTAGTCAACCTCTTATCAATGAGCATGGTTAAGTAACGTAAAGAGAATTAACAAATTTAAAATTCTTGCACTTGGTCCCTAGTAAGCTAGCCAAGAAAGTTTTGTTTGCTGGAGGAAAAGTAAAGTAGTTTCTGATCCCTTATGCAAACTAGAAAAATTATGTTTGCATTTTCCCTACAAATTCCCTTTAGTGCTCACGTAATGTAAGCATTAAAATGAAAATTAATAAATGTTGTTGCTATTGCAAAAATTAGTACGACACGTTTACCGCAGAGTCACTGAATTCCGTGAGCACTGTTATGAAGTGTGAGTGTGAAATCGAAGCCTATCAGCAGGCCCATAAACATAACCTCGTCGAAACTCTCTCCATTCCTCGCAATGCGACTGGGTGACGTTTGAATAAAGAAACAGTGTTATTTGCATAAGAGCACGAGGCGAGAACTGCTGTAAGTACACCGTAACCTGCCACCCAGGAAATTTTAAACCTTTATAAAATTATTAAATTCCTGAGTGTAAAATTGTTAGAAATATCTGTTAACAAAATATGTTAATAATCCACAACTTTAGAAATTGAGTTTTCAAGTGTACACTTTTGTGCAGGGGTCAGCACCTCGTAAACTTTGTGTAGTTCCTGTTATGTCAATTAATGTAAATTCTTTTTCATTACAGTGAAAAAACCCTGCATGTAACAGTGAAACACAACCTCGTAGTTTATTAAGACTACGTGTTTTATTGATACTGATGTATATTTAAACATTGTAGCAAAGTAGGTCTAGTTATTTTTCCTTAGAAGGAAACCCCCTATGTAACCTCTAGAATTAAAGTGTGTTGAAGTTTTTCTTGTAGTGTAAACCCCCATGTGTTAAGTTAGATTTTGAGTGTTAAGAATCATGTTATTTCAGAGATGTACTCTCAAAATCTCTAGCCTATGTAATGTGTACACCATCAGTACGGCCAGCGTAATCTATTTACTCAGTGCGAGTTAGATACCCGGTGTGCTAAAATCACGAGAAAGCAAAATTTTGTCCCCAGCCAGTCAGGCTGCTACACGCGTAGAAATTATGATTGCGCATATCATCAAATTTGTGTAGAAAGTCAACTCACGTTCACGTACCTGTAAGCCTAGATATTAGGAAAGTAAGAGTGTTGTAACCCCAAACGTAACCTCAATAGGAGGACAGGGAGAAATGTGTGAATTAGCCTTAGTAAATAAGAGGACTTGAGAACCTCCCTACCCATGTACATCATTGTGGAGTGTAGCACGTAAGAATATTTTAATCCTGCCTATATTCACAAAAGGGAATTTAACTTTTTTCTTGTGTACTTTCGTAGGTTAGAAAATATTTTGAACCTAGATGTCAAATACTTCCACATACGAAACATGTTAAAAGTGCCTATGTCTTAGTTAAGTAAGAATGCATTGTGTTTTGAGAAGTATTCTTATCCTTGTTAAAATCTCCCCAGCCAGATCATACACCTCCACCCCCACAATTACGTAATTGCATCATCATGTCATCTCTCCCCGGGATAGTTGGCATACAGTTTATTGGCAAACCCTTATAGTGAGGAGGATAGAACTCCCAGGGCTGGAATCTACATCCATTCGCCTCACTCTGGGGATTGACTTCCCTCGAACCTGATGATACCCTATCACCAAGCGACCCACTCAGATAACTAACCGTTCCATTACCCGCCGGGGCCAAAAACGTTAGCCATATTCGCCGTGGTAGGCTTACTTGACATGCCGAGAAGGTAGTCAGTGGTCTACCACTACCTCATGAGGTAGGACACGCGTCAATTTATATATATATATATATTATTAACTTTCCCATTATTAAAAATGTAATCTAGAGACTAGCATAAGAACCAAGGGTGTAAATAGAACAATTCAGGCAGAAGATAATTGTAAATATTTAACATAAAATGCATTCTTTGCTTGCACTTGTTTTTAAAAAAGAAAAAAAAAGAATCCTATGGTTTAAACTCTGGAAGAAACACACTTATTTCACATGGTTGTCGTGTACATTACAGGTTTATGGAAGTTAAGTAAACTAGTAAACTAATATTTCCCTATGGCAAACTCTAGATTTTTATCCAGTTCCTAATTATGGAAAAAAAAAAACACGCACCCACACCTGACAAGTTAAGTCTCAATGTATTAAATTTATTTTCTCTTTATCTTACAGGTAAAGTATTTGAACACTGTAGAAGGACAAACTTCCCTTGATTTTGCTGTAAACTGAACTGGTGACACGTAAAGGATGTGAATGCCGCCGGTAGGAACACAAAAACCTCACCCAGCTAACAAGCTTCTCTTTATCGTACCATGACCTGGCCCTTGCATTTCCTTACCCTGCACCCATGCCTGCCTCACAAGCAGCAAGAATGAAACGGAACTGTCATTGTAGCTGATGTGGAGACATGCCACAGCCAGAGAAGTAAGTCGAAGGGAGAGCGAGGGGAAACAGAAAGGAGGAGGTAGTGTGAGGAAAGAGAGAACGCTACCTGCCAGCCTGCAGACACAACAAGGCACCTCCTTTCATGAGCAGGGGAAGGGGAGATGACGGCACTCCCTCCATGCTGCGTTCCCAACCCGCTCACGCGTAACACAGAATAGCTACAGATATAGAACCAAAACTGTGTACGGTCACATGCACTTGAACAAGATCGACCAACCCTACGCTTCGACTTTCGACTGCCAGATGGATCTCTGTTAGAAGAAAGAGGAGGCGATTGACGCATGATGATTTTTGCGCCTAAAGAAAGCACATTCAAAATAACAGGGATCCACATTCCGAAGAAACACCACTTTACTTTGCCACGCCCACTATAGACAGCACACTGTTCAAATTTCACACCGCTGTAGGAAGCGGGCCAATCAGCAGAGAGTCGCGGCCTCCACGAACGCCACTGGACCTGACGTATCAACACCTCGTGTCAGTTCAGATAAGAATCCATGGTTCATACATGTGATGTCCCAGGCTCCAAACCTTGGAGGAGGTGTTAATTTCCCTGCACCCCTCTGAGCGCCCATGGTCAGGAAAAATTTGTATAAAAGGCAACCAGGCCTCAGGAGTTGTTCTTAATCCTCTAGGAAGAGAAGGCAGAGGACAGCACCGACTGCGGCAACTCAGTCTTGCTACACCATCAGGCTGTGAAAGCCACGGTATCCTGAATAGGGTCAAGACCCTCAGCCACGCCAGTAACCAGAACCAGTGGTCGTCGACGATGACACCATCACTCCAGAGGAGCATCGCCATCCTGCGAGCCAACCGCTTCTTAGGCCACCTCCAGCAACCCAGGGTTGTAAACACCACCAGAGGTTACCGAAACATCATCCTGAAACTCCCCCCACGCCCCTTTCCAACATTACCATTCCAGGCAATAAAGGGTCACAACGACATTGTTTCTTCCCGACATCCGCTAAGCCTTAACCTAGCTACGTCTTCACCCCACTGAGGTGAAGACTCCTCTTTAATTCCATGCCTAGGTCCCTTACAGACAATCCCAAAATTTAGGGTAGGAATACAGAGGGCCAATTTAAATTATTTATTTTATTTATTTATTTTTCTTACAAGTGTCACAGGTACTTTGCATATTAACAGGTAGCCTTCGCCTCCCTTAAAGGTAACATCGAGCGGCAGCCCAAGTATGGCCAAGGTAATGCAAACTGTATTGCAGTGGCTAATCTTCGGTGAAGCCCTTCACTAAGAACTCAATGCACCTAGGTATTATGACTGTCTATGTGCACCTACTATATATCACTTCAGGCCGAAGAAGAACCAGAAGGACTTATGTGGAGAGTCACGTATGGCATAGCCATATACCCAGATGTACATAGTAACACCGAAACCATACTTTGCTTCAATTTACGTACTCTATGTAACCAGAATTCTAAAACAGCTTTATGCCTAGTAAACACTGAAGTGGGCAGAAACAAAGACTAAAGAAAGCACGCCAACTTCTGGAAGTAGAGATTAACAACAATGCCACTATTGACACATCAGAAAGCAATACTTTATTTACACTGCCAACTAGAGGGCCCAGGTAAAATCTCGCTAGAGTATCTTCTGATATTATATTTTGACACTGCTATATTGGGAATCGACCCATCACCAAAAACTGAAACCTATCCCCACACACCTTCAAACTCCCTTGACACCTCGTCAAGCAGCAGGGCTACTTCTCCGCCGTAACCAGCGTCTGCCAATGTTCCGCAGCCAGCCACCCCGGCGCAGCCGCCAGAGAAGAGGAGAGTGCCGCTGCCCCGTTTACCTCAGGTAACCCGTCGGAGAAGTGTCTTGCCTACTGTTTCTGACTTCGTCCTCACACGTAAACCAACACGTTCCACGCTATACACTGGCTTTCTACCCAAGCTGGAATAATACCCTTTTGTATAATCACCGTAGCTTTCCCGCACAGTATTTGAAGATCACCGCCCAAACATGTACACGTACCGTGTACAACCGCACACTAAGAGTCAAATTACGTAACGGGGTTACCGTCCCTAAGTCATCATCCAATAAGATTGCCTCAACGCTCCCGATTACCAAATTAACCTTCTAGCATGGGGGTAAGTTACACACTGTCGAGTTAGCCAGGGACTTGTGTGTGACTTTCCGGTGATTGCCTCTGATTTTTCTATTTGTTTAGAGTCTCCTTAAGTAACTTATACACCTGTTGGTATTGAGGCTTAGTTTCTCAGCCCCCGCCAGACTAGAGTGGATTAATACCAACTCCCTTTTGGTACACAGGGATAGCTCCCCATGTATCAGGTGGCTTAAAACACTTCAGTATATATTTATATATATTACAAGTATCAGCCAAACATATAGTTAACTTAGTTTGCCATTTTGTAAGATAGCACCACATTAAATATTGAAGATTCTATGGCATATCTCGGGAAACAATTATGTGATTCCTACCAAATTTGGCAAACAAATAATTCTTTGGCAGGTGATGTACACTGATGTGTTTTAAGTATGTCAAACACTTATTTACAAAATTGTGGTTAGTCATTTTGGCATAGTATGCTATATCGAATCAATTTGAACATAACTTTGTATGCTGGAAGTATATATTAGAACTATCAAATGTTTGTACATAAAGTCTCTTTTACCTGCCATTTTGTAAGATAGCACCACACGAACAAATGAAGTTTATGTCATATCTTGGGAAACAATAAGACAGATTCCTACCAAATTCGGCAAACGCATAGTACTGCGACAGGTGATGTAAATTGGTATGTTTCAAGTATGTCAGACACTTATTTTCAAAGTGGCGGCCATATAGCCATTTTAGTTTAGTTTGCTATATTGTTGAAAAATGTAATCAATTCTACCTTAACTTTATAAGCTACCAGTGTATGTGTGTGTGTGTGTCCATATATATATATATATATATATATATATATATATATATATATATATATATATATATATATATATATATATATATATATATATATATATATATATATATATATATATATATATATAACACACATGCACGCTAGCACGCACACACACCAAATATTGAATGTGCCTACACTGACGCTGGCTAACAGCCAGTGGCTCTAAAGCCCATGAAGGCGCTCACCACGCACATGATACGTGTACATGCACATGGACAAGGAGGCTCCTATTTGTACTTTCCTCTAACGGAATATTATTTGAAGTGTAAAATGTGTCTTTATTTTTCATGGTATAAAATGTCTTTTAATGTGTTTTAAAATGTATGTTTGTCAATATTGGAAAATGTTTGGTTATAAATTCAAACCGTGCGCTGCGCAGAGATTAAGAAGAGTTCTACTCTGGCCAGAATGCTGTAATAAAATACATTCAAAGAAAATGAGAAATTACAAATTAATATGTATAATGTAAATTTATATTTTAATTTCTAAAGTGCCTTTTATTATTCAATAATAAAATATTTTACTCAGCATGCAAAGCACTTCCGCTTATGTGAACCCTGTAGGCAGCCATGGTAGGTCCATGCGAAGCTTGCCTCTGAGCAGTCTGTCTAGGAGAGCTGGCAAGGTAAGACACTGTCATGTATGCACTACAACTTTTGAGCACTGATGTAGATTTCCATAGCACTTTTAGTATAAAGGTTAACCTTTGCTTTGTGTACATTTTGCCAGACATTCCCCAGCATTATGCTTCTGCTTAAATAATAATTTGTGCCCTTGTGGCTTAATCAAGGAGAAGGAGGAGAAAAATGTCTGAGGTCACGCGACCCGCAAAACTTGAATCGCCATCTGATACTGCTAAAGGCCTTCCATTATAATTTCTGTATTATTGCTGCGTGCAATTTTAAGGGCTATAATTTCATGTATGTATTTAAGGGTATTTTTCATGTTTGATCATTTTACAGCCACATCACATATGACCACGCGGTCAGATATGGCCAAGTACATATCTGCGCCATTCAATGCATTTTAAGGGCTTATTTGTGTAAAATCATGTGTGCCATAATTTTATTCAGGGTCCTATGTCAATTTTATTCAGGGTTCCATGTAATTTTCATGTAAATTGATGCTTTTTGTGTATGACCACGCCATCACTTTCATGTTTGCTTTTTCCGCCATTGGACATGCAACAAGCCTGTAAATACTTTACTCCTAAAGGGAATAATTTTCCCAACAGAAATAACAATTTGTCCGAATTTAATTTGCAGTCTCTACAAAGAAATATTGCAATTTCACCTGCACCACGTGGTCCACTACAAACTTTATCCAGCGGCATGTGCATGTTTATTGTGACGCCTCATCTTGTGCCCCATCATGTTATTTATGTAATTTTTTAATTTGTGTACGGTGATATTCTTTCCGTCCTAGCCGGCTATACGTATGGGCCGTCACCACACTAACCACGTGCTGGAGGGTGATCCCTGATGAGTCTACGCTAGTGATGCCAAATAATCACACATATTTATGTATCATATGTTGATACGTCTTGTAATTTTCAGTGTCCTATCTTCAGGGAAAAATAGTCAGTCCACCCTAGTGGCTGTCGACTCCCTTCCCTTGTGAAGATTGTGTTTTCAAGCACCACGGTGAAGTAATTTATATAGGCGTGCTCTAGAGTAATTGTGGGCTAGGGAGCACCCAAACGGAGTTAGCTAGACACGACCGAGTTTCATCATTAAATTGCTTGGCACATTATTTGTACGAACTGTATCAATAAAAGTAAGTACCACAGTGTTCAATTTTTTTATTTGTAGTGAGTGTCCTAGCCACATGTGTTTTTCAAGTATTAAATGTTTAGTAAAAGTTTAGTATTGCAAAGTTTATCGTAAATACGCTCGGGTGAGACGGACACACAGAACCCACAGCATCCCTGAGAACACTGAGTCTCAACAGTGCAGTGATTGGGAAGCACCACTGGCGCCCATATCATCAGTAAGTAATTTGTGTCATAGTTCGTCTCGTGTCTCACCCGACAGCGTCAACACAAAGCCTCTTTTGTATGCCATTTTGTCAGAGAGCACAACACAAATAAATTAAACGTCATATCTTGAGAAACAATTCACAGATTCCTACCAAATTTGGCAAACTAGTAGTACTGTGATAAACTGGTAAACTGTGTAAACTAGTATGTTTTAAATATTTCAGGCATTTATTTTAAAAAATGGTGGCCACATAGCCATTTTAGCTTAGTATACTATATCGTCGAAACCATATAATTAATTTTAACTTCACTTTTCATGCTGGTAGTATATAATACAACAATCAAATGTGTACATACAAAATCTCTTCTGTCCATCATGTTGCAAAATATAATCATATGGAAAATTGATATTTTTATGTAATAACTCCAGAAAAAAAAACAATAGATCTGCACAAAATTTGGCAAACAAGTATACTGCAGGCCATGTAATTTGATATGTTTTGAGTAAGTCAGACAATTATTTTTTTTTTTTTCAAACTAGTGGCCATAGAAATATTTTAGCTGAATTTGTTATATCTATGAAACCACAAAACAAATTTCAATTTAGGCCTTAACTTTGTATGCTGGTAAAATATATTATAACCATCAAATTTGTCTATAAATAGTCTTGTATCTCCATCATTTTGTAAGATTATCTCACATGAAAATATAAAGTTTTCAAGTTATATCCCGGGATACAATCACCCAATTCCTACCAAATTTGACGAAAAAGTTGTACTATGGAAGGCCATATTAATATACATTGAATTCTCTATCCAGGGGAACAACAAAAAATTTCAGTACATGTGGACTTTCAATGAACGTGGACTAGAAATGCAGATAAATCAAAAATGGGACCATAGAATATATTACATAAATGTGGACTTTCAATCCATCTGGGTTCAATATATAGAGGTTACACTCTATGTTTTGTGTGTGCTACACACTTATTTTCCTAATGGTGGCTATAAAACATTTTAGCCACGTGCGTTGTATCTACAAAATTATGTAACTGATTTTAAATTAACATGTATACTGGTAGTGTTTATAGTCGGTTCAAGACTGGAACAGAGTTTTGAACAACACCTTAGTTGTCAGCTGCATGCATCGTTACTACAAACAAAGACTGGCGCGGGTACAGTTAGTTTGGCAGCATGGAGAGAGAATATAGTTTGAATATTTTAACGTATTTTTTTATCTATTGCTTAAAAATGGGAGTACGAAATATTCCAAGAAAGTCTGTTCCAGTCATGAACTGACTATATGACAGTCATTGAACGTGTTAATATATAACCTTTTTTCCCTCTATTTATGAAGATTGTCACATGAAAAATAGAAGTTTTATGGTACATATCTGGAGGAGCAATCAACCAATTCTATGAAATTTTACACGCAATTAGTGCTACAGAAGTGTGTGTACACTATCGGGTTTTTAGGTACAACAGGCCCTTTTTAATGGTGTTAATATAAATAATTTTGATTAGTATGCTAAATATATTATATAATTAAAAAAGATTAACAAAATTTTGTACACTTAACAATATTCATTAGACGCATCAATTATGCATACAGAGATATTACTTTGCCAGCTTATTTGCAAAATATTTTCAGGTGAGAAAACTTACATTTCAGAGTTGCTACACATTTCTAGATATGAAATTCCCTGACTTTTCCAGTCCAGATGAAAAATTTTTTGGCCATTAAAATCATGATTGTACTTTTTACATATTGGAGTTACGTAATGAATGTTTGACTGTTGATGCTCTGTATCTAACTGTGCTTGATTTTATTAATAATGGTATTGAAATTTGTACCAATAATTAACAAAAACACAACTTTTAATATACTTGCTCATAAAAATCCACTTTTCAGCACACCAGGATGACTTCCACAGTTTTAAAAACGCCAATTCAATGAATTTATGATATGCTGGTAAACATCTTTCTTATGTCAGCAAAATGTCCACTGTTTGTCATTCATGGATGCAGATGAACAATAAATAATGAATAAATATTTAAAATGCTGGGAACAAGTGTCAACTCACAGGACCCCACAAAAACGTAGCAAAAAACCGGTAAAATATCAAAGAAATCATTAGTCACAACACTTTCACTGCTTGGCAATCGAAGAGATTTCATCTTCTAACAGCTGAGCATTCCTTTGAGCATCATCTAAAATTTTTCTTTTTCTCTTTTAATGATTTAACAATTTCTGCTGATCTTATTTTTTCTTCCCTTAAAATGTCAGATTCATTTTCTTCCTTTTTTCGTTGTTCCAAAGCTTCATGGTATCTTGAACGAGCGTTAGGAGCATACTGTATCATACTCTTTGTTATTTTCAGTTCGCTAATACCTCCTGCATTTCTTACACCTTCCCAAACAAGTCTCTGTGCGACTAGAGACTCTTCCGACTGGTTGTCAAGAAGACACCCACAATTGACCGAAAACCCCCTTTCCAAAGCAGAATTTCCAATTCCATACCAAAGAACAAACACTTTCTTCAATAATAGCATTAAATCATCTGACCCATTACTTCGAGCACATCTTTCTGGAAGTGGTCTCATCGTGTTTCTCTTGAGTACTGTTTCATTATTTCAATGAAAATGGTGTTCAAACAAAGTGATTTAAAATTTCAATCTAATCTGTCTGCACAAATCCCTGTAATCCATTTTTTTTCAACAAATATATCCAAACAAACCTTCAGACGCTTTGAAGCAATTTCTTTGTTTTTAGAAATTACATTCGGATCACAGAAAGATAACCATCCACTTTCTTAACCTCAATCAAATTTTTGCTGTTGTATACGTTAATCTTCACAATGTTCGGGGTTTTTTCCCAGACTTCTTTTTTTACAAACCTGGACATTACATTTGACACTAGTAGTAACAGATCTCTATACAAGAAAGGAGCCATTGGCTGTTCAGATTGAAAAGGAGTCAAAAATGGCTCAACTTCTGAAGCTAGTACTTTAAAAAATGCTAACTTAGGTCCTGGCATTTTATCTTCTAGGCACTTCTTCATCAAATGGTAACTGGCAGACACTGGTTCTTTTTTTCTCTCTAGTAGCCACTTTGACATACTCTTGTAAATGGTTTACCATGTCTTGAGCCCTGCTCACAACTCCAATGTTTTGAAGCCAACGAACTGCATAAAATTTTTTTGGAACTGCAGTGGACCCAGAAATAGAAATATAATCACTTCTCCGAGAAGCAATATTTTTAAAAACATTATATATAGCTCTCAAAAATTTAACACTATTCCAACCTGTTGACCTGATAGCTATCTTGAAAGCACTGTGTAAACTGTGTAGCCCACAGGTACTACCAATATCTAAAATTACAGAATCATCTGGATCTTGATGAAGCTCTTTCTTTAAATCTCGAAGAAACTTGATATTTATATTGGGACCATCCATTGCAACGTGCAACATATGCTTCAAATTGAAGGGTGAGAGTTGCTTTCTAAATACTGCTAATAAATCAGCAGATGTAGTATGACCTAAAAATTATTGTGTTTGACTTATTTTATTAAGACTCTCATCAAAAGCTACAGCGAAGCAAATGCTGTCTAATACATCATTTCTAACCTGAAGCTGAAAGTAAGTACCTAGCCCATGGACAATGGTGTATGTCATTTTTGCCCTTCCAAGTGCAATTCCTTCTGCAGTCTGACTATCTGGAAACAAAACTGCAAAAATCTCAGTAATTTTCCCAGCAGCAGACATTGAAGAATGCACAGAAACAGATTGTAGATATCACAATATTTGTGCTTTTGTTATATTTTCTTTCACAAGAAATGTTTCCAATCAACGTTTAAGCTTATGAGGATTAAGTGTGGGCAGTGATTCCACTGATGGGAGTGACAACCAGATCATTAGCCAACTATTTTTTTTCTTCATTTACTGGTTCAGATACAGTTTCTTTTGACGAACCTGCTGCGATCTCCTGTGAAGCTTGCTGTTTCCTCAACATGAACACTACGATACCGTATGACATATCGCTACCACTCTTTGCTAAAATATGTTTTTGTCCTCTCATGTGACTTGTTAGTGCTTGTTTCCCCCATGTTACTCAGGAAATTTGAAAAATATTGAAAACCTGTCTTTTCCACAAGGCACCACCCATGATGATAATTCCGGGTCATTCAACCACTGTGGATTGAATTATGTTTTTTTATACTTTGAACACGACATGGTACAAGGGAAACCAACCTACAGAGAAGAATGAAAATGATATGAAATGTAAGTATGGCTTACATAATAATTGGCATAATTTTTGTCTCCAAAATAAACATTAGGATTAAGTACTAGGCCTAAGTTAGGTCTACTTAAATAAAAAACCTAAGCCTAGTCTATCAGTAAAGTTTAAAACCAATAAACTGTGATACAATTTCGTAACAGTCCGTAGTAAGCTTCGTTAAATACAAGCCACAAAAATACCAAGTCGCGAAATATGTCATGAATTGTTCAACCATTCTTTGAACAAAATACTTTTTGAGCTGTTAACGTATGTAAATAACACAAAAGGGTTTTCAACTTACCGCTGCCACAAAATAATTAAAGGCACGCAATTACAAGTAAACTCTCGAGACACTCCCATGTCAGGATATTATATTGGGGTTAAATTAATGATTTATATAAACAAAAAATAACATCCACTGCGCTTTTGCATGTTTTTGTTCTACATTGCACTGACACACTTCACCCAAATTAAGCTTGCACTATTTAATTATGTATCGTATAATGACACAATAAAAAAATTATATAATTATACATTTAGCTTACAGTCTCTCAGAATCCTATTTTCAAAACACTTCAGCAATAGCCATTTTTTTTTGCCGGTAGATGGCGTCAGAGTAACTAGTGTACATTTTCCATACAAAGTGAAAATTCTCATACAAACACCATAAATCACGAATGAACGAAACGCATGGCAAGGCACACTATATTGGTGTACGTGCAACTATTCATTTTTCAACTATCTTTATTTAAGTCAGTATTAATTTATTTAGTAGGCCATTTCAAAGACGTTTAAATAGTTTCGCGTTGACACTGTCGCCATTCCAACATACTACACTTACGGCACCACAAATTATCGCAAATTTACAAACATTCAGGAACGAATGCCATGGCATGGATCCACTTATTTTCACAATCGACTAGTCAAAATTGAGAGAAGAAGAGAGAAGTGTCAATTGTGTTGTGGTCATATAATCTGTGGTCGTGCAATGTCTATGAAACGTTTGTTTTGAATGCAGTGTGATGGAATTAAAAACATCAACGGGAAATTTATAAACACTTTCTAATGAAACTTAAAAAAATATAATTAAACTATGGTTGGACGAATTTTTATTTGTTTAATTCTACACGAATGTACCACAGTTATTAGAAGATTCCAGTATTTTTAAAAATTTAACTAACTTTTCCAGGTTGATGAAATTCCCCAACTTTTCCTGGTTTTCCCTGACCATAGCAACCCTGAATTTAGCCATATTTTCAGAACAATTCAACTAATTTCACCAAATATTTCACACCAGTAGTTCTACAGAAGGCCATGTAAACTTACATAATTTAAGTAAGATAACACATTGATTTTCCAAATAGAGGCAAAGTAAATATTTTGATAAGTTTGTCACATCTATATTAAACAATGTAACCAAATTCAACCTAACTTTTATGTTGACACTAACTATTAAAATTATTGTATAAACACCTCCTTTTTTGGAAATTTTATATGATAGTACCAAGTAAGAAAATAAAGCTTTTATGGTATATATTTTAGACCAATTAACCTATTTCCACCAAATTCTTCACAAAAAGAACTACAGTAGGCTATGTAAACTTGTTTTTTAAGTGGCTCAAACACTTATCTGTAAACCCTACCATTTAAAACATTAGACTTATTACATCTGTAGTTGATGCTCCTAATCCTACTTCTATAATTTAGTTGATCGCATGCCAGCTTATTGTACAATGTTTTCTTATTGTATCACTACTGTTGCATGTGTTTCTTATTTCATATTTAATTATATTGCTGTCAAAAATACGTGAATTCCTACCTTCCAAATAAGCTTTTAAGAATTTCATTAAAATTATTTGCACCCATTTACAGGAAAGTAGGCTCATCAGTTATATAAGTCTTGTTATTATTGCATTTTAATTTGTTTTATAGTAACCACTTTATTTGCAAGTTGTATTACCTTTGGCTACTCGCCTTCCACCAAGGTGAACCATGTTCAATTCCTGGCAGGGTCGCTCCCAGATTTTCACATATGAGAATTGTGCCAAATGAAGCTGCTGGTCAGCGGGTTTTCTCTGAGATTGTTTCCACCTGTAATTCCCATTTCCCCCACCCTTGCATTCCAACACTTTTCCATACTCACCTCACTTCATCCTCATTGGCTCACAAGGCCTCTACTTTAAGAGCCTCTCAAATATCTTTCTCTTCATCTCCTGCAGTTAAAATCCAACAAATTTCCTAATTTAATTCCCAAAACAACCAATTCAGTTACAGCCTTCACAACCTTGGAAGCTACACCAGCTTGTAAACACATTGCAATAATTAATGTTCCTTATATTTTAGATTTGTATGCATCGAGATAACATCACATATTACTTTTAAACACCAGTGGATGTCACTTGCTTGGAATATGTTTGCACGCTGACCAAAAAGTTAACAACAATAACATCAAACCAGCAAAGAAAATCAGCCACATTAATAACTCACTTCATCATGTTTTCATACAAAGTAGGATTAGTTATTACCTCAATCAACCAAAGACAATACAAACCAAAATTATAGAAAATAGTTTTCTATACCAAAATAATATTTTTACAAATTTGATGCTGATATGTGCAAATAAACATACATAAAATGTCAACAAAATTCATGAAAATCTATAAAGTATCCTACATAGAAGAAAATTTTTTAAAAATGTCACTTTTGTACATTTATAAATGACCTAATATTAAGCAAGTATGCAACAGGATAAGCAATACATAGAAAGCTTTTATTTTTTAGTATAAATTCACAAAATTAAAACATTTAAAATTTTCCTTCAGAGTCTCTATTCTTTCAGTCTTGAACCGTAGCACAATAGTAAATGAATACTTACAAATTTCTTTAAGCCTATAAGCCACCTGTATTATAAACAACCTTCACTAACCTTCTTTTGTAGCTCTATGAAGCAAATTTGTTCTACCATGGCGTCTGGAATCGTGAGGTGGAGGATCTTTCTTGCAAACTCGAGTAAGCTTCGTTACTAGACCATGTGCATCTTCTTGGTAATATTCAATGAGTGTTTCCAGACCATGAGTAATTGTTTGTTCATCTGTTTAACAAATTAGTTACAAAAATAACAAAAAAGTCACTTGAACGAACACAAAAATCAAGTTAAAACAGTATATTTTTTTTATAAAAATTCATAACGTACAGCTATCTTACCATGCATTTTCAGAATTGCATAGGTGTATAATAACACTGCATATCTCTGGATATGTATAAGAAATACAACAATAAACCCTGAGAAATGGGAGCATTAGCACTGAAACATCAAGTTGTAAAATCTCTCCCACAAGTATTCCTCTTAAGGTTTTTCCTAACTTGCAGGTTCAAAGAGTTTGCGATTTTAAACCCAAAGTCTATTTGAGTTTTAAACATAAAATTACATTAATTGCACATACTTCTAAGTAATACGAGAAATTCTGCTATATGTAGTTATAAAAAATTAATAAATGATATAGTGTTTTTGTATTTATTTTTCAGGCAATATTAAAATGCTCATGAAAAGCATGCTATGTTTCCACGATAACACATTTTTAAATAGCAGAATTGCCTTTGAAATTTATATTTTTAAAAGTTCACTAAGATATCTAACTAAAATTAATAGTTTAGTAAAAACTTTTGAAAAAAAATTACTATGTCATTGTAATGTTTGCAATGGTGCAGCAGTTAGAGTTCATCTGCCCCCAAGGTGAATGGGATTTGAGTCCCTGGCGGGTTGTTTCCAGATTTTCGCATATGGGAATTGTGCCGGATGATGTTGCAGGTTGGTCAGTTATCTTGGAGATATTTTGTGTACCCCGTTCTTGCATTCCGGTACTGCTCCATACTTGCATCGCTTCACCCTCATCAGCTCTCAAGAACCCATTGTTAAGAGCTACTGTTGTACAAAGTACCACAAATTAGTTGATCTGAATAATGCGAGAGCATGATGTGGTTGAAAACAAGAGAGATGTGGTGTTTCCACTACTTTCATAAGCAGTCATTATCACTGTCTGACAAACATGGACATGTGATCTGTCAACCAAGTAACAAGGCTGACTCCATCATATCTGAACTGTAAAGCTGGTGACTGGATATTCACATTTGCCTAAAAATGTGCATGAAAGCTGAAAGTAATAAGAGCCTTTAGTTTTCTGTTAACAGGAAATTGTTAAGAAAGATAAAATTCTTTACAAAAGTTGCAAAACTCTTCAAAGACATGTTAGAAGAAAAAAAAAACACAATTTAACACAATATAATACGTAATGTAAAATAAATATGTTGTGTTCATTTAGAAAGGTTGGAAGGACTAGGAGACAGTTATGGCCGATCGCACTTAGAATAGAGAGTCGGGAAATCGTGGTTGTGCAAATGTTGAACAACATTACATAACATGGTGGCAGTGTTTGTGCCTACGTCAACGATATGATGTAAAAAAAGATAATTTTGATGTTCGCGATGTCGGGCAGCGGTCGTGTTCAAATAAATAACGTGTTGAGATGAGCAAAGTGACAACTAACCTCTACCACAGGAATCGGGACCTTGTGATTAATCATTATGGTGACATCGGCGCAGTTCCAAATTGTTCCACTGGGAAACTTAGATTTTCGGGCCCCCTCTGAATGGCCAAAATGGATAAAACGGTGACCTCGGAATAGGACAAGAAGTCAGCCGATAGCCCAGTTAATATGTTGCTGGAATTGTATGGGTCCCAAGGCAGACAAAATGCTTAAATTATTTGCATTATCGGAAGAAGATGCAGGGAAATACAGCATGGTGAAAAGAAAATTTGACCGTTATATCACTGTAAAAAAAACATGATTTAATAATAAGAAAAATTTTTCAAAAGACGCGAGCAAGATGGCGAACCATCTGACTTTTTATTAATTACATTTTCTAGATGGCCGAGTCATGCGACTTGCGGGACCTTAAAGACTAGCTCATTACAACAGTGCTGGTAATCAGGGTGGCAGGTGACAAGTTGTCAGAATCAATTCAGATGGACCAAGATCTGACATCAGCATGAGTGATCGCACGTATTCGACAGGCAGAACGGGTAAGCCAGCAACAACATCTTGTACAAGCAAAGTCCAGCACCAAGGAGGCTGTTCAACATTTCACAGGCTAGCATAACAAGAGGTACAAAAAGGGGCAAATGAATCTGTTCAGTATAGTCAAGGCAATACATAACCTTAAAATACCCTAAATGTGGAAGTAAACCAAATCATCATTGGTCCAAGTGCCCAGCTAGCAAGGCTAAATGCTATCGCTATGGCAAGGTGGGGCATTACGGTAGGTGCTGTGCACAAGGGGAGGTGCAGGAATTAGATGAGGAGCGAGATTATTCTTCCCCATTGAAACAACCACAAACACTTAAGCAGGAATATTACTTAGGAGAAATAGCATCAGAGATCTATTCAGAACCTTGGTACGTCAAATTAAGGTCGATACAGGAGCCGAAGTGACAGTGAGTGGAGAACACATTTGTCGTGACTTGAATGTAGTGGTTGAGGCAACTGACAGAATGTTTTGGAGCTGGGAGAAATATTATTGATGTAGTAGGTACTATCACAGCAACACTCACATACGGCAAGCAGGAAGTAACACAGGATATTTTTGTGGTAAAAGTCAGTGCTATTACTCGGCCGCCCAGCCATAAAAGCACTAGACATTGTATTGGTGAAGAAAGCAGAGGAAGTAACAGGAAAAGAGTTTGGTTGGAATTACAATTTTCCATCAGTTTTTGACGGTCTAGGCCAATTCCACCGCAAGTATGACATTCGCCTTCAGAATGATGCCAAACCATATGCTGTCGTAGCACCAAGGCGTGTTCCATTTGCACTCCGAAACAAAGTGAAAGAGGAACTTGACAGAATGGTACAGGATGGCATGTTAACACCTATTGAGGAGTCAACAGAATGGTGTGCACCAATGGCACTGGTGCCAAAGAGAGATGGTTCAGTAGGGATCTGAGTGGACTTCACGAAACTAAACAGATTTGTTCTCAGGGAGAGATTACAGCTACCCTCAGTGAGAGTCGCTAGCACAGCCACAAGATGCTAAGTGGTTTTCAGCATTAGATGCTTCGAATGGGTTTCGGCAGATTCCATTGACACAAGTTAGTGTACCAATCACTACATTTGTCACATTGTTTGGATGATACTACTTCAACCGTTTACCATTCAGAATTAACTCGGGACCTGAGCATTACCAGCACCAAATGAAGAAGCTATTGGTTGGGGGGGGGGGCATGCCAGGTGTCATTAGCCATGCAGATGAAATATTGACGTGTGGCCGTACACCAGAAGAACATGACCAAAGGCTGGAAGAAGTGCTATGCAAACTAGTGGTAAATGGAATTACCCTCAAAAAATCAAAGTACAAGTTTTGAGTGAAGACAGTGAAGCTTTTGGGACATGTAATAACAGAAGGTGCAGTACAGAAAGATCGTAACAAGAATAAAGTGATTAAGAACATGCCAGAAACAAGCAATCTGAAAGAACTCTGAAGATTCCTTGGCATGGTTACATATATGATGAAATTCATCCCCAAACTAGCAGAAAAAACACAGACACTGCTGACATTGCTGTGCCAAGACTCAGAATCTGTGGGGGAAGAACCCCAACAACAGGCTGTGAAGCAACTGAAGGAGGAAATAGCTCAGCAGCCCACGTTAGCACTGTATCAGCAGGGTACAAACATACGAGTGTTGGCAGATACTTCCTCATATGGGTTAGGGAGTGTTCTAGAGCAGCATCAACATTTAGAATGGAAGCCAGTGGCATTTGCATTGCCAAACCTGAGCGAGGTTGAATTGAGATATGCCCAGGTAGAGAAAGAAACTTTGGCAATTATCTGGGAATGTGAGAAATTCAGAAGTTATGTGTTGGGAACCAAGTTTAAGATATTGACAGATCACGAACCACTAGTGACACTGCTGCCCACAACACCACTGATGGAGTTGACAGCAAGGGTGCAGAGGATGAGAATGTGCCTCATGTGTTATGACTATACCATTGAACATATAGCGGGAAAGATGTTCTTTGTACAAGATGCAATGTCAAGAGCTCTGGTCGATCAGGTGGAGACGGAAAGTTGCGACATTGCTGAGGAAGAGTTGTTTATGGAAGCTGTTGTAAGGGAATCCCTGTTCTGAGACGTTGGACTTCAAAACGTTAAAGATGCACAAGCGAGAGAGAGGGAATGCCAGGCTCTGAAGGACTGCATCTTGCATGGATTCAGGAGCAAACACTCACAGTTCTGGCAATTCAAGGGTCAGATAGCCTACAAAAGTGAGCTCATTGTGAAAGGATCACGCATATTCATTCCCAGACAGCTACGTAAAGATATACTTGGAAAAATACACGAGGGCTACATGGACATAGTTAACGTGTCGTCGGGCACAAGGGTCCATATGGTGGCCAAAAAGACTGTCAACAGTGTTTAGAACAGAGGACTCAATGTGCAGAACCATTGTAACCTATCACACTACCAGGTAGACTGTGGTCGCTGGTTGGAATGGATATTTTTGAGTTGACCAATGTGTATTATCTTGTGGTACAAGATTACTTCTCCAGATTTCTGGAAATGATGAAACTAGATCGCATTTCATCAGAGGCAGTGATTTTGAGAGTGAAGAATATCTTTGCTCGACACGGAATACCAGAAACTGTTCGCACAGATGGGGGTACCCAGTTCACTACAGAGGAATGCCAATAGTTTGCAAAGCAATACGGGTTCACGCATGTTACTTCAAGTCCCAAATTCCCACAATCTAATGGTGAAGCAGAAAGTGCAGTGAAAATTGTGAACAGAATTTTGTCCAAAGAAACGGACCCTAATCTTGGGCTGTTGGCGTATAGAGCCACGCCATTGGAATCCGGTTTTTCACCAGCGGAACTACTGTTTGGACGGAAATTGCGTACTACCATACTACAGGCAAGTTCTTCACTGCAACCACATTGAAACCCACACAGCCTTCAGCAATTCCGAACACACGACCAGCATATCGAGGCGAGATACTGGAGGAATTATGATGGTAGGCATGGGGTGTATGAACTGGATCCATTATACCCATGAACACAAGTTTGGATCCCAGACCTACGTAGGTACGGCAGGGTGCTCCAACCAGCTAATCAGTTCAGGTATTACACAGTAGCAACTGGGACCCAGGATGTGTGCAGAAACAGGAAGCAGCTGGTATCATTGCAGGAGACGGAGGCAGATGAGAGGATGAGGCGGCCTACCAAAGGAAAGAGTATGGGGGTGGGGTTGGAGTCCCATGGCATGCATCAGGCAGTAGGTAGGAGGGCAGTGTCACATCAAATGCAGCAGAGGTCCCCAACTCTACAGGGGCCACACACTCCAGGCTCTCCACAAGAAGAATTTCGAGGATTGCTGAATGTCGAAAGACCAGGGCTAGGTGGAGCCACAACTTGTTACAAGACTAGAAGTGGAAAACAAGTCATCCCACCAAGATGCCTAAGGCTGAAGTGCAGTGTCTTAATGTGTGATAGTGAAACAGAATGCACACTTTGTGCAAAGAGAGGGAGATGTAATGTAAGGTAAATATGTTGTGTACATTTAAAGAGGTTGGCAGGACTGGGAGACAGTTATGGCCGATAGCGCTTAGAATACAGAGTCGGGGAATTGTGGTCATGCAAATGTTGAACAAAATTACATAACAATATATCAATAACATTTTTAATGGCAAACATACCTTCTGCAATGATGCTTAAATTCTCGGTAACGTGTTCACTCCCTGCATGTTTTAAGATTATAGTAACTTCAGGCTCCTGGAGATGGCATTAAATGAGGAAGATCCGGCTATAAATATTTATGTGGTGTGTGGAAAATTAGGCACAAAGTAGATGACGGATGAGTGGCAGAAAAGAGTGGCTGAATTTTGGCATGCCAATGGCCACAGTGTGAAAGCAACAGAATTTGCAAGTGTATCCCAAGTACAGCCATACAGTTCTACTAACAGTGGTAAAAATCCCAGTTTATAGAAACATCTCATCAAAATTGTGGCTGGAAGACACACTGATGGAAAGAACCCACTGGCACGTTCCATAACTTAGGAATAAAACTTTGTTTGCCTCTAAGAAGGAATTACTACTAGAAGTGAATGTAGGTCCATAACAACCAATTTCTAAAAGAATACTCCATGTGGCACTGCATGCCATGAACAGAGGCACTTCTGTTCACACAGTTGCTTAAGTATAATAGACAAAAAGGGACAAGCATTAGGTTTATTATGATGGATCAGCTGAATCTCATTTATTCTTGTATGGGAAATAATTCTTGGTGTTGCATTCATTGTAGACCTCAGGAAGTCTTCAATGACGACAACATACAAAGTATGCTTCAAGCTGGAAGTGGTTCTCTGATGTTCTGAAAGTGTTTTAATTACATTACACAGAAATGGATCATTTGTTTGAGGTGACATCAATTTTTTGAATCACAGTGGCAACAATAAGCTGCCAGACAATCATGCTTTGCTTTTTACCCATCTGAGTAACATAAGACTTAAATTATTTTATGTATTAAATTATGACTATTTGATTTTTACATCGGATATATACAAAAAAATACCCACATTTAAACTATCATTAAAAACAAGTAAAATATCATCCATAAAATCTGGCTGAACTATGGAATTCTTTGATCCAAATGTTGCTGAGCACAGATATTGCCTACATTCAAACACTTTCCCAGTCTACGACAAATGACAGTTTATGGAGGTAATACACACTGCTAGATATGCTTCAGTCACAGGTGACTAACTTTTTGTCTGGTGAGCCTACTTCCAGCCAAAATACAAATTAAATTTGTGTCATGTGTAAAATTTAACACTATCAATGGAGATTTTAGCCTACTTTCCAAAGGAGAGATAGGCTTATGAGATCACTTTCCTGTCTCTGTGTGAATGTGAGCATCTGTGCATGTGTCCCCCGAAATCTTTTGAATGTGTAAACCAAATTTCACCAAACTCAGTACACATATAGAAAATAGTAAGGAGCTTCAACTTTTATAGATTTCGAGCAAGCCAAATGCTTATTTTCAAAATGGTGGCAATTTTAAAATTTAGGGTGCTATGTCATATCTCGTAACCATTTAACATATTATAACCACATTTTGTATGTGAACAGTACATTGTACTGATTTTAGAGATGAATATTGTTGTTGGTTTGCCATTTTGGAAGCCAGCACTACATGAAAAAAATTAAACTTTTACATTAGATCTATATCTCAAAAACTAATCAACCAATTTTCACCAAATTTGGCACACAAGAAGTAATATGATAGGTCAAATAACTGATGTATTTTAAGTGGGTCAGCCACTGGTTTCAAAATGGTGGCCATAAAAATAATTTACATAAGTCTGTCATATATATTAAACAATTTAACCGAATTCCACCAAAATTTTCATGCTAACAGTATCTATTAGAAACATCATATACAGAGCCTCTTTTTTAGGCCTTTTAGTATGACAGCACCAAAAGAAAAAATAAAGTTTCTATGTAATATCTCAGGAACCAAACATTTAATTTACACCACTTTTACAGCCATAATTACAGCCGTATGAATAGTTCAGGTATTTGAACCCTATCCACAAATTACATCTGAAGATGATGCTCTGAATCCTATCTCCATAATGCAATTTGTTGTGGTTGCTGTACGAATACTCGTGGGAGTCTGCAGCAAACACTAGCTTGAACTAGCTCAGTGGAAATTTTTAGACTCAGAATTAAATAAACACTTGAAAGTTTATTGATCCAGGAATGCCAACAGAAAATAAATTAAAGATGAAGTAAATATTCACTGGAGTTTATTGCTGTCTCTTCATAGACAATTAACACTTGCAGCAATTAAAAAACAAGAGATAAAATGGCAGCATGGTCACTCGTTGCCCTAAACAAACACTACATCGCTGAATTGTCTTGATGAATAAACTCCGACAACTGTGATGTGACCAAATGACTTGAGACGATGATAAAGCCACGCTTTTACCCTATTTATACTGCCTGAATATTGCATCATGTAAACATGGTCCAATTGTCACTTCAAAAAGTGTGATCAGTCTAAAAATAGCCTGTGAACACTGACGTGGGTCTCGAAATAAAAATATTACATGCTTGTCGCAGGTCATGTTGACTGTGATATCAGTATTCTCGTTGCACCAGATGGTGCAATACAGCTGCTACGTACGTGTCTCACTTGCTAACCCCTTGAAAAGTTGTACTGTCATCCTATGATGATTATTACTACTGATGCAATGACTTGAGTAAAAATAATAAATTTCATAAAATAAACATGTACAAAATACAAACAAATTATTACTGTCATGATCTTCTAAATATTAAATCAATTACTATCCTTAACACAAAAATATAGCAAATTAAAATAATTCCCAAAAATATAAATTATAACATATTGCAATGCTACAAGTTGGTTAAATGCTAGCTCATGGTACGAGATATTCTAGGTTTGAGTGCTGGTTAAGGCACATGTGTCTTTGTAATGTCTCATTAATGTCACATATTTTACTGATTCCATTTCTAATGATATTGCTGTCAATGAGACATCAAGGCCTACTTATCATCTAAGATGATATTGATTTCATTAAAAATTATTTGCATCCATGTAGAGGAAAGTAGACTCATTAGTTATACTACTTTTTTATTGTACAGCAAAGCATAATGTGTGTGTGTGTGTTTTATTCCACTTACACAAGCACATAAGGTGAAGAACTAACAAGAACATTTAATTTTCTATGGTCAAGGATATGCACCTTTAGTTAAGTTTTTTACGCAAAAGGAACTGAGAACTCCATTATAAACACAGCAATATTTCTTCCCTTGTAAGATACGTGCTACGCAGTGAGTTAGTGATACGTAGTGAGTTCTCTTAGACAACAATGATATGTTGAAATGCCACCCCTTGTGTCATTCCTATCCAATAAAAAACTGGCAGGGTATGAAGGGGGTAATAATTAGTTATAACTATGTACAAACTGTAACAGTGATTAAGTGTGTTTGATAACAAAGCAATAATATATGAAATTTGTGTAAAAATATATAATTAAATAACCAGACAAACATAAGTAGTGAAACTGTGGTACAAGTAACAGGTCGGCTACTCATGGTGTCCACTCTAATTTCAATACAGGATTCCCTGCCATTTCAACAAGTTTTAACTTTTCCCTGATGCTAAAAAAATGTAATTTATATACTAAAGTATTTATTCATGGAAGTTTAAACAATGTAAACATAAACAAAAATTACTTGAATGGTTCAATAAAATAAAAATAATACCTAAAATAGAAACTCACCCTTTTTAGTTCTGGAGAGACTTTATTTGTTTATTAATCCCACCAACAGTTTCATGAGCAGTGTCCAATTTTTCTTTTCATTCAGCCTTTTTAACATTACTTCTGATTACATTTTCCCATTTTAAGCAATTATTCCACTTTTTCAGTAGTGCTTTGTTTTTATAATGCTTTAGTATAATAGGCATAAACATTCTTGCACTGTGTGTACGCTTCTTATCAACCACCACATATTCAATTCCACCTCTAGCAGTTACTGCATCATATACTTGTCGCAGCCCAATAAGAGATTGTTAATGAAGATTCTCTACCAAAAAAATCAATAGAGAAACCCCTTTCTAATACTGCATTCCTATAGGAAATGATATAAGTAATTTTTAAAAATTTGGGCTGCTCTTGAACATTAGGAATGTTCAGCAGAATAGTTTGCAATCAGAAATTTTAGTAAAGTCTTTCAAAACAATGGAAATTTTAGTTTCACATGTAGCATATATGATGCCTTTCATTCTCATAGGTTTGACATTTTAATATCTATAAAACATCCATGGTCACAAACATGTCCATACAAGATTGACATCCAAAGCTTATTTTGGTACGAGAACTCAGCTGCCATTAGATACAATCAGATTTGACATAAAAGAATATCACACTTTGTAGCAATCATGGTGTACTGGTCAGAATACAGAACACTAGTAGATAAAACTACATTATCCTTGGCTTACTTTATTACATGGTACTGTGGTATAAAATAAGGTATACATACCATTCACATTGTACCTCTAGCCATCATTTTGATACATATTATAATTGAGGCAATTGTGTATATCTTTCAACCACACCATTTTAACTCAACTTTACCTTCTTTTCCCCGATTGTGTTGTACAAATTTATAGTAGTTGTGGCCATAGCATCTGCTCAATTATGTAACTTCAATTGGAAATTTTGCATTTCTGTGTACAAATCTAATAGGCAGTGAAAACGGGAATAATTTATATATAGTGTAATAGCATGCTAATAAGACAATGCAATATTTCAAGTTATTAACTACATTCAGAAAGGTAATGATGCATAGATATTTTTTACAAAATAATAATATAATTAAATAATTTATAGCTTATAAATGCTATAAAAATAAACTCTTTCTACACCAATTTAATTATTTTATAATATGTTTTATTTATGTTAATTTAACAAAACTGTACCAACTATAAGTTTCTATACTATTGTATGAACACTTACTATATTTTCAAATAAGTCTGTGCTAATCAGTAGGGAATAGGGATTTAAATGTTTAGTCATTATCAATGTAATGATTATTTTCCTGGTAATTGTATTGTGTGCCAAAATATTTTTTTATTTGTTTGCAATTATTTCTCCTTCATATCTTCAAGCTTTCCATTGTTTCATATTCAGTCTCGCTTTTGACATTTTTAATATGTTTTAGCATGACTTGGTTCTTTGTGAGGGGTGAGAGATGCCGGATTTGAAAGAAATCCAGATGCATGGCTAAATATTACTGAACAGTTGGATATTCCAGTAGGGCACCAGCTCATCTATTACATGGGTGAGCATGTTGACTCTGGCTCTCAGAGTAGCAGTAGATCGACAGCCATGTGGCATATCCCTCTCGCAGCTCATGTTTTACGAATGAAGTACCAAAAGTCCCCAATGCCTTTACCGTTCATAAATGAAGCACGTGGACTTACACTCTGGAGTGGGCTAGGACCCCCGAGTTTAAATTAATATTAAAATGAAATACAATGAGGAACGATACAATTACGTATATTGACTCGGTGAGAGAACTGATACAAAATCCCTCGAATACTGCGGGCATGGCGTATAAGGCCCGTCATTGACTGACATGGATAAAAGCACTGATTAGCGCGTGGAAATGAAGTGGTAAAATCTCAGGGGCTGTGAGTCTACAGAGATGATAGTACGAGCACGGAGGAGAAAAAAGAATTTAATGTTGTGGATAAAATACACACTTACTATAGCAGCTACTTAATCAGGCAAAATGGTGAAGTTCCCCTGGGACACAAAAGTGTACACGCTCCTTGGCCCGCCAAACTAGACTGAGGATGGTGCGGAGATGCTGTTACCTAACGGCGATCTCCCGCCAATTCAGTGAGGGAAAACCAAATTTATACACATACACTTGATAAATGTACAAAACCAGAAAAAAGCACAGCATAACACTCTGAGGAATTAAGGCATTAATTCCTACACGTAATTATTCATTTTAGAAGTTCTGTGTATCTGTTGCTAACTGAGTCAGGGAAATTTAATTCACTGGAAAAAGTCTGAATGGGCTTGCAAAAGAAATTAATCATTACAAAATTACACAAGACACTAAACATCAAAATAACCCTTCAATTATACTTCATTAAATTTAGTTATTTAGAGAATCAAGTAGGAATTCAAGTTTGTGTGCTTGGCATGGTGGCTACCAGAACTACCAAGGTTAATTATGTTTTACTTTACACAAAACTGAAAATGAGAATACACACTTTTAACATTAAAAGAAATACAGCAATTACACTTAAAAATTATGTAGTGGCAGGGCACTTTTTAATTAATATCACTTAACACAGGGAAAGCAAACGGGAGTTAATATTTGCCAGTGTTTACTTTAGACTCTGCTTTTGGGGGATCATAACACTTTACCACAATAAACACATAGGCACTAGTTTTGGCGAGGAGAGTCGTTTGGGTCACGGGACGTACCATTGACCTGTTCTGCATGAACAACATCAGGACCCATGCACTTCATGCACGGCTGTGCATGGCTGGTGCACTAGCGAGCAGCATTGGTCTGCCTCCCGAACACGGCAGTGAAGACCACGTCAGTTTATTGTTTGCAATGAATACGTAACTAAGTTTAGCTGGGAGCTGTAATAGAAATGTACATTTTTTTTCTTCTTTAATCAGCCTGGAAGGAATTTCTTATTGCTTACGGAAAGAAGAGGTTTCGAACATGGTCATTACAGAATGCAAGGAAAACTTTTAATGCAACATCTATAATCACAATTTTATTTTATTAAAATTTTGACAGTTGTTTGGTGCCATTGCAGAAGAGAGTTATTTCAAGAAAATAACGTGAAGTACCAAATCCATGTAGGCTAATTAAATAATATTTTCGTTACGATCACTGATTCTAATGCCACTCTCAAAAAATTGAATTATGGTACTATACTTTGAAAGAAAACAAGGGAACCTTTCATCATTTGATTTCTTTCTATGATGCCAGATACC
Source organism: Dryococelus australis (assembly GCA_029891345.1). NCBI lineage: Eukaryota > Metazoa > Arthropoda > Insecta > Phasmatodea > Phasmatidae > Dryococelus > Dryococelus australis. The sequence continues at coordinate 260,899,501 of CM057009.1, read as the reverse complement.
AGGCATCACCACATATGGAGTTAAACTGCTAATTTAATTTTACTTCAATCTTTTTGAAGAAAAATTAACTTCGCAAAATCAGTTATTCCTTGAGAATAGAGAATCTCACACTTACAATGAAATACAAGCTTAATCTACACCAAACAATGTATAGTATGTAATGACTAAAAATTATTTTACTATTCATAAAAAGAAACTGCTTGCTAGATAACAAAATTAATTTAATGCTAAAATAATTTTGGATTTCTAACTTTTAAAAAAACTGTACATACATAAGGAAGCACAAATTTGAAACAGGTAATAACGTAATTGATTAATCTGTATTACTACTTAATGGCAAGCAAAAATTTGACCTCTACTAATTCTGAAAGAGTTTTATTAACTTATACTCAAATGTTTTGAACAAATAAACTTAATTTTTTATTGTGGGAGTAAATTTATAATATAATTACTAAAAGATATTAGTCTTGGAATTAGTAATATTCTTACATAGTAAAATTTATAGATGATAATGTTACTCTCAAGGGTAGCTGGAATACATAAAAATATATATATTACTACATAATTTTGCCCAACAAGGTGTGGTATAAACCTGTACAGCACTCATTTTTCACCAGTTAAGTGACATCACAATATTGAAGTTTGAATGAATGTACATATGTTAAGTATATAAAGTAATGTAAAAATAATGATTATGTAAAGGTATTTTTCATAGTTCTTTGCAACAATTTCATTGTAACTGCAGTCATTTCAGTACAAAGCATTTCTAATAATTACACTGTTTTCTTCCCAGCAAGACTTAACAAATGGCTGTTATGATACAAATTAAGGATATGTTATACATATTTTATATGCTGTAAACCTTCAATTTAATAAATCGAAGCATATTTCAAAACTATCAGTGATTTTTAAAAAATTAAATAAAATTTATGCAAGAACCATACAGTGCAAATTAATAGGTAAAAATAGTATTATGTAATTTAAGATGGATTTGAGTGCTCAATCTGTTTTGCAAGATTCTAAAAGAGCAAAGCAGTATAACTTGATTTTTTATATATCACATGATATACAATAAACTTATTTCAAATTTGTTTTAAAATTTACTTCTTTTGTTAACACAAAATATAGGCCTATTACATTTTTAAAAAATAGTAGATATGCCATATATTTACTGAAATTTACTCAGCATGTGTTCTAAACTTTACTTCACTCATTACCTGTCATGGTTGCAGTTCTGAATATCTTTTAAAATGTAAAATTATTTTAATTTACGTACAGACAGAGGTCTTCAGAATTCATAAAATGATAATATAGATGAAAAAAACTTACTATCCTCGTGAACATGAAGCTTACTGAGATATTTATACTTAAAAGATCTGCAATAGTATCTTTGTTAATTTACTTAATTTACAGTTTTTATTACTTTTTATCCTATGTTACGAACTCTGGATATCTTATTATCACCATGTTTCTGATGAAGCGTCGGTCAACAAATTCTGAAATCATGCAATCACTGTAGAACTTTTTATTTGAGCTTCGTTTTATCTATCCAGAAAATGTCTCTTTGGATCATTATACAGTGCAACCTCGTAATTACGAAAGGTGATAATGGTGCTAAAAATTCTCGTAATTACAAGTACTCGTTACATTAAAATGTGTGAGCTTTAAAAATGTAACATGTGACGAGTTTTGGAACCTAGGCATGGCGGGAGAGGGGGTGAGCAAGATATTTATTAAGATTATATATTCACTAATGTCTATGCAAATATTACAAATACCACATGAAACATGTGTTAAGACTACTGTTTCTTAAAAGCGCTGCACAAGAGCTAATTTCAAGCTATAGTATGTCAACAGCCCACAAGCAAAAATTGCAAAATATAAACAAACATGGCTACTTACAGTGAACAGACATGCCAACTAGATCACCATAAGAGAATAAGAACTAAAAGAGATATTTTATTCCAATGCACCTTTTACAGCAAAATTGTACAACCATTTCTTTTAAATAAGTTCAAGTCAATTGGACCTAGTATTAACTAACCACATATTAAGCAACACATAGCAGTACAATAAAACATTTAGTGTTAGGATAAAAATTACAGTACATAAAGACAAAAACAGAACAACATTCAAAAAATAAATACACACACTTGAATACATCAAGTCAGGTTTACGGAACTACTAAACTATTGTGGAACAAGTTAACATTTAAGTTAATTTTTAACTTCACAACCATGAAGTGGATATAGCAAGTGACAAATGTACAAAACCATTACTAGATATTGTTACGAAGTCATTTTTTTTACATTTACATTTTCCCCCCTTAAATTGGTGTTTAAATTTATTTTTTGTTAAGATACAGTAGGTTCACGATTTTTCTAGTTGGGTTGTGACTTCAAGTAAGTGGTCCCTGTTTTTTGTTCGGACGTGGGACTTCTTTTCCTTATTGGAATTTTTGACAGCAATAGGCAGTTTTGTAATTTCCTTTATTTCGTTTTTTTTTTTTTTTTTTTTTTTTTGTGTTTTGTAATAAGTTTTATTTTACTGGACTCGTTTAATGTCAATTTAGTTCCTTTTAACTTTGGATCCCTTTTGCTGTGGTGGTTGCGCTGTTTAACTTCCGAGACGTTTAGTAAGCAGTTAAACACATGTGTTCTAGACAAATTATGATTTATGATTTATTATTACTTTGTAGGTAGTTGTCTAGTAGAACCTTGACCGATACCCCTGTTTACCCTCCCATCCATCCACACTTACCCCTGTTTCCACTTCACATTGCCCCCTTTTCCACACTTCATCCCCTGGCCATCACTACTTTCCCACATTTCTCCCTTCCACTTTTCAACAATATAAACTGAAAACTATGTGCAGTTTGCGCAGCATGCAACCACCAGTTCAACACAAAGCAAACAGCAGAAACATTGGCAACATTGCCAGATGCATAGACCTTGCCATAGTTGCCACGTCTGCCTTTTCAGATACAGCTGAGCAGCCATGCGCGTAACAATGATTAGCCTCTTTGCTATGTCACTGAGTTACTCGTCCGTTAATTTATGATAAATATACAGCAGCAAGTATCACAGTTGCACCAGACTCTCAAATTACTTGTATCTGCAAATGTGCGTATAAAAATACCACTCAAAAATACCAAACATTTTTACAGTGAAATGTGTATCAAAACTGATGATACATTGCATGATTCTCATAATTATGAATGTCTTGTTAAAGCCATTATTTGTTGTGAGGTTACACTGTAACTTTTATAGGATGTTCTTTAGATGTCAAGATTACAAGAAGGGAAATTTTCCTGTTTGTTATATATAAGATGTCCTTGCATTTGATAACCAGTCAGGATTGATTTTTAAGATTGTAAATTTGCTTCTGTCATTGTAACATCTGACTGAGGCAACAAAGCTTGCCATCAAAAACTGTTTTGTTAAGTTTAATGCCCACTGCCAACGGACATTTGACTTTCACCAGTCCATCCTCCCCAACCAAGCCATCTGGAGTTGTTCCAAGAATGGTAGATTTTTAGCAAAGAAAATACCATATGATTTTATTATGATATTCTATTGCGTTTCAAGCTATTAAGGAGCAATTGATTTATTCTTTCTGCTATATGCAAGTGTTGGGTCACAGAGTATACGGAGAGTGAATGATCATTTTTACAGAAATTTTGCAGCTTGTGTTGATCCACTACCAACACAGTCTTCCAAATTTAGAAACTGTGAGCATTTTAAACCTCTGCTTCAGCCATTTGTCATTGCCTGTTTGAAGAAGTGTCACCCTCTCTATTTCTCTGTGCTCTTCACCTGTTTTTTTCCCAAATATTTTTGAATAGATTCTCTTTCTCTTAAAGAAAAACATCATGAGACATATCTTATCTTTACTTTTTGCACCATAGTCCAACACCCAAATGATCTTGACATGTTTCTTTTCTTACAATAAGAGCTAGCATAGCACTCTTTCATTCTGAAACTTGTTATTTTTTTCTTTGACCACATACCTTAGGTTCTTCACAAGTTTGACTGGACTGGTACCCTCACACAAAATTTTAAGGAGTACAGAACAAGGTTTCTTAGTGTTGTGTAAAACTAATGCATCAGAGCAAAGGGCTTGATAGAATCAATTTGGTGAACAGTATAGTTTTGTATCAGGCTGTTACTTATTGCAGCCATACATGATGCCGACCTATTCCCATAGTAGTTTACTTATCCATATTGTTAGCATTTTTTCTTCCATGTATTAAGGAGTATTGCTCCACATTGTATAACACTTTTCACATTCATGAGTAAGCCAAAAGGCACAAACATATTTGTGTGACAAAATAAACTTACGCTGGAATTCATAGTTCAGAGGCTTGGTTGGCAAATAAGTTGAACTCCATTACGTATTTTCTTCTTCTTTTTCTTGTTATTTGTATTCTTCTTCTTGTCTTCTTCTTATTCAGCTTCTTATCTTCTTTTTCTCCTTCTTCTTCATCTTCAGGTACTACTATATGAGCTATGAATGCATACACAATTACTTGGCAAAGTAATTCTAAGAAGTGTGTTACTTATTTGAGTTGAATTTTACTTGACGAAGTCTTTAGATATATAGACAAATAATACTGATACCACCATAAAGCAACTAAACTTAAAATTTTTCCAACCAGTAAGCAACAAAAATATATTTTTTTTAACTACCACTGTTAATTTCTTATCAATCTTTTAATTTAATTTAATTTAATTGTTAGCCATGAAAACAAACTGTGCATGATAATGTCAGTGCAAAAAAATATCTTAACCTCAATTTCATAACACATGTAAGTAGTAAACACAGATTATACTAACCTAGCTAGCCTTACGCATTCTTTTTAACTGCTTTTGTTAATGAAATCATAATATAAAATTATCCAATTTGCAAAACAAATGTATGTTGTATTTTTAAAACTGTACGTTTATTAAGTTTCAATGCTGAAAAATTACTTATTTTATGTTATACCTAGCAGAAATTTTCAGTAGATAGGGTACCCATATATATAATCATTACACATAACATTTTCACATAATCCATTCACAAAATGACAAAAGAGGTTACATTTCAAAACAAAATGTGTGACATTTTTTATTTTATGCCGTTGTTCTACTAAATTAAATGCTTTAATGTTTATCACATTTTTTTAACTAATTTCATTCTAAATTAAAATATTCAGCCAACAAGTTAGTTATGATATAAATGATCAGTTCTTACGTTTATAAAGAACTAGGCTTGATGAACTACTATGTGTAAATAAACAATGCTCCTATGATTATAAATACTGTTAAATCACAATAAGGTTTACTTCTTTAAGCAAGCTTCAGAAAGCATTAGTTTGAGCTATCAGAATAAGCAATACTTCTTCCTGAAACTGTGAACTAAAAACATTACTAGAGCATGATTGCGAGTCATGCTGTTTTTTTTTAAATATTCCTTATATGCCCACTATGAATTCCCTCCTTAATGTCAGTATAAATAACTTAAACACTTCTCATTACGCTAGTCATAATTACATAATTAACATTAACTTCTCCTCTGGCACAGAAAATTGTGTACATTTTTCAGAATATTGTGTTACGTAGGGCTGGCCCACCACAACTCATTGATGAGTCAAGGAAGTAGGCTTCAATATGCATCATCCCCCAAAGAAAATCAGCTTAACAGTCATTGCTACCACCCCTCTACAAGAATGTTTCCCCACTCCCAACACGGGAAGGCAGGCTAGCTGCCTGTTGGAGCAACCTTGGTGCGGACTCGACCCAGTAAATAGCTCAGGGAAACTGAGCTCATTTTTGCAATTTTATCAAGTAGCAAATACTTTGCGATTTGACATAAGTGTTCTTTTTTTTTATCTGAGCCATGAACTGAACATACGAATGTTGTAAATTATGGTAACATAATTTTTATTTTAAAAAAAAATTTGTTACAACTTTTGATTATATAGTATAGAGCACCAGGTACATTCTTCCATTACATTATGCACATGCAGCATACATTTCTTTTTCTTGCACTTTCCTGCATTTTGCAACATTTCTCCCTGGTCACTCAAAAAGTGTAACAATGATTTCACTGTCATACTGAATCCTTCAGGGAGTACCAACACAGGTCATTTTCATAATATAGCAGCACAGAACTTGGTCCATGATCTATTGTGTCTGTAATACACATATTAAAAAAATATCTGCTGGCAATGTTTACAGTGTACCACGTGTGGCCGCCAGTAGAGTTCAAACCTACTATGGTTGTGCTGCCACAGAACAGGAATTGTATCCAGCTTGTCATTAAGCAAAGTCAACACAGCATCTAATTGTTCAGTAGTCAACAGCGTAAATGTAAGTGAATGCCTTTTTTTTATCTACGCCACATTAATTAAATAAGGCTACGAAGGCTAACTAGTTTTAAAAACTTTCCTGTAGACAGACAACCAGCCAGCCAGCCAGCCAGCCAAGCCAGCCAGCCAAGCCAGCCAGTACTGTGAAAATTGTGAGTGTAACTATCATGAAAGACCTCACAATTTACTGGAACCACATAACCAGAAAGCATAATTTATGTATTCAGTGTAACCTCAATTTTATTATTACTACTTACCAATTGAAAAAAATGCATCTTCTCCATGTCTTCTTATTTGGTAGTGAATAATTTCTCCTTCATAAAGTACTGATAAAACATAATCACCAGCAGCTGTGTTACTTTCTCGGACAAGAAATGTACCATTGTCACAGTTTTCATCTGTAAAACCAACAAATTAATAAAAAGATTTTTGAGAGCACAACAGTGTGGAATTATTTTTCCAACATTTTTGTACTGTAAGAAAAATTATGCCGACAATATAAAAAATTATTCCCCCTGGAAAATTTTATTAAAAGCATATGATAAATCAATTATAATAACCAAAATACTGAATTGTGTAATAATTAAATAATCGATGTAGGACCTACAATAATTATTTGCATAAAAATAAAATATTTTAGTCAAAATATTACAACATATCAAAATAAACAAACTCACTGTTCACAAGGATGACAGTAGAATTATTTTTGTAAACCTGTTGGAACCACAAAAGCATTGTTATTAGAAATGTTCAAACCAATGTAACTGCTGGCAGTAACTGCCTTACATTTTCATGCAAACCTCTTTTTATACGCTAACTTTTATGTAAACCATAAATTTTAGGTTGTTAATATTGCCAGCTATGCTAACAAAAATTTAAGTATTTGCTTCCAGAAGTTGGCTAGCATATGAAAATTTAAGTTGTACTAATCGATAATTCACATAAACATGGCAGGAAATGAAAAATTTACAGGAAGTCTGCATGCTAATTGTTTACTTTGGAAATTTCTTTGTTGTGGAAAAGTCATAATTATTGAAACTATGAGAAGTATTTTTACATTTTTAAAAATTAAAATCACATTGTGTTGTGCGTGAGTTAACTTTTCTTCCAGTGTAGTACAAGCAATTTATACTACTGGTCATTAGAATTGCAACACTAAGGAGGATGTGAGCTAACACAGCCATATTGCTTGACAGAATGGATGACATGCAGAACGTAGAGAAATCAGTACTGTGTAACTCCACTATGGGTGGCAATAACTGCTGCTACACGACACTGCTTTTAGAGGAGGAGACTTTTGATGTCCATCTCTGCTGCTATCATGAATGCCTAAAAACCTCACATTGCAGGAATGCATAGAGCTGTATAGATACATTACATGCTAAGTTCAGGGTCTCCGCTTACTCACAATTTATACATAATTAAGCATTTTTCAGGGCAGCCTGTCTCACATTATTAAAGCCTGGATGTAAAATTATTATTATTTTGTCATTTCACACTGATATAGTCAATAACTGCATAAAATCAAACATAAGTCTTTCTTACACTAAAAATTTTAGTCTTTATAATTTCTTAGCAAGCCATTTCAATGCTTTTGTAAAATAAATTAAATTATTTGTTTAATGTTTTCATGTTCATTTTCAACAATTGTTTACCGCACACCCTCACAATAAAAAGTGTGGGATTATCTATGGTCACCAACAATAACATAGCAAAAGCTAATCAATATGTACCAAGTTTAACAATTATTGCCAATGGAGGCAGTATTAATGTTAGTACTACAAATTTACAAAAAAATTATCATTTAGGTTTTTTAGTTCTTAAGTGACATAACAAGAAAGTTTTTTTTAATAACCAAAGTTATTTCTTGTATTGTGTGTCTTTCTTTTTACTACAAGACAACCTAAACCCATAGTTTGACCTTCTGTTTGACCAGATCTAGCAGATGGAGTTATAAAATTACTATTATTATGTGTAATGTAGCAATATATTTATAGTTTTAAAAGTTTTTATAATATTTTTTCAGTCGAGACTTATGGGTAAATACTTTTTTCTGGTCAGTGAGTGTAATCTTCAAAATTTTTTCTTTGGTGCCACGTGGAAAAGTAAGGGCTTATCAGTTTTAATATGGGGCTGTATTCTGAGCTGTTATCTGTAGTGCATTCGCGTTTTAAAGTTCCCAGAGTCAAAGCGAGGTTGCGACAGTTTTGAGATAAATAATTTTTCGACTCCACTTGCCATTCCCATCATCAGCCGTATTTGTTTGGGAAGTCGACGAAGTTCGTTGGGATGCACTGGGGCTCAGCCAATGAGAGGAAGTTATACGAGGAGAGAGAGGGAGTAAGGAGTGGTGATAGCGGCATGTGCGGGAGTGCCTTTGTCCTTGAGAACAGACTCCAACCCTACACAATGTGAGGACGCATGCGGATACTCGCTATACGAGACCTTTGAAAGAACTTTTAACTAATTACTACTGTGATGCTATTCCAAGTACTTTTTCTATGTCAAACGTTCATGTTCGTGAACCTGTCAGCGATTTTTAAAAGTTCAATAAAACTGAGAAAGATTCCAACCTGGGATTCATCACTTTTTATTTCTTTTTACAGGCGTCTTATATTGTACTCTACCAACCTAAGTAAACTAGCCTGTAACCGCAGCGGGGCTATTAACTAGCATTTATTACGTCGCAAAATGGCACCCAACATGGAACACAAATTTCAACATGCCTGAAAAGTTTAATTATTTTGGACAGAGTTTGTGTGGGGCACAGTTCAACAAAGCAGTAAATACAAAATTCAACGGCAGTTTTTCCAAACGAGTGGCCAGTAAATGCAACAGAAGTCCATTCCGGTGCAACAGGTTCCAAGATGTCTGTTCCAGTGTTCCAGACAACTATAAAGGGTCCTTGCGACAACAAACAATTCTACAGCATCAGTAAAAAAGGTATTTATCACATCAGAGAAGATAACAGAGAAGCCAGCCAACAGTCCTGAAGACCTCAGTACAAGTAATCACGATTAATTTTGTTGTACCGTTTTTGTTCGTTAGTGTTTAAATTCATGTTAGATTTTTTTTGTGTTTTCAGCAGTTTGGTTACAGGGGCAATTATTTACCTTTCACAATAGCGGACGGAGGGGAAGAGCGAGTAAGTGAGGGAAAGGAATTTTTTGGTTTTGCTAATTTGCTAAAGCAGCAAATAGACCTAAGCATTATAGTACAATTGATTACTGAACAAACGTACAAGTTGAAAAACGATTAAAAATAAACAGGTATTTCAGATTTGAAAGAACAAAGAAAGAGAAATGAACCGGGAATAATACAGGAAATTAGAGCTATTATAAAAGGGATTAAACTGGAGTTAGGACCGATTAGGCAACAGGCAGATAAAAAGTGATACAAATTGAGGGATTAATACCAATGTTAAAATGATGATGATGATGATGATGATGATGTAAATAAAGTGTAAGTAAAGAGTGTAATAATGGATGTAGTGAGGTTTTAGTGAACTCAGTTCCTTTAAGTAAAATTCTATTGCTGCGGCAAATAGATAATTTTGAAAAGAGTATACCTAATTGTTCAAAAGCAAATGTGGCAAGGAGAAATGTAGTGAATGAAGGGCCCCCTCTCTCCCCCTCTCCACATGCTCACCTATGCGTAGATGAGCTGGCGCCCCACCGGATTTAAACAACTTGTTTCTTCAACTTTTCAGCCATAAGCCCGGGTTTGTTCAGAATCTGGCATATCTCGCCTCTCACCAGTATCAGAACCACGTTAAATGGTTTTGCTTGACTAGTAGCAAGTGATAGCTTATGTTTTTTTTTTATTATACTGTCGTTTTGCATAGTAAATTAAAGTAAAAAATTTAATTTTTCTATATTTTCTATTTATTCTCATGATCTCACTTTACTCATGGAAGTTGTAGATTTTTTCTGTATTGGCTTGTAACTTGTATTTCTAAAATGGTCTTGGTTCAATGTAATGTGGGACAGTAACAAGTATTGCGGCAACTCCTGGCATGGTTGCATACCTTTATAGTGCTATGTAAGTTCGTTACAAAATCATGTCACAATTCTTGCTGCTAGAATGCTTCCTTGTTTTGCTGTTTCAATTGTTGAGTGTTCTCAACGGCCTACAATAGCGGGAATTGTCAGGACTGGCTCGCCAAAAATACAAGAATGGGTGGCATGATCAGAAGGCAGGTGGTGTAACTATTGGCGTGCATAGTAGGGGACAGCCAGTATAATGTGCACGTGGACTGCGCCGCAGCCAGGTGTATCGACAGCATGTGATGTGAACAGAGTAGAATTTTTCTATTCCATAGTTGTACATTTTTGTGTAATCCTGGAATAGTATCAAAAAGTTGAATGTATAAACATGTGAGTACTTAAGGGGTAGATTGCTTGTAGCACAGGCTCAGTCATGCTCAGTCTCTGTCATTAGCTCAGTTGCACAGTTGTCTGGAGTAATATGCATGTGATCCTGTCATGGTTGCCTACTGCTTTGGCAAACCAATCGTGAATGTTGGCACATAGTTATGTTTAGGATGTGGCAACATATTATTATTATTTTTATTTGTAAAAATGGAAATTATAGCACAATTATGTAAATCATCAAAATAAGTGTAACGTCTTTTGTATGAAATTAAATCAGAAAGAAACCAGTTCCAAAGCCTCTTCATTAACCTACATGCTGTCATGTTAACTTTTCTTAAATTTTTGACGAGAAGTGGAATTATTTTTATTTTATTTGAACTTAGTACTGTTGAACTAATCTTCTTAATTCCTCTATTGGTCAGGTAGAGTTGCTCACCATATCCTTTTGGTTACGAATACTTGTAAATGTGTACAGTGCCACTGCTTACCTTTTGTTTTTGTTCATTTAATTGAGCTTATGCCATCTAACCTCTCCAGAAGTTACATAAAAAGAATGGTGGATCCTTCAGGGTACATTCCACTCAGTTATTTAGGGACATTCTGAACAAAAATTGATCAACGTCTGTTACTACTGATGAAATGAGGAAAGAAAAATAACGAATTTGGAAACATGAAAATATATGAAATACAAACAAGTTGTCATTGCCAGGACCTTTCAAATATTACATGAATTACTATATGTGACTGGAATATAGACAGTTGAAATACTTCCCGAATATGCTAATTATATATGTCTAGCTGCAATGCTACAGTCTTCTTACTGAAACACAAAAAAATAATATTTTACTTCACTAAACTAACTATTTAGTATACAAAATCTTGATGCAAATAGACAAGAGCCTTAAGCAAAATACGTGCTTACTACGCTTACGCAAATGAGGTATACAATAGTGCCACCGAAAGGCACAACATGGTGAAACGAAGAAAATAACAGAGGTCACCTTTGGCTGACGTGACTCACTGCTCGAAAACAATATTTTTTCAATGAAGAAACTTTCTACCAATATATAAGGAAGCACGACCTTTCTCGGGTATCACAACAGTTCGTCGCAGCACAATCGTTTGTCAGCCGTCGGTCAGACAGCCTGCAACGTATGATCACGTGACTCGCACCGACCTGCGCCCGTGACTTTAACCTTCTTTTTTATTTCGGACATTTCAAATATCAATTAAATTTATTTTCTGTCAGTGCGAGGGGTCAATAGGGTACCGGGAGGGAAAAGTAACGATTCTCTCTCATCTTCGTAAGTCTCAAAGTGAGAAGTTTTGTTTTATAAAGGCTGCCATTCTGTCTTGGTTTTTTTGTCAGCTGCAAGTGTCAATTGTTTATTTTGCCGAGATGACAATAAAACTCCAGAAATTAATTTCTTCTTTTATTTATTGGCAATCCTGGTATCAACAAACTTTCATTATTATGTAGTCAAACGTCTCCAACTCACGCTGAGCTAGTCCATTGGTGTTTACTGAGAACTACACTGAGAGAATAGTACGTTAGCCCGTTACAAGACGACGAAGTAGAAAGAAAAATGTTTTCCAAATTAATTTTAGGATTACAAGCAGGAAGCAGACATCTGGTACTGAAAAATCTATATATAATAATAAAATTAATTAATACCGCTTTTTTAAGCAGTTAGATTAACTATATGGTTGCTGTTTACATTGGCTTCTTGCATGTAAAGTTACTGTATGATTGAGTAGTGGAGGAATGAAAAGATTGCAGTAATTTGAAATTTAGAAGAATCTATTTATGTTGTGATATAATAAGTTTGCAGTAGCAGAATTAAGGTGAAGAGTCATAGTTTTGCAACAACTTGGAAATTAATTTTACCTGCCAACACGTGACAGGTAGAAAATTTTATTGCTCGGTTTTTAAATAAAACTCTGCATCTTCTAATGGTGGTGATATAATTTTTCCAGGATTGAAATTTGTTAATAAAATGTTATACTTTAAATCAAAAAAATATTTTATACTCACTTGTGATACAGCTATTTAATTTATATTTTCCACAAATAATCTCCTAATGATTCTGAATAATACTGTACAGTGTAACTTAAAACAGACATCTGTATTTCATGTTATTTAGGTTTAAAATGTTTATGTAACCATCGTGTTTTTGAGCATTACGAAGAATGCAACAAACAGCAACTCGTGCTAGTTCAATCTTCCACCAGTAAGTGTAAAGCACAGCATCCGTAGAAGAGTTCATAATGGGGTCACTAGAAGCCGTTACTGTTGCAGTGCAATTCTGGCGGGAATTCATATATTTGTAACACATGTGGAGAAGTATCACATACAGTGCAGTGAAAAGAAAAAACTAAGCTTAACTGGAAGTGAAAAGATACTAATCAACGTAAACTTTGATAAGCAAAATTACTATTTTATAAAAGTCATACTTGTTTAACGACATTAAGAATGCCAGGTTTATATTTTTTTAAAAGTACACAAAATGCAATTATGCAAAAAGGTGAATGTATGTGGAACTTGTTTATTAAAAATGCAGACACAAGAATGCAGCATTAAAGTTGGTCAACTTTCAACTTCTTGTGTTTTGGATTGTTTTTCTGCCTTCTATATTTATAGCAATACTCACCAAAATTGTTTTACATGTGCACCTAATGTGCAGAGAAGTCTCTGATTACCTGTTTCCGTTAATTTTTTATGTGCATGGGTGTGCTTGTACATGTGTGTGTGTGTGGGGGGGGGGGGGGGGGGGTTTGTCGTTTGGCGCTAACACTAGAGATAATGATAAATCCCTTGTTTAAATAATTTGGAGATGTTTAATTTCGAAAAATGCTCTTTCATTTCAAAACAACAAAATATGCTTGGTAAATATGACATAACATGATCTTAACAAAAACTTTTAAAAAAATTATTTATTTCGGCAGTTTTACAATTTTAGATTAAAGGGTTGGTGATAGCTTGTGCATTGCAATGTTTATAAACAATTGTAATTATATTATGTGTTTTGCATCATCTTGTTTTTACGTGCTTGCATTTTTATAAATCTGGCCAGTTCCTACTTATTGATGGTATATATTGAAGTTAATCTTCAAATGTCTCATTTGATGTGTTGTAAGCTCCATGTGTTGTACACACCCCATTCTATTAGAATTGGCAGGTGTACTGTTTTACTTGGAACAATTCAGTTTTTGCACATTTTGTTCCGTGTACTGTTCTTGTCTGTAACTATGCAAAATTGTCTGATTTTTAAGATTAATTGAAAATCTTACCAAATTTAACGAATTATGAAATTTGTTAATAATTGTAGCATCCTACGGAGACAGTTTATTAATTTTAAAGGACACTCTTGGTATTTTAAAAACTTTATTACATACATTCCGTTTGCAATTCCAAAAGTAAATAAATAAAGCACGTATTATCAAGCACAAATATAGAATGTAATACAGAAATAAATTCTTGTTATACAATAGCTACAATGATGGCAACATATGCTCCTAGGTTTAAATGAACCAAATGTTTGCCTTCACTTACTTGACTTACCATTTTACTCTCAACAACAGGTAGATGCAGCAGCTCTGCCTGTGTGCATTATGCTAACGAAGTTATGCTAATAGACTAATGGTCACATTAAATAAAAAATATTAATGTTTGGATTATATTTTTGTTTTATTCACAACTTGTATTACTTTCTAAATTTTGGTCATCAAATGTGTCTCATTCGTGCACACAATTAGTAATTTATGGTAAGTAAAAAATGCAGTATCACCAATACGTGTTCTGGTATTATTTCTGAACATTTGGCAATTCTATAAACGTATATACACCAGTTCTCTAGCCGTAGGTTCGGTGCGTCTCAACTTGACATAAAGTCGAAAACCAAAATATCCAAAATAATGTACAATAAATTTATGTTTCTCCCAAGTAATAACTAATGATAGCTGTCATATTATTTTGAGAACGGAAGGGGAAGAAGTTAAATAGAAAGAAATTCAAAAATTTCTAATATCAGAAGTGAATTGTTCCGCAAACATTATTTGTAATGTTTATTCGGGTCACTTAGTGTATGTAGCATAGCCTGTCTCTAGGTCGAACTAGCAAGAATCGAGTCTGAAATAACTTGTTAAGATGGGTACCAAACCAAAATAAAATCACAGTTAAATCTACAGGAACAACATTTGTCAATTGTGAAGTATAATGCAGAAATGTTTTCTCGTGTGAGCAACTGATTAATACTCATATAATACTTTTCCATAATTTTGTGCCATTAAATAATTTCCATGTGTATAGGCTAATCACGGTAAAGTGAGCACTTTTGAAAGCTATCTCATCTGGAATAATAGTCAATAAATGTATTTTAATTTAGCTTTTTTTAGATGTTAACGTCCAAATGTGGTGAAATATACACACTGTGTTTATTACTTCCATGGCAACATTTACTTAAAAAGGCAGTAAAAGGATAACAAAAAATGACTGAAAAGAAAAAGTAACTAGGGCCTCAAAAGTGCTCGCTTTACAGTGAACAAAAAAAAAACACACACACACCCACCCACGCACACACACATGCACGCACACACACACACAGATATGGCCGAACAAATGACCATCACCAAAAGTCCTTACGTTGACTTGAATCTATCCTGTAAATGTTTTAAAACTGAAATTAAATTAAATTATAACATTTATTTATTACTGATTCTATTTGATGGATTTGATATTGTTTCCTAGGCCCTACATAAACCATGTTGAGACTGTGCCACTTCCCACGCCACAAAACAAAAGTCCATATCTGCTCGAATAGTCACATTCATTGGTTCACCATGTTGAGAGTACAAAGTTCAACTTTGTGCTTGACAATGGAGGTTAGTTCCTTCCTGAGTTGAATCATATTTTGTTTTATGAGCTTTTTGAATTCCTTACGTACAAAGTGGTTCAACTCGGTTTTCAATGCCACGGCTGTAAAAAAAATACTGATGGCACAACTTTTTATTAGAAAGATGCCTTTGATGTGGATCATTAAAGATCTGACTGATTTAATGTAATCATCATAGTTAAGTGTTTAGACCGCTTGCTTTCCGCTGTTGTAATTTGGGTTCGAAGTCCAGCATGCCTATACTTGCACCTTCTTAGTTAGAAAACGTGGCAGGTGTTGCCGATGTGAGAATTTTTATAAACATTTTTTCACACATCAGTGCAGTTCGTTTCCATTCTTTACCATTACTGAGGCCACAGTGGCTGAGTGGTTAAACTGCTTGCCTCCCACCATGGTGAACTGTGATCCCTGGAATTAATAAGAAAGCATTGACAGGTGCGATCACGTTACAGTGTCACTGTACCATCAACCGTTTATAACTGGTTATAAGGAGTGTCCTTTGGAATGTGCCACAAACTCTCGGCCAATGACAAAGTCAAAAGAGTGTACAGCATCTTGGAGTTTATTAATTTGTCACACAATAACGTGAACTTTGCAGATCCAATGTAGGGTTTATTGGTGGTTGCTTCATTGGTATCATACACTGTAATTTTTTTTGTACTTTAACAAAGCCTTCAAAACACTGTTGCCAAAATAATCCTTTGTAGATAAATACAACAGTTTTATTGTAAAAGGAGACAATTTTACAAGAAAAACATAAGTAGTTCAAAGGATTCTTTCGGCAACACAATTTCCAAGAATTTTCTTTAGAAAGTGTACAAAAAAATGTTAAAATGTTGTGCAAATGTTGACATATTGTTCAAGAAGCCATGTGCTATGCATGCTACAAAGTTAATCTACTTTTATTATAACTAATAGCCTTTTTTACTAAAGGTAAAAAAAAATCAAGCATAATTTTTTTACCTTGTCAGGCAATTACTCAGAGGTATAAAAGAATGGTGTTTAGTCTCTCAATTTTGATATATATATATATATATATATATATATATGTATATCCCCCCCCCCCCCAAAACAATTGTTAATTTGTGCATCTAATTTTACTAACATCGGTTGGCTCGTTCAGTGAATTTCGCTATACTAGGAATACTTATATTATGTTGTAAAGACAATCAACCTTTGTAATATAAATTTACAAAATAGCAGCCATTTAGGTTAATTAATGATCTGATGTCACATCTTAGAAACCATCAAACAGATTTAAGCCAAGTGCTGTTTATTGAAATTGATGGAATGTAATATGTGCTTTGCATTCAAAAAGGTATATCATTATTTGTGCACCATTCTGGAAGAATGTATCACAAGGAAAAAGTAAGAAGTCACTTCATATGTTGGAAAATATAGTATAATTAACCAATTCCCATCAAATTTGGATTACAAGTACGCTTAATACTGTAAACTTATCCAATTGAAATTTCTAAGGTACTTACATTCAAAATGGCGGCGTTATATAAATATTTTACTTTAATTTGCTCTATCCACCAAACCATTTCAACCAAAACTGACGTATTGAAAGTATTTACTACAAGCACTGAATATAACTTTACAAAGTCTTTTTATCAGTCATTTTGTAAGCTCAATGCGGAAAAAAAAATAAATTTTAGATCATACCTCGGGAGGTAATAAACCAATTCCCACCAAATTTGGCACAGAAGTCTTTCAATAGTAGGAGACCTAAATTTGTTAGCTTTTAATAGAGGAAATTCTTGTTTTTGAACCAACACCGAAATAGTAGAATAATTTCAACAACAATAGGCTTAACTTAATGGGAGTATTAAACGTGGAAATATTTAGCCACGTTTGTTCACCATTTTGTAAGGACTGCTTGAGTAAATAAAGATAAAATGTTGTTTCTGAACTTTGTAAGGTACTTGCAGTTTATATATATATATATATATAAATAAAATGCTATTCAACTATTGATCTCTTTTAAATTAGGTATACAAGAACTACTATGCTAGGTCACTCAAACTTACGTCTTTTTAATAGATAAGGTATTTCAATTTTAAAATTGCAGGTTTATAAATTTGAATGGGTTTAATAGGCCATATTGTCCAAATTATTGAAACTCTTTCAACCTAATTTGTTCAGTTAGCAGTACCTGTTTCAAGTATTAAACCGGCTTTTGCGCCGTTTGTTTCATTTGCCATTTTTAAAGACAGCATTACTTGGAATGTATGGCTTGAACATATCTCGGGGACTAATTTCCTAAAGGAAATCAGACAAATTTTGCATAAAAATGGTAATTTTACAGACAGTCCAAATGAAACTAATTATATTTAAATATTTATGGTACAAGCATTAAAAATAGCTGGATCATTTTTCCTTGTCTAACATGATATTTCTCTCTCTACAAAAGTTAATGAACCAAAATAAAATGTTAATAAAAATTGCTTGTTCAAAAATTGTTTGTAATTACTGATAAAAGGTTGAGCACAATAAATTTTCCTGATATGCAATACTGCTAGAGCTGTGTCTCTTAGCTACAGTTTTTTTGTAACATGAACCAACTGGTCAAAGAACCAATGTAATTGCTTCCATTTCCTCTTGAATTAATAAATTTTACTATAATTTTGAGATACCAAGAGCTCATGATATATTGTAACGTTGTCTGTGAGCATATGCACACATATGTATGTATGTTGTTTCTTAATTGTCAAACACAAACTTCATGATTATTTGTTTTCTAGAGTGTAGCAAAATTGGACTTGCTTTGCTTTTCATTTGAAATACAATATATGATCTGAGAGAGGTGATGACAAAAATACAATAATGTTTGTACATGGCTAATTTTTATAGCTCGTGAAAATTTATATTTTTTCAAACATGTTATTGAGGTTTTCATAGCTAAAAATGTAATGATAAAATCTAATTATTGAGTAGTAAACTAATATATAGTACGTAATATTAATCTTACATGTAATTGTATTTAATTTAAGGTCACTGTTAACGTTTGTCAGTCTACGTGGACAAACAATTATGTTTACGGTGGAAAAATATTTCAAATTTATTAAATACCAAACTTCATATAAATAAGTTTACAGGTGATTATATTATGTATAGTAATCAAATCAAGTATACTGTGCCAAACAAACTATTCCTTGTTGATTAGCCTATGTTATGTGTACTGCTACAAGTGTTTATTTATGTCACACACACATATATATATTTTTTATTATTCTTAGCTGCGCAAAATTGAATTTATTTAAATTTACCTTTATTTACCTATACATAAAATTCTCATAAACTTGTCAATATTATTTTGATATTTTCCAGATGCTGTTCAAATGTGTCACCTAATATAAAAATATCATCCATGTAGGCAATTGCTGTGTTCCATTGATGTGGACATAGTAAAATGTCTATAAATTGTTGGAAGTGTTGTGGGCTAGAAGATAATCTCATAGGCATATGTGTGTAGTGCTATAACATTATACCGTCGATTGTGAAAGCTAAATTGTGTTTATCTTGTTTTCACACTGGAATTGCATTAAAGCCTGAAAATAGATCTAGTCAAGTGATGTATTTTGTGTTTTGGAGTGAATTTAAGATGTCTTCAGTTCATGGTAAAGGATATTGAATTCTCTTACCATACTGATTCAAAAGTCTAAAGTCTGTCTAGAATCAAATACCTCATTGCTTCTTCCTAATCACAAAACTTGATGCAACGTAAGCTGAAGAAGAACGTTCTATTATTCCTGCTTTATCATCTCCTCTATCTATTTATTCAGTTCCTCTTGTATTTTTGGACTGATCTGATATGGAGGCCTATGAATTGCCTTATCAGTCGTTAATTATGGTTTTATTTCAAAATGCTTTGTTTCTGTTAATTCTAACATATTTTGTGCAAAACCTATCCTTATGTCTTCATATTACATTAAAGAAATCAGCTTTTTGTTTACTACTTAATTCTCTGTTCATATTCTTTTTGACTTTTATAATACCTTCATTCTCAAATGTCTCTATTCTATAGATACTGTGTTCTATCATATTAACTCCCATGTCCTCTACGATATTGTCATATATTGGTAGTTGTAATAATTTCTTGGCATTATTTACATTGAGAAATAGTGTCATATGGTTGAGAAATGGTATTGCATCATATTTGCGCATAAAATTTCATCCTGAAATAACACTAACTTTCATATTGTCTTTAAAAAGAAACTCTTGTGTAAAGTTACGCCCTAATATATTAATTTTAAAATTCACTTTATTTTTGGGTACATCAATAACTTCCATTGCGCCTACTATCTTAAACTCTTCTGTAACTGGCTGTAACTTATGATATCTGTTTGTAGTTGAAGCAATACAACTATGACTACAGCCTGTATCTAGCATTGCAAAATGACAAACTCCGTCAGTGTGCAAAAGAACTCTCGCCATTCACATTTTTGCAAGCTCAGGTTGCTGTCCTACTTGTCTTGTGTCGCAACCTGTCATCACTTTGGTGTTGTGACTATGCGATTTCTTGCGTGGCTCAGCTCTGCTCTGCAGTACAGTTTCTTCATTGCCATGGGGCAAGAAATTTGCTGTGTGCGCTATGTCGCACGTTGCCTGTAAAACTATGCCAATCTTTAAATGCAGCATCGCCTTTCCTAAGCAAAATTTGTTTTTAAATCTTCAAAACTGTGTTGCAATATTGGTACGAAAAACAAAGTTTTGCTGAGGAAATAGATCGCACTGTGCCACTTTATGTCCTGAATATATGCGTAATGCACACATAAGTGATGCTAAACTGTGCCGTCCTACCTTGGCATGTATGTACGCTGTTTCTAACGATGTCATGGGTTGATTATCCGTGACGATGCATTCCTGTTCCGGACATTTAATTACCTTGTCACATATTTCCTGCATCGTTTCACATTTTTCTGTAACTGTTGATGCTGTGGATCGAAAGAAAGTACTCAGGATATCTGTTAGCACATATAAGATAGTAAATTTTTCTTCATCAAATAGGTCTCTAACAAAGTGGAATTTAACATCAATATGTTTCGTTCTCTTACTCTCATATGTCTTAGCCATCCTGATGCAAGCTTGATTGTCCTCATGAATGATAATGGGCTCATTACAGATAGCAATTTATTGTGTTAGTTGTGACATGAACAAACACACTGACATACAAGCAGCCAAGCCATAGAATTCTGCCTCGCTACTCGACTGAGTAACCGTATGTTGTTTCTTAGAGCTCCAACACACAATTTTTTCATTCTTACAAGTTTTTATTTAACTTGCCTTGTTACTTTATTTGTACGTTCGGGGGAAATCTTGGAAGTAAATTTTGACCCACTTCTAGGTATTCAATCAAGCTGAAACTTGGTATACATACAGAAACCCAATGACAATGCAATAATATGGTGACAGCGACCTGGTGCTGCATTGCCTTGTTAGCTTATTTGTACGTGTCCGGTGGAATCTTGCAAGTGAATTTTGACTCATTCTTGGTATTCAATTGAGCCTAAACTTGGTATATATACAGAAACCCAATGACAATGCAATACTATAGTAACAGCAACCTGGTACTGCAGTCAGGATCACCTCCTCACGAAGGAACTCCTCAACGGGTAATAGTATTGACTCGAGTTTGGTCTCATTTGATTGCTCTTGATGAGATCTTTGGAGGTAGATGGTCAGTAAGGTCTGATGATGGATTCGGAAGGTGGTCATACAAACTTTATTAAAGTTAAATGTGGAGTCTTCGAGTTTGGGCTCATTTGACTAGGCAAGTCGACCATTTATTTTAATTTCACTTTTATGTATGTGGGTGTGTTTAGGTCAAATATTGTAAGTTGATTTTAAACCACTTCCCGTTATCCAACTGAGCTTGCTGCAGCAATGTTGCCAGACCTCCCTGCCTTTACTGTCACAATTGTGTGGGTGGTACAAGCCTACCTCGATCAGGCAGGGAGGCTTGGTGCATCCAATCAGCTGTGCTCGCGTGCATGTGCACACACAGAGTCAAGTTGCATCATTATCTAGTCCATTAATGCTAGTTTTTCATATTACAAAACTATTGCATTTTGTATAAATGTTTTAGTATATTGGAGAAATTTTATGAGAAACTTTGATGTCCTGGAAATGCTGATTTCAATTAATTTCTCTCCTCCCATAGTAAATGTATCGAGTTTGGCCTCGTTGAACTTCTCTTGATGAGTAATTTGATTCTTATTGATGGTGACCAGAGTCTGTAGCAATTATGTAGCAATGCACATTAACAGACATAAAGTTTGTCCCGAGATGTGCATTGCTTTATAATATTATAAAAAAATTAGTGAAACTAAAACGTGAAAAATAAAATAACTGTAAAAAACTTTTAAACGCAAACTTTTATTTATAAATGTACTAAAAAGAGAAAATAATTATAGTAGTTACACAATATTTAGAACTTGTAAGATGTGGTCGAACAGCCGTAATAAACTTTACTATAAATTAATATGTTTGTATGAATTTATATTTAGTACATAAAAGCTTGGCGCAATATATATTGTATACCTCATTTGCGTAAGCGTAGTAAGCACGTATCTTGCTTAAGGCTCTTGTCTATTTGCACCAAGCTTTTATATACAAAATATAAATTTATACAAACATATTAATTTGTGGTAAAGTTTATTATGGCTGTTCGACCACATCTTACAAGTTCTATAAATTGTGTGACTATTATAATTATTTTTCTCTTTTTAGTACATTTTAAAATAAAAGCTTGGTTTTAAATTTTTTTACAGTTATTTTTTATCTATATGAAGTTGTGTATCAATCAGCTGCTGGAAGATGCCACTAGGCCAAAGAGATTGGAATGAGAATGAAATTGAGCATCTTGGTATAAACAAGTTAATTTTACAAAATGGGCATACATCATAATATATTGTATGTTCGAAGCGCAACGACTATCTATAGTAGAACAAACTGGGTAGATTCTCACTAGGCCTTACTGAAAGCTTTCAAAACAACTATTACAATTATTATGATGGTATGATTGGACTTTGTCCACTTTCGACCATGAGACTAAATAAAATTCACACACACAGAACTTATCAAGATGAAAAATGAGAAAACCTGTTACAACACCACAGATAGATAATTAGGAAAAGCTGTTATCTTGTCAATAGAGAAAATAAATATGAATATAATTAAAAAAAACAAAAAGACAAATGAACAACTTATTATTACAAAAGAGCTAGTGTTTGTCATTTAGTTCTGAGAGCTAGAAGTAACAAATTTAAATTACAATTTTTTAGTGATGTGGATGTTCACTGACACACACAGCTTACAAAAAGAGAGAGAGAGAGAGAGAGAGAGAGAGGAGAGAGGAGAGAGAGAGAGAGAGAGAGAGAGAGAGAGAGAAGAGAGAGAGAGAGAGAGAGAGAGAGAGAGAGAGAGAGAGAGAGAGAGAGAGAGAGAGAGAGAGAGAGAGAGAGAGAGAGAGAGAGAGAGAGAGAGAGAGGAGAGAGAGAGAGAGAGAGAGAGAGAGAGAGAGGAGAGAGAGAGAGAGAGAGAGAGAGAGAGAGAGAGAGAGAGAGAGAGAGAGAGAGAGAGAGAGAGAGGAGAGAGAGAGAGAGAGAGAGGAGAGAGAGAGAGAGAGAGAGAGAGAGAGGAGAGAGGAGAGAGAGAGAGAGGAGAGAGAGAGAGAGAGAGAGAGAGAGAGAGAGAGAGAGAGAGAGAGAGAGGGAGAGGAGAGAGAGAGAGGACGAGGAGAAGAGGAGAGGAGGAGAGAGAGGAGAGAGAGGCGAGAGAGAGAGCAACACGCGCACGCACACACAAGACAAGATGGGAAAAATAAGTTGATATCCCAAGAAAAGTAGGCTAAAATGTATTTCATTTATTACAGAGCAGAGACTCACTTAGACTCAGTGAATAATTTCATTTATAATTCAGACTACAATATTTAAAGTTATCATTATGGAGGATACTCATATTAGTTGCTCTGTGTGTTACGAATCATGTGTACACATACCGGAGTTGGTAGGATGAGGTCATGTAAAACAAAATATTTTCAGGAGAGGAAGATAGGGTTAAACCCATCAAACTGTCTAAATACATGGCTTGTTACATTGAAAAGCCAATGGAGTGAGTAGCTATTAACTAAATGGAAACTCAGCAAAGAATTAGTTAATTTTATCAAAGGGCATAAAATAAAGCTAAAATTTTAAACCTTTCTGACAAACCAAAATTGCATTACTCGTATGTGAAATTTGGTGACCTTCGAAAGCGACATTGCCTGTCTAAATGGTTGGTCAAAAAAGTTATCAGCGAAAGAATTTTTTGACCACATTGGTTACTCTTAATTTTGCTTAATTCGCATGAGTTTACCTTTTCTATAGTTACGACATATACTCCTCAAGAATCTTACTACGGTTGTCATTTTGAAAATAATGATTTGCGTAGTTATAATTTTACAAACATTCCTTAGCATCCACTACTGGTGTACCAAGTTTGGCGAGAATAAGTTGAGTAGTTCATTAGACATACATGTATTATATAATTTTTCATGTGTCTTTGCCTCTATAGCAAAAGTACATGGGAATTATAAATATGTTTCATATTATTAAAAGCTAAACAAGCAGAATATAGCTTTGAAAGGTGTTGTACAACTGATACATACCGAGAGGCTATTTCCAGTTTTAATATTTTATTATGTTCTATGTCACAACTAGACAACAGTTTTAACATGTTTAAATGTTCATTTAGTTACATGACTACATGAGTGGGTTAGTGTGTACTGATTGAAAATAAAATTATGTATTATTTCATGCATATATTGTTATATGTAATGATGATTTCTTACAAACATTTGGTGTAAAGGTAAAGTCCTGTTTGGGTGGGTACCGCTCATGGTAAATTCTATGGCCCTCAGCTGCATTGTCCAAAGCAGCACCATAAGCCAGGTGCTTGTCTGCAAGTTAGTTCCACGTGTACTCGTGTATATCTGTGTGGGGCTGAACATATACTATAATCAACATTATACAACATGTACTAATACCGCACTGAACACACTACCAAACATAACACGCCACTAAACAGCAGCACTGCACTAATGGTGCACATACAGTTCTTGCAAACAACTTCAAAGTGACCATCTCAATGCAACATGAACAAAGTAGCGTACCACTTGCATGGAACGGGGTCACTCACAGACACGAGTGTCATGGACTAAACTAACCGATGCAACCAAATGACCCTGCCGGAAGGGGGTAGTAGGTGTGGCGACGGATGGACGGACACTAGGAGGACAGAAGGATGGTCATGCGGACTGTGCCGGGGTAAATAGTGTGTAGCGTCGAAACTAATCACGGCAGAACTATGGTTCCTATGTTCACAATAGTTGTGTATGTGGCCTCTAACACTCCTTTCATTAACGAAACTAAGTTTTTCCGCATCCTATATAATAATATCATATACGACAAGAGAAACAAGAAAAAAATATTCAATAATTTTGAAATAAACAGTATTTCATTTTGTTGTAAATAAATCGCCAAATTGCATGTCTTGTTTCAAAAGACAAAGGTACTTTTGTAAAAACATGTGGACCGAAATCTATCTACATATACACACCTGTAATCATATAAATATGTTTGCATGTAATTAGATGCTTACCTTCATGTAACAAATTTTATGGAAATGCTTTTCAAACATATAATGCTTTCATATGTAATTATATAAAGAATAGGTGAAAGAGAAGAAGTCATAACAAATATAAAATCATAGAAATGACTTTTCAGGTTTTAAATTACTTATGCTTAACAATCATTTCCATTACTTTCAACTCCCTACTGTTCAGTATTCTTTACCAAAATGTCCTACTCCCCAGAACTTTTGATACATTCCACTGCTACGTAAAACAGCCCCATCATGCCGTAGCAGGTTATACGATGTTCAGTATCTGGGATGAAAAATCTTGTGGCAGGAAGGTAAAAAGCAGGCAAACATTAGGACACCACTCCCCCGGGTTCTTTCTTGATACTCATAGCAGACCACAGTGAAAACCGAATCCAGTCTTGGCACCCTGCTGGGGGAAACTACCTTTGTCTTGTCCCCTCACACTAACAATCAGCTAGACTCCTTGAATCACCCAAACCACGCTCCCTCCCACATGAAACAGAGTAAACTCCAACAGCGCTGCTATCTGTGGAGAAACATAAGGAACCTGACGCCCCTGCCTTCTTTCCCAATACTTGCAGCCAGAACTATGGAGCTTGCCCTCTTTAAGGGGCATGTAGAGAACTTATTTGCCTTACCAAATAGTAGTTGCATATTGTAAGAAAGTAGCCTCCTAAGGGGCAACAACTAAACTCTAGTACAAATAATAATAATAATAATAAACATAGTGACACTTTGTAGTATGTTTGAGAAATGAGTGTACGAAAAATTGTGAAACTAGGAGCAAGCAGAAAACTAAAACTTATTTTGACTGAAGGCAGGTTAGATAGCAAGCCTGATGTTTCGGAGGATGAATTATTACCCAAGGTGGAGGAAAAATTTAGTGAATTTTTTTTTTTTTAGATAAAACCGGATACCAAATCAGAGAGTACATTACCAGATATTGAAATAATCGAGTTAGCTTTCTTATCAGATATGGATGGAGTACTCTTGCATATATGTGTATCCAGTTAAATTTGCAAGGCAAGTAGATGAGGATGTTGACCAATATTTAAGAAATTTTATGAGGGCAGCCACAGTGAATGGGTGGGATGACAAAAAGAGTATACCTTATTTACCGACATTTTTAACTGGGGCTGCACTGCAATGGTATAAAAGTCAAAGAGGGAGAGTTATCAGAGGCAAAAACATTAGCAGAGTTGTCTAATGCTTTAAAAGCAGTTTTTGAGCAGGTAGGTCAAGAGGAGGACTTAGAATTAAAACATAAGTTTAGGATCCAACATCACAACCAGACCACTGAGAAGTACATGTATGAGACGTTAAGGATGTGTAGTCAATTGAATACAACAATGGAGGGCAAGCAGAAAATTAGGTTCATATTTAGGGGTCTAAAACTTGAAGTGGTGAATAAGTGTTATTGTTTGAGAATCAAACCGTAGAGGAATTAGGAGATAAGTTGCGCAAAATGGATAAAGGGCAGTTTTATGCGGGGAAAAAAAAAAACAGATGTTTATTGTTTGGGGACAATAAAAAAACGTGTTCCGGTTCCGGTAAAAGCAGTCCAGGAAATCAACATAGGGAGGCAGAAAATGACATACAGTGAATCTACACAGGAGCATGGAAGCTCTTAGCAGACAGTAAAATTCTAATCGTCGTGAAGTGAGGTAGAATAGGATAGTATGCTCTAATTGGAGCTCTGGACAGGGAGAACCTCAAAATAATGGACATTATGCAGAAAACCAGGATAGGTCATTCTCGCAAAACGTAAGTAACCAATGACTAGCAGGATTTTCAGACCCACTCGAACTCCTGATAGGAAACCTATTTATCATTTTTGTCATCAACCAGGCCACATACAGCGAGGCTGTAAGAAGAAGAAACGGGGAAACTAAACAGGATAAATCAAGTTGTGGGATGTGGTTTACCCAGGAAACACAGTTTGCCTTTACAGTTGCAGGATGGTGTTCCTTCATTGAAGACAAAAATTTTTGGCACTGAAATCCACATATTCTTGGACAGCGGGACAGCTGTGTTTTTGGTAGATAATCAATTGGTACCTGAGAAGTTTTGGAGGAAAGCTGAACCTAAGGAATTGGCAGGGATTACTGGTCAATGTCAGATGGTTGAACACATGATTTACCTGAAATATAATTTAGGTAATTATCGGTACTCACACCCAGAAGTAATTGCGGAGGCACCCATTAGTGGTATTATTTTAGGATGTAACTTCTTGATTCTTTTTGAACCTCCAATGAGCTTTGGTAGAACGGGAGGGCATAAGGTCTTGTCAAACCCTCCATTCGCCTAAAAAGCAGGTAGGGTGGTGACAGAACGCAGAGCAGAAAATGGTTATACCAGTCAAAATACAGTAGCACATAAGGACATGTCGAAGAGTAAAGAAAACGAGTTTGTAAACCTCAATATTGAACAAAATGACTGTTGCTGCTTTGGTTTTGTCATGTTTAAAGACCACATCAAGTTACCTACTCAGTGCCATCGAAAGATCCCAGTTTCCATAAGAGGGGAAAAGTTACCCTCAGAAGTACTCTTGGAACCCGTAGAAAATCTGTATGACAAAGATTCAGTTTTGTCACCTAGAGCAATTTTGGACCCTCATTCTCAGCCTTGTGTCTGGGTCACAAACTTGGCAGATCATTATGTAATAATTCATCGCGGAATGAAATTAGGGAGTTTGGGCCATTCCGAAAACACAATTCAGAAAATGGAAGGAGACAATAACCTGGTATTTCGTACAGTAATAACTGAAGGTTTTGATGAATCTAAACTTGACACTAACCAACAGCACAAAAAACTAGTCAACCTATTAATAAAGCACTTGTCCTGTTTTCGTTGAAATCAAAACCAAATAGGTTGTTCTCACGAGAAAGTGGTACACCTTGACACTGGAGATTCCCCACCAATCTCTGCTTCTCCATATTGTGTGTCACCCAGTGAACAAAAAGTCATACAAGAAATTATGGATCAACACATTAAGATTGACACTATCTGACTGTGTGAGATAAGTTGGTGTTCTCCTGTTGTTTTGATTAAAAAGAAGGATGGCGAATACGAACTTTGTGTGGACTACAGGAAACTCAATAAGTTTTTGAAGGATGATTGGAACCCCCTCCCTAGAATTGATGATTTTTTGAGTCACTTAACTGGAGCACAGTATTTTAGCCACCTGGACATCAACTTTGGTATCACCAACCAAAATGGCAGAAAAAGACCAGGGAAAAACCTCGTTCATAACATCTGGTGGAACGTACTGTTTTCAAATCTTACCATTTGGCTTAAAAGACTGCTACCTTGATATTTCAGAGGTACATTGACAAAAATTTAGCAGGTTTTAAATGGGGAACATACCTAGTCTATTTGGATGATGTACTGGTAGCAGGGAATTACTTTGAACAATACTTAGAATGCTTGGAGTGTGTTGGATACCAGGAAACCTAGGTATTATGACATTTGGTAAACCACGAAGGGATAAAGCCCCATCCAAACAAAGATAAAACAGTTAACCAAACCCAAACATCACAAAATCAAAAGGGGATTAGAAATTTTACATTTCTTAGGTTTGGCCTCTTTTTACCAGAAATTTATTTGTAAATTTTCCCAAATTGTAAAACCCTTAACAACATTGTCGAAAAAGGACCAAGCTGTACTGTGGGGTAAAGAATAGGAATAAGCTATTCGCACCTTACAGACAAAATTAACCTCTGCCCCTACTTTGATTCATTTCCAAAAAGATTTACCCAATGAAGTTCACACTGATGCTAGTACTTTGAGCGTTGGTGCAATACTAATGCAAAGACTGGATGTAAAGATGCTCCCTGTGGCTTATGCTAGTAGAATGTTAACTCCAGCCCAGATAAAGTACCCTATCACATAACTAAAGTGTCTTGCATTAGTTTTGCCTTGGACCAGTTAGGCTATACATTTACCTCGAACCTTTTAAGGTCATCACTGACTATCACAGCTTGTGTTACATGGAGCATTTGAAAATGAATGTACACAACTCGGAACGATTGACTAGGTGGGCGTTGGAAATGATAGAATTTTATTTCAAGAAAATTTTTACTCCAGTGGTAAAGCCCATGAACACACGGATAGTTTGAGTAGGAATGCAGTGACCCCTGGTACTTTAGAAGATGAGGAGAAGGCCCTTGAGTTGCCAATAATATTTATTTGCATGGATGTAGACCTGGCCAAGTTAGAAAAAGAGGATAATAGTTTACTACCACTTATTTAGGAAGTTAAAAATTCCTCTGAATGAAATACAAACTTGTCTAGTCAAGCTAAAAACTTCTCGTTAATAAACTAGGTCTTGTACAAGAATAATTCTAGCCCAGAAAGTCATTCAAAATTCTTGGTTCGTATCCCTGTAGGTGAACACTTTGAGAGGTTAGGAATTGATATCATGGCTCCTTTTCCTAAGACAAAACATGGAAATAAGTTAGTCATTATGGCCATCGGCTATGCTATTCGCTAGGCTGAAATGAGAGTTATACCCACAGGAAATGCTACAGAGGTGGCAACATCATTTTTTTTTGGGACTGGTGGTTTGAAGGCATTCCATTCCAAAAATCATCCTCTCTAATAAGTGTTTTGTTCCTGTGTGTACAAAGAATTGTTGTCCCTAATAGATATAAGAGGAACAATGAAAACAGGTTACCACCCACAATGTAATGGAGCAGTGGAATGCATACATGGTACCCTGGCAACCATGTTGTCACAGAATGTGTCCTCTAGCAAAATAACTACAAATTTATTACTGCTAAAGGAAACCATTTTTGCTAACTTTCACATAACAAACATCACTCTCTATGTGCCGACGAGCCCACAATCTGCTATTTCTTGTTTGCCCCATTCAGCAATGTTGCGTACATTGCCTAAGCTGGGTCTATGTTATTCATAGATAATTTAATTTACCTGCATCGGTTAATGATTCCAATATGGAGAACTAGCCTTATATTAACTGCATCCGCACTTTCTATAATGAACATAATAACCATTACACAAATGCTTGTGATGGCACATCCCTTACGCATTTTCACACCTACCTCATTTCTCCATGCTCACTACTAAAATATGCCATAAATTGAATAAACTTCTGATAACTAAAGCTCTCAAAATGGAGACATGTTCTTCATACACTGAATAATTTTATGAAAATATTAAATAAATGAAAATTACAAATAAGCTGTGTGGAAATTTTACATTTTGAGTACGTATTATTTGTAAACATATCATGACATACTATTAAAATGTAAGTTCATAGTTAAGTCCTTAGTGTGTGTGCGTGTACGTGTGTGTGTATCTATGTGTGTGTGTACTCAAAAATGTTTAGTATAAGTTTTAATTAATTTCATAAATAGTGAAATTGAAGTAAAATTTTTCAGTGCATTTAAAAGCGAAGATAATTATGAATAACGATATCTGAACTTAGTTTTCCTTGTTATACTCACAATATGATGTGTGCACTGTGTGGGCGAGGATCCCTTGAGAACTGTTGTCGCCTAACAGCTGCTTGTTTTATCTTGAGGCCACATCTTGCTCTAGGACTTGACTCAGAGCTATAAGGTACTAAACGCTTTGCTACTACCTGCTCTCTTTCAATATGCCAAAAAAGAGTTTGCCCTCGACTGGAACAGCCTCTTTAAGTCTTGAAGCCCAATTTTGCTACTTATTATCTCTTTTTACTTGAAAACAAAAATTTGTAACATGATGTATTCAGATGAGTTCACTGAAATGTATGGACATGAGACGAATGTTGTAGAAATGAAAACACCTATGCGAGGGCTGAAT
This sequence comes from Dryococelus australis, assembly GCA_029891345.1. Lineage (NCBI taxonomy): Eukaryota > Metazoa > Arthropoda > Insecta > Phasmatodea > Phasmatidae > Dryococelus > Dryococelus australis. The sequence continues at coordinate 260,868,428 of CM057009.1, read as the reverse complement.
GGCTTAAGCCGGAGGCAGTTGTAACATAGTAAATTATGTTTAAAATTTCCATTTTTTTTATTTCCTATTTCTTTTCATGATCTAAGTTTTCTCATGGAAGTTCTTAATTTTTTTTGTGTGTTGACTTGTAACTTGTATTTCTAGAACGGTCTCGGTTCTGTTATGTGGGACAGTAACATGTATTGTGGCAACTCCTGGCCTGGATGCGTACCTTTGTAGTGCTGTGCAAGTTCATTACAAAATTATGTCAGAGTTCCTGCTGTTAGAATGCTTTGTTGTTTTGCTGTTTCAATTATGAAGTGTTCTTGACTGTCTACAATAGCACAAATTGGGTCAGGGCTGGCTCGCCGAAGCTATGAGAATGGGTGGCGTGATAGGACAGCGAGTGTTGTAACTAATAATGTGCGTAGTAGGGGTTGGCCGGTAGAGTATATGAGAACCGCGCCGCAGCCAGGTGTATTGACAGCACAGGAATTTTCTGTTCCATGGTTGCAAATTTTTGCATAACCACAAAACAACATCCACAAGTTGATTGTTTTTACAAACATATAAGTACTTATAGAGTAAATTGCTTGTAGCATGGGCTCAGTCGTGCTCAGTCTCTGTCAGTAGTTCAGTTGCACAGTTGTTTGAGGTTATCTGCATGTGATCCCGTCATTGGTTGCATACTGCTTCGGCAAACCAATTGTGAGTGTTGGCATCTAGTTATATTTAGGATGTGGCAACATATAATAATTTTTCTTTTTCTGTGTAAAAATGGGAACTATAGTACAATAATGGAAACTGTTAAAATTTAAGGAATCATCAAAATAAATGAACATCATTTGTGTGAAACTAAATTAGACAGAAACCAGTTTTGAAGCCTATTCATTAACTTTCTTGCTGCAATGTTAACTTTTCTTAACTTTTTAATGAGAAGTGGAATTCTTTTAATTTTATTTGAACATAGTATTGTTGAACTAAACTTCTTAATTTGGTCACGTGTTCCTCAACCTAACCTTTTGGTTACGAATACTTGTAAATGGTTCGGTGCCCCTGTTTACTTATATTTTTCTCTCATTCATTTAATTGATCTTATGCCCTGTAACCTCTCCAGAGGTACATGTTCATTACATTAAATAGCAAAATCTTGAAAACATAAACAGACTGTTTTATAATTACAAAAAATACAGAAATAGACAAAACATGGCGTGACATCCTTGTGTTTTTATGGATTTGTGGTGAAGTACGTACTGGGGATTATTAACTGCAAATAATTTGATTATGGTATATCTTTATTGAAGTACCAATATCAATGAATAACCAATGAGAGCAGTGATGCATTGACAACAACTAGTAAGAAATAGTTCCCATTTTAAATATGATTTAAATTAATTATTTTGGTATGCTATTTGTAAATTAAATGTTGCCTATTGAAATATTTCAATTTTTAGGTAGCACTGATGGAAGCATATTTAATTTTTACACAAAAATATCCACACATATTACACTGAATACACCCCCTGGTGACATGTTTTTTTTTGTCAGAGGAAGAAACTTGAATACGCACAGCGGAGCTTGTCGCGCTCTATCTCTCTCTTTTTTTGCTATCTCTGGAAGTTACACACCACTAACAGTAAAGGGACAAATTATACATGTTTTGAATTTACTCATATTTCATACTTATTACAGCAAAAATAATTGAATAATTGAATTTGTAAGTTACAGGTGAAATAAAATTTTAATGTTTAAATACTTATTGTAATATACATTAAACTCCCAATTTTCCAGTGTAATGACTGGCTAACGGTTCACGGATAAAAAATATTCACAGTTAAAAGAATTTGGGGGGAGGGCGGCATGTTTACTTTTAGGCCTATATACTGTACATGTAGGTCATGTAAACAAATAATATAGCCATATAGGAATTCGATTTTTTGACAGCCAGTGTGTGGCAACATCATATATGATATTAACATCATCACATACACAAAATCCTCTATAAGCTGATGCATGAACGATTGCAAGAAAATTTCATATTAGCTATTTTGACAGCCCACATTTGCACAACAGACACTGGAGAAATATGCAGGGAGGAAGGAAATTGTACACAAAATATGTAAATATTTTATTTTTTATCCTTATAAAACAGTTGTTATTAGTGTAACAAATTAAACTTTGTTCTAGAATAATGTGATAGTTAAGCTTAATTTGTCTCTTCTTTATAGGCCGTAGCTAGTCCTTGCTGTTAACATTGCCCCATGCATGCTTCATATTATTTGAAGAGGCTGCAACTATTACAGAGTATTTTTCAAATATTTGTACATTAATCTGACGTAATATATTTCAAACCTGAGTTGTTTTGAGCTAGCACGAGATGAAAAACGTACTTTTACAAGGATGTGATAGATTTACTTTTGCAGCACAGCAGAAAAACAGGCAACCATGCTGCCATCTGTTGGCCAGTGCACGTGGTTCTCTTCGCAAACCCCGTCCCCATGAAATTACTTCTTTTTCATTTATAAAATGCCAATAGTGAATGAATTCTCAGTGTTTAAAATTTTCCACGCACTCTACAAATATTCTACTGTAACATATTTCCGTGTGAAGCGATTCTACTAGCTAATAATTTGGATTTGTTTTGCAATTGCCAAGCCTTTCTGAGGCCGGCTTGCCATTTTGTATTTCTTTTTGTCCCGACTCCCCTCCCATTTCAGCAACAAAGCAAAAATAAATGTTATTTATTTATTTATTAAAACCACACATTGTTTGTGATACAATCAGTTTTGCTGCAAATAATATCTATGTTAATGTGATACTTTGTTATCAAGTTGCACTTTGTGCCATGGTTAATTTATAAATAGCCTCTACGTGTAATAACTACTGTAAACTACTCAATCTCACCTTTTTGACAAGCAGGTGCCAGTTTTAATTGTGAAATACTTTATTGTTATGAAGGAAATTGTGCTGTCTGACAATTTCCCCGAATTCCTAAATACATCCACGTTTCATATATATTCACTGTTAAAAATGTGTGTAAATATAGTACCCGAACACCTATATTAATAAAATTAACCAGTACTGCATCACTCGACTGTAACCTGGTAATTAACAGTGTGTGCAAGGGTTATTAATAATGGTGGCACACAACTGACAGCAGCTGTTCAATATTTGACTTTGAACTGGTGGCTCCATGGTTAACCAGCAACCCGATTAAGCCGCCCCCAGTAAATTAGGAGTTTCCTGTATTTAGATGTGATGTTGGGATGGTAACAAATCAGAAGTTAGCAGAAATGCAGTAACGTGATGATGACATGGAGTGTTGCTCTTGACAAAACAAAGTGTTGTTAATTTTTCTTCCTGCGAAATATACTTTAAATTATTATCCCCACCAAGTTTGTACACATGGTGTTTTTTTAAACCTAACTAGGCCAGTTACGATGTTGTGATAAATCTGTTTTTCCACTGTAGGAAAATTAATATACTATATCGTGTGCCGTGACCACTGTATAATAAAGAGTATTATTGTTGCCTTTATGTTATGCTGGGACTGTGCATGTATGTATGTGTGTGTGCGCGTGCATGTATGCATGCGCATGCGTTTGTGACTGAAAATATTGTATGTGTGAAATTTATACGTTTTAAGAGTGAACTGTTTTTATACCGAAATTAATTATTTGAAAGTCAAGTCTGTTTATTTATCACAACTATGTAACTTTGCCCTAGGTGTTTGAAATACTATTGTGTAACATGCTTACGTTTCTATTATTTAAATGTTTGCCACTATCTCCACAAATTTTCAAGCCCAGCCAGAAAATGTTATATAAATAAAGTAACCTAGGAAAAACTAAGTACCCGTGCAAAGAAATATGACTGGAACAAAATTTATGGAAGGCCTATTTGTGTACATGTTTACAACTATTTTTTATATTTTTTCTCTGCCACATACAAAAAAAAGTAACTCGAGTTACGTGCTTGAATTTACTGTCTATTTTGTTGGACTTGTTGTGCCTTTGTTTTAATGTACATTCCACCCGAGGCCATCATTTCAACAAAATAAGCAACACACATGAATAACAAGAGATTAAATACTAGTTCTTTCCCTCAGTTGTAACAGGATAAGTCACTGCAAAATAATAACGTGTATTATGTGTAATGTGTTATAGCATGTATAACACAAATATGTTAACAATATGTAAAATAATGTCAACACATACATTGTTAAAAAGTCATGAAGCTGACCTAAACATGGTTATAGGCCTAAATTGTGAACATTTGTACGTAATGGTTTAGAAATATGACAGAATTCTTTGAACAGCAGTAAACAGTACACAAAATATTCTACAATTAAAACGTAGAAGTCACATTGCAGTGTTTATGTTTCGAGTAGCAGGATACGTAACCAGCAACCAAAAGTAAAACTTTAGCAGGGCTTCAGAAAAATTTGAAGTAACCGTGAATGGAAAATACTGTGAACATCCTTCATGTGCAACCAATTACAGCTGGTGCAAGACTTTTTTTCAGGTGTGTATATGTAACATTTACATTATACATTACATTTTATCAAGTTTTATGGCATTAGTTCCACTGCACTAAAATTTACAACAAAATGAAAACCAAACTTGGTGCTAGAAATAAACCATTAATAAAATACATTTTACTCAAAAAAAAAAAAAAGGAAACAATACAGCTGTCTGCAATACTATATTGAAACCACTCGAATATAAAATATATTTGTTCTTAAATGTTTTACAAGGAGATATTGAAAAAAATTATTACCTTTGAGAATTTCTTCTGCTGCTTCCCGTGAAACCTTCCCATGAAACCAGCAAATAGTGTCCTCTTTGCTCATTCTTGAAAGTTGAAGGTTATTCTGAAATAATAAGAATTTGTTAAAAATTTCACCATTTTTTGTGGAAAAAAAGGAGAGGGGGAAATTGAATATGGTAACACCTAAATTTTCAGTCCTTTAAATTATTTGCATATTTTTATTCTTTAAAAAAACAACTTAACTTAAACAACAAGTTTTTTTAGAAATGCTTAATTTATCTGTACACAAAAATCCTATTTAAAATTATGTTGCTTACAATAACCAAATTAATCATGTAAATTAACAGAGCAAGGAAAATAAAGGAATACCACTTGAAGGGCCATTTAATATAAAATAAGCCTGATGGGTAAAAATGTAGTTTACAAAACAATTATTTGTACCACTGTAAATTTAAGGAAAAAGATTATATTTTGAAAACGTTATCGTGAATGCCTTTGTTGTATTTTAGATTCTGATTGTGATGGTGATTATCTTGTTTATTATAGTGGAATCATTGCCATATTTACAGTATTCAAAAGATTCCCTCAAAAATCAGTTGCTGACATGAAAAGTGTTAAGTTTTCTTGACTAGCTCAACTGATGCAGATACATACCTTACTCTGCAAAGAGTCTTGAATAGTAATGAGCTTTGTCACACCCAGAACAGAATTTGCTAGTCCAACCCTTACATTTTGTGAAAGTGTTTCTAACACACTATGTTTTATCTTGGTTCATATTTGAGAACATAATAAAACTGATTTAGGTACTTAAAACTATAACTCTGAGTGTGCCTCGAAAATAATAATAATGTGATATTATTGTTACTTGTTTATTTTCACCACAGATAGTAAATTAAAGGGAATATATATATATATAATATATATATATATATATATATATATATATATATATATGTATGTGTGTGTGTGTGTGTATATATATAAAGCCAAGGGAGAATATACATTTTCAAATATACTGGCTCAATATCAAACTTACATCAAACGGCATGGGAAGGGAGTAATATACAGATTTAAAGGATCTATCAAAAGTGCTGTATGGAATGCAACACGTTCATAAGAATGTAGGATTAATCCAACCATAACACTATCAGTGTACTTCTACTAAAGTTTAAGGCATTATTTACAATTTTATACCCCAAAAATGAGACTTACGAAAATGAAATATTATGAAACGAGTTTTGGAAAATCTTTTGCCTACTAAAGTTATACAATTGATTTACTATTTTCAAAGTTTCCAATATTTTTGTGTTCTTGTGGCAACTGACAATTATAGATTTAGAAAAACTATAATGTTTTCCAAAACTCAAAGTATAGCAAATTGTTCTTAAAAAATTTGACATAGATGCTCTCTTCCTGTCCAAGACTCCCGCCCTGTTTCACCCTAGCTGCACTATACTACCCTTACTTACCAAGGACACTGAACAGCCATTTGGAAGACAATACTGAAAGCCACAAAATAACAAATAGCTGAATACACGAGTGAGCTTCTGAAAAAAGCTGTCAGTAATTGTTATACAGAGACCAATTTATAAAATTAACAGAAAAAGGTTTGTTGTGAAATTCCCGATCAGTTTCACAAGAAATTGAATACGAGAACTGCCATGTGATTTTGTATTAACAAAGTAAAATGCGAAGTGATGTAATTATTTTCGTAATTAATATCATGCAATGAGACAAATGTGATGTCATTCTAAAGTCAAACCAGATCACAAACAAGAAATATTCTCTGAGTATGTGAATCGAATTTGTGTCCCAAATTTTCCACTAATTGAATTTCGTCTTAGAGAAGAGAACATCCTGCGTGACTTTTGAAGATGGATGTCTTATTATTAGGTTTCATCTCATTATTTATATTAATACATTAACCTACATTTTTGTTTTTATTTTGTAAAAAACTTTTTTGCCAAATGCATATTATATATACAGTGCAAACTGTTGCATCCAGCACTCTAATATCTGAACCTTCAAATATCTGGCTTGGTTTCCAGAATTGATGTGTATGGCAAATCAACATTTTTAGGCCAAGGCGTAAAAAACTATGTTATTGAGTTGAATAAAATAAGTGAAAGGGAGTGCTCAGCTTTGTTCACACGGAAAGTACATTTTAGTACTTCCACAGCCAACCCAACCAATGACTTCACGTTCTGGCAACCAGTGACTTCACGTTCTTGTTAACAGAAGTAGTATTTTGGTTGCTACAACTAGACAGTTATACTGGAGGATGTAATTACAACTTCAGTGCTCAGGTGCTACACCTTCTACACCACCTCGAGGAGGTGGAGGTAAAAGGCGCACAAATTGTAAAACAAATGTGGATAGGCGGGATAAACAATTATGAATTTCATATCGTTTAAACACGTATTTCAAACATGGTAATTATTCCGATCATGATTGACAAGGTAGCGAATGGTGAACATAAAATTAAAAAATTAAGGAAACATTTTCATGGCATAAGTAGGAATGTTTTCATTTTAAATGCATTACATGAAAATATTAGTTACAAGATGAATTTTTATAAATACATTTTATAACTGTATACACACAAAGCTAATATATTTTAAATGTTTGTAATTGTAGGAAATCTAATGAAACTAGTTTTCCAGTTTAATTCTCAGGTGTTCAGGTGTTGACTTTTACACCCTCTGAACACATACGCAGCTTCACTCTCTATACCTTAAGTGCTGAAGTTGCAGAAGGTAGCAACCATGTAAGCAAAGCTGTGGTGATGAGAGGTGATGGACTCATGCTGTCAACAACTTCCTGTTCTATCGTCCTACTCTACATTAATCAGTCATGGGTGTTAAGAGCACATATTTTCATGGTGGCATTGTTTTTTCTGGCAAGGTTGCAACTGATATTGTTCATTTTAATTCCCTGATTTCCCCTAACCAAAATAGAAAAGTTCCCTGACTTTTCGACAAGTTGCTGATAATGTAATATAAAAATTACATATGGTACTAAGTTTTAAAAGAAATGTTTACTTAGTAATGAAAATAAATGCCATTCTTTTTTTCAAATTAAAATCAGATAATTCTAGTCCAAAATGTAGAAAATAGCACTCCATCGCATTCTTATGCTGTACACGTTTTATAATGGATTTTTTAATAAATGTATGCACTACTGCAAAACTGTTAAATGAATAAAAACTGAAAAATTAAAATAACTGTAAACATATAAGAAATTAAGACAGTGAACTCACCATTACAGGAGACAATGCCAATCACAAAATATGTACATTTTTTTCATTACAAAAAGTCTGAAAATCAATAAAATAATATTTTTAAATAGGTCCGACATTTCATGATCAAAGCATCAACACAGTTTTTTTTATTATTATTACTTGCCAAGTTTTTTTAGATTTTCAATTTACTCCACAATCTGTTCCTTAGCAACTTTAGCTTCAAGTATGATATTCTTCTTCTCATCTTCAAGTTTTCGCATGGCTTTAGAAATATTTTCATTTCTAGTTTTATGCTTTTTCTATTGCAACAAGAAACTATTTTTTGTCTTCTAAAAGATGTATATATCTCTTGTGAGAATATTTCACAGATAGGAGCATTTCTTGGTCAATGGGAATGCGTTCTACTCCTCGAAAGTAACGAATGGCATCTGACACAGGCCTTTGTGCTACAAGAGACCCATCAATTAAATTTTCTACAAGGATAGACTTATTGACAGAAAATCCACTTTCAACAGATGTATTCCCATGTGAAATGATGAGGTACAGTTTGAATATGTGCCACAGTTCACCATATCTATGATTTTTGCCTAATACACAAGCAAAGAAATCATCTAGGCCTAATTCTGTTTCTGACTCACCAGCAAGAAATCTGCTAAATTCAATGTCCAATGTTTCCTTTGCATCTTGGCAAAGGAAAAGGTACTGATTCTTTGCTTTTTCAGCAACAGATTCTGAGATTCTGTTAGCCTCAAATAGTGCTTGCATGACAACATTAAATCTTATCTGACCAAGTTGAGGTTTATGAGTGGGGTTTGTTGATTTAGTGAAGTTAATCCTTGTACCAATTTGTACTCAAGTGGGCTCCTCTCTTGTAATTTTTTATAGCTGTTTTTACAACTTTCTGGCATTCCAATCTGAAAGTGAGAATATCTTTCTCATTTGCCTTTACCTTCTTCAGGTGCTTCACTGTACTGAACCCAAGGTTGATTTGTTTCAAGTGAAGTAGATTTCCACTAAAATTTAGATCAAGTGCGAGAAGTTTACTACAACAGTCAGCAGCTACCAATGTTTCTGATTTAACAACATGGGTCATTAGAATTCTTATAATGTCATGGAGATCACTGTACAAGTACAGAATCAGGGGGTCTTGGAAACTGAAATTTTCGTAAGAATGGTTCATATTCAGCTGCCAATGTCTTAAAAAAAGAAAGTTTGCACTTAAGAAATTTGTCATCAAGGTGCTTTAAGATGTTCCCAGGTGGTTTGGTATGAGGCAATACAGAAGAATGAAAAAATTTATTTACATTATCAACTACAAATAAAACTTGTTCTAAACAATTGACATTTTCAACCCATTTGACAGTGCAGTATTTCAGGGGAAACACTTCACTGTCAGTAATGATAGTAAAACTGGCCCGACAAGCTGGAGAAACCTTAAATAGGAAATAAATATCTTGTAGAAAAGTGTGAAGATCCCAATCTACACCGTTTTAATCCTGTTTTGATTGCTCTATTGACAACGTGCAATCCACAAACACCAATGTTTGTAAGTTTTTTACCTTCAGGAATTTCAACCAACATATATCACCTTCCAGTTTTTTTTAGAAAGCTAAAATTTACATTTGGCCCATCCATGGACACTTGGAGTAAATTCTTACTAGATAGAGGTTTCAGACCAACTAGCAAACTCTGGATCAACTGTGACATCAAGCCACAAATTATTGAACACTGTCTTTTTGGACATCATGATTCAATGTGCCGCATGCCCGCATTTAATATGAAATGGACAATAATTATTGGAACAGCAAAAAATACAGAAGAAATCAATGTTGCCAAATAAGGATAACTGGTATATGCAGTTAATTTTAACTTCGTATTAATTTTTGAGTTTATGTGAAGGAAATAGAACTGCAACAAATCTAAAACTAAGTTGGAAATAAAAAACATGACGAAAATTGTCTGGGATTGTTGTGATTGGCTCGTTCCTCGCTAGAGGGCAGGGTTATGGTAAAGCCATGTTCAAAATGGCCACGAACCTGCTATTTAGGTTATTAACTCAATCATGTGGCCAATTTTAGGCTTTAAATAATATTGAAAAACGTGCAAGTAATTTGTTCACACATCGCATACAGCACTGTAAAGAGACACTGGAATTCATCCACACTAAACTTCTAAATACTAAAATACCAAATTGTCCGTTTCAGACACGGCTTACGGCTGACAAGAGATGGCAGCAGCATCATAGTTTTGACCCTGCAGGCCGTTTCCAAGTAGCACATGAAGTACGACAAAATCACATGACATGGATTATACTGAAACTTCCCCGACTTTCCCTGACCAATTTTCATTTCCCTGACTTTCACTAACTTTCCAGGTCAGTGGCAACCCTGTCTGTATAAAGTGAAGTTACACAATTTGTGTCATTTATATTGAGTTAGTATTACAACTGAAACACGACCAAAAAATTGAATTGCTGTGAGACATTCAAGGCAACTGAACAAATAATTAACAACATCGAACATAAGGAAGAAGCAATTTAGATGATCAAGGAGAGGGTCGATAGACTAAAGGAAATGCAGTGGGTTGTTGTAGCAGGAGATTTGAATATGCCAGGGGTGAAATGGAAAGAGGGTACAGAAGGAATGGGTAACATGATGCAGAGAATGGTAGCACAGTTAGTCAACAGAGGATTAGTCCAGTTAGTAGAAACGCCTACGAGATGGAATGAGGAGGGTGTTGGGTCAGTGCTGGATGTGGTGTTGGTCAGACCTGGGAATGCTGTAGTTGGTGCAACAGTATTGGATGGTATAAGTGACCATCATATCCCGGTTATGGAAATTGGGATTGGCAGGATGAGGGAAGAGCAAACGGCAGAACGGTTAGTGTGGCAGTATGGGAGGAGACAAGAAAAGGGCAGAAATCTTCCTGAGAGACAGACTTAAAAAATGATCTATGGAGGAGGTGTAGAGGGGTTGTGGAGGGAGTTTAGAGGATTAATGGAGGTTATGTTGGTGAAATTTGTGCCAATGAAAAGGTTACAGACTGGCGGAGATCTGCCATATTATGGACAGCAGATTTTGAAAATGAAGAGGAAGTGCAGAAAATTACATGGTAAGTGGAGAAATGAAGGGAAGATAAAATCTAAAAAAATGATGAAACAAATTGGTAGGGAGCTTAAAAGGAACATCAAACAGGTAAAGAATGTATCTGTGGGGAACATGGTGGAAGAAGAAAAGGCAAGGAATGGGGGAAATTGTTTAGGTAAGTTGGGTGATTAAGGGGAGGAGAGGAAGGGATCCCTCTGCTAACAGGAAGGGATGGTAGGCATGCGACAAATGACCAAGAAAAATGGAGATGCTGCAAGGACAGTACTTGTCAGTGTTTGAGGAAAAGGAGGAGTGGAATAAGGGGGGGGGGGGGGGGGGGAATAGGGTGGGGGGGGGGGTGTTTAGTAAGTTTAAGATGAGGGAGTAGGGAATAGAAAAAGTAATTAGGGGTTTGGAGAGCAGTAAGGCAGGGGGTCCAGATGAGATAGGAAACGCAGCACTAAAGTTTGGTGGCAGGGAGATGGTGAAATATTTAGAGGTGCTGTTTAAAAAGTCCTTAGGAGTGGGTAAGTTACCAGAAGATTGGAAGGATGCTATGGTGGTACCTATGCACAAGCAGGGAGAGGATAGGGAGAGGCCTGGCAGCTACAGACCGGTGAGTCTCACATCAAGTGCGGGAAAAGTAATGGAGAGGCTAGTGGTGCAGTATGTGGTTAGAGTTATGAACAATTGGAATTGGTTGGAAGAGTCCCAGCATGGTTTCAGGAGGGATACTCATGTGAGACTCAGCTGGCTGGGTTATTAGAGGATCTGGTGCAGGTAGTTGATGAGGGGAAGCAGGTGGATGCCCGCTTCATAGATTTTGAGAAGGCATTGATAAGGTGCCCCATGGGACATTGATGAGGAAAGTGGAGGTGCTGATACCGGACATGAGGGTAGTGGAATGGATAGGGGAATTCCTCAGGGGGCAAAGGCAGAAGGTGAAAGTGGGGGAGGCAATATCGGAGGAAGAGGAAGTTACGTCAAGGGTACCAGAGGGAAGCGTGCTGGGACCTTTGTTATTTGCCATAATGGTAAATGACATGGGATTGGGGATTAGGGGAAAAATAAGATTGTTTGCAGACAATTGTGGGAAGGGGGGGGGCAGAAATTTGCAGGCGGACATGACAAAATATGGTTGTGGACCAGTAAAAATAAAATGACGATAAATGTAAGAAAAACTAAGGTAGTGAGGTTTATAAGGAAGAAGGTGATAAGCGGGGGCATGTATAGATGGGAGGGACAAGAGATAGAAGAAGTAGCAGAATATAAGTATCTAGGGATTTTACTGCAGGGAGACCTCAGGTGGAAAAAAAACAGGTAGAGAGGATGGTTGCAAAGAGAAGAAAGGCTCTGGGTATGCTGGGAAGGGTGTTGTAGGGAGTCAGCTGTGAGGTGAAGGCGTATAGCACAATGGTACTGCCAATGTTAGAATATGCAGCAGCAGTATGAGACCCGTATGTGGAGGTGGAGGTGCAAGAACTGGAAAAGGTGCAGAGAAGGGCAGCAAGATGGGTGAAGGGTAGGTAGAAAAGGCAGGGGTAGGATGCTGAGGAAGAAGGGAACTATAGGCCATCAGTGATGATGAAAGAAATGGGGTGGAGCTCATTGAGGGACAGGAGGAAAGTTGAACGGCTAGTCAGGATGCACAGGATGGTGAATGGAGGGGGAGGATGGGAAGGGCTACACTGCAAGCTAAGTAAGGGGATTTAGAGGAAGAGGAAACAACAATGAGAAGCATCAGAGGGTGTGGAGGAGAACGGAACGAGGAAGGCAGTCCATGCTTGTGAGGTCTGTGAGGGAGTGGAATGTGTTGAGGAAGGAATTGGTATCCGTGAGAGGGGTTGGTAAGTTCAGGAAAGGAGTGGAAAAGGAGTTGGTTGGGTGAAGGAGAAGTGAGAGAGCTCGCCACCAGGCGGTAGTCTAATTGTGAGTGTATGTATGTACAAACAAGTTTTCTCTTCCCATGTGACTCGATAGTCTCTGATCAAGTTCCACCACGTGGCAGCGGTTCCCTAACCTGTTGGCAGTTACCTCAGCGGAATTATCCATATGCACGCAATGCCTATGCAAAAAAATACTATTTACCTCATACTTCTTAGAAGATTTACATACACTGATTCTAAGAAATGTGTGCAGCTAATTAAACATACAACAATAACAACCTTTCCCAAAAGACTGAGTAATAAAAAAATATTGTCCTATGATGTATGTTTTCTTTGCGTTTTACATTTTACTTTTAACTGAACAATGTGGTGTTAAAAATTATATAGGCTTATTATAAAATAAAACTTTTTAGACTCTTCGTATCAAGTTGGCTGTATTTAAATATTCTCTGAAATACAGATTTTCCATGATCCCAACCATCCAGTGCCAAATTAGTCCAGATATCAAAAGTTTTACTGTATGTCTATATCTATCTATCTGTGTGTGTGTGTATATATATATATATATATACACACACACACACACACACACAGATAGATAGATATAGACACACACACCTAAGAAAATAAAATTCTAAACATGTCTCTAAATGCAAAAAAAAAAACATCAAACTAAATGTGCAACAATTTTTTGTAATATAGTTTTGCTATATTGTATCCACGATAACATGTACATTAAAATTCTTTATGGCATTTTGACACAAGGTAACTAATGGCTAGTAGCTAACTTGGTGTACACTGGGATTGTCAAGCAATTCTTGGTTCCTTTGTAACAAAGTGTGATGCCAATTACCACACACCCTACACTCTCCTGATTTACACTGTTTAATAATGTGGTTTGGGCTTAAACAGTTAATAATGACATATTATCCTTAAGCTTAATTGCCTTAAATCATTCATCATTTTTTAGTTCTTTGAACTTTGAGAAGTTCTGAACTAAATGACCGTCATTGCATAGGGCACAAGAATCATTAGCATGTGTTGTGACAAAGGTGTCCATTTGACTTTAGCGTACACCTAGTGAATTTCCATCTGAAGCCTTAAACTGCTGTCTTGTTTTCAATTGCAGTCCCTCTATAACACTGCACTTGTGACTCGAAGAATTTTTCTGATGTTGGCAGAGCCTTACTTGATGAGTAAAGCTCCCACTCAAACTTTGTCTTACTATCTAACCTCTGAACAAGTGCATAAATCATGAAAGCATCCCACGTGTCTGTTTGTTGCCCCATGCTGTGTAATGCCTTGAGATTAGTTTTGGTTGTATCTAACATTTGATACTACTGAATAACATTTTCAGTAACCATAACTGGTTGCTTCTTTATATTATCTACGTACTGATAATGAATTCGGGTATCTTTTGACAAGCAGCTCCCAAGCCATTGAATAATACCCACCCTCACTTATTTGTATTTGCTGAATGACTCATCCTGCATCACCATGAAGAGCTGATAACAGATAGTGAAACCTCTGAATTGGAGGTGATGTCATATTTTCACCTACTAAAGAGGCAAATGTATCCTTGAATGTGACCCAATCTTGTATGTTACCATCAAATTGTGGAAGTGACCATTACAGCAGTTTTACCTAAACTATAGTCTATTGGTGTTATAGTCTACAGTATCTCTCTTCCAAGTCTGCACATTCAGTATCGCTATCTACAGATTCTACTAAACTGTATAACTCATTTTGAATGACACTAAACCGTGTCCATTTTTCTTGTAATAATTGTAATCTGACTCGTAACTCATTAGGTTTAAGGCTTTGTATGCAACCTTCAACAAACGCTTCTAATCTTGTAAATGCTGCCTTTATTGTCGAACGAGAATGACTTAGATTTTTTACCTGCGTTTCCATGATGAAACTGAAGCTACACTCAAAACCAGAAGAGACTAAGACAAGGAATTGGAATGGACATCAATGCTAACCATCGTCTTAGTTTATCTACTGATGCTTGTGTCGGCGACCTGAGTTGGCCTGTCATTGCACTCACTTCATTTTCTTGTTGTGTGAAGGACACTTTAACAGCTCCCGTACAGTTGACTGATAGTTTGTAATACAAAAACAGTCTACTTGTATTTACATAGCACATTTATATTGTGTGTTAAGCATGTTTCATGAGGCATCAAAACATGCCGTATACCTTTCAATGTTTATCGATATACCCAACATTGCCAAAAAGAATTCAGTGACGAGATTAATGTGTAAAACTACGTGGCAGATGTGCTATAAATTATATCTGGTCTTGAGGACCATGTTCATTACTGGCCACTGTAATTAAAAAGAATATAACACCTTCACTCACAATAGACTGTAATTCCTTCATTCGCATCACTTTACATACACAACATATCTCATCACTAACAGCTGTCCCTTACAACAGCAAAAAAAAGTCTCTCAACCAATACATAGTGTAATAGCGTGGGCAAGCCTTGGTTGTACTGCTTGCCTGGATGTGCCATCCAAAGTGTAAGGAGAGTGAGCACATTGTGGCGAGGTCACGAGCAGCGAGACATTACAACAGCTAAATATTGGCAGAATAAGCACAGTATACATACTAACCGGGCATCGAGCACGGGTCTTTTCTTACCACAGCCAGCCGCCGAGGAGCCAAGATGGAGAGACGATGAAAGGGCCTCGTCCGCCGTAGCGCCATGACAATCAGCCTTCGATTTCAGTATTAAGGTCAAAAAGTTCCGGTAGTTCCACACAGCTTTAGAAAAACTTTATATAATTAGTTGTGTGTGGCTTAAAGTAATATCTAACAATAACACTAAAGTATTTGTGATCTAACTAAATAGTAAAGTATGTATTGCGCTCTCCCGAAGTAACCAGAGTAATTAATGTAACTTATTGTATAAAATAATGTGTATGCTGTACGAATGCCTATTTTAAATACATGACATAGTACATAACAACGTGTTACCTTCTTCTGAGCACACTTCCTATTTATATTTTCTATGTCGCCCTTACGGGACCATAACATTGGTAAAGGCACCGGCCTTTCCCAAACTCTTGCAAGAAAAGTAGAGTAATAAATATATAATGATTCACATTGTGCAAAATGAGTAAGTTAAGAAAACGGCATTACATTTCAGAAGAAACATGGTAACTCAACACAATATAGTAAAGCGATGGACGTGTTAGGAAATGCAAAGATGAAAGTCACTATTATGTTATTTTCCTAATTTAAGTAATACTATTGTCAGGGTAATAACATTAAATAAGATAAAGATTTTAATAAGGCAAGTAATGTGTAGAATGAAGTGATGAGTGCGTAAACAGAAATAATAGTAATTGTTGAAATTGTAAATGGTTACGATTTGAATAAATAAAAGCACCATGATTTCTATCATCTCTCTTTAATGCTACCACCATATACACTGGATAATCATGCTGCCATTAGGCCATGCTATTACTAAAACAAAAGAGGAAAGCCAGAACCAAACATAAGACATATATCATGTAATAGCACTACAATGACAACTATAAACTTCAACAGTAATAAATGACGTGCCAGGGAAATGCATAAGAATTTACATTAAAATATAATTGTAATTCTAAAGACAAGTAGTATTTAAGACAACCATATGGCAAGTTCACTAACAGTCATATGAAGGCATGCAATGTGCAGCAGAGTGACGATGCGGCTGTACGTGGGTGTTCTGTAAATCAGCACTGACCTTGTAAGAAGGCAGTTCTGCATGCGACAAGAATGCACGGGCATTAGCCACATATCACGGCAAAACTGCCCTTGCACTCATGAATACATTTTCACAATCCATTTCCATTGTATGCAAATTGCACGCAATCAGAAAGGAAGCAACTAGATCTAGGCGGAACTGTTATCTGGAACATGGCCAATCCCGTGGTTCGATTCTACACTTGAGACGTGAACCTCCGGCCCTCAGGGGTGTACAGATACTTGACTTCAAAGCGAAACATGAAGAGATTTAATGAAATGGGAAAAGTGCACAAGACACGCTCACTCCCCCTGCACTGCCTATATGGAGGCCAACTTAAGTACATGTAGTAGAACAAAATCTCGTACCCAAGAGGTGTTACATAAGATGTGAAGTTTTGCACATGAGCGCAAAACTTTTAGGGCTCTTGTCGAGTTGCTGACCCGAATCTTAGGGACCTAATCTATGCGCTACTGACCTGTTGAAGGGATTTCAGGCAGTATGAGCGCTTTGAGATAAATAGGACTTTAACTGTAGGTCCTGTGTTTGACACAGTAATTGTGCAGTGTGCCAAGAGGGCACTGCAATTAGACCTCCTTGGGTAGGATCCTGAGAGCAGAAAAATTTATGTGTCCTGATAAGATTCAATGTTACAATTGTAACATATATATGTATTCTGCAAAACCTTAGTACATTAGAATATTTTACTTATGTCTTTTGTTATGGTAAATGAGAATCATTACTACTCTAAGGAAAATTTGAGCTCAATGGAAAAAGTAATTTAAGTGTTTGGAGAATGTAATTCGTTAAATATAAGTAAATGCATAAGAAATCTTAAGTAATTAAAAGGTAGTATTATCAAAAGGAATTAGTCCATCGCCACACACACAGAGAGCAGCAATAAAATATGAGGGATGTACCACCCCACCTACCCACACTATAAATAAGTTGCAACTAAAGATAAAACTATTATAGCAATGTCTAAAAATGTTAATTAATAATCAGGATTATATAAAAAGTAATGCCCCAATTAAAATTGCTAGGCCAAGTGTTCAAATAATTAGAAATAAACATTAAATGCACACTATATCATGTATCTTTAAGAATAATAAATAATACAAGTGTCCAAAACTAGAATCACTGAGAGTTTAAAATTATGTATAAATAATATGAATTACAGTTTTTGATACTAAATTATGAGTTAAAGGATTTTAAAATACTGTAAGTGTTTTAAGGGGAGAGAATAATTTAGTTCGTGAATATAATTAATTAAAATTGCTTAATTTAAAATTATTCTTGATGAGATATAGATAATCCTTACAATGAGTTATATAGTATTAAAACTAAGTAATTAAAGAATCTGTCTGTGTGTGCTAAATTATACTTCAGTGAATTAAAACACATGTTTTACGCAACACGTAAGCATAAGTTAGTGGCACGCAATACCAAAGTAAATGAAATATTTTTATTTTCATTAAAATAAACGGTAAAATGTAAAATGCTCAAAGAATGCATATCAGTCCAGTATAGAGCTATATTATGAATAAGGTAATTTGTTGAGTTAAATATTATGCACCATTAAAATTGGTACATATTTTCCTGTGTCAAAACACAGTGGTAAGACGAGAGGTCAGCCCATGGCCGCAACAAGCTGATGTGACCCAGTTACATGTTGCTGTTTGCACTCATAACACACCTCACCGCAAGTCAGCAATTTCTGCACAGGCAACGAGCGTCGGGAGCTGGCGCAACAACGTGCTGGCATGTGTGCACCCATGTAAACACTGCACAGCCTTTCACTGCTGGCCTTAACATTCTATTTGAAAATAAGTTCAGACACTGAACGCTAATATATTATAAATAAGGAAAGGGATGGAATAAAACCACGAGATATGGACAAAAATAATGGAATGTAAAGGGTATTTACGAAATGGAAATAATGTGCCTGACACATCCATTTTGCCATGTAGAGCAGATCCATGGTTACCCACTTTAATTACGTCGTTCAGGAATTTACCTAGGAGGTCACTAATGAAATTCTCTGGAGAGCGCACGGGAATGTGGAACCTGATGGTCTAGCCATCTGTTCAGGATCATCCACTGGTAGTTTTGCACACGCGTGCACGACTGTAGGCTCATTCGGGATGATGAGCTGAGAGAAGAAATAAATAGGAGTCTAATTATTCTGCGGTTCAGTCGAGATGCCCCAGACAGCTGGAATTAGGAGTGTAGTGAGAGATATTCGAGACATTGCATACTCCGCTGCCTTGTCGAGGTGCTCCAAGAAGCTGGATAAAGTGCAGAGTGGCCAAAGGCTTCTGCTGTGGGCCAAACACATGACATAGCTACACGTTACTCAACAGTAGTCCATTTCATGATACACAGTAACACATTACTAAGGACTTGTGCTGTGGGTCCTGCATACTACACAGCAAAACCACAAGTGTTTCTTGAGGGCACTTTACAAAAAATTAAGGACCTCCTGGGGCTAAAATTATTGAGTACAGATTCCCTGATTTCCAATAGTATAGCGTGTAGCAACAAGTGTTATGAAAGGTAACGAAACATTCAATGAGCCAGTGTGAGAATTTAAGAAATATATAAAGACAGCAACATTTTAATTATGGTAGAGACAGCAGTAATAGTGGTACTAACAGTGTAAGTGTAGAGCATATTTTCTATAGATACTAAATTATGAAAGGAAAGTGAAAAACTAAATATTAATAAAGCATTAAATGTTTTTGATATTTATAAATAAATACACACGCAGCATCTAAACAGAGTGCAGGCAGCAAATAATTGTGTTAATGAACTACAGGATTAATTACTAACTTTGAAATGAAGATAAATTATGTTAGAATATAAATTTTGTGGAGACACTTGTATTAAGATACTAAACTAAATAAGCTACGTAAATGATAGGAAGGTCTCAACCTGATACATAGAAATGTTTAGGGGTACACTAAAATAATCTCGGGACATATGTAGAATAAGAGGTATGTGTGTGATAATTAGGGGTGGGATGATACAATGTTTTTGATACTTCATACAGTTTTCAGATTGATACCCTAGATACTGTCGATACTCTTGAGTAAAAGAATTTCAATAATGCAATCAAATTTTTGTAAACTACATTTTCATTGTTCTCGACCAAATTTATAATAAAAGTTAAAAATCAATGAAAAATCATGCAAGATAATAATACAGATGATGGAAACCAATTTGAAATTTATACAACTTAGCATCTACAGTATGCCTGTCAAGTGCTAAATTATTATAAATATTTATAGAATACTAAAAAACACATCAGGCATGTCAACTTTCAAACTAAGAAAGTTTAAATATTTTCTTTATAAAAAAACAAGCATTAAATTTTTTTGGATTAAGTCAGGTAGAGGAAATGTGGAATATGTTTATCACCGGATAAAAAACAATAGCATTTCTTCCGCTACTGGAAGTAAGATAAATGTATTATTTTGTTTGTTTTGTGTTGGTCATTTTCACAGTTTGTGCACACACATGAGGCATAAAATTTATATGACATACCCATCGTAAACACAAATGGCACATAAAAAATATAAATATGCACTTGCATTCAGAATACCGAACATGTTCACTAAATTTTGGCAGTTACAGAAACGTAGCACGGCAACAATGTATCCTTGCGCCACAACTGCTCTGTCTATGAATAAAACAAAGAGTGTAAGCAAATGCTATGATCAACGTAGATTACCATTCCAAAATACCTTAAGCAATGCCTCAACTCGAAAGTGTGCTAACTCTTACTCGTCACTCTCACTCTAGCGAATTGAGACTTGTGCCCTCTGTAAGCCTTCGTCATTATTTCTCTGACAGAAAAGGTAATAAATAGTGAAAAATAACATATTGTTGGCATTTCACTTTCCTCGAATAAATGTGCAGTATTTTATGAAATAGTAACTTATTTTAATTTGTTACATTTATGCATGATTAAAAACCGAATTATCTGCAAATCACAGTATTTAATAATATGCACATAATTAACTTAAATGAAACTTAAACATAATAACATCATAATTTGTTATGTCCCATATAAAATGGAATATTGTTATTACAAATTTCACAATTGCAATGATTAAATTAATAAAATATTCCTAACAGGGGTTTAGAAACAACAAAGTATGTCTGGATATTTGAGATTGGACTTAAAAACAACATTGCTGCCGGAGAGGGTGCAAGAGTGAGCACTGAGTGTAAATAGTCGTTCACTCTCTCCTCTTGTGCTCTCTCCTTGGAGTTGGGACAGCAGAGAGGACTCTTAGTGACATCAAGAATGAGCAAGAGAGTACTTTATTGGCAAATTGGGAAATGGCCTTATTTTTTTTATGGCAAAGTCACACTGGTGGGGCTCCATTAATCTTATTGCCAATGGCTTGGATGGGGTTGGGAGAGACTTTAGTTTTAACGCCTTTCATGAGACGGCATTGTTTTACACCTTTTCTTACACCAGTGTATCACATTTAATTACATATTGTTTTAATGGACGAGAGTACAATTTGCTCATATGAAAGAAATAATCAAATTATTATATAACTTGTCAAGTATCAACCTCACCAAAAGAATACTGTAGCTTCATGGCGGTGCTACACCGCCTAAGGTTGGGCGGAGTATAGATGGTAGCCGGACATGTTTGTTTTATAAACATGTCCTACTTCGCCCGGCTATATAAGAGACTCCGTCGGGCAGTGCCCCCCCCCCCCTTCCCTCATATGGCGACGAGACCACGACTTGTATTGAGTGTGTGATTGAGGCTGAAGATGAGGGCACCAACCTACCACTGACCAGAGGGGTTCCGAGGCCAACTGTCCAGAAGTTAAGGATGAGCATAATTCGCGTAGCGGTAGGGACCAATACTGGTATTGAGTCATTGTCACCTTTCCCCATTGTAGTAAATACTATCAGCAAGGATAGGGAATAGCTGCATCCTTTATGTCAGAGATATGTCTTAGTGTAAATAAGTATAATAAATTCATTCTGTTAATCAGTGCAACGTAAATGTAATTGTGGTTTATAAGTAATTGTTTCATTAAAATATATATTTTTATAATTTCTCTTACTTATTCAGCTACCAGTGAGTCAACCCCCCAAGCAACCCCCTTTTGCCTCCTCTAAGATGAACTTGTGTAACTGAAATAGTTCTAGTACGTGCAGTCTATAGGTCAGGAGGAAGGGCAAGTGTTGCACTGGCAGAAGTGCCGGACCGTCCCTCTCTGCACGCCAAGCAAGTTTATAAACATTAATATTTTATCTGACATTATTGTAGTTGCAAACGAGAGTACTTGTAAGCCACCTTCCCCTATCTCTTACAGACATCCCCGCCCACCCAGGCTAGCAGCTGCTTCATTCCACGCAGTAAACAAACCTTTTCCCAGGTCAGTTACCACGTATCCGACGCAGCACTTATGTAGCAACCTTGCCGATTTACTATTCTCGCCCGCCCACCACTTCCCCTTTGAAGTACTTCTTTTACGTAGTTTGTGTAGTGTAATTTTACAGCTTTTAATTGCATGCAGAACAACCTGTTCATTTGTTCGCTACAACTCCAGTTGTATTGTGTGCCTTTGGAGTGTGTTATCTTTTCTCTTCCTGTAGTTCCCCTAAATTTTAAGTCTACACAAAAGTGCGCAGCCTTTGCTACATTCACGCCTGCGGTGACATCCATCATGCCGGCCGTCGAGGTTGGCTGCACTGACAGTGGGCGTGGCCACACGGTGCCAGCACAGACCGCTGCTGGGGCAACGAGCCACCCAGACTGCGTCACCCGGAGGGGGTGGGGAACTGTCTCCACCCACTTGCCTGTGGCGACCTTGTGTCTCTGTCCCTTGTGTTTCTTTTTACAGCTGGAGTCTTCCCACCCACGGCTTTCACACATGCTGGTGATTGCTATGTCATGGAGTGGTCTGACATTCATCATGAGACCGTCATCACCCCGCTTCACACACTCAAATTTCAGCTCCCCTAGTAAATAACCTCAGAGTGTGTTCTCTTAATTAACTTGCATTTTATTGCCTAATAAGACCTTGCTTTTAGACCTACATACTGTCCCCATTAAGTTATGTGATTTTACCTTAATTATTGTTATTGAATATTTCCATTTTAGACCCCAACGTCTGGGTTTTTTTTGACGTTACATTCATTTTGTTTCCATATGAACAAGCCTTCCAACATGTTCATTACCTTATTGTGTATTTGTACTCTAGCATAATTTCATTGAGTCTTACATTTTATTTTGAATATAAATTATACCCCTCACCCCCCCCCCCCCCCTCCAGCCCTTGTGGTACTGTTCCTTGGGATATAATAAATTTCCAGTTTTATATGGTTTATTGACCCCTCACAGCTTTCCACAGCTAACTGGTAGGTGGGACACATTACTCAATACAGAACTTATTTTAACCAGATTGCTTTTATATACCTCCATTGTCAAATAGCATATTTTATGTCCATTCGTGCTTGTTTTGTGTCCTCGTGTTTTCAGTATTTCCCCTCCACTTAACTTACACCACAGTATATCCCTAAGAATAATTGAATAGACTTGCATTCTTTTGTGAGTACATTTTGACCTAAGGCTTAACTTACGATGTGATTAGTATACTTTCCGTTAATGTCACATGGTAGTATATATGCTACACCACTAATCTGGCATAAGTATACAGTTTTCAGTATTGGAAATATTTTTATGTATATTAACAATTTAAACACAATGCAGCCCTAAGAATATATGTTAGAATTAACGGAAGTAGAGATGCTGTTTCCTGTTACTACAGTCAGGTAAGATTTGACAGCAGAACTACTGGTTACTATACTTTTTACTACTTTTACCTTTCAACACCGACAAGTAAAATTGATATTGACTTCACTAAGGCTAAGTTGAAGCTATTGTAAGTTTTCCCACAGGGTCTTTGTTCAACAATCTGTTGCGACGAGTGATATTAGAAACCTCATGGCAGAACTTTTACTACTAAATACTTCATTCTCAGTGGTCCCGGTTATGTTAAGGATTTATGTATTGCAAATCATGTGCCTAGGGCATATAATGTTTCAGACAACAGTCTCAGACTTATTTCAGTTTTCTGTGATATACTAATGAAGTTTCAGGATTGACCAATTATTTCTGATTTAGAGCAGTGCTTCTTTCCTGCACAGTACCTATATTAAGTGTCCCTCCTTATTTGAGGATTGCATTTTACCGATATTTACTTCCTACAAGGGAGTATCAGTATTATATAAACAGTGTTTTGATTAGGCCTACAGGTCCCTTCCATTACTATCTGTTATGAGTCCACATACCCACTTTTTGGCAGTATATACAGGTGTATATATATATATATATATATATATATATATAAAACTTGTCACTTCGACAATTAGACATTTTACAGTCAACTATGTTATGTTAGTAAAAAGATCACTGCCTTACCAGACTAGTGAATACAATATTACCTTACCCTAGCAGTAAACCTATATTTGAGGCATTTCACTGTCCTACATGAATGTGATATTTCCCTGCCTTCGAGGCAGTGTCTACATAGGGTTATAGTAATGTTGGTAACCTTGACTATTAGATATCTTTATACTAGGCATACTCCAGTTTTGTTTATAGTGCTTGGCACTTGGGCCTACATGGCTATTGTTGTTGCTTACTCAACAAAGTAATTGTAGCCCAGATGTTCAGTTGCTACGGCAGACATTGTTTAACCTTATAGTTAAGTACTACGAATATTAATTATGATAATTGCCAGTGAGGATTACTCTTTTATATGCACAGCAGTTATTAAAAAAAAAAAACACACACACAATTTGTTACTGTACTTTTATGCTTATGATTTTTATATATATATATATATATATATATATATATATATATATATATATATATATATATATATATATATATATATATATATATATATATATATATGTTAATTGTACCTTGCACATTTACTTATACTTGCGTTAGATAGTATTCCTTATTTCTCCTTCCATGGGAGTGTTTCATTTGTATGTTTTACTGCCATCATTGTGTCAAGCATTTTGCTTAGGCCAATGGGCAATAATTTTATATTTTAATGCCTAAGGGCGTGTTTTGATAAATTTTAACACATTCCTACCCTGCCTTGTACTCAGAGTATCTGTAACAGTAAACTTACTTCCTTTTTATTATTATTATTATTTTCTCTAACTGTGATCGGTCTCAAATGTGACCAGTGTATTGGTTATTAAATTAGGTTAGGAGTTCTCCGTCTTCATTTCCCCTTCCATATCTGCAGATATTGTGAGTTATTGTATGTACCTTGTTTAATAAAATACCTTTACAAAAACCATTCCATTAGCATGTAAGACGTATCTTTGTTTAGTAATTGTTAAGTTTTCTTGTTTTTCAAATAACATATTTTACTGTTCACGCTTATATGATTTTGTTGTCGTCTTCAGTCTACCCTCTGGCACATTGCTATATTTGGAACATGTAAGTATTATCCAAAACCAAACGCAAAAGTGGTAAGCCAAATAATCTTACGCTACGTCATAATATGGAAGATACTGATAATCAGTGGTGACAAACAAGACTTTCCAAACCAAAAGCCAGTGGGTCACATAAACTGTACTTCAAAGTGCTTCTATACTCTTTCGTGAAAAAAAAAAAATCCTTATAAAGTGAATCCTAGTCCACAAACATTTATAGTGATCACGTGAGAAAAAGACCAACAATGCTGCAAACCACGGCTACCACGTGTAGGACATTAACTTTCCTATCACGCCAATTGTGTATGGCGGATCTTAACCTTGTGTTCACGTATTTTATAATGTTTTCTTTCACTTGTCACTAATTCTTGTAACATAGAGTAAGCTAAATTAATTTACGCAATAACTTTACTATGAGTTACGTACACGTAACTGACACGTACGCATGTTGTATTGTCCGGGTAACTTATCTATGTAGCACACGCTAAGGGTAACCAATTACTTATCTTTTGATGTAGAAATATTTATTCCAATAATCCTGTACGTGTTTAAGAGTGCACAACATCTCAAACCCCACTTTTCATTGCACTTTAGCACAACTTGTATAGCAAACATAACTATTCATAATCAACAGTTGAGCATGCACGATGCACAGTCAACTGCAGAATGTAAAATATTCTTCAAGTGCCATCCGCATTGCCAACTGTAATGTAGGTATTTTCTTTTGAATTCTATTTCCTGATTCAAAACCTTTTATTTACATTTTTCTGAAGGTAACAATGGCACACTGTACTTTAGATTTTTATTTTTAATGTCACTTTCAGCCAGATGGCAGCCTTTTCTTGTTAATTGTGAAATTGTTGTACATTTTCCGCAGTCTTTTAACCCAACTTGCCTTTTGCCCCTTAATGAATATTAATATGAACTTCACAAATTTAATTCAACTGATTGTATTACTTAAATTTTGAATTCTTTTGACTGTGTTTGCTACTTGTCATTGGTCCCTTGATACTGTAGTAAGTCCCCGGGTATGCCACCCCCACGCATTGTTTACGTCACCCTGTGGCCCTAGGCCTAACACAGCACATGATGAATTTTGGATACCATGTCTCTCACACCCACTCGTACCATGGCCATTCTAGAGGCCTACTACAACTTCATCCCTTTCCAGTAGAGGACGTCTGTTTATTTATTGGGGGGGGGGGGGGGAGCATCATATAGTGGCGTTACACCGCCTTAGATCGGGTGGAGTATAGATGGTAGCCGGGCAAGTTTGTTTTATAAACACGTCCCACTTCGCCCGGCTATATAAACGACTCTGACGGGCGGTGCCCCTCCCCTCACCAGATGGCGACGAGACCACAACTTGTATTGAGTGTGTGACTAAGGCTGAAGATGACGGCACCAACATACCACTGGCCAGAGGGGTTCCGAGGCCAACTGTCCAGAAGGTAAGGGTGAGCATAATTCGCATAGCAGTAGGGACCAATGCTGGTATCGAGTCATTGTCCCCATTGTAGTAAATTCTATCTGCAAGGATAGGGAATAGCCGCGTCCTTTATGTCAGAGAAATTTCTTAGTGCAAATCAGTATAATAAATTAATTCTGTTAATCTGTGTAACGTATATGTAATCATGGTTTCATTAAAATATATATTTTTATAATATCTCTTACTTATTCAGCTATTAGTGAGTCAACCCCCAAGCACCTCCTTTTGCCTCCTCTAAGATGAACTTGTGTAACTGAGATAGTGCTGGTATGTGCAGTCTGTAGGTCAGGAGGAAGGGCACGTGTTGTAATACGCTATAAATATGTAATTCGTACCAATTTGAATATTAAACAAATTCGGGACGTAAATATTTTTGACGAAGTTCGTTTTCCATATAATAAACATGTTATTCTTGCACTGCAAAATGAAATGGTGGTTTTTAGGCCACGTACATTTCAAACATTCTAATAACCATTTCAAAATACTTTATTTACAATACACACTGACTTACTGTTTATAATTCATATTTGCAACTCCTGAATAAATGTTGGTCTATTGCAATCCTTCATACACATTTCTCTGCCATCGATACAAAATAATTAGCTGAATCATTGAATAAATACAACACTTCATGGACTTTCAGAAACTAGTAAACTGCAGAACGAAAATAAACAGTGATGCTTTGCGACAATAGGGAACATGGCGGACCAAGCCATATACATGTGTTAATAAAAAGTACCCAATAAAAGTATCGATTGGGCGTTATGATATTCAATACTTTCAATATGGCCCAGTCTCAAGGGGTATAGAGGTATTGAAGTATCGAATGTCCCATCTCTAGTGATAATGTTATTACTTCAGGGAACTAATATGTTTTTGAAAGTGGTACAGGGAAAATTTCATGCAGCATACACCAGGGACACCCAGAGTGCCTACATGTCCTGACATCAAAGCACCACGTCACCACGACCTCCAGAGGAGGCAGGCTGCCAGCAGGCAGCACAGTGATGTCAAAGGTGCAGGCGAGCAGCGCATGCACGTGGCGTATGCGTAACATTTCTGCAGTGCGAGGTAAAACACAGTCAACGTACTCACTTCACTAACACAGTTGCACATAAAGACATGCCCGACCGGGAAACACAGACAAAAGTAAAACACAAAAAAATATACACACAGCAATTACATGCAAGCACGTGTAAATAATTTAATTGCATTGTAAAGTTTGTAAAAAAATTACCACAGTATTGTATTATGATTAATAATATAGGTTGGTACCAGGTTGCTTAGAGAAAATAAAGAGAATAGTAACAAAAGTAAAATTTTAACAGCACCCAAAGCTAGCAATCACCTGAGTATACACATATGTTACACAGAAATGCTCAAGTAATTAAAATGTACATTACAATTAATATATCAGGCCATATTAGATATTTAGTTTTAAAGTTATTTAAAGTCCCACACAAAAATATTGTCATTGCAAAATCATGTGATCAAATTAATATTTTATCAAATTATATTATAACTAGATGACCTGTGCGACTTTGTTCACAGGACATTTAGGGCTGTGGCCCCACTTACACACACACACACACACACACACACACACACACACACACACACACACTCTCTCTCTCTCTCTCTCGCACACACACAAACACTCTCTCTCTGCGGCCACACTATTGGGTTCTCTAGCCATTGAGTTTCTGCGGCCCCACTAGTGGGTTTTCTACCCACTGCGCTACTGTGGCCCCATTATTGGGTTCTCTACCCACTGAGTTACTGCGGCTCTTGGGAAGGAATGGAAGACAGCCCATAGACAAAAAAGAAAGGCAAAATAACAGTTCTAGTGTTTAGAATATATACCAAAGTTATATTTTATGCTTTAACATAGGACCTAATGTTTAAATGTATAATTTACAAAGTTTCTATTTGGGAATTATAGAAAGTGTTTACAAAATGTTTCATTTTCAGCAATACACTGTATAGTTGCAAACCTTCCGTCGTGCATAAAATGCTTAGTTCTAAAAATTTCTTTCCAACTTTGAGGAATATCAGTTAACTAATTGAGCACAATCTGTATTATGTACACAACACTTAATATATTTTGTAATGGGAGGAGTTTTTAATGTATACATTTTAAAAGATAAAATGTAATTTTTTTTATTGCATCATAAAAGATTTTCAATTTTATTAATACAATGAATTAATAATTTTAAACCATTTAATAAGTAGGCAGGTGAGGACCTCGAGAGAGGCTGACGGTTTCGCATCCACATAAACGAATGTGGCAGCTGTGAGGAAGACTTTGTATACCCCTACTACAAGTCATGTTTAGGGCCATGAGCACTGCCACTTACACTCAGCAGTAAGCACAGAGAGCTTGTTGTCATTCAGACCTGCAGGCCAAACACACAGTTCAAAGGCGCAGGTCAATTCAAGAGAGAAGGCAAGCAGTACCTTACCACGATTTATCCTTGAATCAAAGTTACATCCACATAGTCCTTTCTGTAGTGAAGAAATCTTCAACTGCACCATACTCCCGCTGCCAAGAAGCAGATGAGCACCTTAAGGACGGAACATTCCAGTCAGTTACCGCCCTACCATAGACA
This sequence comes from Dryococelus australis, assembly GCA_029891345.1. Taxonomy (NCBI): domain Eukaryota; kingdom Metazoa; phylum Arthropoda; class Insecta; order Phasmatodea; family Phasmatidae; genus Dryococelus; species Dryococelus australis. The sequence continues at coordinate 260,839,126 of CM057009.1, read as the reverse complement.
GTCACAAGAGCTCAGGACAGCTGAGGAGGGTAATGGCCTGGGCAAGCCTTGGTTATACCGCTTACCTGGACGCGCCATCCAACATGTAAGGAGAGTGAGACATTATGACAACAGCTAAATGTTTGCAAAATAAGTGTCTTGTCTTATCACAGCCAGCCGCCAAGGAGCCAAGAAGGAGAGATGATGAAAGGGGCGTCATCTGAAGTAGCACCATGATAATCAGCCTTCGGCATAACTATTAAAGTGAAGATGTTCCGGTACTTCCAGACAGCTTTAGAAAGATTTTATATAATTAGTTGCATGTGGCTTAAAGTAACATCTAACAACAATACCAAAGTATTTGAGACCTAACTAAATAGTAAAGTATAGGAGTCCATAAATTATCTTTACAACTTTAGACGTTAATAATGTGAAAACTAGACTAGATAATAACGAACGTTTTCAACATGTGACAAGATAACTTAAAGTTTTGTTCTGTTCCAGGTGACACAGATTGGACGACAAATGTGGATGCCCCAGAAGAAAGCTAAGACTGAAGCCTGGTTCATAGAGACAAAGTCCCATACCCAAGTGGAAAGAAACTTCCGGACACAGTATGGAATGGAACCTCCATCCCGACCAAGTATTCGGGCTTGGCATACGTCATTTATGGAAACAGGAAGTGTTCTCCATAAACAGTGGGTGAGTCGTCCATCTGTTTCAGATGCCACCGCGGACAAGGTACGAAAGGCTTTTGCAAGGAGTCCGACAAAATCAGTGCGTATGGCAGCCAGACAGTTGGAAATGCCACGATCAACAGTGCACAAAGTCTTGCATACGAGGTTACGACTTTATGCCTACAAGGTTAAGCTGCTTCAGGCATTAAAGCCTACAGACAAACCTCAGCGCGAACAGTTTGCAGTGGAGATGCTAGCCAAGATCGACGCAAACAATGACTTCCTGAAAAGGATTTGTTTCTCCGATAAGTCAATGTTTCATGTATCAAGCAAACTGAATCATATTTGGGGATCAGAGCGTCCTCATGTAGCACGTGAAATGGAAAGAGACAGTCCCAAAGTCAATGTGTGGGGCGGGCATATGCACAATTGCATCATTGGTCCATTCTTTTTCCTCGAATCTACAGTCAACAGTGGTGTTCACCGGGACATGTTACAGAAGTTTACAGTGCCACAATTGGAACATCTATAACCTGATATCTTCCAACAGGATGGGGCACCACCTCACTGGTCCCTAATTGTACATCAATTTCTGGATGAAACATTTCCGGATAGGTGGATTGGACGCGATGGTACATCTGACATAACACAGCTCGACTTCTTCTTATGGGGTTTTGTCAAGAACCACGTGTACCAAACCAAGGTTACAGCCCTACAGGACTTAAAGACACGCATTCGCAATGCAATTTAACTTGTCACCATTGAGATGCTGGGGAGTACATGGCAAGAAATTGAATACCGACTGGACGTTGTCCGTGCCACTAGGGGTGGACACATTGACGTGTATGAATTAGAGAACAAAACTTTATGAGTTATCTTGTCACATGTTGAAAACCATTTGTTATTATCTAGTCTAATTTTCCAGTTATTAACATCTAAAGTTGTAAAGATAATTTATGGACATTCTGTATATATTGTGCTCTCCCAAAGTAACAAGAGTAATTAATATAACTTACTGTATACAGAATTGTTTAACATAATGTAAATGCTGTACGTTTGCCTATTTTAAATACATGACATAGTATTTCATGTGCTACCTTCCTCGGAGCATGCTTCCCATTTACATTATGTATGACCCCCTTAAGGGACCATAATAATAGTCACTTTACCAACCAACTATCAACACACACATTCTAGTGGCAGAGTGACTACACACTGCTCATAACTCATAGTAGCGAGCACTAGGAAGCAATGTACAGGTTACCTACCGGTAACCATACGAACTAACTGAGCAAGAGAAGGTGACAAGAATAGATCTGCAGATACAATTACTTAACATGCCTTTACATACACAATTATTATTATTATTATTATTATTAAACTTGCAACTGGCTTATCGCCCAGTGACCAGTGTTTCCATCGTACACTTTCACTCTCCAGACCCTTCCTAAATCGCACCACCCCCTTCACCAACTCCTCCCACAACACACACCACTCTGTCACTGTTCTCACCAGCATGCACTGCATTCCCCATTCCATCGTCCTTCCTTATAACCTTTGAAACTTTCTACTTGGCTAAATGTCCACTTAACTTCCCTTGTCCTTACTCCATTAACCATTCTGTACATCCTGACCAGCCTTTCCACTCTTTGCCAGTCACTTAGGGAGCTCCATCCCATCTGAATTATTGAGGATGACCTAAAATTCCTTACATCCCACTTTCACACCTCTGCCTTCCTTATTTACCCTTAACACACCTCGCTGCCCTTCTTTGCACCTTTTCCAGCTACTATACTTCCTCTTCCACATGAGTCTCAGCCTATTGCTGCATGTTCTATTATCAGCCTAATCATAAACCTTCTCCTTCACCTCCCCACTAACCCCCTTCAAAACCCTTCCCAGAATTCCAAAAGGTTTTCTTCCCTTTGATACTACTTTCTGTTCTTGCTTTTACCACCTAAGATCACTCTGAATCACCACTCCCAGGTACTTGTACTCTGAAGCTTATAAAATTTCCTGCCCTTGGCATTTATAAATGCTTTCATGCCTTCCCCTCTTCCTAGCAAAACAAAAGATCTTTGTTTTTCAAAAATTATTCATTTTATATTCTCCCCTCTCTAGACATGTACAAGTTTGGAGTTACTGTCTATTATTGACCTTTTTAGAAGATCACAGTGTCACTGCAAGTGAATTGGCTGTGAACAGTAGATTTTTTCATAGCAATAGTATGTTTAGAAATATATATATATTCGTATGTTATTTTGATGTGTTCATTCTATTAATGTAATTTTACTTATGCTGCAACCACATGAAGAGTATGTGGGTTGAATGTGCCACATTTTCTCTTCACAATATCATGTGGACTGTTTAAGCTGTTTTCTGTTGCAAGGAGAGATGTTTCTGCTACCAAATTATGTGCAGTTTTGTTTTTTGTTTATTCAAGGTTTGCATCTATTGGGGATTTACCTCAAGAAATGTGAATTTATCATAATCTGTACCATTCTGCTTCCTGGAGCTGGAACAAAACTGCAGCAATTTATCTGATGCTCATCAATGTATCTGATTCATACATACATACCTACCCAGTAAATGCGTATGAAGCACATAAAGTGGTATGGTTGTTCAAGCTCACTTTAATTGCATTACAGGAAGCAAAGAAGCACAGATCTGTGTTATGTGCTATTCACCATTTGTTATGAAACTATTTTTAAGATTTTCCCTTCATCTACATAGCACTCCTCACTATTTTACTTAGTATACACTGTAATATAACAATGTGCCAATACAATTATGTTGCAGCATTAGTAGTACCAAAACCTACCCTATTCCATAAATTTTTCCTGGTTTTTCTGAAACCTTTAAGATACTTCACAATTACCCCTTCTGTTAAGCACCATATTTGAGTGAACCAGTTTCCACAGACCACACTAGGATCTCACAAGAGCAAAGATAATACTGGTAACCATCAACACATAAAATTGCTATGTCAGCATGAGTTGCAATTGTCTGTGAAATAGAGGAACACAGAAATTTTTTTGTGAAATACAGAATAATGGTTTTGAATTATGGAATATGAACTCACAAATTTGTACCCATTAACTGTCATACTGGTAATGTTATTGTACTACATGTTCCCAATTTGTTCTAGAAAATGAAATATTTTTATTTTATAATGAAAATTTTACATATATTTACTGACTTGCACCTTAGACGTAATGAAAGAATAATTTCCTTATGTAAGACAATTCAAATGAGTAAAATTGTAATATCTGTTACAACTAGAGTGGCAGTTACATTATTTATATTAGTTCAAGCACGCGCCCTGTGATGAAAACAACAAAGATAATTATGCTTTGGTAATTGTGAAAATTTTTCTGGAAAATGATATCTATTGTTACAATTTCTCTCTCGAAATTCAGTGGGATAAACCAAGTTAATTAAGGGATGGAGTTCTTAAATAAAAGAGATAATTATGATTTCCTAATTTTATTTACATTAACTACAAACCAAATTCTCTCGACTCAACATTTCACAATAAATTGGCATCACTTAATGTTTACAATTAATGACTTCAATTAATAAAATTTACAATTACCTCAAATAAATCAATGAAATTATACAATTAAAAGTCAGTCGCACTAGACAATGTATCAAAACCTATTCAATTATTTTATAAATTATGTGCCCATATTTGACAGTTAGAATATTTACATTAAAATCCATATTACATGTCCACTCTGTCCCAACTCAGTTTAGTCCATGTCCCGCCAGTCCGCAATGTTCTAGAGTTCTCCGAGTGCCTTCACGCACAGTAGACGTCACTCGTCTGGTTTAATGCCATTTTGCCCGATCACATCACGAACACCTCAGCCACCAGTGTCATCTTGCAGCCCGCACTTCACTTTCGCACTCAGCCAGATGGCCTCCGCCAAGACTGCTGGCCGCTGGAATCATGGCAGTATTTATAGTCGTAGGCAATCATCAAAAATTGTTGCTAATTTACAGTTGCGCTGAGTGTCCTGGTTACCATAATATTCTTGCCCCCTTTGCTCCATTTGTCGGCATCTACAGCAGGGAGAGAAGGGGCTGATGCCAGCCAGGAGTCGAGTGATGGGACATCTTGACAGCCACCATCAATCATACATGGGCTTCCCAGAAGGAGGGCAACAAGGTAGCGAGCAGCATATCGGTCCTGGGGGAGGGGAGGGTTTAAGTGGGTCACCCCCCCACAGTGCCGGACAGCAGCCTGGTGTCAACTGCAGCACGTAAAACCACCCCCTCCTTAAGTCTGTTCGTCCCGAGTAAGACTCTCCAACATCAGGACCATCATACAGCGCCAATCGGTCAATGTGTACAACTTTAGACTTTTCTTTCTAGGAGTCCCAGCAACAGATCTAGAAGGAAGTGTAACTTACTCAAATCCAAATTTGGTAAGGGCCTTCCCAACATCCTTGGGATTGAGATGTATTCCCCTGAAGGCATTTTTTTCAAACAGCCACACTAGCTGTCCTTCCTTGAATGCATCATCTGAAACTCTCAGACAACATTAAGCGTTCCTCTTGATGCCACTATACACTGGGATATGTTCATACCCTGCCCTCTGGCTGTCATCCTTCTCCTGAAGACGCATATGTGCAACTCCATCTGAAAATTGGACTTCTCTCATTTCCTCGCTCACATTAACTGCTGGGTGGCTTCCTACGCGGTCCGATTCCAGTATCCGTATTCTTCTTACCACCATATGGCAATCTTTCTTTGTTCCCTCAGATAGGATGTTACCAGTTGTTTCGATGGGTCTGTAGTTTGGATAAGTATTACTGCGGCTGTCAGTTCCAATTGTTTGTGCAGCTGTCTCTTGACCGGTTCCTCGATGACTAGTCTGTTGGCAACCCTGGATAGCAGGCTCATTAGTGTCCCTCCTTTCCATAGTTCCAGCATTCTTGGTGCCTCCGTTGAAGAGGGACAGATGTCACAGCCTCAACAGAGTTCAAAACTTTCTCTACCACTGTCTCCAGTCTTCTTAACAAGCTCTTGGCCATACTCACGTTTGGCTGCCGGTTCCCGCAGTTCCTTTGCTGACATTGGATTCTCAAGTGTCCTGTCTGGCCACACTTCTAACATTCCCAAAGCTTAGGTGGAGAAAAACTGGATTTCCTAGCACAGACTCTGGCAGCAATGTCTTTCATTGTGGTCTCCAGCTTTCTCAAGATGTCCACGATGCTATCTCCATTGTCGTCATTGCAAAGGGTAGCTCTGTACTGCATGCCATAACATCGGCTCCTGCTTAGCTGATTCTATCTCCAATGCTCGGACCAGGGCATCCTGTATACTGTGTGGCAATGCCAGGCATACAGCTTGGCACACATCCGCATCTGTAATAGTATCCACGAAAAAGTTGATTGCAATGACATTACATGTCAGCATGGGGCACCTTCCAGAGACAGGTTTGACAGCCTCACGATGCTCTGCCACAGCTGCTGCAGTGGTTCTCCTGGTCGCTGGATGCGGCTTTCCAGTTGGACAGGCAGGGCATATCGCCGAATCGCAGCTCCAAAGCAGACAGCAATGTGGAGTATTCTAGCTGATGTTGTTATGGCAGCAACTGCAGTATGCCCAAGGCAGGTCCCCCAGTACAGCCGCCAAATAGTACGCCCGCTACACTTCAGTCCAGCCATTCAGGGTGGCAACAATCTCGAACTGGTGCCGGTATTCGCGCAAAGGTGTCAGTCCATCGTAGGGGGCAGGCTTAATTGTGACACCATTACCCACCCCTGGCTGAGGCATAACCACACTGTAGAACTGCTGCCTCTCCCCTGTGATGACTACATTAACGGCGACCTCTACATTCTTCTCGCTGCCTGCACTTGTTGGCTTGGTGGTGATTAGTCTCTGACACTCTTCCAAACCTGTATGTCGTCTTCCCTGTTGCTGTAATAATTCTTGCCATTCCTTCTTGAAGGCGCTCACCTCCTATTTTACTTCCTGCTCAATATTGTCCACTTTTTCACTAACACTTTAAACTTCCTGTCTACCATTTCATTAACATTTTCAAACTTCTTACCTACATTTTCAACCACATCAGCAACATCTTGAATTTTCTTATTTACACTGTCTCTAACACTGTCTATTTTTATATCCAGTTTGTTGACTACTATGCAAACACTGTCTATATTCTTGTCCACTACTTCGCTAACACTATTTTCTTATCTACAGTTCACTAACACCAATAATTTGGCTATTTACAGGTTCACTGACACTATCTATTTTGCTATTCATATTTTCATTTACATTATTCATTTGACTATTTACACTACTAATTTGACTATTTACACTACTAATTTGATTATTTACAGATTCCCTGACACTATTTATCTGGCTACTTATTCCTTTCATTAAATAACGAAGTGCTTCCAAATCTGCCGACATTTTTATAGTGAACATCTGCAAATTTCTTAATGATTTCTAGGCCTATTACTGCAAAAATAATTATAGTCACAAAATTACCATACAAGTTTATATCCTACTGTAACATTAATTAAAATTATTTTATTTATTTTTAATAAAATGCCTCCATACCACTTCTGACACTAGTGTTACAATTTCTCTCTCGAAATTCAGTGGACTAAACCAAATTTGTTAAAGGATGGAAGTCTTAATTAAATCAAATAGTTAATTATAATGTCCTAATTTTATTTACATTAACTACAATCAAAATTCCCTCAACTTGACATTTCACAATAAATCGGTATCACTTACTGTTTACAATTAAGGACTTCAATTAATAAAATGTATAATTACCTCAAATAAATCAATGAAATTAAACAATTAAAAGTCAGTCCCAATAGAAAATGTAACAAAGTACCTATTCAATTATTTTATAAATTATGTGTCTATATATGACAGTTCCAATATTTACATTAAAATCAGTATTATATGTCCACTCAGTTCCACCTCAGTTTAGTCCATGTCCCGCCAACCTGCAATGTTCTGGAGTTCTCACACACAGTAGCTGTCAGTCGTCGGGTTTCACGTCCTTTCGCCCATTCACATCACTAATACCTCGTCCGCCGGCATCGTCTCATGGCCTGCACTTCACTCCTGCACCCTGTCCGATGGTCTCCGCCAAGACTGCTGGCCACTGAACTGTGGCGATATTTATACAGTCGTAAGTAGTCATCCACAAATTTCCTAGTTGTGCAGAGTGTCCTAATTCCCAGAATATTCTTGCACCTTCGCTACAATTGTTGACATCTCCAGCAGGAGGAGGAGGGACTGTGATGCCAGCCAGGAGTCAAGCAGCACTACAGCCTGACCGCCGCTGTCAATCGTTCACGGGCTTCCCAGAAGAAGGGGAACAAGGCAGCAAGCATGTCAGTACAGGGGGAGGAGAGAGTCAAGGTGGTCCCCCCGCCCCCCCAGTGCTGGACAGCAGCCCGGTGCCAGCTGCAGCGCATAACAGTATGAGCTGTACCAATCATACCGATTGATAATCACATGGACACATTATTTTATCTGCAGTACATGTTATGAATTGCGGTAACGGGAAGGATTATGAGAATGCGGAAAATTGTGGGGTAAATGTCATAAGAAACTGGAACAATACCACCACCAAAATGCAGAAATGCACAAAATATTAAAGAAGTCCACAAATTCAGAAAAGTAAATTCATGCAAAATCTGCACCACTGCTTCCCAAAGCATGAACAATAACAAACATGGAGGTCATGCCAATTTACCTGCTTAACAGAGTTTTACAGCACCATACAATTTTACTAGAAACATATGAAGCATGTAAAAATGAATGAAATAGATAAAATGGGTATTCCCTCTATGCTCACTATCATTCACAGTCCAAGAAGCAGAGTAGCAAAAATTTTTGCATGATTTCACTTTTCTACAGCTAGCCGACAGTCTGTAAAAATCCCAACATTTGCAATCAGCTAATAAAATAAATATACAAACCTAGTACTATCACCAACATGAGCAACAAAAACACTATGAGTACTCACGTTGTGACATAAAACTATACCAATCAAAGCAAACGTCTCAATTTTCTACTTATATTGCTATTAATTTATAATGCAAAATAAATAAAGATAACCCACCCTGAATCTTTACTACAGCTTCTCTAGTTCTCTCTTTGCTTTCTTATTTCATTATTTACAATTAAAATAACTTCATGAATACGAAAATTAAAAATACAATTACAAGTACAACAAATATATGGAGGATTTGCATTTTAAGAAAAGTAGAAATACTATTTTATTAAAATTAAACTTTGTACAATACAATCAAGGAGGATTTTTATTTAGTGAAACCTTTCAGTTGTCCAAAACACAATTTAAAAAGCACCAGTTACATTCTAGTTCATTTTTGACTTCAAGAATTCTAGCATTCTGAGTTGTTGCTAATTTTTTTTATTAGCTCTTATCCTCTCTCTTTTTCTCTTCTACCTGTAGATTTCATTTTCCTTTTCTAAATAATGCTGATATATGCTCCTTACAGCTCTCAAGAAGTGAACACACTTCTTCTTTTCCAACAATAACCTATGCTTCAGAGTGTGCATATATATATATATACATACACAAAAAATTGCAGCTAAGTATAGTAGCCGGGAGACGTCCTGGCATGCCTAAGCATGAAGCGGAGTAAGCCAAGCAAGGGGGGGGGGGGGGGGGAGCGACATGTGTGCACAGGTCTGGCAGTGCTATTGGCTATTCCACAATCCACAAACATCAGTTACAGCAGGCTCAGTTGTATGTAAGGCAATGGAGGACACAGGATGTTTGCAGAGGTACGGAGAAGTTATCCCAAGTGTTACAAAATTGCACTTGCCCAAGATATCAATGAACGACCACATATCATAAAAATGATACAGCTGAAATACTACGTAGTTTGTAACACTCGGTGCAATGTCGCGTAAATTCATTTATGCATAAATTTGAACAAAGTATAACTAAACAGTAAACTTAGGCCAATGCATTTCCTTTGAAACTATAGAAACGTTGGATAGCTGTGCTCAAAATAGCGATAGTGGATGTTTTTATTTATAGTGGACTGTCCCACGGTATAAAGAAAGCATACACACATGTTATAAAATAAGAAATAAAATAATAAATATTAAACAATGCCGCCACTATGACATATTACACTATACAGTGTAATGTCCATTGACTTCACAAATTCCACCCAATTAATCTATGTGTAAGCATTCTTGCTGTGTAATGGTAGTTTATGTGAAATTGTGGTCTGCACACGCCTAGGTGTCCAAATTATAAAGCCCACACAAATCATAGTAAATAATTGAGTTTATATAAAAAGGTTTTATTTACCATGCCAGTTTATGCACTCTTTCTAGAATTCTGATTCATGTGCAAAAGTAATGCCACCTCTAAAGATGTTTTCCTAAATAATGCTGGCTTCTACAGCATGGTGTAATCGCTGTAAAAATATTTCTGTGGCCTTTATGATAAAATAAATGTTTGTACTAACTTAACAGTCCATAATAAACTTTCCTGTATGATTTATGCCAGAAAATGTTATTCCAAATGCAAATTAATTAAGAAAAAATTAGTTCTTGATTATGAAACAAAACGTACAAATATGTAGTTCTCTTTTTAAAGCAATAAAAACTAAAACATTAACAGGTAAAAATTAAATTCCTTCCAAAATTATTACACAAATATATTTGAAACGAACACTATAGTTACGTAAATTTATTTGTTGGTGTTGAAGTTACGTTCACACGTATTTGCTCAAGAAGGTGCAGGTTCGATTTCGCATTGTAGTTTATTTGTTTTAGATATAATATAAAAGATAATCTGTTTATTACAGTTGTGGTACAAATAAAGATATTTTGATAGCATATATTTTTACATTCAGTATTTACCAGTGTAATTGAAATATATAAGCATAACTGTAATATTTAAGATCTATATCTTGCAAGTCTATTCAGTAGGTTAATGTACTTATAACAAGTAAAAGTAAGTATTCAGTTGGGTACTAGTATCCAAGGTTTTACTTGTAAAAGTACAAGACAAAATGGAAATATATTTATTTGATTCACTTATTTGATTCAGTGACAACTGTGTTCTCGTAGTTTACGTATTGGAAGTGATGTTTCCCATGAAAGGGTGACCCATACGGACGAGCATAAATCAAATCCATGCCCTCAACATTCAACCGACTGCATCACAGAGGGCAGCCAATAAGTCAACCAGAACACTGTCACTGGTAATATGAACTGATTTAACGTGAACAACCATCTGCTTATTTCATTGGAGATAATCTGTAAGTTACAATTTACGTAGTATATTCCGTGATTGTTCCACATTTTATGATTTTCTGCCATGTAGGTTGCGATTTGCCTGCCTATATTTGCTCTAAATTAAATGCAGTTATTAGGGGAAGAGTTTTGAACGTTGATTTAAAGCATTTATAGTTTAGCTTGAACTTCATAGATCATTATTAGTTGAAATATAAATAACAATTTGTTTTTATCTTTTGTCAGTTCTAATTTGTGTTATTGAAAAGCACTGATTATTCTAAATATTCGTGTATCATTTAATGTAACATTATTATATTTAAAGATGATTTATATTTATTATTCTTCACTACACATTTATTAGCAGCCCCAAAACTAAAGGTTATATTGCAATTGATTTCGACAAGAAAGTACCTAATATGAGACACAATTCATGAAATCAATACCATCAAAAAGGTTAGCCAACAACTATGAATATGCTAGCACATTATATTCAGCATTGGCTAGATAGATGACAGCTCTGTACGACTTTGTGTTATTATTTGCATGATTTTTGTATTTTTGTTAGAAGTAACACCATTGTGCTGTGACAAGTGTTTACATTGGCTTGACATTATGCTGTCTTAAACCCCTCAATGTTGGCATATTGTGTGAAGACATATTGTCTGAGTAATGCATTCTCGTAGAGATATATTTTCTATACCACTCCGTAAATCATCACATCCAATATTTATATCCTCCCCCTTCACCATTTTCAAGGTGCAAGCATTTGTAATACATTTATTATGTCTTCATGTTATGCAAATGTGGAAACAAAACACGTCATCTGCTGAAGCTTCAAACCACAGAATATATTCCACCTCCATCGTTGTTGCTTTTATCTAATGTGATTTTAATTCGATACTGGTGAATATTTTAACAGAACATTTGCACTCAATAACAGAAAAGCAATTGACGCCTGTTGAACAGCGCACACAGACGGTAACTAATGGCCACCATACACGTGTGATGATATGACATGCTCTCTATGAGGTGGTTCAAGAGCTGTATTACCATTTGGTTCCATTCCTCATGAAGAGCAGTGCAGATCTCTGGAATTGTGCTTGGTGGAGGCTGACAGGTAGCAACTTGTCTCCCTAAGGCATCCCAGACATGCTCTATACAGTCAATGTCTAGAGACCTCGCAGTAGATATACTCACCTTAATTTATCCACCTTCACGAGCCTATTTGACGATGACAATGCTCTTACATATGCATGTAAACTTAATTGCACTTCAAAATAAATAATTTTGGTGACCATGAAACTGTCTTGCTTCAATTTTGACTAGTTTTCTACTTTCGGACACTAGTGTATGAATATACTAAGTAAATCAGAAAGTTTCCCCCTGTGTTTTTGTAAGTGAATAGATACATATAGACTAAGATACCAAACACACTTTTATTTCTACACTCTTCCTTTATTTTTTAACATAATCACCAAAATTTATCTAAGCATTTATCATAACGTATAATTAAATTTCCAAATTTCTGATTATACAAAGTGGCCTCCTCCTCATAAAGCCATCAAGCCACTTCACTTCTTTGTCACTGCTTGCTGCTGATGCTATTCGACATTGACGATTTGGTCTACTTGCACAAATGGAGTTGTTGCATGATAATGCCGGGCCTCATGTCGTCTGCACCACAACAGTCTTACTGAACACCTGGCACCTTTGAACTTTCACCTATTTAGCAAGATGAGAAAACAACTGGGCAGACAATTTACCAGCAACAACAAAGTGATTAAATGGCTTAATGAGTAGGAACCACAGTCTATCAGTTAACCCTCACTCAAGACTATGCTGAAAAGAATATTTTTAATACATGTTTGCATGATACTTTCAACAAATTTATTGGAAGATGACACACTATTGTGAATTACAAATATGCCATTGCACCCTGTGAACAGACATTATGCAATTTTCTACATGATTAGTATTTAAAAAACTTATTTCACAGCCTGGGTAACAGCATGCTGAAGCATAACGTTTCCCCTCAAATTACTATCGCTTGGGAAACTTCCATAATTTTCCAGGATTTTTAGTTTCCCTGACTTTCCCCAGTTAATTTTAACTTCCCTGACTTTCCAGAATGTGGACATGCTGTTTATTTTTAAAATGGGGGGAGTAAAGAGGATACAAAAGATATCACAAAATAAAAGCTGTTAAAAGACAAACATTAACACAGTAAGATAAAAATTACCAACAGACAAATATGTTAAAACAATAATATAAAAATTGTCAAAATACTAAAGTTAACGCAGTTTTCATGGGAGACAAACAAATATGACAAAAAGTAAAAATGAACAGACAAAAAGTACATAAGAGTAAAATGGAAGTAAAAAAAATATCACATGTACAACCAGCAGCATGTAAATATGGGAGTGCAGAGCTCATGGATGTAATCTCATTGCACATTTTCCGTAACTCATTAGGTTAGCTAAAAGTACAAGAGGTTTGCTGATACCTGGGACACTACAAAGGAAACAAGTGCCAAAAGAATCACAAATAGGCAGATATCCTTTACACAGCAAGTGTGTACGTGTGTAATGTATATATGCCCACTCCAAAGTCAAATCAGCACAAAACTCTTCTCCCTGTGGGTGAACGAGCCAGAGCAGCACTGCTAGTCAGGAAAGGTATATACAACCTGAAGCTCACTGGTCAGCAGGATTGAGTGCCACTCCTAATGCCAATAATCCCAAATGCTCCAGCATAGAGCATGCAGAATATCAGACAACAGGGATACCAAAGCCACAAGATGGTTGGCTGCATGCTTCTTTAGTGTCTGAATCAGTTGCCTTATTATCAACAATACCAACCTGACTGGGAACCCAAAGAAAATTACTCAAATGCCTATTTGCTCAGCCACCACCACTTTATGACGTATTATAGGGAAAACTGGGTGGAGCGAGGAACCACAGCAGAGTACTGAAAGGGAAATCATCAAATCAGAGCACATCACACATGCACAGTACCACTAGCAATAAAACACAAACACTTAAAAATGGCACATAACTTTGCTGTTAAAATGTTACGAGACGGATGTAGATCAAACAGAGAACTCTCAGATCCAGTCACACAGGCACACCCAGTAGAAGTAACCGATTTGGCTCCATCAGTGTGAAAAATAGTAAAAACATGAAATACATAGAACAGCAAATAAAAAAAGGCCTTGGTAGACAAACAAAGATGTAGATGATTTAGCAAAATCAGCTAAATCAAAGTGAACAACCACCTTGTGTGCCAACCATAGATGTTCATGGCATCAAGGCAGCAATAAGTTTGGGGGTAAATCGTATTACACACGAACATGCACAAAACGGGCACCAATTGTATACAGCAGTGCCACATGCTACTCAAGCATGTGGCACTGCTGTATACAATTGGTCGAGTCACAAAAGTTACCCTGATGTAAGTGCAAAAGGTCTGAAAATACTCATATAATAAGGTAACACAAGGAACTGGAGGTTCAACAGCCTATGCACTTAGGCTCACAACTGAACTCGTACGGAATGCACCATTAACCAGACAAATGTCAGCATGGTGAATACTCAGTAGTTTGAGTATAGATGGCCTCGTAGAAGAATGAATTATACTGCCATAATCGAGCTTACTATGCACAGCTTAATAAAGACAAAGGAGTGTTTCTCTATCAGCACCCTAGTTCTAATTAGTCAACATTTTCTGATCCTTCAGACAGCAAGACTTGAGGTACTCAATATGAATCCTCCTGGAGCATTTGTCATCAAACACTGGGCATAAAAATTTAACAGCCTGTGGCATAAAAATTTAACAGTCTGTCAAATGGGTCAAATGTAATCATATAAAGAGACATCCCAATGAGTGAAGATGCCACATTTTCAACAGCAGTGAATGGCATGTGTCTTCACCATGGAAAAACAGAAACCACACCTATCTGACTAGCAGCCAAGGCAGTGGACGGCTAGCTGGATCTGGCATTCTGCCAAGTTGAGAGAAGCAGCATACGAGAAAATGACAAAATCATCCATTTAGAGAGCACATTGTACAGGTGGACGTACAACGTAAAACAATGCTGTTAATAGTAACAGCAAACAATATAACACTCAAAATGCTAAGTTGTGCCACTCTCCTGAACAAACTCCAGAAAGAATGCATCTATGTTGTGAAACCTGAAATTTATGAGAGTCATAAAATTCTTAATAAAAATGGGAACATTTTTCTCAAAATCCCCATGCCAGCAAGATGCCACGTCACTCTAATTGTAGGCTTCTCTAGATCAACGTAGACAGCATGAAGGTGCTGTCACTTCATTCTGTACAACAGACTGTACGCTGAAGAAGTGGTTCATGGCAGTGATGAGACATGGTGCCAGGACTCTAGGCAGCATTTGAGGCAAGCGTTAACCTTATGATTCATGATCATTCAGACACAACTGGTGAGAGAGATGAGACAATAGCTGGACACATCTTCCTTGCCCTTCCCAGGTTTCAAAATTGGTACGCGAATAGCATCACACCACAGCAGGTTGAATAGCAGTATCCTTATTTTCCCTGACATCATTTTCCCGACTCTTCCAAGTATCATGTTATATTTCCCTGACAAAAATATGCAGCCATATTTTGAAAATTTTTAATGCTGTTTCCTATAAATAACAAATTTTAATGAGTAGCATTAACATAGCCTTCATTTATAAATATTTTCCTATGCAGTAACAAATATATATGCTATAATGATGGCACATGGAAAAAGATGACACAGAGCACAGAGATCAGGTTAAATACTAGCTTTCTCATATGGCTAGAAACCAAGTCATGATACTACAAAGACAAGAAACAATAAAATGTATTAATTCTATGAGAACCACTAAAAGCATTCAAGTTATAAATATTATAGCAAATATTTCATTAGGCAAGCAAAACCTTATGCTTGCATATAAATCGTATTTTCCACTACCTATGTCAATGCTTTCTGTACAAATAAAATGAAGTTCAGTCAAGAAAAAACACATAATATTTATGATTACATTTACAAACAGCAACAAAATTCATGAGATGACCGGTCACAGATGTGCTAGAACTCATTATTTTCTTAATAAATACAAATTTTATTTACATTCTCTGACCTCCCGAGGCATAGTCAATTGGTGCGCTGCTGGTCTTGGATGTGGAAGGTTTTGGCTTTG
Source organism: Dryococelus australis (assembly GCA_029891345.1). Classification (NCBI taxonomy): domain Eukaryota; kingdom Metazoa; phylum Arthropoda; class Insecta; order Phasmatodea; family Phasmatidae; genus Dryococelus; species Dryococelus australis. The sequence continues at coordinate 260,823,001 of CM057009.1, read as the reverse complement.
GATCATAAGTAATGCACAGACATTAGCTTAAGTTAGTTTATAAGCCATATCCTGATGAGCCTTCAGGCATAATACCGGTGGACATTAATAAGTCCTTTCCAATCCAAACCAAAACCCTGACGTAAAAATTTCCCTGACTCTGGTACGCAAAGTGGTGAAGATTTGCATGAATTCACTTTCCTGCAGTCATATAATAATTATGAATAATAACTTTAAATAAAATACATTTTAAGTAGATCACTGTAGTAATTGAATTGGCTACGACTAGCATTATTTCATATCACAACCTTCCTTCATGATATGTACCAGTCCTTAGAAAAAAAAAAAGTGCAGAGTAACATAGGCCTATAGATAATTTTTTGGTCAACCGCATGGTTAGAAAGAAGTTGCGTCTACTGTCTGTATCTTTCCCCCTGTACAGTCCCTTGGTTATATGTCGACTTAATTTCCCCCATCATCCTACTCTACTCACTGCCCTGTACTTATATATAAGGGCTTTTCTGAAAATGAAATAGATTTTCACGGAAAATGGTATAAATCAATATTATTAAATAGAGAACACGAATTTACTAGGGGGAAAATGATATTCGCAGTACATACTACCAAATGCAATAGTGGGGGAGGGCTGTGAAGATCAGGGAAATTGTAGGGCAAAACATGTAGTGTATGTAAATTCCATGTCATTTATGGGTCATTCTAAATCAGTTCATCCAGCAAAATTACAAAATGTAACCCAGGTATTTTGATTTCGATAAAAATTGGTTTATTTGTTTGTTGACCAAAGGCTACAAAAAATGCAAAATTTCAGATTTTTATCTCAAGTACTTCCTGAGATATTGAAGGCTAAATTGTGACCATTTCCTGGCTAAAACAGGTTGTCGTGGCAGTGTAGATTGGTCAGTGTCTGTGTTTCCAAGATTTGTATTTCACTGTGCTACAAAGATATTAGAAAAAGAACACTATTCCTCATGTGAAATTTTCCACAGAATTGTCACATCTAGAATGGTTTGGAAGCTATAACAGAAAAACCTATGTGGCTGATGTTTCAAATGTCATCTGCATCCTTCAGCACAAAATAGATTATATCTTGAAAGGTAGACCTCACAGAAAAATGAGGTTTGCCCTGTTTAAAAGAGGAGCAAATTTCCTATAAGATACAAGAAAAAAGTAGTTGCTTTTTGCTGGAGTGTTAGGAATCTAAACGTAAATGAGTTGGGGAAGTAAATGGGGCCCCTCCCAACACGCAGGGGTATGGAAGCAGGAGGGACAAAGATAAGGTGTGTGTGTGTACAGTATTTTCCAGCATAAAACAGTAGAATTTTATGAAAGTTTCTAAGCCTCTTATTACCTCCCCGATGTGATGGTACATACATAGTTTCTGCGCTGAGTCAACCTGCGGGCTGCTGAGGGAGGAGTGTTTTGAGACTCTTCCTCTACTCTCCTCGACTGTTTTGGTCTATTTATTTTGTTCTGTGTGTATGAGGGTGGCAAGGAGATAATATCTTAGCTGTCACAGCAGGAGGCAGAGGGGATGGAAGCTATAGAGATAAGGTGGGCATCAGAGAAAAGATATGCATGGGCCACCATGTTAACTACACTGTGCAGGTCAGTCTTCCTGCACTGCTCGTGCTGTTGGCTTGTCAGTTTTAATGTGCAATGTTAGTTAAAAGTGTTTATGTGTTCATTATATGTTTGCAGGAGAACTATGACTACCAGTACTACCAAACTGGAATCTTGTTCTGTTGGAAAGAATAGACACGAAGACTGCCATAAAGAGAGTAACACTAAAACAAAGGGAATCAAAAGTTTGGAATCATTTTCTAAAGAAAATCAAACTCTTTTTGTGCTGAGGACAGGTATTTCTAAACATCTTCACATCATATGTTTTCATCACGAATCCATTTGTCTCACGAAGTACGAAACATTTCAGACATCATACTGTGATCCTATGAAAGTGCATAGTGTTCCAGTTAAGGGTTCTTTGTGTAAGATCACTCTACAGTGTTACAGAAAAGCAGCAGACAAAGGACTTAATTTAATTCCTGTAAAAAAAATGTGCTCCTCATATAGGAATAAGGTATATAATATTCAACAAGTAGTCCATGGTCCAGACAGCAGGCAGCATAAGAATTTGGCATTTCTGAGTACATGCTAAGACAGGCAAGACGGCTTACAGTGGAAAAAGGAATCTGTGCATGGGTCCATCCTACAGGTGGGAAGAAGCTACCTGAAGACACTGTGCAACTCAATCAAAATTTCTATCAGGATAATGAGTTTTCCAGGCAAATGCCTGGAATGAAAGCTAAAGTCCCATATCCAAAAATGTTTACAAACAGAAAAGACTTTTGCTATGCAACTTACATGAACAGTATTGTTCTTTTAAGGCAAAGTATCCATCTGCCTAAGTAGGATTTTCGATGTTTTGTATGCAACGTCCTAAATGGTGTGTTTTAGCAGGACGTGCTGGAACACATTCAGTCTGTGTGTGCACTATACACCAAACTGTTGAATTGCTTCTGCATTGTCTTGGTGCATGTGAAAAGTACAGTTCACTTGTTTTGTATCTTTTATGTGATATTGGAAATCCTACTTGTATGCTAAGACAATGTGAACAATGTCCTTCTCCAGATAGTCTAAAGCAGCATCTCTGTCATAGTTTACACTACGATCCAGATGATGTGAATGAATACCAACAGTGGCTCAGTAAAGACCGAACACAACTACAAACACATGATTCAAGTGTAGATGACTTTATAGAAATGGTAGTATCAAAAATGGAACTCCTCATACCCCATTCCTATATCACAAAGAAACAATCAAACTACCTCAAACAACCGAAAGAGACAATTAGTGATGGAGAAGTTATTACTTTATTGGACTTCAGTGAAAATTTTTCCTTTGTTATTCAAAATTAAGCCCAAGGATATCATTGGACTAATAGTCACTGTACAGTTCATCCAGTAGTCATGTACTACAAAAGTTCAGGTAATGCTTCTTTGTAAACAAGCAGTCATTGTATTTTGTCAAATGAATTGGATCACAATGTTTCCATGGAGTATAAAACCCAATCAGAAATAATCACTTATGTTAAAAAAAATCTTGTCTCATGTAAAACACATGCATTATTCAGTGATGTTGTGCTGCTCAGTATACAAACTGCAAGAATATCTTCAATTTATGCCATCATACTCAGGATTTTCAGCTGACAGCTTCTTGGTCATTCCATGCCAAATCATCTTGTGATGAAATTAACTGTGTCAAGTGATTGACAACAAAAGCAAATCTTCAACAACCATTCAAAGACCAAATAACATCAGTGTCTAAGATGTTTGCCTAATGCAATGAACACATAACAGGTATCATCTTCCATTACATCGACAAGAACGATGCGGATGACATTCGTTCACATCTACAACAACGATATACTCTGGGAAAGACAATCCCAAGCACAATAGGATTACATGATGCTTCACCAATATCCCAGTATGACATAGGAATGAAGAAAACAAGTCCGGATAATACATATTCCTTAGTTTTCAATTCCGCTAAAGCAGCTGGCAAAGAACCTGGTGATATTGTATCAATTCTGTATACTGGCTGCTATGAGTCGTGTGTGTACAGCACCAAATGGTTTATTCGTGTTGTAAACAACATTAATAGGACAGAAGGAAATGCTCAAGTAAACCATGCACCCTTCAGGTCCAAGTGCTTCTTTTTACTTTGGCCTTCACCTTGAGAGGATGTGTGCTGAGTTCCTTATGCACATATACTCAGCATTTTGCAGGCGCCATCAACAAGAAGCTCTGGCCGAACTTACAGTTTTATGAAAGAAGACTTGTGCAAGCGTGAAATTGAGTGGAAACTATCAGAAATGCACCCCATATTGCTGACTGTAGAATTCTTGAGGATTGTGTATATCAATTCTTATTCATTGTTAGCAAATTTGTGTGTGAGAGAGAATTTCTTTAATATGTTAGTATACACATAGCATTAACGAATCATTGTAATTCATTACATGTTACCAGCAAAAAACATGTATCATGTATCTTATAGGAAATTTACTCCTATTTTAAATAGTGCAAACCTCATTTCTCTGTGAGGTCTACCTTTTAAGATATAATCTATTTTGTGCTGAAGGATGCAGATGACATTTGAAACATCAGTCACGTTGTTATAATTTCATACATACACACACTCGCAATTAGGCTACCGCCCGGTGGCGAGTTCTCTCAACTCTCCTTCACCCAACCATCTCCTTTTCCACTCCCTTCCTGAATTTACCAACCCCTCTCAGAGATACCAATTCCTCCCTCAACACATTCCACTCCCTCACAAGCATGGACTGCCTACCCCGCTCCGTTCTCCTCCACACTCTCTGAAGCTTCTCACTGTTGTTTCCTCTTCCTCTAAACCCCCCCTTACTTAGCTTGCAGTGTAGCCCTCCCCATCCTCTCTCTTCATTCACCACCCTGTACATCCTGACTAACCATTCAACTTTCCTCCTGTCCTTCAATGAGCTCCACCTCATTTCTTTCCTCATCACTGATGGCCTATAGTTCCCTTCTTCCTCACCATCTTGTCCCCACCTACCCTTCACCCATCTTGCTGCCTTTCAATACACCTTTTCCAGTTCTCGCACTTCCACCTCCACATACGGGTCTCATACTGCTGCAGCATATTCTAACATTGGCCGTACCATTGTGCCATACGCCTTCTCCTTCACCTCACAGCTGACTCCATTCAGCACCCTTCCCAGCATACCCAGAGCCCTTCTTCCCTTTGCTACCACCCTCTCTAACTGTTTTTTTCCACCTGAGGTCTCCCTGCAGTACAATCCTTAGATACTTATATTCTGCTGCTTCTTCTATCTCTTGTCCCTCCCATCTGTACATGTCCCTGCTTGTCATCTTCTTCCTTGTGAACCTCACTACCTTAGTTTTTCTTACATTTATCTTTATTTTATTTTCCTTGGTCCACAACCATATCTTATCAATGTCCGCCTGCAAATTTCTGCCCCCCTCTCCCACCTCAGCATATACAACACAATCATCTGCAAACAATCTGATTTTTCCTCTAATCCCCAAACCCATGTCATTTGCCATTATGGTAAATAAAGGACCCATCACGCTTCCCTGTGGTACCCCTGACGTAACCTCCTCTTCCTCCAATATTGCCTCCCCCACTTTCACCCTCTGCCTTAGCCCCCTGAGAAAGTCCCCTATCCATTCCACTACCCTCCTGTCTGGTATCAGCGCCTCCACTTTCCTCATCAATGTTCCATGGGGCACCTTATCGAATGCCTTCTCAAAATCTATGAAGCAGGCATCCACCTGCTTCCCCTCATCAACTACCTGCACCAGATCTTCTAATAACCCAGCCAGCTGAGTCTCACATGAGTAACCCCTCCTGAAACCATGCTGGGACTCCTCCAACCAATTCCTATTGTTCATTACCCTCACCACATACTGCACCACCAGCCTCTCCATTACTTTTCGTGTACTTGATGTGAGACTCACCGGTCTGTAGCTGCCAGGCCTATCCTCTCCCTGATTGTGTATAGGTACCACCATAGCATCCTTCCAATCTTGTGGTAACTTACCCACTCCTAAGGACTTTTTAAACAGCACTTCTAAATATTTCTCCAACTCCTTGCCACCAAACTTTGGTGCTGTGTTTCCTATTCCATCTGGTCCCCCTGCCTTACTGCTCTCCAAACCCCTAATTACCTTTTCTATCGCCCACTCCCATCTTAAACCCCCCGAACCCTGTTTGTCCCTCTATTCCAACCCTCCTTTGCCTCAAACACTGACAAGTACTGTCCCTGCAGCATCTCCGATTTTTCTTGGTCATTTGTCGCATGCCTACCATCCCTTCCTAATAGCAGAGGGATCCCTTCCTCTCCTCCCCTTAATCGCCTAACATACCTAAACAATTTCCCCCATTCCTTGCATCTTCCTTCTTCCACCATGTTCCCCAGAAATATATTCTTCGCCTGTTTGATCTTGCTTTCAAGCTCCCTACCCATTTGTTTCATCATTTCTTTAGATCTTATCATCCCTTCATTTCTCTACTTAGCATGTAATTTTCTGCACTTCCTCTTCATTTTCAAAATCTCCTGTCCATAATATGGGGGATCTCCCCCAGTCCGTAACCTTTTCATTGGCACAAATTTCTCCAACATAACCTCCATTAATCTTCTAAACTCCCTCCACAACCCCTCTACACCCTCCTCCATGGACCATTTTTTCAACCTGTCTCTCAGGAAGATTTCTGCCCCCTTCTTGTCGCCTCTCCCATACTGCCACACCAACCTTTCTGCCATTTGCACTTCTCTCATCCTGCCAATCCCAATTTCTACAACCGGAATATGATGGTCGCTTATACCATCCAATACTATTGCACCAACTACAGCATTCCCAGGTCTGACCAACACCACATCCAGCAATGACCCAACACCCTCCTCATTTCATCTCGTAGGTGTTTCTACTATCTGGACTAATCCTCTGTTGACTAACTGTGCTGCCATTCTCTGCATTATGCTACCCATTCCTTCTGCACCCTCTACCCATTTCACCCCTGGCATATTCAAATCCCCTGCTACAACAACCCACTGCCTGTCCTTTAGTCTATCAACTCTCTCCTTGATCATCTCAATTGTCTGCCGTCCCTGTCCTGGTGGTCTATACGCTGCCAGCAAAGTAATACTCCTATTACTACTACCACTCAATTTAATTTCCATTACCTCAACATCCTCACTAACCCAGTCTACCGCCCCTTTTAGCCCTTTCCTTACACACACCTTTATTCCGCCTCGTTTCCCATCCCTGTCTCTCCTGAAGATGGTGAACTCATCCTGTCTACACTCTATGTCCAGTACTTCCTCAGTCAACAAGTCTCCACAGCTACCATTATATCTGCCACATATCCTTCAACCTTTGCCCAGAAGCCCTACTGCTTGTTGTACACACTCCTACAGTTCACCACCATTATCTTTATACTAGTACTCTGCTTTACTCCTATCTCCACCCCTGCGGCCTCATCAATGCTATCCTGTCCATTTCTCTCCCCTAACCATTCTAGATGTGATAATTCTGTGGCAAAATTTAAATTCTGTGGAAAATTACACACAAGGAACAACAGTGTTCTTTTTGCAATATCTTGGTAGTACAGTTAAATACAAAGCTTGGAAACACAGACACTGACCAATCTACACTGTCATGACAACTTGTTTTAGCCAGAAAATGATCACAATTTAGCCTTCAATATCTCAGGGAAGTACTGGAGGTAAAAAATTGAAATTTTGTATTTTTAGTGGCCTTTTGTCAACAAACAAACTAACCAATTTTAATCAAAATCAAAGAACATGGGTTACATGACCTGGATGAACTGACATGGAATGACCCTTATGTTCTCTTACCACATTAAAGCATAATTACTGACTACACTGAGCACAAATCCACTAGGGGCATCACAATATTCATATTACCAAATGCGATAATGGGGGAGGGCTCTGAAAATTAGGGAAATTGTGGGGTAAAACATGTAAAATGTATGTAAATTACATGTTATTTGGGTTCATTAACCTCTTTAAATGCAAGAAGACGTGATCAAACTCAATGTAACTTCACAATATGTGATTACAGGGGGGGAGAGTGCCAACATGAGAGCGTGTATAAGAAAAAGTATAAAAGTAAGCTTGCGTCAATTCATCCACCACCTGCGATTCACCTATCATGAAGTTAGGTTTAATTTGAATAGGTCTTCTGCATTTTACACAGGTAGTGGCAGCAGTACGTAAAACGTTCAATCCCTATGTCACATGCAACACTACACAGTACAATTAACTACACTTACTTTCCATGCAAAAACTAGAGTATAAAAGATGTTACTCACTTATGTAATTGGCAAATATATGTCCTTGGTTATATATGGCATACAACATATTGAAGTTGGTATTAAATTTTGTAAACAGTGTACAAAGTTGGCTGCAGGTACCTGCTGCACTCTACCGGCCATTGTGCATAACCTCAGTTTAGCAGGGACGTCTATCCTGTGTACTGTACTTTTTTTTTGTGCTCTCTGTAATTAAAGTGTTTCTCAGTCAGTATGCCTGTGTTTACTTGTGCCTCTGTCTATATAACACATGTATAGGAGACCATGATGTATATTTAATTTATCGAAACACCACAAACACACTTATTTATGTACAATAATTCTATTTTAATACTTCACATGGGCATAACTGTAAGAAAACACTCATATTTGTGCACAATAATTTGATTTAACATTTCAAAGGAATTAAATAGTAACTAAACATGCTTAATAGCACTCGTACATCACGCACCTATGCACGGTACACTGAAATTGCGCACTCACAGCATACAACTGTCACCTAAACCAAAATTGATGCACGTCTGTTTCCTGTCACTGTGCATCATTAGTTGACAAATGTATTGTGGCAATACACGTCAAAAGTTTGTAAACAACACCCATGAACATTTTTTGTGTATTATATATTATAAATATACTTTTTATACTACTAATATGTTACTTAGTACAATCCTCTCATGAATATACAAAAGGTAAGCCTTAACATTTGCAGGTATTAATTTACTGATTTACAGAAATGCCAATATTCTATATAATTACTATTTTACCTGTTTTAAGTAACGTATACGTATCTGGTTAAAATTGTATGAGGCAGGTAAATTGGCATGTCGTTTGACATCACTCACACTCCGAGATGCAAAAATGCTCAGATTTTTTCATGAATTCACTTTTCTGGAGCAATCGGATGTGTTTTACATTTTATGTGCAATCCAGCATATTTTTGCAGGTATTTTCCCATTTCTTATGACTTTCACTCCAAAATTTCCCTGATTTTCATAGCCTTCACCACTATTGTGACTCATGGTACGTAACGCAATACACAGTCTATCATATTATTAATAATCATGATTAGTACTGTTGATGCATACCATTAGCTAGAATATTTTTTCTAAGATTTCTGAAAAGCTTTAATTCATCACAATTACCCTGCAGCTATTTGTAAATCTTTTTAGTATTATTCATGCATTTAATATTTTCTTGTGACTTTTTTTTTTACCCCAAAGTACACTTACAAGATTATGATTCACAGTGATTAATATCGATTGTTAATATTATTCAACTAGTTTTTTTGGAAATGACCATAGTCTTTATAGTTACCACTATTCGTGCATTATTAAAATGCTGGAGACAAACTTACACCATTTTAATTTAACATAAAATTTGCATTATCAAGCAATTTTTATATTTTCATCTATTGTTTGATTTTTAACTGAAAGTGTTATTTGGATGCTAATAGCTCATTCCAAGGACTTATATTTGGAGGAGTACAGTTGTAAAGAGGGTGTCACATTTTCTAAGGTGACTTGTACATCGACCTGATCTTCCAAGCCCTCCCCCAGTAACGTAAATGTTTTGTATTATTTTTTAATTAAGCTTTTACATAAAAGTAACACAAGTAGTATGCCTACACTTTTCCCGAGGCAACAACTGCACTGCTGTAGGGTAGTGTCCCCAAACAAAGATAATAAATCCTTTTCTCATATTATCGGTACACCAGAGCCTCCTAAAAATTATAGACAAAATAAACTACAACCACCTACCTTAATCAATAAAAGTCTTGTAACAACTTTAAGCATGATTAAAAAAAACCTGTAAAATAATAATTGATGCCATGATTAACTGTCACAACATTACAATGTTTGTATTTTGTACATATTTTTTTTCGGAAGTGGCTAAATTCAAGTACCAATAGCCAAAACATAATTTTTTTCCGAAGTGTCAAGTATTAAGCACCAACAGTAGAAACATAAATAATTTTAAAATTCAAAAATTAGTTATATAAACTGACAGCCCTGTAAAATTATTTTGACTATGCCAAAAATTATTTAAATTAATAGCACAACTCATACCCTACTGGCGTCAAATGGCGATGCTGAAATATGTTCATTAAAAATAGTGAGCAGCTGGCTAATAAATAACACCGAAGCCAAAAAAATTGCCTGTCTGAATTAATAATAAATATACACTCACAATTAGGCTACGGCCTTGTGGCGATCTCATAACTCTCCCTTACCCGACTACACTCCTTTCCATTCCCTTCTTGAACTTCTCAATCCCCTCATTGATACTAATTCCTCCCACAACACATTCCACTCCCTCACAGACCTCACAAGCATGGGCTGCCTAACCCACTCCGTTCTCCTCCACACCCTTTGAAGCTTGTCACTTTTGTTTCCTTACTTTATAAATACCCCCTTACTTAGCTTGCAGTGTAGCCCTCCCCATCCTTCCTCTTCATTCGCCTTCCTGTACATCCTGACTAGTCGTTCAACTTTCCTTCCGTCCTTTAAAGAGCTCCACCGCATTTCTTTCGTCACCACTGATCGCATATAGTCCCTTTCGTCCTCACCATCCTACCCCTGCCTACCCTTCACCAGTCATGCTGCCCTTCTCTGCACCTTCTCCAGCTCTCACACCTCCTCCACCACGTATGGGTCCCATACTGTCACAGCATATTCTAACATTGGCGGGTACCATTGTGCCATATGCCTTCTCCATCAACTCACAGCTGACTCCCTTCAGCACCCTTCCCAACATACCCAGGGTTCTTCTTCCCTTAGCAACCACCCCATCAGCCTGTTTTTTCCATCTGAGATCTCCCTCCTTATATTATGTATTTTCTTCTATCTCTTCTCACTCCTGACGCCTGTGGGTCAGTGGAAATGATAAAATAGGTTTTCAGGGGTGGTGAAAGTGCGGTCCGGATGGCGGTTACCTGGTGGTGCCAGACGTCGGCGAGGCGACGTCAAAGTGATGGTCGACTTCCTCGATCTCGGGGTTGCGGGCCGTCCATCCAGACCAAATCTCCTGCCGATGATGATGAATGACGACTGTTGACCTCTGCCCCATTGAGAATTACTCCAGATGAGTGGTGCTTGTAAAGCGACAGCCGGTAGGCTGACTATACACCATTGTTGACGTAGAAATGCCTAACTCTTAACACTCGCCGTATGTGGGATGTCTGGGACTCCCACACGCCCATACAATGCTAAACAAACTCAGAACACTTGTTGATAAAGGAACTTACGTAAATGGAGTGAGCGGGTATTGTAAGGGCCTGTCTCCTGTCACACATACTGCGGCGTAAGTAAATAACGTAGTGAAAGTTCACACATGTATTTATTACTGTAAACAACATCCATTCGATGAGGGCACTTGGCACGATTTACACTCTCGGCTGTTAGGACCGGCCGTGCGATGGAACAGAAAATCGTATTTCGACAATTAAAATATTACGTGATACTTTAAGCTCCCCGGGGCAGTGCTAATCCACCTGGAAGAGGAGGTGGCTTACAAGGCGACGAGACGAGAGATACGTTCCAGATAATTAAATCTAATGTAGTTACATGCCCAATTGCAAAATGACGACGACTGCTCAGCATGCACGGGAAAACCCCGGAGCCTAACACACGCCCACCACCTACAGTGGATGCTTCGCGCAGACAGACTATCCCGCCCGACCCGGGGGTCGATGCTGCTTGCCCTCGTGCCAAAATGGTACTACTTTATGGCATGACTAGCAAAATTAAACTAGAGACTGGTTTAAAATAAATAGACCTCTTAAGAATCACATAAACTCACTTGCAACATAAAACCCTGGTGAAATGATATTTACGTGTGTCGCTCCTCACCCTAGGTCATTTGTCGCGCCGACCGCTCCCAAGTGCAGCACACATGCACTCTCGACGATTTATCACCGGCGAGTACTGTCAGTGTTGTGTGAGTGCAGGAGTGGGCAAGATCAGGCAAGTAGAATGTAGCACCACATGCGCCTACCAGCCCAGAAGAGCGGGCAATGTAAGGCATTAATATGTGCATTACATAAAAAGGGTTATAACATTTTCACAAGCACATTTCTTGCCACATGATAAGGGCACGTGACATGCAAATAAAGTGTAATATGTCTGGAAACCCTTTTGCCCCTGTGTTGTAGTTTTAAAGTGTTATTATTTTTTTTACAAATGTTTATTTTTACTGCCATCAGTGTTATGTCCCCCCACCCCTTTTCGGCTCTTATTCATTCCAGGCCGAAAGTAAGCTTAAGAAATAATTACTGATTTGTGTTTTTGCAGTGTTCGAGAGTATTATAGCATGTAATGGTAAATTTGTTTATCCGTCTGTGAAAGTAGATCCCTCTGCGGGGCATGGGCCCGCCACTGCCAGCCCTTGTGCCATGGCAGGAAGTCAGTCAGCAAGTCGCACCCAGAGGGGGAGAATGTGTGATATTGCACTCGCATTTTTCCAGGCCGGACGATTTAAATCTTCATCACCGGTCATTTTTCAGCAATAGTTAAGTATACCAGGAACCTTTTTCGTTTTTGCTGTCCGGGATATTCCCTCTCACTTCCCCAGAAATTGCATCGCCTGGGGAGTTTATAAGTTTATCAGCACACCTAATCTTAATGCAAGCCTAGTGCTATATTTACCGCATAGCCTTCGACGTAGGTTTAAAGAGTGCAATTGTGTAAGTTATTCTCCCAGAGGGAATGTTATATTCTGCATTAAATAATGTGAACTAACGAGCACTATTTATTTGGTTGCCGAAAGGCATTTCAGGGCATGGGCTCCTTAAAGCCTGCCATTTTTTGATGCAAGTATTAATGCGAATTTAAGGGTAAATGATAATTGGTATGTATGCTGCAACCTAATCAAAACACCGCTAGCAGCATTTATGGGCGTGTTGTTTTTTGCCCTAACAATCCACATGTAGGGAGTTTGATTACGTGGACATCATATTTAATTTGCAATACCACGCAGTGATTGGGCTGCCCAAAGAGTCCCTCTTTTACAAAACAAGGCTTCCACATCAGGTGAACAACTGCAAGATCTACGCAGGGATCTGGTCTGGGTTATTGGCCTGCAGCACCCCAAGGTTATGAGGACTCAGCTCTTCCGCAGCAACATCAGTTTTGCCACCATAGTGTCATCTGGTGCCTACCGGGTATACAATTCCAAACACCTTTTTCCAAATTCTGTTCTCTGCCTTTATAAATCCCAATAAACCCCCATCTCGTCCAGTTAACCACCGTCAATATGGACAAAGAACTTGATGGTAAAATAAAATAAATAAACACACATTACCTTGCAAAGAACTGATGGAACAAATAACACAAAATAATCATAACAAACGGCCTAGGGGTAAGGGCGGCGTACATCAAATGACCCCGCACCCCCTTTCTGAGGCCATATGTGGGCCGATTCCGCTACCTCTACCTGTAGCACTCGGGTGTCCTCGGCGACCTCCGAGGGAGCAGGTATTAGGCCCTTCCTTGCTGGGCCATACCTCCTCCCTGTGCTCCAGCTTTTCTGCGGCGAACTGTGCCTCAGGTGACCTAAGCGCACCCACACTGGCAGCACTGCTGCTGCAGGCGAATCCTTCGTGACATACTGCGGAGGTGGCACGAGGCAATGGACCCGCTGCCCTCACTCCTGCTGTTGTTGCTGCTGATGTCCCGTCATCTGCCCCCGCCATTCTCTTCTTCTCACTACATACTTCTCCTGCTCTTACGTGTTCTTCCCCACTTGCTTCGTGCTGCCATTCACAGGCGTGACCTGGACAGTCTCCTTCCTCCTATTCGAATGCATCGTCCTCCCCCAAACTTGCTTGTGCATCTGCTGCGGGTATCCCATCCAGAAGTGCTGCCACCGGAATGGGTCTGTATCTTCCCTGACAGCGCTCATAGATGCTTCACCATTGGAGAGACCTGAGTAAGCACCTCATCGTTCCTTGTCATGCATGGTGATGACAGGTAATGGCGAGTCTTCTTCCCCCTCTTCCCCACTTCCTGCTGGAGGTAGTGCTGTAGTTTCCTCCTTCCTTTCGTGCCCAGGGAGCTCGTCTCCCACGAGGTTGTCATGGGGTCCACCTTGTGGTTCCCCAAGGTGGCTTGTTTCACGTGAATGGCATGTACTCCTTCGTCCAGAGGTGCCGTCACAAATGCCGCTTCTCTCACTGCTTCAGCGAGCTCGGCAGTGCTGTCGCCGTCCTGGGACTGACAGACACCGGGACCAACCTTGTTGCGGACTACAGCAGGGGTGAGCCGGATGTCGTCCCGATGTACCCTCACCTGTCACCTGCCGATGCAGACCAAGTATGTAGTGGGTCCCAGCTGCTGCAACACTCGGTGCAGTGCGCGTCTTTGTGTACACTTCTTGCCCTGCTTGTGGCACCGGTGGTGGTCATGTTGTTTTTGGCACCCATCTTGCTGCATATCGCACGTGTTGTTCATGTACCTGCTGCTCGTGTTCTCTATGTGCTTGCTGGTTGGTAGCACTGCTTGGTGCATCACTGCTGTGCGGCTTCCCACATTTCCCCGCGCCTGGTTGGCAGAGATTTATTCCTAGCAAAACTTCGGTAAGTGTTTTGCCGGTGGTGGCGTTGACTCGTCGGCAGAGTGTATACAATGTGGCTACCAGATGTTCCGGCCATTTTGCATGCTGGTCACCCACACAGAGGTGAAGATAAACTTTTAGCTCCTGGCTCCGCCTTTCCCTTGGGTTTGGTCCTGGGGGGGGGGTGTAAACTATCATTTTCATGTGCCTCACTCCCCAATTCTTGCATAACTCATGCCACTGCTTTCCAGTAAACTGGGTCCCATTATCAGTTAAAAGTTCTTAGGAAAACCCCAACACAGGAAAAAGTTATCACTGAGCACTCTTGCAGTGTTATTCATATGGGCACTAAAACAGTGTATGCCTCAACTCACTTTGAGTAATTATCAGTGTCTACCATCAGGAAAAGCTTCCTGTTAACTGACCTAGAGTATGGTCCCATTAAGTCAAGGCACACTGTCATGAAAGGCTTTTGAGCATGCGTGGCTGTTGTTGTTGTCAGCCATCTGTCCTGCGACTTTTAAACAAATTGCAACTGTAACACTTCTGCAATAAACTGAATGTGTGTTTCGTGAGTCCTGGCCAAAAGAAATGCTCCATTAAGTTGCAAACTGCCTGGGATACCCAGGGGTGTCCGGCTACACTGCCACTGTACGCATGGGCGAACACCTGATCCCGCGCATGTGTAGGGGTGTAAACTCCCCACTTCCCCTGGTATCCCAGCAGGCACGTTTCCAACCTGCCATTCACGACTCTCCAGTTCCCTACAATACCCTGCTCTCACTGCCAAATCTTGTCTTGCAAAAATTGGCAACCCTGCTGTGCTTGTTTCACTTGCTTTAACAATTCTGAAATTAGAATGTCATTTTCCACGGTACTTACTTGCTGCATACTGAGTTCAGAAAAAGTCACATCACCTGGCGGAAGGATCTCTTCCCATTCCGCTTTGTCTTGGCAAATTACTTGGGGGTTTGGTGCATGTAATAATATGTCTACTAACTGGTTTTCTTTTCTTCTACGTGTTCCACAGAGAAATCGAATACATTCACGTTCATTGACATAATAGTGGTGCTCGGTAGGTCCTAGCTTGGCACTAGTGAAGTCAATTATGTTTCTTTCCCCATTATTGGCTAGTTGGTAAAGCACTGTAAAGCACTTTCAAATGCTTGCCCACGTCGTATCTTGCCAATGTTGGACACATCTGAAACTCCTCATTAATTTCTTGAAAGGACAGTTCAGCTGATTCTGACCATCGAAATTTATTTTGAGGTGAAAATAAAATGGTTAACAGTGCTGTTATGACTGAGAAATTTTCTATGTGCTTTCTTAACCAATTTATTAAACCGAAATTTTTTGTAACTATTTCCTCGTTTTTGGCTGTGGATACTTCGCTATTAATTTCAACTCTTCTGGACTCGGTTTATCGTCCAAGCATTATACATTATGGTGACGGAATCCAAAAGGCACTTTGCTGTATGAACGTTGTCGTGGTTTCAGTCATAGTCGCCATGAACGCCAATTTATTGTGTTATGCTAATGACTCCAGGATAATATGTGCAAAACTCTTCGCGAATTTTCGTATCGGAATTTACATACATAAACATGCGAGCCGTGACCCAAGATTGACCCCATTTATTTAAGGTTTGGTCGGATTCGTAAAAACATAGTTTTGAGCATTTGCCGTTGAATTACAACATCCAGTTTTCCATCTTGGCCATCACTACTTTTATTGAATCAATCACAAAGAATCCATAATAATCTATAGCTCGTGATACCAAACTCGGCGTCCTTGTAAACATGGGACGTAAATGTAATGGGATTGTCGGATGATCCAACATCCGTTTCACTTTATCAATCACCGCCTTTGAATCTATATTGAAAAATTCTTGCAGGCCGACAAAATCCCGAGCCGAAGAATATATATGTAACTGTAGGCTCGGAGAGTTTCGTGAAACATGTACCCTCCGTCGGGATACAAACCTTCATTTGAAGTAACCACTTGGAATTTAATTTGCGATAATGCAATCTGCTATATCCACAGGGAAAAACATGCAAACCTCGAGATGTCCGTAAAATATTCAAGAGTGGTAATTCAGATGTGATTGAATGCCAAAGAGCATGTTTTCCAACCAAAGATCCCCAATCGAAATATCACTGATCAAATAACTATTGGAGCGACCGCTGAGATGCATGTATGTTGGTTCATCAAGAAGCCTGCCTATTGGGAATAGATGATAATTAGTGCTTAAAAGAAGGCACGATTGTTCCGCACGTAAACACAACAGGAACTGGTTTCGATGTCGATTCTTCACCGTATGTGACAGAGATGGGTGATGACACAATGTACTTTCGTCTAAACTCGTATTATTGCGATAATTTTATGATGTCTCTGGAAGGTGACATGTGCAAATTATAGGCTTTTCCTTGGGAAATTACTTATACAAGTTTATTGAATATAGTTTCGGGAAATTGGCTCATGGAATAAACCAGAACGATATAAAGAGGCCCCGAGTACCACCAACGGGACAAATGCCCGAGTACGTCGCAGAATGGAATAACTTCGTCAGTAACGAAGCATTCTGCATAAATCCAGACATTAAATTCAGTGACATGGGCATCACAGAAAAACACTGAGACATTTATTTTGAACCACAGAGTATGGAGAAGGTTGTAGGATTGTGGAGCCTTTGGTATTGACCTGTGATGTCAAATCCATAGTTTCAGATATAGAGATTTTCGTGTTCGAATTGAACCACAACACGATTTGGTGCCATACAACTTGAAATATACAGATAACAGTAGACATCAAATCGATGAATATTAAAATACTTGGTTTAATGTGTGGTTTTCCAACCAAATATACAGAAGATATTTCCGTCATAATTGCCGATATTATAATCTATTGCATCCAAGGATAGGGTAGTAACGAGTTCCTACTGCAATTATTCGGTGAGGTCGGTCTGAATATGGTTCCCAAGACCCTAGTCAAACACATCGTACCCACAATGATCGAAACGGGTGCAAAGATCTCGAATCGTCAGCTGGATTTGTTTATTCAGAGCCTTGACGATAGAATTCGTTACGTGAGCTGTTACATCGACTGCTTTGAAAATGATGGGATTCACTGTAAGAGCATTTGCTCCAGTTTCTCTTTGTTGGGTTCCCATATTTGATGTTGTATTGATCATGACTGCAGTCACCGATGCATTTTGACCATATTCGAACCATTCAATTTGCGAAACCTACAAGGTCAAGATTACATAGATGATATATCAAAGCTGTAATTGTAATTAAAACAAAAGATTTGGGGTTTTCGAACGATGGAATATACACCGATCATGTTCGTGATGATGTGGAAGAACGAGCACGAAGTAGTTGTCGATTTAGCGAATCATCTTTCCACCCAACCATCCTCTATCGATAAAGATGCCGACACTGGTAAATTAGCGGCCTTTTCAAAATGTTGCCATATTTAACCCACCTATTACTGGTATTCATCATACTAAATTAGTAAAAAATGATGATTTTAAAACATTATTGCAATTTAGTTTACAATACCTACTGGCCCTCAAAGTCAACTCGAATGGATCTCGTATCGATTGGAACAAAATGGGCGGCAATGATGATGATACGGTATTGTCAAATCAAATGAAAACTTTTAGTCCACACAATCCAGATTAAGTTTTGGACTTTACACTCTACACATCTAAAACGAACTCTCGAAAAAACATGATTGATAGAGAATTGTATTTGCTGGGAGTTTCGATACTAATCTCGGGAATAACTGTATTTTGCAACAATAAAAAATACACTTATTTATTGTATCAGTTATTTTATTAGTAATGGTGACTTTTTTTTTACAAATATCCACCTTTTTGAAAATTTATAATAGCTAAATTGAGAGACTTTCTTAATCGGCTGTTGTTCTTCGTCACACGTGGGTAGAAGTAACAAGTCATCAGGTGAGTACTTTGTGTGATGTAATTGTCGATCTTTGGCTAGTTTGAAACTCTTGCAAACTGTGTTTACACATACCTTTTTAGTTTTTTCATACCTTTCTTGATGAAGGTAAAGAAATATCCATCTTATTTGCAAGATAAAACATTTTTCGTCAGCCAATCGATGAAAAATGTAATTCATTCATCGTCATCCTTATTTCTGGCTTAGTTATAAGTCATTTCGGCCGACTATGCGATAATGATGACATTTATTTTCGTAGCCATCTGGAGCGCTTTGATGTGTTTCTTTACTTACACTAACTATAAGTTATCTACAACATTCTGAATACCATTATATATATATAAATATATAAATATATATATATATATATATATATATATATATATATATATATATTTATTTATTTATTTATATATATACATACACACCGAGAGAGAGAGAGAGAGAGAGAGAGAGAGAGAAAGAAAGAAAGAAAGATAGAGAAAGAGAAAAAAATAGAAAAATAAAAAATATTTTTAAATTATTTTTTTCAATAATTACTTACATAAATGAATGCAATATGTGCTAAAAATATAAATATAATTATGATTTTTATAATTGTCATTATCTGCATCATTTGCATAAATATGATATTCATGAAGGTCGGTGTAATCAAATATTTTTAAAAATTTTGCCAATCGAAGGTACAAAGGTGTTGTTATGTAAATTTACGTTTCCCAATTTCAGCTTCTCTTTACGTTCATCCTTAGTGCTTAAAGTAGCAGTAGCAGTTTTAGTTTTCGAAACATTTGTATTTTCATTCAATTGTTGAAAAAGGTATAACTTTTTTTCAGCAGCTGCTAATATCTCGGCAGCCTTCGAGCAAAACATAACTTACCATCTCATCAAAAAGGTCAAAATTACGGTTTTCTTATACTGGAAAATTGTTTTTAAATTGAAAGGTGTTATATGTAATACGTAAAATATCTTTTAAACCTTTTTCGTTTTCATACATGTACAATTTGATGTGTAGCGGGTGGTCGTAAAGATTTTTTTTCTCCCAGATTGATGGGTAAAAATTTTGTAGTACAATTTATTTTCATTATCTACATACTCTATAAGGGATGCTAAAATAACCTTTTTACCCGAATGTACCAAATTGATAGAAGAGTATTTTTTTTAAGTTTTTCTATTAGAGATTCCTCTTCTATTATTCATATTGGATTTGCTTCTTTTAAATTAGAATATACTTTCGGGCGAATATTTTTATTGCCGTATTCGATTTAGAAAAAAACACACACTGTAGAATTGTTATATTTTGCACAAATATTTACCCAAAGAATTCCTAAAGGTGGTTCATATTCCTTAGACTCCCAATGTATAACCACAATAGATGGTCTATCATCTACAATATTAAGATTGGGAAAGGGATTGAAGTAATTGTAACAAACACACATCTGACTCGTTTTCGCCGCCCTGATCAACACTTGATTGGATGTGCCGACATTACTAGTTGCATATAAATTCGAAGGATATTTGATTATATATTCTGTGGTTTAAATAGTATATCCTTTTAAACATGCGAGCCTATCTGTACCGCAAAATCTTATATGCGAAATAAAAATAACATTTTCACCAGTAGGTAGTATGGGTTTTCTTGTCGAATCCACATATATCATATTTTTGTCATTTATTCTATGAAAAACTTTGATGTAAATGCTATCTGAACTATTTCCTCTCTCAATGTCTTTAATTATTTTACTCGAACTAGATACGCATAAATAATTCTACATTTTATCATAATGATGGATTTCGTAGTAATATGCGTTTAATTTATATTTCTTCAGATTGGTAATGCTGGCATTTACAACCTTGTTATAGAAAGCAGTGGGATAACTTTTCATAAATCGCAATATGGTATTGAAGGAAGCTATCGAAATTTCATGTAGAAAGTAAATCATAATAGTTACTATCTCATTTTCCAAATATGTATTCAGCTGTAAATTAAACTGGTTCTAACTTTGTTGATCACGACAAGATATGTATGCCACATCCCCACGATTATTGTTATGGATATTTGAGGTATTAAACTTGAACAACTCGCAATTCTCTTCCATAAATTGTAAATTATCTACATACGATTCAACAGTAAATTTTAAGTTTTCGGTATCTAAAACCAATTTACCTTCTTCGGACGTGCTAGAGTTTTTGTGGAATAAATTTTTTGTGTTTGTGCCATACTCGAATCCATTAGAACTTCAGAGGAAGCATTTGAAATGATGACTAGGTTCCTCTGAATAATTTCAACGACTTGAAAACCATTAATTTTGTTAACAAAATTGGCTAGATCTTTTTTTAAAAACAATACCGCTATCTCCCAGTAATGAATCCATAATCTTCACCACCAGTGTGCGTTTTCCATCAGGCATGGCTTCCAAGTACTTGATCAAATAATAAAATCAGATAAAATTTCTTTGAATACTTCTATTCGATTAAAATAGTGTACGTGATTGTAATGCGTGTTGTCAATGGTTATTTCTCCCGGATCTTTATCCTCGTAAATGGCATAAATCCTTGGAATCCCAACAAAGGATGAGAGGTTTACGACATATGTCAACCATCAATCGCACTATAGATATATTCAGCATTTGATGGAAATTGTTCGTTCGCCGAAGGGTTATATAAAGATGCCGTTACCATAAAATCATAATTGTTGTTGGCATTCTCATATTTTTTTTAGGGTTTTGATTAATGACAAATCGTAGTGTTTTATTCGACCTGGTCGTTTGAACAATCGCTTCATTTATGTTTCTGTCAGAGAGCAGGGATGTTTTTAGATATCCTATACAAATGTATTGATACATGGAACTATTAGATGTGGTGCGCATTTTATACGAAACACTGGTAAGTTGTGTATTTAGTTGGTTTTCCTGAAAGTTATCGTTTAGCCTAGCCGTCATAGCAAAAATAGGCATGTATTTGGTCCACTGGCTTTTAAACGTGGTCAAATTCGTCGCCAAAACGCGGACAAATTGTTCGGAAACATTACGAAAAAAAGATGGAAACTTGAGAATGCATAAGTGTCGCATAGTAATTGATTAACGCAACATCCGAGTTTAACGAATTTCGCATTTTATAGATAGCTATTAAATGAACTTTCCTACGATCCACCGACATTAATTCGTGGTTGTTTACTATGTGCCAATTCCAATATATTTGTGAATGAACAGCTTTCCCTGAGGATTCAAAAACCCCCTCTTGACTATTTTGCTCGAAGTTCAAACGAAAAGATAACATTAGCCGTACTTACATCGAAATACAAAATTGTTGCCTTGTTTAAAATTAAATTAGAAAAACCAATTACTAATGCATTAGTGGAAGGAGTGGAGGAAGAAGAGGAGGACTAGGATGACGGGTAGGAAAACTGTGAACTTTGATCGAAGTTCAGTCGCATAGTAACAGGCATACTTTTTGGATGGCATATCATAAAATAATGTGTGTTTGAAAGAAGAAACATTTCGTGCTGATATTGCTTATTTGAAATGTACTTTTTGATCCTGGGATTGTCCATTAGAGATACTTCGTTATTTTCGACTTACAACAAAAAGGTAATGTTGTACTTATTGATCAATTCCATCGCCTCTCCTATTAAAAGCTCTGAAGCGGATCGAATGGGTGCAAAATACTAGTATTTATTAGTATTCAAATCAGTAAATTCAATTTCGTCATTCACCATGTTGACTATTGTATTTGATATTCGATTGCAATTTTGGAATTTCAAAGAAAAATCTACATTATAACTACGAGAGGGATAAATGAACGAATTGTTACCGGAGGGAACATAAACAATTACATGTTCTTCTTTTAACTTATCGAGAACGGGAAGTTGAGCGGCGCTGAGTGCTAGTGATGTAGAACTATCTATCACGACTTTGACCAAATCGTTATTTGATGTCACCACTACAGTATTCTTTAAGTTATTCGGCACGACTAAAACGAAATTATTTTGTAACTCGAAATACTAAATGGGGAGGTTTATCAAATTAGTATCGAATTTATAAAACTGATACATGCATTTGAAAAACAACAAGTGCTTGTTTGAAAGGTGTTGTAAATTATTAATGATTTGTGCCGCGAATCAGTCATTGTCTTCATCGAGAATGGAAATTAACAATTTTCCCAATTCAGTATTGGTTGTAAACGAATCTCTTTATCCGTGTACTCAAACGTTTTTTCCACGATCGCTTTGTTAGTAAATTTTATGATCTTTGGTGTTAGAATTTTACCCTTGATATACGACTTGATGGCCGCCATAGTTTGAGTATCCATCTCATAGGTAAAATCACTATCGATTTGGCTGATGGTGGACATCAATACTTGTCAAGTGACAGCGTTTTTAAATTTAATAATCGAATTATTTACGTTCGCGTAGTTCATCACGAAAACTATATATCCTTCAAAATCGTGTTTTACACATTTACTCGATTTAGAGCCAACATTCTGCATCAACCTGGTTAAATGTGAAGTCTCACGAGGTTGTAAGTTTTTCGCAAGTATCACGAATCCAGTTTTACTTGTATCGAGTACTTTGTCAAAACTATTAATTATTTTGGCAATGTTCTTAAACGAATTCGATTAGACAACCATTATGTAATTATTATATCTATCAAAAGTATCAGAATTATTAAATCTCAAACTATGTTGAGAAACCTTCAGTGACTTAAATTCGGGTAGATATGGAAATATTTGTCTATTTTCTGATTCGATTTCCGCCAAGTCGATAATATTCTCGAAAGGAACTGTATCCACATTATATAAAAATTCAAATGGTTAAGCGTAATTTTGGTTTAATGTACAAATAATGTGGCGTGGGTAGTTTGCCAATAGGCCAATATGCGAATGTTTAAAATTCCCATAATTTGTTTCCAAATGATGTTAACTTTGTGATATAATAAAAAAAATGTTGTTTAATACATTTAATCTCATGACCCTTTTTGCCCCGCCTCTTCTTGATATGAACTATTCGGAAGTTTTCCCTCAAAGTTTAGAAAAAAAGTATAGTCACTCAATGATGGTAAATTTTGTAAACAGTAAATAAAGTTTTCATAATCGGTTAATTTTATCATGTTAGTGAGAAAAAAATGTTTTGAATATTCATTTGCTAGACCTTCTGAAAATGTAAAAGGCCCTTTTTTAAAATTGGTACCAGCTAGATTGTTATTGTTTTAAAAACTCTGCGAAATTTCCATATTTTAATTTAAAGTCTTATATACATAAAAAATACATTACCTTTTTTTTGCAACGCATGACGTTTTTATTTACACTATATCGAACTAAAAAAATACTTTGTTTTGTGTTTTTTGCACAAAAAAAATTGACTCATAAATGTTCAGTTTGAAAGTAACTTTGTTTGTTATACTGGCAACATTGATAGTGAATGGTTTAAAATAACACAATGGTCCCATTATTTTTTTTGGCAATTTCTCGAAAATCTCCTAGGCAAACATAAAAAAAAACAATTTCACTGATCAATACCTTTGGAATAATCGTCAAGTATAAATTACGAGTGAAGCATGGCCTTCCGGCTAAACCAGACTGGAGTTTATGTTGTAGAGATGTGTTTATGGGCGCAACAAATTCAACGTGAATATCTAGAGGACAAGTTAATTACCCTTGTATATTAATCGAATTCTAAACCTAAAGCTGTGGAAACAACGACAAATTTTACGTCGGCAAAGTTAACACTTTCAATGGAACAAGACCTTGTTAAACAACTTTATTTAATGGTTCGATGAAAATGATGGTGAGTTGGCTACACTTAAACACATAACGTTAAATGGTCCTGCCGGCAGTGGGAAATCAACATTATTCCATATTTTTCTCTAATAAAAAAATACAGAGTTCTTTACACGACACCGAAACACATTCTATCGCGAAATATTTGCCGACAGATGAAACTAGTAAATGGTTTGATGTTATCAAGTCTCCTAATTCTCTTGACTAAAATCATTTACTACGAATATTTGAAATTCATGCAGCTTTCGCCACTGATTGATTTTGACCAAATATCTACAGTGCTACAAAAATTGAGCAAGTTTTGCGATCTCGGATACAACACGACTTCGTTTTTTGTAGAATGCAACAACGACTATTCAATTTCCTTTGATGCACCCATCGGTTTGTTTGTTGACGAATATAGTACGATTAGCGCATGTCTAGCAAAATTTATAGTTTAATTTTTCCAAATGGTGAAGCACACTTTTAGTAAACTATTGATTGTATTTTGTGGCGATCAGTATCAGGTAAAGCCATTTGTGACAAATAAACCAATTGACATATCGCTTATTCGCGAACTACAGGGTGATATATTTTTTCCTAGCCACACAGTTTAGGAACATGGATTCGACATACCAGGAATTTCCAACAACTTTAAATAAAGCTCCTAATTGGAAGAAACTACATACACATCACTTCAGCGTACACCATCGTAACATGAGTTGTTTCACTCTGGATTTTAAGTATCCGGTAGAGTTGTTTGCAACTGTGATTGAACCGAAAATCAAAACGGCTTCACGTCAGTCATCTTGGTTGGTTTAGGATTATTTCTTCGATGATGGGAGACGTCTGTTGTTGGTATTTTTCTTGAACACTTATTTGGTGCTGGTTTTTGCTTCGCACGAGTGATGTCTGGTGTCGATTTGCACTTTGTGCCTCTCTGTTGATGAACGTCAGAAGTTGTTGAGGTCTCGACTGTTGGGAAAAGACTGTAGGTCTGTGCCCTTGCGATCTTCGAACAGTTCTGTTGCCAAAAATATTATTGGTCTCAAATATTAATTACAACCACATTAGAAGAAATAAATATAATAAAAGTCAATGATAATAACACAAATTCGTGCAAAGAAGTTGTTGGTCCAGGTAAAGAAGAGGTTGATGGTCCCGGGGCTGAAGAGGTTGATGGAGCAGGGAATGAAGAGGTTTGATGACTCATTATCTGTAGCTGAAAGTGTCTAGTCAATTTCCTCCACATCCTCTGTGTCTTTTTCATCCTCCATTTGGCTGGAACTCGAGATATTCACTAGGGATCTGTGGGTAAAATATCCAAAAGACCAGTGATTGTTCCGTATTGCGTATCTAAACCACTCAAAAACTGTTGTATTATTTATCCAATGGTAAAAAAAAGTTGAGACAAAAAACCGCTAAATACATATCCTACCACAACTTGGAAAAAGCCCAAATAAAAAACAAGGTTCCCCCCTGCGTATCCACCACATCTTGACAAAGCTGGTTTTTACCAAAAGTTTAGCTTTGCATATCCAGGTGACAAAACGTGCAGGACCGAAAAAGACGACATTGAGTATCCAAGCAGGAAGGGGGAAATTGGTGCTACACCTCACTTGTTTTGAATTGCGTATCCAGCAGAGTCAGAGGGAAATTTCGACCTACGCCTAATTATTTCCTATTGCATATCCAAACCGAAAACAGAATATAGGGTAAAAGACCCCATTTGTTTCCTGTGCCGTATCCAGGTGCTAGGAGTAACTATTCTTAAAAGTTTCCTTTCGCATATCCAAAAAAAATGAATTTTTTTCACCTTTTTATCGTCTCTGTTTAAATACACGCAATTCGCGCTGCATAATTTCTTATTTATTTTAAAGAGAATATTTAATAATCATTAACATTTTTTAAATAAATTTAACCATTTATTATATAAAGATTCACATGTAAACAATCAGTAAATGGGTACGGAAAAACAATGTATATTTAAAAAATCAACTTTTTATAAATTTTACTGTATAGATTTTAATGTTATATATACGCAAACACTTTTTTTTATAAATTACCTCAACACTCGAAACTGGCAGGTCCAAATTCCACGAAAGCAAAAGCGTATCTAACTGCATCCGCCGCGGGCCGAACCGGTCATGACAAACTTGAACGTTCTATGGCTTTTCGGGATCGCGAATAAACAAAAATTTAAAAAAAATCTATTTGCCTCAATAATTGAAACATGCAGATCCAAGTTTTGCAGATGCAACAGATGCAAGTACATCCGTCGTCGCCGAGCAGACCCATAATGACCTACCCGACTATTTTAGGCTTTTTTTTTTTCATATCGTAAATGAATGTTTACACAAGCAATACGTTAATCAAACATATTTTTTTTAAACTGAAACACATAGCAAGTCATTCAAACATTGTTTTTTAACCCAAACAAACAGCATGTCAATCAAACATTGTTTTTTAAGTGAAACAAACGGCAAGTCAATAAAACAATAATTTAAACTTGAATCAAACAGCAAGTCAATTATACATTAATTAAACTTGAATCAAACAGCAAATAAATTTAACATTAATTTAAACTTGAGTCAAAGACCAACTCAACTAAACATTAATTTTAACATGAATCAAACAGCAACTTAATAAAACAATAACTATAACTTTATTCAAACAGCTACTCAATTAAACATTAATATAAACTTGAATGAAACAGCATCTCAATTTAACATTTTAAACTGAAACAAACAGCAAGTCAATTACACTTTGATTTTGTACTGCAACGGCAACAGAAACCCAATTTTACTTTTTTTAAAATTGCAACAGCAACTCAATCTCGTTCGTGCCTGCAAATTAAAAACAACCATAACAAACAGATACCTGTCGAAATTAGGATAGCCTTCGCCACCATCTCCCCTTCTGCGATTACGATGGTGCATGTTGGCGGCATGAATCAGCAAAGTGTGCAATCGTTCTCCATTCCGATGACTCTTTTTTCAGACGTACTCGGCTAAGTAGCCGACCCAAGATTTATTCCATCGGCCAGAGCAGGGAATGCTCTATCGCACAGAACACCAACTTCGCTCAATGTTATGAGTGTGTACCATCAATGTCTCGCCCTTCTTTATATTTAGCGTGTTTCGAGTGGTTACCATTCCGCTCTTTTCGCTGCACACGAATTCCCTCCTGTAATTCACCTGCATGGAATGGTAGCAGTGGATGTCCAAGTTGCTGTAACCGCATCAGCAGTCTGAAATTATCGTCATGCCCGGAGCAATCTACTCGCGAATTATTTTGGTCAGGGTGGCCGTGTTTCTCTTTTCCACCGGCAATAAGAAGAATTTCGTTGGATCGTCCTGCTGCACTTCCCCCAAAACCCACTGGTCGTGAAATTTACGTCTTTTGCGGTTCTTGCGTTCGCCCAATTTCGACTCGTCGTCTCTACCACTTTGCCGGGCCCGCCGATGTGTTTCCTGTACATCAACTCCAAGTCTATACACACTTGGTGGCAGAAACTCGACCAGGCGACGACCGTCTTTCCCTAGCACAAAAGTTCGTTCACTATAGTCTGTGGTAGAGTGTATTTGTTCAGGCACCAGAGTAAACACAACTCGACTATCTTGCTCGGAGACAAGTTTGAATCTCCCACAAAACTCCCCTGTCTCGCCGACACTTTAAAGTTGCAGTTAGTACCATCCTCCATTCGCCGTCAGCACTAGTAAAACAAGCCCCTGTTTTTCACCAGTTTCGCTTCTCCTTCCCTGAATTTTTCACACCGCATCGTCGATTTGTGAATGTCATGCTCGATGAGAAACATGTTAATGTCCGGCGAGGAATGAATAACCTGCTTGGGGTTCAACATTGTGATTTTACATCCCACACACCATATTGCGATTCGAGAGAGAAAATTTTGGATAAAATTACTTGGATATGCAATATGGAACAATAGTTTCCGAATTTGGATACGCTAAATGGAACTTGGCCAGATACACAAAACTGCACTAAACTGCAAAGTAAGTTATTGGGATGGATGCCTTATAGTACACATTGAATGTTTGTATGGTTTTCCCATTATGATACACAATATGAAACAATTACCTGTATTTCTTTAATATGAGTTTTATTTGATAGCTGATGCAAGGTAGAATATTTCGGTTTGTAGCAGGAAGTAGCGCTGCTCTGGCATGTGGGTCGGTCGAGGCCTGCCCGCATCGGGCGGGAACGCTAGTCAGCGAGTAGAATCGGACGAGGGTGGTGCATGTGTCGTCAGCTCCGATTTTTCCCATTCGTGCTGGGCTGCATTCAACATTTTGGTATGGACATTTCATTGCAATAGACTTTAATTCATTCCGAAACCTTTTTCGCATGTAGCCACCAAGTACACCACTCTTTCTTCCTGCAGGAATAACATCGTCCAGAGAAGTTTACTTCTGCCATAATTTATTTGTGTTGTATGACCGGTCTGATCTGACAACTTCATTGTGTAAGTGTCCTCATAGGGAAACATTTAATTTCATCGAATAAATACAACTGTGGCCTGAATGGTAAGTATTTTATTTCGATCGCTATATGCATGTCAGGTAATGGGCCCTAACAATGCCTGTTCACACCATGTCTTACATAATTGATTTTTGCAAGTGTCAGTTTTAAGCATTGTTCCATGTCTTATGGGTGTGTTGTTGGCCCTGACAATCCACATACATGAGTGTTAATGGCTAGTCAGTTTTCCCGCCAAGAGAAATAGTTGACCCACTGGCTACTGTTTAGCAAACAGCTACAAAAACATCTGTTCTAGAGTAACAATTAATGGGACAGAGGTCAACAACATCATCGGCGAGGAGATTTAGTCCAAGTAAAAAGCCTGCAACCCCGTGATCAGCAAAGTCAACAATCGTCTTGACATCGCCCCGACAGCATCTGGCGCCTATCCGAGTAAATCACATCTTAGACCTCACATTCACCACCCCTGACACCATATCCTACATCTTTCTGAGCCATTGGACGTCAAAAGGACTTCCTCAAGTGTGGCCATTGTCCCATCATGGCATTTTCCCACCTTGGCGACAAGTGATGACGTCAAAATTTCGCCCCTCTGTGTGGGCAAATCTCCCGCTGCAAATATTTCTGCCAAAATTTTTTTCCCGTAAAATTTACAAAAATCTTCGCAAATTTTTTCTGGTCATTGAATTTTCCTCTTTTGCTGCCCACAATGGTGAGAGGATGATAGGAAGGCATCAGCAAGGATAGCGGCGGCATCAGGACTCTCTAGGAAGCATGATAACAATGGGGGAAAGATCGCCATGCCGCATGCCCTGCCACGCTGCTAGGGAGGAGGAGCAGATGCAAGCAGTGAGAAGGAGAAGTGATGGGGTGAAGGCTCCCTCTCCCCGTCCCCCTGCACACTCCGCTACCGATGCCCAGCCGACACCTTATTCACGCCACACGTCAGCTGAGCGTCGGATTGATAACCCCTGCGCTGCAGAATAACCAGGCCAGCTGCTTCATGAGAGGGGAGGCTGATCGCTCTTTCCATAAATCCGAGCATCCACATGGGCACACCAGTGTCTACCATGCATGTGGCTTTGTTTACAAAAAAAGCATGACTGGCTGGATGACTACAACACGCCGGTGCTGTGGTATCCGGACTGTTTGTCACTGGGTAGACAGTGACCAATCAGTAAATGAAAACAGTGAGTTTTGCCAATGCCACCGCAAGACCAACTTTGTGAACAACCGTGTCGGGTACATCCGTACAGCAGTGAAAGACAGTAGCAGTGAATTAACATAGAGTAATCAGTATTTCCGAACACAAGCCAAAATTGATGCCGAACAGATTCCAAATTACACATTTCTCAGGTATTATGACAACTTGTTGTGTAATGGTCAGGGTGCCACTGTACTAAAATGCCTGCAGTGAAGTACTAAATATCATCACAAATGTTTCTGTGGCACAGGATATAAATCAGCCGTGGGACTTACATTAATTAGTTTATCGTGTCATGCGACATCAACACAATTCTTGCAAGGTGTAAATCGAATGCAATCTGTATGCGTAGACCTTATGTGATCAGGTGTTGGACTTATTAGGATAATGGGATAATAATGTGGCAGTCAATGTTAATAGCAATCTTTCACAAGTGATATTGGCATGGGACAGTAACAACGTGTCAGGTGGAGTGACGCAATGCAGAAGAGGGGAGTGGCAGCTGAGTAGCGGAGACATACAGTGCGAGCAGAGATGCCGCACACTCCTGCCATGGCCACCATGCCACCTACCTCAACACAGGTACCGTACCCATTCCTACCACTCACACCCTTTTTCCTGCCACTACAGCACATGTTTTCCACACCTGTTTATCCATAAATGTTGCCAACACTACCACATAATTTCCGAATTTCCAACCCATAAACCCATACATGACGCACTGCATGCCAACAATACCACCGCAAATAGCAGAGACAGAAGTGCGACACGAAGTGGAATCACAGAGTCCAGCTCAAGTCAACATCCACCAGGGCCGATCATGGCCAAAACTCCATCAAAATTTCAGACTTTGCCCAAGTTCGCCAGGATGCCAATGGAGGATCTGGCAGCGTTCCTGGAAGATTGCCTATCCCGCCTCACCACGTTCGGGGTAAGCCAAGATGAATGGGCCAGCTGTGTCGGAGCACAACTCCATGGAGACGCATGCTCTTGGTGGACATCTCTCAACCAATATGGACTTCAGTGGGAGGAGTTTCGTCGCTCGTTCCGGTGCAGGTTTAGAAGTGATTTCAACTCTTTACAGGGCCAGAGCAGGTTGACTCTGGAAGATCAACAATTGGGTGAGTCACTTACATTCTTTATCACATGTAAAAGTCACCTCATTAATCACTTTCATCCACATTTGCCAGAGAACAAAGTGCTCGAAGTAATTGCAGAAACAGCCAGAACTTAATTCAAAGCAGCACTAGTGCCTCTGCTCAATGGTATGCTAGAAGACTTAATGCATGCTGCCATCATTTTGGAACGAACCATGCAGTGACGCAAATGTAGTAAAATGGCGGCATGAGCAGTGGGAAGAGAATGTATACAAACATCAGCAGAACGTAAACAACAGGGAAATGGGTTGCAGCGGTGAAAGGACCAGATGCTTCCGACACCCTCATGCCTCGCATGAGGCATAAACATTATTATCTCCACTATAGCATGGTGAACTCCTATGCTGAACAAAAAGGTGCGAATACCTATACAATGATTTACTTGTACATTATGCCCCAGTGGTGGAAAAACGATCTGGGTTGTCGAGCGTCACTCTCCCCAGGTGAAATGCTTAAAATGTTCCTGATTTACATAATTACTATTGATACACTACAATATGAGTCTTAAACGTGAAGGTCCGGGAAGGATGCGAACAGCACGTCCGCTCGACTGTGAGGCAATGATGCTACTGACTGGTTAATAGTGCGCTGCCCTTTCAGTGGCTAACCATACCCACCTTGGGATGAATGTTACATTAATTACAATTATCAAATTAATGTAGTGAAATGGCTGTTGGCAGATGGATGATTATTATGTGGAACATTGTATAAACTCTTACATTACACTCTGAAATTGTTTTAAGACAAATATAAAATATAAAACTTACATGACTTATGTCGGTAGAATTACCATGTTAAAAACTTTGAGTGTACAATGTTACCTGTCTTGGCAAATGTTTTTTGTGCAAATTAATGCTTCCCCTTTTTAGCCTATCTTTCCACACACTAAATTAATTATGTAGATTACACTACTGATATTGAAATTCACTGAAACCTTTAATATATACAAGCTAATGAAAAGTGGGGATAGTTTTGGAACATGTTCACATCTTATTGTGGCGAACTTAAGGACGAAAGCATCCTAACCTCAATATTGTGTTTTGGTACTACTCTTCATACGGGATGTTGCTATCCACTACTGTCTTAATGTTATAAACTGACATATTTGACAAATGGATGGGGTACCCAGAGATTGGTTCATAGTAAATATTACCTTATAATTAATTAAAGTGTGCACCATGGCAAAGTGATAAGTGTGGATTCATAAGACGCGATGTGCTTTCTGTATGCAATATATTTGTGACACTTGATTCTTATATATAACATAGTTCCTCTTAAAATTAACAAACATTTACACTGGACATCAACTATAACTGGGCTGCAAATATGACGTGGTATCTCCACTCGCTTACCATATTTATATTGTGTGACATTTAATGCACTTTGTGCATTGTGGTTGGGAAACATGATGGACACTGATTTAATAAATAAAATATGCATGAACCTTTCTGGAAAATAGCAACATTTTTATGAAATAATATTATGTGTAGAATTTTACATGTCGGTGTGTCAACACATTATTAAACTAAATTTACAGGTTCGGCACACACGATGTACAACTGGATGTAAACACAAGTAACATTTTAAGGAAAAAAGAACACATCTCACTGACTCTAATCTAAAACATGTAGCAAGAAAATAAGGATAAATGTAAATAGAAATGTTACACAATATTTTACATTCACATCCATGCACACCACTGATGCAGTCGAGGCAGTGATAAGAACATACACTTGACGTATTGTCGTCTTGTAGCTGCTACTTCGTGCACGTGGGTGTTGCATGCTGAGAACAAGGTGAACGGGCTTGGTAGGAAAGCATGGAACATTTCATACCACCTTCCCTTTTGAGGCAGTTCACTCGTCGCAGCTCCAACCTTACGTCGTACAGCACCGTGCTTGCGGGCGAAGTTGATTGCATAAGAGCAAGTTATAGTTACACATCGGCTGCTGTTGACGTGATGTCCTGGGCCTTCCTCTTGATGTTGTTGTTGTCGGTATCATAGTGACGGCTGCGCTGGACATCGGAGAATAAAAGAATGATTGCATGTTGCGTTCCGAAGGGGACGAGTCTGCTTGGAGCTGCGGGTAGGGGAAGAATTCTCCTCTGACCAAGACTCATCGCTGCTACTGCTGTTTATGGTCTCATGTGGGCACCATCGTCTCGGAGTGTAGGCATCCCTTACATGTCTTGTCTGCATGCCTCCTTGGCAGTTTGTCGAGGGTCTCAATGATGAAAAAAATGATGCTGCTGTAGTTCACACTGAAGTAGCTGTGGGTCTTATGACCATCGGGATGCAATCAGGCGAGGTCGGCTCCTGGCGATTCTGGCCGTCCTCAGGTGGCCTCCCTGGCTCGTCACTCCTGATGTCATAAACCAATGGTAGCAGATTGTTGCATGGTCATGCAATGCAGTGAGACGCACTGTCACGTGTCGGTGCTCCTGTAAACACAGCTGCATTGCGTGTCCCAGTAGTGGGTGTGGCTGGTGTGGCATTGTATCTAGGAGGGGTTGCCACAATGTTATTGTTGACAGAAGTTGGCAAACCTGTCTCCGCAATGTTTACATTGGGCATGGGCTCGGAACGGGTGTTTGTTACATGAAGTGCATCCAGATGGAATACTTTTGTGCTTCATGGGTTCATGCATAATTTTATCATGTGCCTCCTATGACTTGAGTGATAGAGTGTGGCCTCTCCATTTTTTGTAAATCCGTCACAAAATCCGTTTTTTCTGGAGGATTGCGGATGTGAGCATACATATACATGTTGACCCATTTGTATGGTGAGGTGAGGGCATGAGGTGTCTGGTAACCAGTGGTCTGCATAGCAGCATTGCAGAACCCTTGCTTCTCGCATTGCACCATCCCTCCTTTCTTCACAGCTTAACTTCTCTTCTCTGTTGTTATATTGTTCCCTTATTCCGCACGTGAACACTCCTGGCAGGGGCAGGTCATGGCCTTGGAGTAACTACACTGGGGTTTTTCCTATTGCCTTGTTGGTTCTTGTCATCTACATAAACAAAGCAGCTGTTCAGCTCAGGAATTATGTTGTTCATACACATCCAAGCGCAGCTGTGTTTTCTGCTCTTGTTACGGCGCTTGGTTGGGTTGGCACATGGATGGTATTTGGCTGTGTTGTGATAACGAAATACCCATTTGATACAATATCCCTCCATACTATGGTGGTGAATTGGGTTCCATTGTCTGTTAACAGTGTGCTGGGGTACAACCAGTGTGTGAAGAACTCGTTTTCTAGAGCCTTCCCCACTGTCCTTGCCCATGCCCTCGACACTAGGTAGGCTTCTGTACAGCGAGAAGAAAGATCGTTCCCTACTGCAATGAACCTTTTACCCATTGTAGTACGTGTGTACAGGCACATCAGGTCTAATGCTACCATCTCGAATGGTTCTGTTGGTATATGTGGTTGTTGTTGCTAATTGCCGTCATTGTGCCTGTTCTTATACCTGTTGCACCTGACACATTCATGCACGAATTTTCGCAGGTGTGCGGACATGCCTGGCCAATAATAATAGCATAGGACTTTGGGTTTGGTTTGTTCAGTTTCCTTGTGGCCTGTGAGGTTGTTTGAATGTGCTTAACTTAGGACACTTTTGTGGACTGTGGCTGGCACCAACACACGCCATGTGTCACTGTTAATGTCTGCGCGGATTCTACACAACTGTCAATAACACACCCTCTGTCCACTGTTTGTTTCTCACATAATAATTTCCATTTTAACGTGATGGGCATTATGTTTTTCCACTACAAATGCATACACCTGATCAAGCAGGGGCGCAGCTGGTACCACCATGATGTTCGAACACTGGATGTTCGGTGATGCAGCTGTTTTAGAATGTTTTAGGGGGGGAGTAAGTTTTCCCACTCCTCATCCCATGCTACGGTGTTTCCTAGCATGCGAGTGTGATGATCTACCATTTGGTTGTATTCTCCAGCCACATGTTGTACTTCAAAGCCGTACGATTGAAGTAACAACATCAAGAGGGTTAATTTTCTGCGGCTCTCTTTCATTGAGTGCAACCACAGTAGGCAGTGATTGTCTGTGCAGAGCGTGAAGTGCTGGTACTCCAGGAGTGCCTGGTGCTTCTTGAAACTCCCCACTACTGCCAGACATTCGCTTTACTGAGCTGGACTTTGCACTGCCGAATTCCAGGATGCTGCACGTCCCGTCATTGGCTAGCTGAAACAGCACCACACCCATCTCTTTTCGCTGGCGTCGGTTTGCACGTACAGGTGCCTGGTAGGGTCGTACCAGGTGAAAGATGTACATTGTTTGAATGTGTCTTTTATCTTTTCGAAACTTGCCTGTTGTTCTGCTTGCCATTTAAAACGAATGTTTGGATACATAAGCATGGTGAGTAATGCAGAAATGAGGGCAATGTCTGGGATGTTTATACGCACCCAGTTCACAAGGACGAAGAACTTCCTGACATGCTTAAGAGTCGTAGGTGTCAGATACTCCTGTACCTCTTTAACCTTAAATGGTGTGGGTCTGCTTCAGTCTTAATCCACGATATGCCAGAGGAACTGAATGTTTGGCATACCAATGTGACACTTGTTATTTGCACATGTTAGTCCATTGATGGCGAAGCATTCGAGCACTAATGAAAGATTATGTACGTGTTCTGCACATGACTTTGACCAAACAATAACATAATCGAGATATGCCAGTTCACATTTTCCCATGAGGCCATCCAACGCTTTGACCATCGTAGACTGGAATGTTGACGGCACACACTGAAGTCCAAACACCATCACACAAAACTGGAAGTGGCGATCATCAGGGGCTGTAAATGTTGTTTTGTGGTGATCGGTTGGTAGGACTGGAATCTGCCAGTAACCACTATGAAGGTCTATGGCAGGGAGAACCTTCGCACACCCCAAGGTGTTGAGTGCATCTCTGGCATGTATGTACGGTGGCAGTGCGCTGTCGGTGATTTGATTAAGGAATCGCATATCAACACAAAACCTCCAGGTCCCATCTTTCTTGGGGGCGCGTTTGATTGCGGACTCGTAGGCACTATCTGATTGCTCAATTACCATTTGTTCCAGCTTCTCGGATATTTGTACTGTGAGGAATTTACATTGATGCGGGTAGTATCTTCAAGGGCTGTCATAAATAGGCTTGTCAGTTGTCATATCGATATGGTGTTCGGCGAAAGTTGTACGTCGTAGTGGGTCAGCCACTGTGAAAACATCTCTGCGCCATTCAAAAGGCGAGGCGAAATTGGTGGAAAACAGGGGCTTGTTTTATGGTGCCGACAGCGAATGGAGGACAGCAACAGATGCCACTTTAAAGTGTCGGCGAGGCAGGGCAGTTTCGTGGGCGATTCAAACTTGTCTCCAGGCAACATAGTCGAGTTGTGTTTACTCTGGTGCCTGATAAAATACCCTCGACAGCAGACTATAATGAACGAACTTTTGTGCTCGGGAAAGACAGTCGTCGCCTGCTCGAGTTTCTGCCGCCAAGTATGAATAGACTGGGTGTTGATGTACAGGAAACACATCGGCGGGCCGGGCAAAGTGCTCGAGATCGACGAGTCGAAGCTCGGCAAATGCAAGAACTGCAAAGGTCGCAAAGTTAATGGCCAGTGGGTTTTCGGCGGAGTGCAGCGGGACGATCCGACGAAATTCTTCCTGGTGCTGACGGAAAAGAGGAATGCGGCGACCCTGACAAAAATCAATCGTGAATGGATCGATCCGGGCATGACGATACCTACCGACTGCCGCGCAGTTACAGCAACTTGGACATTCAAAGCTACTATCACATGCAGATGAATCACAGGCGGAAATTTGTGTGCAGTGAAAAGAGTGGAATGGCAAACACTCGAAACACGCTAAAGATAAAGGGGGGCGAGACACTGAGGGTGCACACTCAAAACATCGAGCGAAGTTGGTGTTTTGTGCGATACAGCATTCCTGCTTTTGCCGACGGAAAAAAATTGGGTCAACTACCTGGCCGAGTACGTCTGGAAAAAGAATCATCAGTATGGAGAATGACTGCACGCTTTGCTGATTCATGCCACCGGCAAGCACCATCGTAATCGGCGCAGGAGGAGATGGCGACGAAGGCTATCCCAATTTCGACAGGTATCTGTTTGTCATAGTTGTTTTTAATTTGCAGGCACAGGGGAGATTGAGATGCTGTTGCAGTTGCAGTTTTAAGAATGTTTATTGAGTTGCTGTTGCCATTGCAGTATAAAATGTAAGTGTGAGTGACGTGTTGTTTGTTTTGGTTAAAAAAATGTTTAATTGAGTTGCTGTTTGATTCAAATAAAAATTTAATGTTTAATTGAGTAGCTATTTAATTCAAGTTTAAATTAATTATTAGTTGTGTGATGTTTAATTTACTTTACAGGTGCGAATGAGACAGTGTAGCTATTTGTTTCAGATAAAAAACAATGTTTCATTGAGCAGCTGTTTGATATAAATTAAAAGAAAAGAATGAATGGCTTGGTGTTTGATTCCAATTACAAGTGCGAATGAGACAGTGTAGCTGTTTGCTGTTTGTTTCGGTAAAAAAATAGTGTGATTGACATACTGTTTGTGTAAACATTAATTCATAATCTGGAAAGAACCTTAAAATAATCGAGTGGGTCGCAATGGGTCCGCCCGGCGACGACGGATGTACTTCCATCTGTTGCATCTGCAAAATTTGGATCTGCCAGTTTCAATTATTGAGGAAAATTGATTTTTTTTTAAATACATTCATTCGCGATCGCGAAAAGGCATAATGCGGTCGTGTCTGTCTTAACCGGTTTGGCTGGCAGCGGATGCAACAGCATACGCTGTTGCTTTGGCGGGCATTGGAACTGCCAGTTTCGAGCGTTGGGGTAATTTACAAAAAAGTGATCGCTTATATAAAACTTAAAAATCTATATGGTTAAATTTATTTTAAAAAATTGAATTTTTTAACTGTACACTGTTTTACCTTGCCCATTTTCGTGATTTGTGAACATGTGAACCTTTATATAATAAATTGAAAAAATTATAAATAAAAATGATACTAATTAATAAATAATCTTTTTAAAGTAAATAAAAATTATGCATCGCGAATCGCGTGTATTTAAAGAGGGACGAGAAAAGGGCGAAAGAAAAATCATTTTTTGGATATGCGATAGGAAACTATTAGCAACAGTTACTTTTGGCACCTAGATACGCCACAGTAAACAAATGGGGCCTTTTACACTATATCCTGTTATCGGTTTGGATACCCTATAGGAAATAATTGAGTGTAGGTCGAAAGTTCTCCCCTGACTCGGTTGGATACGCAATTCGGAACAAGTGGGGTTCATTACCAATTTCCCCTCTGTCCGCTATGATACGCAATGTCGTCCTTTTCATTCCTGCACGTTTTGTCACCTCCATACGCAAAGGGAAACTTTTGGTAAAAACCAGCCTTTTCAAGGTGCACTGGATACGCAGGAGGAAACATTGTACTTTATTTGGCCTTTTTTCCCCGGTTGTGGTTGGATATGTAATTGTTGGATTATTGTCTCGACTTTTTGAATCATTGGATACGCAATACAGTGGTTTTTAAGCGATTTAGATACACAATACGGAACAATCAACAACATTTTTGCAAGCACATTTCGTGACACGTAATAAGGACACATGACCCGCAAATAAAGTGCAATATGTCTGGAAACCCTTTTGCCCCAGTGTTATTGTTTTGAAGTGTTCTTGTTTTTTCACAAATGTTTATTTTCACCACCACCAGTGTTATGTCCACCCCATTTCATCCCAGTCGCAAGGTTAGCTTCAGAGATAAATATTGATTTGTGTTTTAGCAGTGTTTAAGATTGTTATAACATGTAATGGTAAATTTGCTTATCCGAGTGTGCAAGTAGAGCCCTCCATGGCGTATGGGCCCGCAACCACCAGCCCTTGTACAACGGCAGGAAGGCAGTCAGCAAGCCGCACCCAGTGTGGGAGCACCATGTGAAATCACGTACGTGCTTTTCTCGCCCGGATGGTATCAATCTTCATTACTGCTTATTTTCAGCATTAATTAATTATATCAAGAACCTTTTTCGTTTTCGCCATCTGGGAGACTTCCTCTCGCCACCCCAGTAATTGTATCGCCTGGGGAGTTTATAAGTTTTATCAGCACACTGAAGTTCACGCAAGCCTAGTGATTTATTTACTGCATAGCCTTAGCGGCAAGTTTAAAGCGCACAACTCTGTAAGCTGTTCTGCTGGAGGATACATTGGATTCTCCAATAAATAGCATCAACTGACGAGTGCTACTTATTCGATTGCTGAAAGGCATTCCAGGGCATGGGCCCCTTAAAACCCGCAATTTTCTTATGCAATTGTTTATGCGAATTCAAGGGTAAATATTAATTTTTATGTGTGTTGCAAACTAACAATTCACACATAGGTGTGATTACATCAGTGTCATATTAAATTTGCAATACCAAGCAGTGATTGGGCTGCCCATAGAGCCCCTCGTCTAGAAAACAACAAGGCCTCCACATCAGGTGAACAATTGCAAGATCTACACGGGAATGTGGTCCGGGTCCACAAACCTCAGTGTTATGAGTACTCACCTCTAACTCAACAACATCAGTGATGCCGCCACGGCGACGTCTGGCACCTACTGGGTACATAATTTCAAACACCTTTTTCCAAATTTTGTTCACCGCCTTTATAAATCCCAATCAACCCCTTTCCAAGCCACAACAGCCGCCAAACTCTCCTGACTTGGGGGAAAAAATTGTAAGAGTGACTTTTTTAAAAGGTGTCGCCTTGCATTTGTTTACGAGGTGATTTGCAATTAAGGCCCGGCAAACAGCAATTTTATTATGAGGAAAGCTAAAAGTAACGTTTGGAACAATTTTAGATCAGTTATTCACATTTTTTTTACCATCACTCTACATCCTTTCACAACCTTAGCTACTAATAAATGAATTCCATAAACTCCTACAGTGAAACAGCAAATTGGAAGTTAGAAAAATATGTATCTATACTGCCAACAAGTCCGGAACTTACAGGTTAGAAATTAAATTCACGGCAGACTAGTATTCACAACCTTACTTGCAAAAATTGTACAAATTGTAATCGTTCATTTACAAACTTACACAGATAATGAATGTTCACTATGCAGACCATAATTGTGCGATATATGTCTTTCACGTATGCAGCTATGGTATATACAAATACACTAAACACTGAAACTTTCGGGAACTTCCACGTCTGGCCTCGCATGTTTAGATGCCAAATTCACATTTCACAAATGTACAAATAACATAAATTTAGAGAAAATTCAGAACTAGTGATTCCATATAGTACTCGCAAGTCTATTCAATGTAAACAAATTTCAAACTGTCCTAAACTTAGATAAATCAAATAACGCAACCAGACTCAAGTCATTCGACTTCAACAGCTTTGCAAATACAAATATTATTTAATAAACAATAAAATGGCCATTGGTACTCCATCACAACATTTAAACGAAATTAAATTCCTAAGGACCATTCAGAATGCACCCAGAACATCAACACCTAGTTTCAGGTAGGTACACAGAGGAATAAAATCTATGGTAAGACACTACTTTTGGGTAAAAGATCCGGGTAGTCTATCTTCTGGGTAACTATCTGGATGTTTGCCAAGAGAAAGGTAAGACCAGCCCTTAAGGTGAAATTTAATGTCCAGCAATAGAAAAACGAACCGGACTGTAGAGCTGTGCTCTCCCTGGGCTAATGCAAAGTAATTGAAAGTTACAAAATAAAAATTTAATGCTATTGAAAACTACATGATCGGTGAACACAAATGATGGTCCCAGGGAGGCCACACAGACGTTTGCTCCATGTGAATACCGAAAGTCTACTAAATTGGACCACGCAAGAACGCTGCCGCCATGAGCAGGCTTTCCATGTGTTTTGATAAAAAATAATCATTTCTGATAAATAATAAATGGGCGAAATAATGACATGTGAACGCTGCTGTTGCTACAGGTTACACGCATTGCCCTTTCATATTAAACTAAATCTTATTAAACACAAATTGAATATATAATTAGGAATCACCTGTCAATATATTTCTTGTGCCAACCTTAACCTAATTATGCATGCCTATGTGGCATTCATGTGTGACTCGTGTAATGCATAATTCTGGTTGCACTCATTTACAGGTTTGAAAGATACATGTCTCTTTTCTGAGCACTATGACACTTTGAATAAAAATATAAAAAATATAAAATACAAAAATTACCACACTACTTTTTTCTACGGCGTAAGGTTGTTCTGCCATGTTGGTTGTGCATGGCCTCTGGTAGTGCACTTGAATGGCCATAGGTTATGTGGCTGCACTGACTTACCCTAACACAACATAGTAAAATAATAATACAATATTAAATTAATTAAAACTATTATTTGCATATTCATTGTGGGATAAACATTTGCATGTGTATGTTGATTTCACTCTGATGTGTCTGATGCATGAAATACTATGATGTGGAATGGTTCAGTTTCAAGTTAGCATAACTGTGCAATAGGTAAATCACACACTGATTACCGATTGTAACATTATGTTTTGTTAGGTTAGGTCTCATACGCTCTACGTGGCTAGGTGCTGGCAGTATGCAAGCATGTCAATTTCCACACCAAAATGCAATGTGACATAGTAGAATTCACTACACTGAATACGATTTCCAACACACGGTTATGTACTACCCATTAAACTGATTTACCAAATATCAGTGATGTTACTCATAGCAGATACCTCCTCACAATCACTCGTATTTCTGCATAATAATTAGATACATATCCCACTAAAAATAGCAAAAAAAAACCACGAATGTGATCGAACGTATTAAAATGGCTGAATCAGTTGCCAATTTCTGCTTATAATTTGTTAAGGACATTTGATTTGCTGTTCTTAATGTGACTGCATCGTAATACGATTAACATACAGTAGTGCTACATGTAAAATGAAGCCTCTATATACCTCACACTATGTATATTTTTGTACTATTTTCATGGGGCGTGTTACAAAGACAGTCTGAATGTCAGCAAGATAAGCCTTGCAAAAGCTGGATCAGTAAAACAATATTTTGTTTTCATAGTCCTCAAACGTTTCATTCAAAAAAAGCTGGTATTTTTAATCATTACAGGCAGCAGAGTATAATTATGACTATTTACCTATTCACTATGGGTTATTTGAAAAGGTAAAGTTAGTTGCATAGGCCAGGTTAGTTTATTGTTCACTTTGAGCCATTGGGCACAGTTTGGTAGCGGGGATAGTAAGTGAAATTCGACGTCCAATGAGGTCTATCTTTACTAACTGTTATGGTTATAAATCTAAAAATATATCAAAAGTTAACCTTGGTAGATCTTACGGTACTCTAAAAATAATGTATTTATAAAATTAGTAAAAATGTCACATAATTCCACCTGGTACTATTGAAAACAGATTGTGTTGCAGACCAGTTAATAGTTTCCCCATAACTATATCCAAAGAATATTTGTCAACTTTAATAAAGAATACATAGTAAAATACTGACAACTTAGGGGCCTATTATTTTTATTGAATATCTGACGGTAATAGCAGGTAGCAGTGATTACATAGATTGCACCCTAGTTTATTAGTATTCTGTAATAGGACAGAAAGTGAAATCTGCATTATTACCTTTGTGAATACTGTGCCCCTAATCAGTAGAATTAAAATAAGATAATTAATGAGGTGGGTTTTCTAGAAACTTGCAAATTTGCTGTAGGTGTGGTCCCATGCTGATCTGAATTGCCATATATTAATGCATAAACTGATCATTGATTGCTTCATTTCATATTAAATATTTTTCTTATAAAGTGTTGTTCAATCAAAGTAGCATGTTAGTAATTATTGGTTAATTATCACTGCAGACATGGGCAGACTGGATGAGTCTAGTGAGAAGGCTAAAGCTGCACAGATGAGGCTGTAACAAAGTGGCACTGGTGGAGACCCAAAAAAGGAGATGCTTTCTTCAATTGAAGATAAACTCATGACCCTTATATTGTGGAACGCTGCAACGGAGCTTCAAGTAGAATAAACAAGATTTGCTAACCCATCATCTTCACAACTGCTACAATCACAACCGCCGCAACCACACATAATCAAGCAGTCTGAATAACCATGGGTTGACATGAAAATACCTGAAGAACCTGTGTTGCCTCTCGATGGGCCAAGAATCATAGAAGCAGAATGTTTGCCAGAAATGTTTGAAACATTACCCACAAGTACTCCAAACCGTAACACCAAAACAAAGTTAAAGGCAAGGAAGAAAAGAAATATGGGCCAGTTTT
Organism: Dryococelus australis; assembly: GCA_029891345.1. Lineage (NCBI taxonomy): Eukaryota > Metazoa > Arthropoda > Insecta > Phasmatodea > Phasmatidae > Dryococelus > Dryococelus australis. Next base: position 260,779,682 of record CM057009.1, on the reverse strand, counting down.
CACAGTGTGAAGCATTTCAGAAGGCCAGAGAATACTTTATAGAGACAGAAAGAAAAAAATTCAGAAACAGGAAACAAAATTGCAAATGCTGTAGAAAGTCTGGTCATTTCTACAGAGATGTTATGTAGGGTGGGCCAGAACATTGCTGATGCAATAAATAATGTTGCAAATGCATTGTTAGTGATAGCAGAATAAATGAAATGAAAGTGTATTACAGTATTCTGTACTGTTTTTAATAATAGTGATCATAAATTAGCTATTTAGTGTATTAGTAAATATATAGTTTAATATGGTATTTCCCTTAGTTTCCTATAGAAAACTCCAGAGGCATCATATGAACATATTTAAATTTTCTTTTGAATTTCCTCATTCCCAAAACTTGTTATTTGCAACTTTAAGGAACCATTGTTTTAATTAATTAGGAAGTAAAGCCCTGCTAAAGTTCTACTTTTAAATACCGATAATGTATTATTCTGCTAAGTGTAAACAAAATGAAAATTATATAAAAATATAGTAATTCGAGTACTCACAGTATAGTATGTCGACAAGCACACATACACACAAAGTAGGATGACACATTTTCCACGCTGTAGCGCGATCATGTTTAGCTGGCTAAACCAGCTTCATCAGGCGACGAACTAATTCAAATATCCCAGTACTGTAGTTGAGGTAATGCTACATTAGGTTATCTTATTTTTGGAACCATCTTATAGAGTTTTTTTTAAATTATCAAGTCATAGTAGTTATTGAAAACTGCAGCATTTATAGCATTTACTATTTCTTGTTTTAACATTTTTTTCAAGGGGTCGGTAATATTAAATGTTATATGCAGGAAACAATATTACACCTGCTGAGGCATTTCAAGGAAACCCAAATTATAAGATAATCATTTTTGTATATAAACAGCCAGTCAAGTTCTTTAACAGCTTTATGTGTATCATTGGATAAAAACGACATTAGTGATATTGATTCAAAGCATCATCAATGAATGCACAATTACATGCATTTTGGTGGCTTACTCACTCATCTACTCTTGGTTATCTTAGCAATTTTCAGGAAAATGCTTAATATTTCAAGTATAAAAAGTTTTCTGTCTGTTTATGTGCTACTGCATTGTTAATATGTATGAAATTTTACTTAAGAGAAAAATTGCATTTGAATTTCTTCCAGGAATTGAACAAATACTGATGTTATAAGCAGGAAACAAAAAATATGAATATTGTTATGTATATTTCTCCATTATGGAGAAATGGCGGGACCATAAAATAATGGTGTTGTTTTTTGCAGAAAAATGTTATATGTGAAAGGTTACAAGAGGGTTCCACAGTAGCAATTATCTTCCACTGTGCTGTTTACCTATCATAAACTGTGCTTACATAGATTTATATAGTTAAATTTTTGCATTGTGCTTTTCTACCCTATAATACTTCGTTACATACACTTTATGAAAACTATTTTTGATAAATGGTTCTATTCCTGCACTGATTGTCTACCTGACAACAATTTGTTATAGCATTCTTGCATTGCAATTATTTACCTGATAATGGAGAGGGCTAGTTGTATTTTTGCAGTTTGCTTGTGTACCAGATGGCTCCTGCTTTACCGTATCCTGCTTTGTCATAGTAATTTAGTGTGTAAATTAATCAAAGGAATTTGTTACAAACCGTTATAGGAAGTCACATTTAATATTTTCATGCATCAGTCAAAAATTATGTGCTGTTAGGGGTACCTAAAATAAACCACGGCAGTATTATTCCACAAATAACTATAGGTAAGGTAATAATAGATCAAACAAGTGGATTTTGTGTTTAACATTGATGGTATGGTGTTCAGTGAGCTGTAAATGCAGTAAAAGGCTTGCTTCAATGGAATTTACCTGAGAACACGCACAGTCATTCTCAAACTGTTGCATTTTGTAGGGCTCGTAATGTCACATGCCTTCATTTCTATTTTGTCTGAACAAAATGTGTTATCAGCTATGTTTATTTCTTGCTGAGGTTAGTGCCAAGTAATTTCTTTTCAATTTTAAATACATCAAAACATATTACATGTACCCAAGACAGAACTGAATTTTGTAAACAAATCTTGTATAACATGTGTAATATTGAAATAATAAAAATCCATCAATAACAAATGTTGAAACATGATAGGCTGGCGAGGTTCGTGTTTGCTTATCCTGTAATTATTGGTAATTCACATTCTGTGTAGCGCAGATTTAACAGAACTCTGGAGTCAACAATATGGCTCTCGAGTGGGAAGATTGCAAGAATCATATTTGCATGTACTGGGTAGCCAAAATATTTAATACATAACAGCTGAATGTACATCCACCTGTGCTATCTGAAAACTTAAATTAATCAGAAAGAACCATATTATTTTACAAATACTATACTGAAAAAAATAGAACTATGCCTTACATAGGAACTCATTCCTATCGCTACTAACTTTTTATTTTCGCCACTGCTCATAAGTTATAAAAGGAAATAAATTTTAAAACCCATACAAACACCGCAGGGAAAATTTCGAAGTTACAAAAAATTAAATTGTAAGGGCACACTGAAGCAGAAATCTTTCTATATTTATTTTTAAGGAACAAGTAAACATGTTATACTTCTGGTCATTTTTTAAAAAGAGCCTGTTAAAAGAAGTGTGGAGTGATTGTAAATGAACGAGACAGCAAATAAATGTATTATTGTGTTCTCCTTATCTACCAGCTTTGATACCTAAACATTATTTGTATTATATTGTTATGTTATACCCTCGTGTAGTTGATTCAAGAACCGAGAGGTACTCTCATCATGACACAAGAATGATACATGTTGAAGGGTGAATATAGATTCCAGTTGTAGTAGGGTTTGCAGAACTTAAGTTAAAGACGTGCTCCGGTCTTTACAAAAACTGATTTGTAGAAATATATTATTTTATCAATAAAATGGTTTGTTGGTTATCGTTTTTTATTTGTTATCCATATAGAACAACTGTTGAATGCATATTAACCACACCAGTCTACTTATATTTTAAGAGGAGAAATTTCAGAAAAAAAATTAACAATGACAAAATCTCAGTAAATATGTATATTTGAAATATATGTATGTATAATATCGTTTGGCATACAACATAAGCATATATACTTGAGCATTTTATATGAGTAAAATAAATATTTTAATAATTAATTTAATTATCAAAGGATCTTGAGTATTCAATATCTTTCACAACCAAGGCCTTCTCTTTTCAAATCAAGTTACTTTAAAACAAAACGTGCTATTTTCAGTAAGACAGCAAATGAAGTCACCTTCGGGTATCCGTTTGCAAGTATAAGCCATAAGGACACATAAACATTTCTTAATTTTGTAGGTTACATGTTTTATCATCTAAAAAAAACACAATCATGTTAATTAATTGCCAATGTTAAGAAAAATTTAGTTCAACCAGTCTATGAACAGTTCATGTTAATGAGAGCTTTAAGCTCAGAGCACGTGGCATGTGAGCAAAATAGTTAGATTTGACTTGGTGCTGGAGAGAATCACAATTTCGTCTGCTGTGTAGGCCAAGAAGCAGCACTCAAGAAGAAACCAAGAAAGGCTCTGAAGACATCATCCCAGGAGGGATGTTGGCCACGATCTACTGCATCATAGAACGAAACTCCAACATGTGCACCGCTAGAAGATATATGAAAGAAAACAAATGTGGCTCGGCACACACAAAAATAACATAAAACGGCAAAAAATCACTAATAGTTTAACTTACCCTTATCGGTGGGTGAAATGACCAATTACATGGAAAGAAGAGAGAACACAAGTAGAGAAAAATTCGTAGAACAACTACACGCTGTATGGTTAAGTTCAACAAGGAGGCAATAACCTCGCGAGCAGGAATAAATATGAAATTGATCATGCTCAGAACTCCAGTCTGGCGTGACTAATCAATATGTAATACAATATTTAGAAAGATGTATAAAACAGAGATAACTAACAATTACAATATTCACTAAATTATTAAGTTGAATTTAATTTTGGACACAACGTAGACATATATCACATAGTAAAATTATTTAAATTTACATTAAATAATTTGCCTCTTCAAGTTAACAAGACCAGGGCAACAGTAAAATAATTTAAATAGATTCTCAATGTTTTACGTTTTGAATAGCAAAAAGAAATCAAATAAATATAACTGGAAGAAGTAATTACTGAAGAACTTATTAAATTAATAGTTACCAGAAAAAAAGAGTTAAAGCTGTGCCAATGCAACTGCCACAATATACAGAGAAGTTATATATTCTTGCTACTGTATATTCTTGGCTACCTAATGATAGCATCTTAAGTTGCATATTCTTCGTGTGGTATAAGTACATTTAATAGTCATGTTCTTGCAATATGCTCTACAAACTCGCAATAATGTTTTATGTTATATGTACTCAATATTGTAAGAAATTTGTTGAATAGTTGCATTCATGTCTACCAGTTGTTAACTAGTTTGCTTCTAAGAAGTGTTGGACCAAATTCTCTTCCAGCTACTGTAAAGTAATTTTTAAACTACTTGATTTGTCTGTCACGGTAAAACTGCAGTCTTCAAGATCCCAACATCAATCGTTCGAGAGGATCTGTATTATTACATTAAAAATTGTTTGTGAATTAACTTTGTAAATAAATATATAAATAAATATATTTTGTTTTTTTTTTTTGTGTGGTTTACAGAGGCTGGGGCAAGGTAATTGTATTAAGGGTACTTAATCTATCGTTGCTGTGAGTTAGGTTACTTCAATGGCAGGTGGCCTTAACAGAAATAAATACTAAGCAAGTATTTAATACATGAAAACATGAGCACCCAATTTGTGTTGCTTATTTTGTCATATAACTTTAGCAGTAACAAACAAGATGCTGTAACATTGTAAACAATCTCATGCGCACACATTAATACATATAACTTTTGTTGTGCTCATATTTTTCCAGCATGCAGCATTTTCACAGGGCCTTTTTCTTTCAAATGAACATTAGCACTTTGATCTTTGGCAAAAACCTGATTCACAAAAATATCCAAGAACATTACATAATTGTGTTTCAAATACCTACATATATGTTGGGCAGTTATGTGTTCAAATATGTACTTATTGTAGCCATGAGTGTTATACACTATCAAAAACAAACTTTGTATGTCCAATACTCGCTCGCCTTCATGCACTTAACCAATGCCTACTGAAACAATGGTTGTTTCATTAGCACAGTCTTATTGTCTAACCAAAAGGACACTAGTAGTTAAAAAAATATATCATACCTTTTCACTTAACTAGGTAGGAGCAGATCCCACAGTGTAGGTACAGGTCCTGTCTTTTACTTCATTGGAAAGGGGGGGGGGGGGGGGGGGGACTCTCTCACGAAAGTTTTAGGAAACAATGTTACATTGGTCACATAAATTTAGTGCTTCAAACAATCCTAATATTATTTAAATTCAGAAACCTCCACCATATTCAACAACCAACAGTTTGATAGTTGTATTAGTTGCCGGAATAAAAATATATACTGTAACAAGAGATTTGTCACATCGCAAATTATGTGAGCCTTGAAGTTTTAACCATCCCATTATATCTAACTACATATTTAATAATGTGTTTGAACATAAAAATCTTGGTTTAAATATTGACAATGAATTCAGAAAGTGTGAAATCATGCATTTTACACAATACAAAAGTTACCCACCCACCAAACCAAAAGTCAAAATCTCCTCCTGCTCAATACAAATCGTGCTCATAGTGAATTTACGTTGCAGTGTTATTTCCCATGCCTGTTGGCGACATATTTTGTAACATGTTTTTAACTAAACGATTTGCTGGGAATAGGCTCCTAGGCTACTATTTACATTATAAAACGGAGGCGACACAGGCAAAAGTCAAGACGAACACATTTTCCACACATTTTTCACTCCTTACCATCACTCCCTATCTGTATGCTTTCGTACTATGAAAATGTAAAATGTACTACAAAAATGTAATATCTAGCCCCAACAATAGTTGTAATCAGGTTGATAATATGAACTTAACATTTGCACTGAGTCTGAAAGACACTGCACAAAACTACTACAAATTCATCATCCAACATAAGAAATAATAGTTTTCTATCAAGTTAATGTGCTAAATCGGATAATGGTATCCTTACGAGCAGTTAGTAGTGTTGCTGAAATCTGCTCATTTGAGTATTCTTTGGCAAATATGATGTTTAACTAACTGCTAAATTTTAGTCCGGAAAATCACCTCACTGTAGACTTACACATAGTGAGACAAAGATGCTGATAACGGGAAATGTGTTTCTTGACATCCACTTATTTATGTGTATAATCTACCTTATTTACTTGAATCTAAATGCCACCGATTATAACCAGCACCTAGTTTCTTAGGAAAAATCTAGGTAAAAATTATTTTCATATATGAGACCACAGGTTAAATCACAATTTCAGTAGGAAATTTAATATTTGAAGGAAGTTCGAATTTGCCTTCAATAGAAGTAGTTTCACATTGAAACATATGTTTCACTCTGTAAAAAGAGGAAATTTTGCTTAGGAAGTAAATAATTGCATTGCATGCTTCTCTCCAACGACAAGTTCAATTCATCGATTACAAATAACTTTTCCAGCTGCTGGTATTTTAATTTTATTCTGCTGAAATAAACACATTTGTTCAAAGAAACACAATAATGCACACATTTTTCTTTCACTGTAAATGAAGTATTACATTTGTATCCCACTAATCATCAAATATGGCACAGCCAATGCACATACAATTGTTTGAAATGTTAATGACAGCCATATATTTGTATTGAAAACTTAATCCCAGAGTTAACCCTCAGCTACAAGCAACTTGATGGTTAACATTACTGTAATAAGACTGGCATGTCTACAATTGACATTGACAGGTATATAAATAAAAAGGTAAAGTGTATATACACAAATATTTGAAATTGTGTTTGTAATTATAAGAAACCCTTTTGTAAATGTGTTTTGCACTATGAATTTATTTATTGATTTTGTATAACATTTACAAAATAATATATTGTGATGGTGGTGCCAGTTATTTCCAAACATCTCTACCCTCTGTTATTTGTTTGTGATTGTCTACGACACCTTGAATTGTGATTGGCTGCCATGAAATGTTAATCATAAAGACTTGAATTTTGAATAACTTTTAACGTGTTGTGTTTGACGTTAAGCATCTTGGCAATGTTTAATGTAGATTGCAGCTAGAGTCATTTCCCTCCACTGCTTAACAAGTTATGGTAAATTGTTGTTGTAGTGTCAGTACCATAGTAACCATGGTTTAAATGGCCAGTATTTATTTTACAGTATCAATGACTGCATTTTAAAAATAATAATGCAACTGTAATTCAAATTTTTGAGCCCTACCATTAACCAATTGCTTTCATTTAATAATCTGTATAGCATTTTTAAGAAGCTATATACCTCGTGAAATTCTAGGACAGTACAATTGATGGCTGCGCTCTTACTCCAACTTGCAGTTGCTATGCTTGCCGCTGGATGGTTGTGCTGTTAGTCTGCATGTAGCTGCTAGATTTCCTGCCAGATAGTTCATTACGGGTTATGATTCAACGTGTTATGCCCTAGAATTCTGATATCACAGACACTGAGATTGCTTTGTCTGGAGGATGTTTTTCACATTACGGAGCATGAATGCAATGTTTTATTACGAAAGTACTACGACAAACAATATTTCACATTTTGCATACAATTCTGCCTTTAGAACAAATAATTCCTGTGGCCATTTCATGTAGCATGTTCACCATACTCAAATAATTTTTTTTTAGACCATCACAGAATTATTTCTTTAATTTATCGACCTTATTTTGAAAATTGGAAAATGAATACTTTATTTTGATAGTATATATACAATGAATGGCATGGCCATAACTGAAAATAATTATCTGAAGTGTATTAAGATCTTTTTTGTAGGCAGAAAAATTGATGGTACAGTGCTTAGATTTAACCAGCATCATTGTCTTTCAAAAAATGTTTTCTGAAAACATGTGCGGATTGGAATCGAGTAAATATGGTACGTTGACTTAAGACACCCCAAATGAACTGTAACAAATATTTAATAACAATAAACTGCAAGTGTTTACACAATTGCCACTCACAGTAGATTCAATAATAAACATATGCACAATTTCCTGTGATGCATTAGAAGTACATAAGTTGTATTACTTACTATAGTACGCAGTGGACTCGGACTATTGAAAACTATTTCATCAGAACTAATATATATATTTAATTAATTAATATGTTATTAATTTTACAGTCCTTTACAACAAAGTCTTAATTATGTAGTGTGTTTGCAAAGTAACTGAACACAAACTGGAGAGTTCCCATCTGTATTTTACATAATAATAGTCATGAATAAGTATTCCACAAATTAACCCTGCGTTTTATTGCATTTTTTTACAGTGTCAGATGCTCATAGGGTTAAAAAAGTATAACGGCAATACATAAACACAATAGAAACAAATGGAAATGTTAATAATGACAACTTAGTAGTACAATGTGTACAATATTTCAGAATACATCAGATTGACTGTAAATAACACTGTTACTACATACAAACTTGAGTGAAGGGATACAACATTCATATGTCATAATATCAACACTTTTTAGCAAAAAATTAGAGCTTCTAGATATACTATACTGATGACTAATTTATTGTGTGTAGTAAGATACCTTTGAAATATTTAAGTATGTGCTTGTCTTACTGTATTCAGTAATGGAATAATTTGGTGATAGAATGTTACAGATAAAGAGAGTACCTTATCATTAGTGTGTATAGAAATAACTAATTTATTCCAATTATACATTTTTAACATTGCAGTGCCTCACTTTAATAAAACAACTACTGTTGACGCTGGCTAAAGGCCAGCCACAACCAGCCCATGACGGTGCTCGCCACTGAGTATACAGGTGTTATAGAAATTACGTGACTGGCTGCTGCTACAGGTCACAGACTTGTAGCATGAGTTGAATACCAATCTTTTCAAGTGTAAAATGTTTGTTTGCAAGGGCAAAATGTTGTTGGAAGTGTTACATGTATTTTAGAGCTTTGTGTGTTTGATTTTATTTGAATTTTGAACAGCCCACAGCGGTTGAGAATGGGGAATAATGGTTTCAGGCGAAAACACCTTCAAGGATACTTGCAATTTTACAAGAGAATTCTGATTTAAATCCTGTACTAAAATGTTCATTATTTTCTTTTGGTGCCATTTCAATTTGCTATATTAATATTTGCAAGGTGTATTTATCAACTTCCGCCTGTGTGAACCCCATAGGCAGCCATGAGAGGTCACGCGACCCCGACCTCAGGGTGTTTTGATTATGGAGGGCTGGCGAGGTAAGACACTGTCACGTACACCGTAGGTTTTCTTTAACTCTCAGATAGTATGCAGACTAACTTTTTGTTTGTGTACATAGTGCCAGGCACACCCCAGCATATGCCTAGCCGCGTAACTTAATATTCATAGCCATGGGAGCTTTGTGAAGTTAACAGAGAGGGAAAATATGTGTTGCAATGGTGAGGCCACGCGGCCCGCGCAGCTTGTGTCTCAGATACCACCCGCCTGCGACCAGGTCTTTTCTGAGTAATTCCGGTTTTGTGTGATGTGTGATTTTAGGGCAATAATTGTGTGTGATTATTTGAGGGTTTGGTGAATTTATCATGTCTTCCTGCAACCTCGCTCCTGACCATACAGTCATATAGTGTCGTGGTGATGTACCATCATAACAGCAATGTAAGTGTTTATATAAATTATTTTGATAAGGTGGAAAAGTTGGCAATTAAGGTGCAGCCGTTTGTGTAATACAGAAAGGGGTTGTAGTGCAAATCTTGTTTTTCGCCTGGCCATGCGGCTGCCACTGTCAGTCGCCAACACCGCTGCGCCATCTAAGAATAAGTTCGCACTGTATGTGTGTTTATATTGCAATTTCATGCCGTGTCCTGTATCTTCTGCCTGTCCATTCTCTTCCACATTCATCAAAAGTGTTAATGCAACCACACCATACGGCGAGGGTTTCTCGCCAGGCAAAGTATTCATTTTGCATTAGCCTGCTGTGTTAGATAGTCGCCACACTACACGTGGTTCGGAGGCGGGTCCTGAATAGTAGGCATTAGTTGCGGAGGGATACGTTAGTGTTCATTACATGCTTCATGTGCCCTGTCTCTGAGTAAACCTTACAGCCGACCCCAGTGGCTGGAGGCCCCTACTCTAAATAGGTTATGTTTTCAAGCATACACAGAGAATCATTCAGTCAGTGACAGACATTTTGAGCTACTTGCTAAACATGTTCGTGAACATTATCATTAAACTTGGCACTGGCTGTGGGCTGCTCAATAAAGTATACAGATTCAGTGGGAAAACTTGACTATCCTTTCAGTAGCATCAGAACCTAAGCCCTAGTGAAATGCTTGTTCTGTTCAGTGTGAAGTTTTGTATGGTTAGTACGCACGGGTGAGATGAATACATGGGTTTTAATGAATGCTTAAAGCCATAGACCATTCATGGTAAAGTGAGAACTTTTGAGGCCCTAGTTATTTTTGCTTTCAGCCATCTTTTTCCTCCAACCACCTTTTAAAAGAAATATTGCCATGTAAGCAATAGACTTAGTATGTATATTCCACTGCACTCGGAAGTTAACATGTAAGGCTAAAATAAAATATATTTATTGACTATTATTCAAAATGAGTGGGCCTTCAAAAGTGAATGGCCAATAACAGTATGTTATACACTGTGTTACATTTTACAAGCAATCTTTATAACCTCTGTTAAATTACAGAAGGGTGTGTACATTACAAAACTGTCAAACCCAAACAAGGCAAGTGAAGTCTACACATTTCTATCAATAGAGCATGCAAACAAAGCTTAGCTATAAAACACTTAAGACACATGCCTTATTGGTAGCCGAGCGGCCTACTTGCAAAATTAGCAAACATGTTTATGTTACACGTAGGGTGATTTTAAAAATGTTTTATTTAGAAAATGTGAAGATAATGCGAATAAACTAAAGTGAAATGCAATTACGTCCTCACTAGTGCAGACTTTCAAATTACAGGAGCGAGAAACTATCTCATAAGACATGCACAGTGTGAAAATTCATTTTGGCAATCAGTATTTCATTTTGCAATTCATTTGGATCCATTCATTCAAAAGACTTTAAAGTTGGCATATCCAATAATTTTATATCAAAAGACAAAGTAACTGAAAGCACCCAGAGTTTATATAAAATTGCATTTGATTCACTTTTAGAATTATCAGTAGTTTGGAGGTATGCAGTTAGATTACGCGTAAGAAGAACTGAGTTGGAATCTGTCACTGCACACAAATTGAGCTAAACTACTCATAAGTACACTTACTTGGAGCTTTCTGTACAAAACATAATTAATTTAGAATGTGGAAATTATTACCATTCACCATTGACAATATAAACAAATAAAATTACTCAATATATTAGTAACACCTCAATGTGGAAAACAAAACCCAATAAAATATCAATATAGCATGCACACACAGACTTGTGGCACACACATCTTACAAGTATGCATAGTCCTCCAGTCAGCTGTCAAAACATTGGAAAATTAATGTCATCAGTTTAGAGTTAAGTATAATCTAACCGAATCACTGCATTCCTCACATGCTCTCCTTCATGCAGAAAATTGTCAGTGTGTAAATGATTATCATCACCATTAACTTGAACACAGTCATTTAGCAGTGGCAGATAGTCTTCCTGAGGTACTGGGATCCCGGCCTGAACACAACATATGTAGTTAAAGTCAATAATCACTATGGAAACTAATCACAATAATTTAAAAAATGTAAATATCTAAGATAAGTGTAAGTGTGCATAAGTATCATCATGGAAGATGTACAATAGACCATAAATAAAAACAAAAGTGTTTAGGACTAGCATGGCACCTAATACATTCACGATAATGAAAACAAATACCTAATTTCACTTTCACTGTCACAAAACCAAACATAATAGGATCTAACTTAGGCTTTTGGGTGAAACAGTAGTTCGACATTCTCCTAGGATTATGTACATGTCATAGCCATTGAGCGGTAATTATGAAGAATAGGGACTTTTTAGAAAATCGAGAAAATAATACCTGGATATGTTAGATATGGTTATTACTAATCATAATAAGTAGGAATTTTGGAGGGGTTCCACGTAGTTTGCAGTAAGAAAATAAAGTGTGATAGTGGGGAAGGGTTATGACGATTACTGGGTTTATACAATAAAATACATATGATTTACATCAAATTAATTTATATTGGGTCGCATAATTGTATAAAATGTGAGAATACAGTTTGAAATGAATCATTAATGTTTAAAATGTTATTTAGAGGGTATATACATAAGCCGTGGTGGTAGGGTTATTCAGGTATAAACAATAGAGGTATAAATAAATGTAGGAACATACTTTTTATACCAATGAGAAAGTTTATATGGGTTGTGTATGGCTTACCTGTTTGATATTTACGGGGGCCTGATAATACATTAAGTAGAACCTCTAAAATAAAATAATTAAAATATGAGGAGTTCTGTCACTTTGTTTACACCGGGGAGACATATTTAGATGTACCATTGTAATGCACTTGTGTTATTTGGCCTTGTGTACTACGATGAAGTAGTAATGTTACAAAATGTACGATAATGTTGTGTCAGTGTTACATTAATTTCAATACCACGTAGTATGACGAATTTCCAATTGTTTACACCACAGTTGCATTCTGGGAATTTGCTGAACGGATGCTTGAAGTTTGTTGACAGTTGTAGGTTTGCATCAGGGTGTTAAAAAGTGATTTTTTTTGCAATTAATTCAGTTGGATGTGTTAAATCAAATAATTGTGTGAAAATATGAGTATTTCTACGGTAATATCTGTATGCAGAAAGATAAATTATAGTATTTGTGCATTGATTTAAGTGTATGAAGAGTTGGATGGAATGTTACTTTGTGTAGATGGCAATATAGTTGGTAACTTTGTAACAAAATTAAATTTAACTGTAGGATAGTGGGGAGGCTTACGAAGAACAGGGAAATTGCAGGGAAAAACGAGTGGGAAATTTGTAAATTTTTAAAATGAAATTGTAATCTGCAATTTCCTTCCATTTCATAGCCCCACAGTATCATATTTGTAACTTGGATTGACATTTCTCAATTTATGTACTGTTCAGTTTGATATATTTGCAATTATGCATGTTTTCATGATAAAATATTATGATTATATCACGAGTATCATGGAAAAACCATTAAATTGCAAAACAACCTAACCAAACAATACTTAAATTCACAGTAGTATTACCAAACATTATGCACTGCGCCAGAGTCCTCAACGTGCTTGCAATTAATATGTCTGGCCATTTAAGTTAGAGTGACCAGCTGGACTGGTTTTTAGCACAAAAGTACTTTTTCTTCAGAATTGCTGGGCTGGGGGGGGGGGGGGGGGGGGTGAAATGCCAAATAAAGTCGTAAAATGTCCTTTAGCCAAGTGTTCGGTGAAAAGTCAGTATTTTACATATGATCAACCAGTGAAAAAATTAATATTATGTATTTACGCATGCAGCGCGTTTTCTGAACTTATTTTACGAGATAACACAGTTTAATGTGTGCCATTCATTGAAATAAAAAATCTTTTTCAAAGAAATGTAACTATTTATTTACATCCAGGTAGTTATTCTGTACTTGCAGAAATTGTAAATTTAGCTGAAGGTAAGTTGTGTGTGGTCCCTACCACACAGCAGAAACAAGCTGTGGCACATGTATCTGATCAGCTTAGTGTTTTCACCCATCTTGGCCCTTCCACTACCACAACTCAAAATCAAACTGTAGGACTACCCCCAGCTGTTACCCAACCTATTCCCACATCCACACCTTCAATTTATATGGATATATAAAGTGAATTTGATTTATAAAGTATGTTGATCTTGGTGCTGGTATTCCTACAACCATATCTCCCACTGTACCAACTTTTGGTCCCACTTCCTCTTCTATATTTGTACCCAGAGTGAATATGACTCCTATTGTGTACCCAAACACGTACCAGGCACCCTCAGCTGTTTTTGGGGAAATACCTCACCCCCTTGAATGTATGCTAAAAGACTTACCCATTACTGATGGATTAGCTATGACAAAATTTCTAAATTTTTGAAAATGATTGTCCGCTTACATCAGAGAAATTCTGTACCCGAACCCCAGTTGTTAAAAGTTATTTTTCCATTTACCCAGGGTCCGCTCAGCGAACAGACACAACAAGCCATAGCTCAAGTTCTCAGTTTTGATGCATATCATGAAAGTATTTTACATTTTTTTATCTCCACCAGACTTTTGACAGAGTTGCATTTAAATCTCTTTAACAATTTGCAAGGCCCTTATCAGCCATTCTCTGTCTATGTTAGTTCCATTAAGGAAGCCACCAGTGTGCTTAGATTGTCCCTGACTGAACTGGAAATGATGGACAATATCTTAGAAGGACTTGCACCCCAGGAGTGCACTCGTTTAGTTTTTATGCTGAAACCCGACTAATTCTGCAGGACTGGATGTGTATCCACTCACAGAATATCAGGTATGTTGATCAAAGGCGTGAATAGCCAGATTTTCAGTTTAAGAGGAAATCATTTCAAAAGCAAGGCATATAAGGCAGGTGCGTTGTCTGTACAACATAAATCAGGTGATACTAGAAGTAAAGGAGAAAAATCTGTGTATCAGGGCAAGGACACTAGGAATTAAAAAAATTGAAACTGTACAACCTGAGATAGGTAACCAAGCCTCTCCCCCACATAAATGTGATCTGCATACTTACTATATTTGTAAAAGGGTTGGGCATGTTGTTGCCAATTGTTTTAAGTTAAAAAATGTGTCCCGCGATGAGGACAAGTGAGCGACCGTCCTCGCTTTTATTGCAAATCCAATTATGTTTCTTACAATGCTCACATTTCTTCCAGTGTGGACATTTGTACCCTTTTCCAACGGTTGTTTGGGAAATCTGAGCCTCACAATGAAAGTGAGTAATTACCATAGTAATTTTAATTTGTGTCGTGTACATTTCTCTAACGTTGTCAGTGTACAGAGAGGCATTACCCTTCACGTAGAATTAAGTGTGCGTTCTTAATGCTCTTGTTGACTCAAGTTATGTGTGCACAATCATTTCAAAAAGTTTTTTTAAAAAGCTGCAACAATTAAACCTCATAAAGTTGGTCGAAGAGAACCATATAAATTGTTTTACTGCTTCGAATGCTCCCCTGCCTATTTCTTGTTATGCAGTAATTGAAATAATAATTACATGTTTCACAGTGGGTAAAATATCTCATTGCAGACGAGCTAAGACTAGATTTTATTATTGGTGCTGATTTTATGAGAAAGACTGGTCTTGTACTACATGTTCAAGAGGAACACCTTTTCTTCAAATTTGCCCCAAAAGAGAGAATTCCTTTTGTAGGTAACCAGGTGGCCAACACCACCACTGAAATTTATAGTGATGAGGAAAAGAAAGTATTAGCAAATCCTTTTGCTCATTTGTCTGTGTTAGAACAAAACAAAATTCAGGATTTGTTTAATAAATTTCCTAGTGTGTTAACTCCAGAGTTAGGTCTCACCAAGCTGCTGGGGTACGAAATTAAATTGCTTGATAAGGAACCGGCAAAAAGGCAACCATACCATTTGGCCCCTCCTAAAATGGAGTTATTAAGATCACAGGTTCAGGGCCTCATAGATAAAGGGGTCAATGAACAATCTACATCACTGTATGCTAGTCCTGCTTTCCTTGTCCCTAAGTCTAATGGCAACCAACGTTTGGTCATAGATTATCGTAAGGTAAACAAAAAAATTCAGATTGAATATGTGCCATTACCTGACTTGCATTCAGCCTTTCATTGGTTTAGTAAGGCAAAACTATTTACCTCTATTGACTTAAATGCTGCCTATCATCAGATACCCTTGAGTAAATAATCCAAGCCCATAACTAGTTTTTGTGTGCCATGGAATTTATAGAAATTAACACATGTTCCTTTTGGTTTGGCAACAGACGCCCAGGTTGACACCAGGCTCCTGGACCAAATTTTCATGGCATAATGTTTAAGTTTGTGTATAATTATCTTGATGATTTAGTGGTTTATTCAGAAAATTTTGGCCAACATTTAGAACACTTAGAAGAAGTGTTTTCACATTAAAAAAATACAGGATTAACTGTGAATACTTCTAAGGTTAAATTTGATGTACCTTAAATTCCCTTTTATAGGCCACAAGATTTCTAGTCAAGGTATTTCCATTGATTCCGAGAGGACTAAATCTGTTAGAAATTTCCCTCAGCCTAGGGATGCTAAGGGCATAGCCCATTTTATTGATATGGTACAGTTTTTTGGAAAGTTCATCCTTCGTTTAGCGGAAAAGGCTGCACCCCTCAATCAGTTACAAAAAAGAATTCTAAATTTGAATGGGGTGCAGACCAGCAAAGGCTTTCGATACCCTGAAATATGATATTTAACACCCACCAGTGTTATGCATGGCAGATTTTTCAAAACAGTTTTTTTGCAGACAGATGCATCAAGTTTGTCTGTTGGGGCAGTCCTTTTGCAAGATACAGATGGGGCACATCAGCCCATAGCATTCGCTTCAAGAACCTTAACCCCTAAGGAAAGGAAGTCATCCACTACGTATAAGTTAGAGTGTTTGGCTGTAGTTTTTGGTGTAGTTAAATTCAGAGAATATCTTGAACATGCTGAATTCTTATTAGCTACAGATAATCAGGCTTTATCATGGTTATTGGCCTACCCATGCTAATTGGGCAAAATAGGGTCCTGGGTGATAAGAACTTCTTCTTTAAAGTTTAAGGTAAAAGACATCAAAGGTACGCAAAATGTTGTAGCAGATGCGCTCTTGCACATGTTTGAAGGACCCAAACATTTGGAAGAATCCGAGAATTAAATAAAATGTAATCTTTTAGCTGAATTCCCTTTGGCATTTGAAAACATTAAAAATTATCCGGAGCAAGACCCCAAGTTGAAAGTTATTATTAAGGATTTACAGGTAGGTATTGAACAAAAGCCATATTCCTTATCTAAAGGTGTCCTATTTTTCAATTCTGGTGGCAACAGGAAACTTGTAGTTTTACCAAATATTTTGAAACCCATGGTCTTTGAATATTTCCATTCTTCTCCTGCCAGTGGACACCTAGGCATTTACAAAACTATTGATGCCATCAGAAGACATTTTATTTGGAAAATAATGAATGTGGAAATTGCAGAGAGAGTAAAAATATCTACCTTGTGTGCTATGAGCAAACCAGCACAAAATTCTCATTTATACTTTCCTAGTTGTGAAGTGGCCGAGAGGCCTATGCAGAAGTTGTTCATTGGTTTAGTGGGATGTTTACCCCATAGCAAAACTGGTCATAATATGATGCTGGTCTGTGTAAATTAATTCTCCAAATTTGTGTGGTTGATACCCTTGAGAAGAGCTACTGCATTGACGACAATACATGCCCTTCAGGCTAATATTTTTTGGAATTTTGGTGTTCCTTTCTCTATAGTTTCCGATAATGGTCCTCAGTTTATTTCAAAACCTTTTAAACAAATGTGTTTCTCTTTTGGAATCAAACATATCACTCTGTCCCCCTATAATCCACCTCCTCGCAGGCGGAGCATTTTAATAGCAACCTCCATTCAGATTTGATTGCTTTCCATGCAAATAACCAGATGAACTGGGATAGGAATTTGCATTGGCTCCAGATGACATTTAATTATGCTCGACATGAGGCTCACAAATCTAAGTTAATGTTTACATTCTTACCAAACAACCCGTTGACTAATTTGTGGGAATTAAGTGACTTACTCCCTGATACCATCAGTAACATAAAGTAAGTTTGCGGTTCTGCCCTCAAAAATTCGAAGGCTGCTCCGAGAAGATGCATGAGCGATATGATAATAAAAGGAAGCAAAACCCTTTTGTGATAGGTGAGTTAGTGCTGTTGAAATCTTGCCCTATTAGCAATGCTATTGATAAGAGGATGGCTAAGTTGTCTTTTGGTTGGGCTGGGACATATAGGATCCAGCAGTTTTTAACCCCAGTAACAATCAGCACTGTTGACCCTAAAACTGGAGATCGTGTTACGCATGCACACATCTCCGATAAAAAAAATGTCAAGCTCAAATTGCTACTTAGTTTCTTGTGACAGTGTTAGGGTACTGCAGACCCTAACTGCCATTAATTATTTTGATTTCTTGGAGGACTCCATTTTGTTAGAAATCTTATGCTGTACCCTGAATCGATCTTGGTAATAGGCTGATCACCCATTTGCCAGAGTCTTCTTAGGGTCTTGTTTATATTCTTGTGTTAGTTTTAAACATAAAAACCCAGGGTACTAGTTTAAGAGTGATTTGTAACACAATTTGTATTATACAGTTTATTGAGGTTATGTATATACAATAATCTTTTGAAATTTGTAAAATGTATCTCCCTAAGCGGTGATGTATTTTTGGGGAAACTTTAGGATTGCTACTGCTGGGTAAATAAATTTGGTTAGTTCCTTTTGCAACCTTGTGATAATAGTTTTGATAATGGTAGCTGGTTATTTCTTTGGGAGGTTTCATCTTCTTTGTTTAGTGTGCATCTTCCGTATCACGGTGGAAGTATATTGAGCCTTCGGGACTTCACCATTTTTCCGCTTTGCTTGATCCTAATGTTCGGGCCGTTGTTCTGTTCTGCAGTCATGGTAACTAACCTTGGTGCTGGTGCGATTTTTGTGAAAAAAGATGACATTCTCTTTTCGGACAGTTTTTTTTCAATTGGCATAAATTTTTATTTCCTTGAATGGCAAGAAGAATCAGTTCATCTAGACACATTGATTCAATCAGTGATTTCAGTGCATGGAGAAGTTAGCGTGACTTGTGGTGAAAATGTTACTTTCGTCCAAAATTTTCAGTAAGCCATTGGTCAGAGGGGAGTGCTTTGGCCTTTAAGACTAAAATGGCTACCCTAACTTCCCCCTCCTTCCTGCAACTTGGTAGAAAAGAGTAATTTTGGACTTTGGTGGGAAAATTCTCAAGACTTTGTTTGGCACGTTAGATTCAGAAGACTGTGCTCTTTTGGAGATTAGGTTGAATTATATTTCTGATACACAGGATGACATTGCTGCTAATTTGGAAAGTCATATTATTGTAATTAAAAATCTGGAAGACCATGTAAATATTACTAAGAATATACAAATGTTAGCATCCAATTACTTGAACGATTGCCAGGCTTTATGTTAGACTGTAAATCAGACAGTACAATAGTTGGTGGACAGAATGATGATAGTGAGTTTCAGAATTGATTTAATTTCTATGTTGTTAAGGGTTAGCAAAGCTTTGGTCAATGCCAGACTTTTAACTTTTGGTTTTAAAAATGTGTTTGAAACCAGTGTCCATGGAAAATTAACCTCTCTCTACTAAATGCCATCACTTTTATTAATGTTTTGAACAAAATCCTACATTTAATTACCTTGCCATTGAATATGGTAGCACCAGTCTCACAATAAAATCTCATTATCTATGCATTAAGCACTGTTCAGGCTGTAATTTTTTTAACATCACTTGTGGTAGTTAATGTACCCCTTGCTAACAACAATAGCTTATTTGAACATTACAGTGTTTCCCCTGCCCCTGTCTTGTATCCTAATTTGAATTGGTACATTTTGCTGCATCTTAATTACAATTTGATTGTTAGCCCAGATAGAAAACGTTTTGCCTCTGTACCTTCTAAATTGTTAGACGACTGTAAGATACATGGTATCCCTCTTTGCCCATCTGCTTTTCCCTTTTTTGATACACATGTGATGAGCTGTGAGATTAATTTGTTTTTAGGTAAACCCTACATGGATCTGTGTGACAAATCTTTTGTCAGCTTAAGGCTTCCTTTCTTTCAGAAAACTAATTCCCTTTGGCTTTTTGATACTGAGTCCCCAATCACTGCCACTTTCCTTTGCCGGTCCACCTTAGAAGCTTTACCCCCTTTACCCTTTATTTGAATGGATCAGGATCTATTTCTAATGCTAGTCATTGTGACATCGCTAGTTCTTTCTTCAAAAGTTTTTCATCTGTAAGCTCTTCCATTCATTAAAACCTTTCATTTCCTATGGTTCATGTACCCAAACTCCCTACTAATTTCTCCTCACTATATTTTGGCAAATTACCAGATTTTTCCCCAAATGATACCTTTATTAAAGACTTGGATAATATCCTAACTTCTCAGCTTAGTGGGGCTTTGTGTCTTGGTCTGTGCCTGTGGTTTATTTTACGTTTTTTATTGCAGACAACAGCATACTCCTTCTAATCCTCCTGTTCCCTCCACCAAGTTGTCTGAAAGAACTGTGGTGGTAACCTTACCTTCCCGCCCCATGGAATCAACGAGATAAATAGTAATAATTTGTTTGTCTTTTAAACGTCACAAGTGACTGCAAAGTTGTTATGTATTCTATGTATTTGTATCGATCTCGAAGGTACCTGGTTGGTATAGCTAATTTTCATAAATATAGAGAGCAGAACTGAAATTAAGGGTCTAACTTTAATCTGAATTTTTGCAAAACTATTTAACCGTGTTTAAATAAAAGTCTGTTAAATTAAACCAGACACTAATTTGTTTATCAATATTAACGATTAAAGAAACATAATTTTTTGGTGTCTTTCCATGTACTTTCACATTCCCACATGAGATCATTCGATATGTATTGATAGATCATGTCGTGACTGTTGCAACTTTTCCAGGAAGATCGTAGCTAAAAGAATTCGTCGACTCCATCTTTTTCATTTTTCACAAGCAACATGTAGTTCATTATTTTTACCTTGTTTCAACTTTCTACGTAATGTTTAAGTAAATTATTTCCTACGACCGCAAAGGTGAATGCTTTTGTTGTAGTTTGTGTCTGTGGCTCCTGATAAATGTTTGTGGTGAAGACCGTTGATATTAAATGTTGTTTTCCATGTTTTTAAACTTAAGTGTGATCGTCGGTGTGGGCGACCATTCCCTGCACCATGATAACTTCCTGAAGGCATCTACTGCCTGTCCCATGGCCCTTTTGGGCTGGGAGCCAAGTTGAGGCCGTGCGCAGGGTGTTGGAGTTTCTGGACCACCGTTTGCAGCAATCGGTCAGAATAACTTTCATTTTTGGCATGCAGGCAATCTATGTTTCAACATGTAGTGGAAGCCAAAGTTTTTCGTGGTTATTTTGGAACTGTTCCAACATCATTACAAAGAATAACTGCAACTTTAATAGAAGATTATAGCAACATTTTTATTGCATCGGACTTAACCTTTTTTCAAAAATGTTCCTTTTTTTCATAAATACTTTTGTAGTACCTAAGTATAATTATCACTAGAGAAACTTTCCCTTTATGGTGTTTAGGGCAATGGCCTCTGAATTTTCTCTTAGTAGAATATACATATTTTTTTAATGATGGGTGCATCCCTTAACTTATAAGCTGAAATGTAACAAAAGAAAAATAAGGAAATATGAAATAGTATGGCATGAGTGGTAGTTATGTACAAAATACTTATGTTGCGAACTAAATATTGTTTTTGTATATGTTGTTGCCTTTTGGGATTTGCCCTTGTGCATTCGAAAAAAAATACATTTTTTGTGTTAATGGGTAATAAACCTATCAACTAAAGTCATGCTTATATTTTTGCTAACCAATCCAGGGAAATCAAGTTTTGAGTTCAAATAACCTCTTTTAGTTTTTTTTATAATTTATAATTTTTTGGGTGTCTAATAAAAGAAAATTCAAACATGTGATAATTCAATATTGTCACCTATCTGCTGGTTAATGTGGGCAATGCCTACAACAGAATGTGAATGAGAAGAAAATAAGGTAAGATGGTATTATTTTCTGTAGCGCTGGGCTTTCTTTACTGATTTGGGGTTGTTGCACTGAGAGGTTACACTTGCAACAGATTATTCTTCATTTCACATACGCCTCTGGGACTTCTTGGTGTTTAGATTGAAGCCTTTCAGCTGGACCAATTTCTGTGATTTTGACTCCGCTGATATTTTGGAAGGCTCTGATCTCAGGTGCTAGGATGTCGGCTCAGTTCTTATAATACTAATTAGTTATCAAAGTTCATCTTAAAAATGTGAAGTGAATAATAATGTAACTTTGGACGAGTTGAGTTACCCTTGTTTAGTTCTGTGAGACTTTGCCCGAGTGTGTTGTGATAGACTTTCCTTTACTCCACTCCTATTTTCAACAATCAATCAGAGCGCTATATTTCATTTCACCTCCATGCCTCACTTTCTTCTTGGTCTTTATGCAGCAAAATCTGGAAAAAAACTTCAGTCTATGATGAGATCAGAACAAAGAACGATCTACCCTCCTAAATCAGAAGGAATAACATAGGGATAAAGAGGTAAGTTAGCTAATAATTATACCTTATTAAACATTAATATTTAATAAGGTATGTTTATAAGATAACTTACCTTTTTACTCTTACATATTTATTTTGCTCTGGAAAAGTAGACATTTTTTCTTCAGCTCTCATCATCGACTGATGTTTTTTTTACAGATTTCGCTCCCATATAGGCCAAAGTTGGTAGCGTTTATGGAAGTGAGATAGTGGTGTTATCTGATTGGTTGTTGGGTAATGTGGTGGAGGGGAGGGAATTGCATAAAACTCTGATCAAACTCGCCAACTTTCAATTCATCTTTGTTTATCTTGCAAGTAGTGGAGGAAAATATAAAGTCTACACAAATTCATTTAGTTCCAATAAAACTTTCAAGTGTGTGTGTGGTATTTATACAACAAATTAATATACAAAGTTCATCTTGCAAATGTGAAGTGAATAATAATGTAACTTTGGATAAGTTGGGTTACTCTTGTTTAGTTCCAGAAGAATTTAACAGTGTGTTATCGACATTCATTTCCCCCACTCCCACTTTCAACAACCAACCAGAGTACAGTATTTCATTTCCCCTCCCTTCCCCTTTTTTCAGTTGGCCTATATGGCAGCAAAATCTGGAAAAAAGACTTCAGTCGAAGATGAGAGCTGAACGATGAATGATCCACCTTCCTAGAGCAGAAGGAAAACAGGTAGGATAAAGAGGCAATCATCTAATAATTATATCTTAGTAAATATTAAATATTAGTATTTGATTAGGTATATATATAATGTATTACATATTTAATATTATATATATTATATATATATATATAAAACTTTCAAGTGTGTGTGTGGTATTTATACAACAAATTAATATACAAAGTTCATCTTGCAAATGTGAAGTGAATAATAATGTAACTTTGGATAAGTTGGGTTACTCTTGTTTAGTTCCACAAGAATTTAACAGTGTGTTATCGACATTCATTTCCCCCACTCCCACTTTCAACAACCAACCAGAGTACAGTATTTCATTTCCCCTCCCTTCCCCTTTTTTCAGTTGGCCTATATGGCAGCAAAATCTGGAAAAAAGACTTCAGTCGAAGATGAGAGCTGAACGATGAATGATCCACCTTCCTAGAGCAGAAGGAAAACAGGTAGGATAAAGAGGCAATCATCTAATAATTATATCTTAGTAAATATTAAATATTAGTATTTGATTAGGTATATATATAATGTATTACATTATATACATACAGGTAGGATAAAGAGGCAATCATCTAATAATTATATCTTAGTAAATATTAAATATTAGTATTTGATTAGGTATATATATAATGTATTACATATTTACTATTATATATATTATATATATATATATATCTAATAATTATATCTTAGTTAATATTATATATTAATATATATATCTAATAATTATATCTTAGTAAATATTAAATATTTGTATTTGATTAGGTATATATATAATGTATTACATATTTAATATTATATATATATATATATATATATATATAATATTAAATATGTAATACATTATATATATACCTAATCAAATACAAATATTTAATATTTACTAAGATATAATTATTAGATATATATATATATATATATATATATAATATATAATATTAACTAAGATATAATTATTAGATATATATATATATATAATATATATAATAGTAAATATGTAATACATTATATATATATTAGTATTTGATTAGGTATATATATAATGTATTACATATTTACTATTATATATATTATATATATATATATCTAATAATTATATCTTAGTTAATATTATATATTATATATATATATATATATATCTAATAATTATATCTTAGTAAATATTAAATATTTGTATTTGATTAGGTATATATATAATGTATTACATATTTAATATTATATATATATATATATATATATAATATTAAATATGTAATACATTATATATATACCTAATCAAATACAAATATTTAATATTTACTAAGATATAATTATTAGATATATATATATATATATAATATATAATATTAACTAAGATATAATTATTAGATATATATATATATATATATATAATATATATAATAGTAAATATGTAATACATTATATATATACCTAATCAAATACTAATATTTAATATTTACTAAGATATAATTATTAGATGATTGCCTCTTTATCCTACCTGTTTACCATATATATATATATATATATATATATATATATATATATATATATATATATATATATATATATATATATATATATGGTAGCATTTATAGTAGCTAGATGGATGTGTTATCTTATTAGTTGTTGAGTAAAGTGGCAGGGTAAAGGAATTTCAATAAACTCTGATTAAATTCACCAACTTTCAATTCACATTTGTTTATCTTGCATGCAGTGGAGGAACAATGTAAGGTCTATAGAAGTATATTTAGTTCCAAGAAAACATTACAAGTGTGTGTCTGGTCCTTGTACAACTAATTAGTATTAATAGTTCATCTTGTAAATGTGATTTAATAATATTGTGTGCTGTGATCGACATTCCTCTGCCCCCCACTCACACTTTCAACAACCAATCAGAGTGAACTATTTCATTTCCCCTCCCTCCCCTCCTTGCAGTTGGCCTATATGGCAACGAAATCTAAAAAAAAAAGAATAGTCGAGAACAAAGAATCAAATACCCTCCTAGAGCAGAAGATATACGATAGTTGTAAAAAGGTAAGTTATCTCATGAATATGCCTTATTAATTATTAGATATTAATATTTAATAAGCTATATATACTCTATTAAATGTGAATATTAACTATTTGATAAAGTATATTTATTAGATAACTTAACATTTGACACTTTCCTTGCTCCTCTTCTGCTGTAGGCAGATGAACATTCGACCACTCATTTCAATGTGTTTCACCTGAGAATCAAAGTGTTATATACCTTATGTTCTTTTTTATTTTTTTTTTCTTTTTTTTCATTCATCATGTGAGACTGAAAAAAAAAAAAAATTCTCAAACATAAAAGTGTAGTATGTAAAATATTATGAGGCAATGTTGAGGGAAATGAAGTTAAATGTTGGCCTAATCTTAAGGAAAAACTTGAAAATTGCCTCAAGATAATTCCATAATTTTTCATTTGATTATGGCATAATCTTGAGGTAAAGTTGAGGTATTCTAATGATTGCCTCAAAAACTGTGTGGGAAAGTTGAAGTTGCCTCAATTTTCCCTACTCATTGCCATTGATTAGACTCATTCACTCACATAGATTTGTGAATCGACCTTTGATGCGAATGGATGGTGTTGATGAAAAACATCCAGTATCGGCATCATTGTCACCTTTGTATCCCAGGGTATCATCTGTGAATGTAGCATCTGAAGTGATGGCCAGTCCTTTTATGGTTAATGTTGAAAAATTTGACGATTCTGCATCGAAAATCAGCTGGATATTTATCAATTGAGTTACATTTCCAAAAGAGCATACCTCCAGTTTAATAAATGGTTCTGAAAAGTCGACAAATTAGGTCATTTTCCTACAAAAGTTTTTAAATATGCAATAAGCACGTAAAACATATTTAATGTTTATTGTGTTGTCGCAGATAAAGAAAGTTGTATAAAAACTCAAGTTGGAAATCACCCAATGCCATTTATTGATTTTTTTCAACTTCTGTGACACTAAAACATCTCTTAGTGAACGCAAAAAACCACCATGAACATATGAATGATATTGATCGAATACATGGTGAGAGGGAAAAAAATAATAGAGAATGTTTTGAGACTTGGTGGATTTTATACACAATTTTTATTTTGGTCGATCTTGTGTCAAATGGACTGAGATAGGAAATGTTTGATACTTACTGATTTTACCCTACAACAGAATGATAGTGAATTATAATGGGAAACTAGCAATTCTATTCTCAAGTGACAAACCCAATAAAATCAACATGACTCAAGTTGTGGAAATTGATGATAAAAGCAAGGGACAAAGGTCCGAGAAAAAACTATAAACCTTGAACCCTCGACTATGTTAAGATTACTAAATACAAATAGATGCGAAATTGATTACTTATTTGATGATATAACACCCAGACAGTATTTAGCAATGCAAATCATCAACAGATTACTCAAACTGGAACTAATATTAATCTGACATTCGGTATTTATAACTTAGTTTTTTTAGTTTTACACTATCAACATTTTTTATTTTTTTTGTTACTGCCTTTGGTTTTTTAAGCAGACAGAAAACTCATTCGAGTGCTCTACAATCGACATTTATCACAAAGTGACCTGCCGACAGTGTTATCATCATGGTGGTAGTACTAGTGGCAATGGCAATGATGTTAGTAACAATAATTCCTATAGAAACAATAATGATTATCATAACAGCAATGATAACAAAGTTAACAATGGTCATGATGGTGACAGTACTAACAATGATGATGATAGTGGCAACATCAGCGATGGTTATGATTGGAATATTAACACTATCAACAATGAAACAATGGCATTGATGGAGATGACAATTATGATGAATTGGAATTTGACATTAGTAATACTTTTTTTAATGTTTATAAAATTAAAAAAAAACTCTTACTACATGAACATGTAATTACAAAAAATAAAAGTGTATCCTTTGCGTGACATCATAACTCATGTCGGCTAGTGAGTGTAACATTTATGTGATATCAGAAAGAATGCCTCCCAACTTATCCAAAGTTACATTATTATTATCCAATTTACATTTGCAAGACAAACTTTAAATACTAATTAGTTGTATAGGGACCACCAGATAAGTTTGTTTAGTTCCTCAAAATTTCATCAGAGTGTTTCACGATCAACATTCCTTTTCCCCACTACTAATGTCAACAACCAATCATATTACAAAATTTCATTTCCCCTCCTTTTCCCTCCTTTCAGTTGGCCTGTATGGGAGCAAAATCTGGAAAAAAGACTTCGGTCAATGGTGAGAGCTGAACTAAGAAATATCTTCCTTCCCAGAGCAAGAGGAATAAGGTAAGAGCAAAGAGGTATGTTTTTTAAATAAATGTACCTTATTAAATATAAATATTTAATATGATTATATTTAATTTATTATTAATATTTAATAAGGCATATTTATTAGATAACTTACCTCATGGTTCTTACCTTATTTCTTATGTCCTGGGAAAGGAGAGTTGATTCAATGTTCATCACTCATCATATGCTGTTTGATGGCTTGTGTCGACAGATAGTGAGATGCATCGATGACGACTAGGTGTGATCTGTCGATAATATTCAGTGGTGACAGTGGTAATTATTTTTGCAATAGTTTGGGTACACTCGAAATTATTTTCATCATACGAGCATCAAATGGTTTATTAACACTTCAGTTCACCATTCAGATAGATTGTCGTTTTTTTAACCTGTGACGAAGAGTGACAAGCAATCTACACTTTGTACATTTTTCTAACATTACGATTTTCCACCAACTAATCAGCATAAAATATTCACCTTGCATTGAAAAAACTTATATATATATATATATATATATATATATATATATATTATATATAAGAAGTGACAACCAGTTGGTGTTGACATAAATTTTACAAGTTGTACTGTTTTGTCATGGAGCTCCTACCATCAAATGTCAATGTTGTCGACTTGGGGGGTAATTACATCTCACAACCCTAAAATGACACTAAAAAATGTCATTTTACACCAAATTAACCATTTTTTTTAGAAATTTTTATTAATTTTTTTAACACCCCTATATTTTAAGTAAGGAAAGTGCGAACATTCGCATTGTGCGAGATGGCATTGTTACTGGTTGATCTCGATATGAAGACCTTGGTGGATAATAGTTAAATAGAATTGACAGTGAACAAAGTATACAAAACTTTTAGGTTTGGAAATGGAAAACAACAATAAAATTTTTTTCTGAAGCATTGTGCAAAACCAAAGAGTTTTAATTAATGACAATCTATTAGAGTGGATGGGTTATTCTGGAAATTATACCCAAAGAAATCTCAATGTATCAAAATTGCTCAAAAAGAACTCAATCATCCAATATTATGAAATTTGCGATGAATATTTTCCAAAGAACTGGTACTATGTGTTGAGTGTTATAAATTTTAAAATTTTATTGATGTGGCTGAAGCCTAAAAAAACAATCAAAATACATATATTATCTTTCATGGAAAATGCATTATTGTAATATTGAGACTATGACCTGTATTTCCAAAGCCACCAACTCAAATTACTTCAAAGTAAAAACAATATGTTGGTCGGTCAATAATGGATTATGTTAAAGTATATATTGGAAGAAAATCGAGCCGTGGTTCAAGAACATCAAAGAAAGGCTGAAGAACGACATAAAGCTGAACAAGAAAGACTGTTGGCTCTCGAACGTGAGAGAAAGGCCAAACAGGAACATCAGAAAGGTGACTGTAAACTCAATTGCAGCAGCATGAACCATTTAGACCATCGTGACGATGCGTAAGACATGTTAAGATCCATGTTGAAAAAGACAGCATTTAAGAATAAATGACAATCATGGAAAAAATTGACGGATCGCCTAAAAACCCGTTGGTATATCATTAGTAGACAATTGGATAGTTTCCAAATTGTTGAAGAGGAAACAAAAACAAGGGGTCGTCTTTGAGAAAACTAAAAATATACAATTATGTGGGCAGAGTGTAAATATCAACAATGTTATAAAAGATATTGAGATTGAACAAACATCACTATTTCAATTACAAATTTGAAGTTCGATGTACAATGTATGGTATTGTTATTAAATTTACAAAAAAGTGATGATTTTACTGGTATTGACAATGATAAATTGATACATTCTGTAGATGCATGTATTCATGACATGTCAGTAAACACTGCTTATGGTCTAGCTAATAAAAATTAACAAGTGTACAATTGAACATTATGCCTTGTTTTGTGTTTAATTTTCAATAAAGGCAAAATTTGAACATTGTGTTATAATATAAACACCACACACCAGTTACACACATTCTTCGACTTTTGTTATGATGTCATACTGATTTGTCGACTTAGGTTATGACGTCACTCAAAAGTGGCATTTATGACACCTTAGGTTATGATGTAATACTCATTCATCATCCTAGGTTACAACGAAACACTTGTTCGTCGATTAGGTTATGATACCACACTTGTTCATCGACACATGTTATGAAGTTACTGTTGGTCATCGACTTAAGTTGACATCACACTCTTTCATCGACTTGGGTTATGATATCACACAAAACTGGCACTTGTGCCTGGTGATGTCACACTTGGTCATCGACTTGGGTTATGACATCACACAAAGCAGGCACTTGTGCCTGGTGATGTCACACTTGTTCATCGACTTAGGTTATGTCACACAAAGCTGGCAATTGTGCATGGCGATATCACTCTTGTTTGTCGACTTAGGTTATGACATCACACAAAAGTTGCACTTATGCAACCTTAGACATCACATGGTTATCTCTTTCAACGACTTAGGTTATAACATCGCACTAAAGTTGCACTTATGCAACCTTAGACATCACATGGCAACACTCATCCATCGAATTAGGTTAAGAAGTCACACTCATTCATCAGCTTATTTCATCGATATCACATGGCATCAATCCTAAGATGACAAATAAAAATGAAAAAAATCTAAAAAATATAATTTTACAAATTAAAAAAAATTAACTTTTAATTTTTTTTCAACACATGCCTATATAATAAGAAATAAAAGCACGAACATTTGCATTGTTCGACATGGTGTTGTCACTGTTCGATCTCGATGTGAAAACACTGGTTGATAATATTTCCATCAAATTAACTATGAACGAAGTATGCAATATTTTAGGTTTGGATATTGAAAATAACAGGAAAAACACAATTTTTCTAGAACATTGGCCAAAACCAAAAGGTTTTTATTAATAATGCATTTTAAATTGGATGGTTTATTCTGGCAAATATAAACAAAAAAAATAATGTATCGAAATTACTCTGTTCGATCTCGATGTGAAAACACTGGATGATAATATTTCCATCAAATTAACTGTGAATGAAGTATGCAATATTTTAGGTTTGGATATTGAAAATAACAGGAAAAACAAATTTTTCTAGAACATTGGCCAAAACCAAAAGGTTTTTATTAATAATGAATTTTAAATTGGATGGTTTATTCTGGCGAATATAAACAAAAAAAATAATGTATCGAAATTACTCAAAAAAACCAAGCTTCCAGTATGAAGAAATTTGCTACAAGCATTCTCCACAGAAATGGTACTATGTTACGAGTGCTGTAGATTTTGAAAATTTGTTAATGCTGAAGACCAACAAGGGGACCGAAATACAACTATTATGCATATTTCGAAAGACATCAAAAAATTAGTTTCAAAGAAAAAATAAAAATTTGTTTTATCAAAATTAAACTTTGTTTGATCAAAATAAAACTTTATATAATCAAGTGGACATGTTGACGTGTACATTTAAAGAAGAATGTCAGAAAGCTGAACAAGAATTTCAGAAAGCTGACCAAGAACGTCAGAAATCCGAACAAGACAATTGGCACTCGAACACGTAATAAAAGTGAACTGGAACATCAGAAGCTGAACATGAAAGAAAGGCTGAACAGGAATGTTGGAAAGCAGAACAAGAATGAATTCTTGCACTCAAGCATAAAACAAAGTGGAACAGGAATGTCGACATACTCAGAAACAAGAACTCGAAATTGTCAACATTTTACACACCAACAACAGAAAGTTGGTCGAAACCGTGGCTCCTTTGATTATACCACGCCCCAAAGCTCCGTGTAATCTCAATTGTATTGGTATGTACCATTTCGATAGCAGACAGGAGGTAAAAGATACATTCAGACATTACAAATTACGATGTTCAAAAATAAAAAATAAAAAGCAAGTCGACCATTTGATAAATCGGGTTGTTACCGGTTAGCGTTTCATACGGCCTCCAGATCGACAGTTACAAACTGGAGGTAGCCATTTCTGTGAAAATTGAAGGTGTACAACGACGTGGGCAGCAGCATCAACATCACCAACATCATTAAGGATAAACTGAAATCAAATGATAATCATTTTAATGGTCGATTATGTGAATTTGATGTCAGGGGTAACACATTTATGTTGTTGCTCGATCGAGAATATGGTGTTGGTTTCAGTCTAATGTGATGGTGGTCTAAGATAACATGAAGGTTGCCTAAGATGACATGTCAGCATCAGTCTAATGTGATGGTGGCCTAAGATGACATGAAGATGGCCTAAGATGACATGAAGCCAAAGATGTCAAGCGAGTTTTATCAGTTTATTGGTTTTGGTAACTTATGTATAGTTATAGTTTTCAAAGTTAGACTTGTAAATGTGAAATGAATAAGACTGTTATAATTTTGGCCTTGTTAGACTATACACACTCTAACATTACATTTAAACAAAGTTTTTAATGGACATAAGTCTAAAGGTTATTAATAGACTTTGACGTGTTCCTGACATCCATGTATCCCTTGCCTGTTTGTTCCATCACAGAAGAATCAACCGCACAGAAACACTCGACCAATCGCCATTCGGTTGTGGTACCACAGTGACAACCATTACATGCAACAGACACTGGAGGGAACGCTGGGATAAGCAGTGCCGCTTATTCCCACAGCTTTCCCATGTGCGCGATGTCGACGGGCCCCATGGCCAAAGCTGGAGTGCGACTTGCCTCCAAGTAGTGTCAAAAGACAGGAAATAATACTCCTGGAGGACGTGCAAAGTGGCGAGCAGCTCCCTAACTGCAGTAATAACTAGAGCATTTTCAGGCATTTTTAGTGGTGATTGCATGACAGTTGACTAGGGAAACTGCACACTCCAGCATACAGAGTTGGTAACATCTCATAGAAGACAGGGCATCGCACCACCCCTAATGATGAAAGGCATGTGTCGTCATATCCTTATGCATTTTTATAATTCTCACCATTACGGCACATAGCAATATTAATATTTTAATTATAACAGTGAACATGTAATCATCAATCGAGAATCAGACACATGAGGCATAATTTCATTTAATATCACCCTTCAAGTGTGGTGACATACTTGACATCACATTCTTAGCCATATCTGGAGCTCTGGCATTCAAGGGTATGTCACCAACATGTTTTAGTTCAGTAACCATACTTATGTAATGTGTCAGTTTCATTAATCATGCAAATTATGAAGTTCCATTTTTTTCATGTTTTCATTTTGGTGCCAGATTTGCCGGTCGTGCGGTCAAGCCGATGCCATGTTGTTAGTCAGACTTCAGCACTCCAAACGACTGGCAGGGCAGGCAGTAAAGCACATGCATTAGCCTCCTTGTTACTTCAATTTAAGCTGTACCATTTCAATGCAATATTTAGCATTAATTATGGAACATTTGATTATTTAGTTAGCCTAGGAAAGTTTCCCTGCATCCTGTAGCATTCCAAGACTTAATGCATGAGACAACATTTTCACTTAATTGTAATTTAAGTCCTGTGCCTTGTTTGTACTGTACCGACCACTGGCAGGTCCACATGCCAGATCCACTTAACCAAAGGGTATGTATTCATTGTACTTTTTGGGTAATAAAACAGTCATACCCTAATAAATAAGTTTTATTACTCCAACTCTCCTGAGTTCATTGGGTACTGTGCCCTCATAGTAGAATCATTTTTAAAGTGTATTTCAGTGAGTTAATTTTTAGCATTTATGCATCCTGTCTCCCTCAAACAGAGTAAATTCAGTGATAATATAGGCGTGCAAAGTGGCCGACAGCTTTGCTGCTTGGAAAGGAAATCTTTTATAATAAACATAATTTAACAGGCAATTAAATTAACTCTCCTTCATATTGATCGTGTATCCAGAGAAGCCACAGGCTGTCGGCCATACAACCCCATTCAACATAGTTTGCTCTCCGAACATGGCACAGGGCACAACATCAGCTCCTGTTCTACACCTGCCTCCAGTGCATCAAACTATGAGTTTGAATAACTTGTATACAGACAATGGATAATTTTGTTTACTTCTGTGTGAATTAAACAGAGTGCTCTATGATCTATTTTCCTTTACCCCAACATTTTACCCACCAACTAATCAGATAACACAAATTATTGGGTCAATACATGCTAACAAATTTTGCCTATATTGGAGCAAACCTGGAAAAAAGACTTCTGTCGAGGATGAGAGCTGAACAAAGAACCATCTAATTTCCCAGAGCAAAAGGAATAAGGTAAGGATAAAGAGGAAATTCACCAAATAAATAAATATATTAAGGTATATTTATAAGGAAACTTACCTATATATTCTTACCTTATTCCTCTTCTGGTCTTACATAGGAAGAGGGAGAGAAGTGCCAGACAGCATAATGTGAAACAAGAAAGCAAAACCATTAATTTTGAACAAGTCTGTTTAGTTTTGAGAAAAATCGCCATCGTGAAGTCAGCATCAGTCTTAAGGCGACATGAAGTGCTGGCACAAGATGATGTGAAATCGATGGCATCAAATATCATAAGTTGATGAACAAGTGTAACTTGGATAAGTTTATATAGTTCTGCAATACATTATGAGAGTCCTCCGTGATCGACATTCTTTCCCCCACTCCTACTTCCAAATACCAATCAGCTTACACAGTTTCATTTCCCCTCCCTTCCCTCCTTTCAGTTTACATATATAGGTGCAAAATCTGGAAAAAAGACTTCAGTCGATGATGAGAGCTGAACAAAGAATCATCTACCCTCCCAGAGAAAAAGGAATAATTTATGGATAAATAGGTAAGTTATCTAATAAATATATACACTTTATTAAATATTAAGATTTAATCGATTACTTATCACTTTATCCTTGCCTTATTAATTTGGCTATGTATATGTAGATCTCTCTTCTTTCAGCTCTCATCATCGACTGAAGGTTTTTTTTCGAGATTTCGCACCCATATAGGCAAACTGAAAGGGGAAAGGAAGGTAAATGAAAGAGTGTAATCTGATTGGTTGTTGGATGTTGCAGGGAGGATGTCGATTGCAACACAAATTTGAAAGTTTTTTCGGAGCGGCACAGATGCAAGTACAACACATGTTGGCAATTTTTCTCAGAAGGACACCAATGTGATTGCAACACATGCTTGCAAGTTATCTCGGAACAGCACCAATGTGATTGCAACACACATTTGTAAGTTTTCTCGGAGCAGGAGCACTCTGGTGTAAGAAGGGAGAATGTCGATAGTCTATCTCAATTCAAAGTTCTATTAATTTTATTCAGGATTGTGTCCATTAACAGAAACTTTACTCAAATGTAATGGTAAGTGTAACCCAACCCGTCTAAAGTTACATTACTATTCACTTCACTTCACATTTTTAAGATGAACTTTGAATACTAATTAGTTGTATAAGGAAGGGGAAATGAAATGCTGCAATCAGATTGGTTGTTGAAAGGGAGAGTAGGGGAAAGTGTAATCATCTCAAAGAACTTTAGGATTGGTACAAACATTTGAACATCTACACAAAAGAGTACAAATCATACCCAAATAGGACTTGTTACTTACCGAGTATTTCAACCATGTGTACATTAAATTTACATTCATAATTCTGTATGGCGAATTCAACATGGACCTGATAGTCACCTTAATGAAGTTCATGGCATCTTTGAATTTCCGAGGTAAGCAGTTGTGGAATTCCCTGGTACTTGGTGGTAAATTTGTTGCGGGAAAAAACATAATTTTGGATTTTTTTAAACTACAGAACATGGGTATCCTGAGCCATCACATGTTCAATTCGGCCAAGATTCCACACAGCAATCACGTTCTCTTATCTATTACCTTGAATAAAACATGTGTTTATGCATGGAAAAGTTGGACTGGTTCAATGCCAGCAACTTCAAAATGTTTTGTATTACAGGATGTATACCCAAGATGTTCATGTACTCGTACAAGTTGGTTGAATTACCAATAACCACTAAACCCATAATCACCAGACAGAAATTACTTTTGGTTGTGGACATAGCCATGATGAGTAAATTGCTTCCCATCATGAAAAGGTGGAATTGGGTAATCACAGCAAAACTAACCCTCAATTAGGCTGTATATTATTGACTCGATGTGTACTGGAATTTACACCAGGGTAAAATATTTTGGGAATCCACCTTCTCAATATGATGCTACTCATCAATTTTTTTCTACAAAGAAATTGATTAGTTTCCATATGTCGATGCAGTGTACCAATAATGTGATAGCCTAAGATCTACTCAAGCTAACATACTGATATACCTAGAATTTTTTTGGACACAATGACCTTTGCACAGCTGGATTACATGTCAAGTCTGGTACTAGTACCATCGTAATGGTAAACAGGCGTACAAAACTATACATTCTCCAGTGAGTATCTTGATTTAGAAAAAAATTAAAATAAAGATTTGTTTTATTTATACATTTGTGGAGTGACACAAAAAAATGCAATATGTTTACATTGCTTGAGCGTGAGGCAACATAACATTTTTAACTTATGTGATACAAAATATTACATTACTATATTTTATTTCTACGCCAACCTCCAATGAGTGAGTGAAGATATAAAAGTGATTCAAATGAGTATAGAGCAGTACCGGAATGAAAAAAGGGGGGAGGAGAATAGGAGATTCCAGAGTAAATCTGCTAACCGAGAAGGTCATCTGGTATGATTTTCACATAAAATAATCAGGAGTGATTAGGGCAGCGATTGAACCCAGATCACTTTGGTAAGGGGAGGGGTAAATGTTAACCACTTAGCACTTCCTATACTTCCCTTTCCAAAAGAAAAAAAACAATTTGTTGCATATCTGTTGTGTTATTTGTTTTATACAATGTGTTATAAAAGTTATAGAATCATGTGGCTAGGCCAGGCAAAAGTAGGGAGGCAGGCAAGATTTTATTTAAGTTTTAATTAAAATTAATTTTTGTTGCGAAAAATCACACTTTGCATTGATTATTAATAATAACGATATCACAAAACATCACAGAATTGCAATATAACACAACACTTCCTCAATAATAAATTAGCCTCGAAAAATTAAAAACTTATCTATCCACGTACGTAGTTTTAACATAAATAAAATTCGGTATGCATAGTTAGTCGAACAAATAGAATACACATATTTTTGTATATACAGTGACATCTATTTAAATTGATTTTTAATACTTGTCAGGAAAACAGTAATGTTTTAATTATTTATTATATAACAAATAATTGGTTAGGATTAATTTGCTCATAACAAAAGTAAACACAACACTTCAGGAAAAAAATGCATGACACCAAGTTGAGGTTAGGGAGCCTTACATGGTACAGTTAACTTTATGTTTTTTATAGATTTATATTTCCTCTCATTATTCAAGTGTGATTTATCATGTAATGTTTTAATTGATTCATATTCATTCAGGGCCACATTCATCCACTCCATCTCAAATGTTTATGTATTTTCACGTAATTTTTGATCACATGATATGGCGTGGGAGTTTGTGCTGGGAAGGCAGCAGCCTGTCACCATGTTCTTTAGTCGCCACTTGGTACTGTATGGGAATGGTCATGCCGCATGCCCTCCCTGGGTACTTCGCCATTTTGATATAGATCATGTAGTTTGCAATAATTATTAATGTAACTAACTGGAACATTTGTTTTGCTTAGCTTGGGGAGTGCACCGTTCCACAACACGGTCCATTTGTATATGGACGGGACATATTTTCCATTAAATTCATGTAGGTATTTTTACCGCCTTTTTTAGTATCAGTGTTCACCCCACTTTAGCAGAGCAATATTGTAAGTACTTCTGTTTGAAGGTTTAAATGAATAAATGTTCATGTCGCATGAAGTTCTGGACTGTATTTATTTCCTTGGTCACCTCTCGACTGCTTAACTTGTACATAAGAAGTTTCGCAAGGTGTATGGTGGCCTATAACAGCCCAGGAGTGAGCATGGACATATGGGAATAGCCCTAATAATTCTCACTAGATGAGGCATTGGATATGTATACTAGGATAATTTGTACAGCTTATGCAACTGCTAGATTGAGATGTCGGACATCAAGGAGAACCCCGTTCAAGGCGACGACCACACGCTCGAACTGGACTCGTGTTCTCTGCTGAGATGCTGTCACCCCCCGGACAACATGGTAGTATCTTTAGAATAATTTCCACATAACCTATTTTCCCCCTTGATGGTCCATCCTAAATGTCCTAAGACGTCAACTGTAATATAACCAAGTTAGACTGTGTCCAAATTCGCCTGAAATACAGACTTGTAAGTACCTTTCCCAGGAAGTGGCATCATAAGTGCTGCTTGAACTATAAGTGAAGTATATAAGTATACAAGTAAACAAAGTTGTATACTTCGTGCATATTTGTGGAACATATGCTGCTACTTCGAGAAGCAATATGTAGGTAACAATTTATTTCGACATAGTTATTTGATTTAAAGTTTAATAGGGCAACATTACTACTTCGTAGACTTAGAATTTTGGACTAAACAAATAATTATCACAAGTTTTACCTTTAAAGAAGGTCTAAACAAAAAAAAGTTTGGCTTATGTTCCTAAACTACAGAAGTTTAGATAAAAACACAATTCAAACTGCACTTCCATACAATAATGCAAGACAATAAATGCTAATATAAATGAAAATTAAATATAATTTAAAACCGTATTTAACTCATAAAAGCTTCGGAAACTATCAAATTGTTAGACGGAATACATGAACATTAAAAATTATTAGCTAGATAATAACTGGCATCGAAGCCAACATTACTGCCTGTCCAAATTCATCAAGATTTGTCCCAAGGGTAAGTGAAGCATTCAAGGCTTCAAGTACGCAAGTATATACCTGAGTTCGGACATGGTCTTAATTTAGATGAAAATAAATAACATATTTGTTAAAAGGATACCTAATATGTATTTTGGTAAGTCAAACAAATATTATAAATTCCATTTTCTGTATAATTTTACCACTGAATGCGTGCAATAGCCTGAAAATAAACTAAAAGTGTGATTTTTAAGTTTAATGAGGTAAGAAGGAGACTAAATCCCCACCGAATTGTGAGATGGGTGGTTGCTTTGACAATAGAGAAGAGATAGTAGCACTGTTGCTGCATCATGTGAAGTAGGAAGTCTATGGGCGTGACAAGCTCACACTACCATGCTCTCTCGGCCAGAGATGGCTACTAAACTTGTCTCACACAACACACGTCCACAATTCTCATGTTCCTCCCCCCTCGTAAGGCCCCTCAAGGCCCAAGCAACTAGCTGCATTTGTCACCCGCCATAAGTGCATAGAGGTGAGATGTACCTAATCTGTATTCCCAAAAGGTGATTATTCTAAATTATTCATTTCTCTCTATAAAGGAAATATTTCTGATTATTTTTAAAGTTCCATTCACTACTAAAAGAAACTGTTCTTACCATATTTAGTGTTTGATATCACTAAAATGTGCTTAGAAAAGTTAATTACTGTAGTGAAAAAACTTTACGAATATTTCTTTTATAGAGAGAAAATTAATTGAGTACCTTAGAATAAACCCCTTTTGGCAATACATGGCAGCCCCTTACATTTACCCACAGCTTTATAATTATGAAATATATAAGTTATTCACAATAAAATTAGCATTATATCAACATTTGAATGTTGTGAAATATACACACTGTATTTATTATTTACATGGCAATATTTATTTTAACAAGTGTGAATGAAAAAAAATAGTAAAGTGTTCATTGTACTATGAACAATATATATATTAAATAATAACAAAATTAAAAATAAAGTATATATAAATTAAACATACCATTAATTCAACTGCTGAGAGACACCCACAAATTACAACCTTCGTTGTGGTATCGTGAAACATCCTTCTTGGTGTCGTGAAGTCGGTGTTGTAAATATGGTGTCGCAACTACTTCTAACCCACATTCTTTCTTGCGCACGAATACGGACGATTGAAATACTTCAGAGGTTTATATACCCTACATAATGGTCGTAAATGTGCACATGGTGTAATTATAGCCTGTCTCATGACTGTGATCGACGCACATTGGGTCATTTTTATTACTACTTTCCTCTTAGGTTGGCTGAATTCCTCGTATTATCATGCATGTCTCATGCATGAATTTCCTTTCTTAATTGGCTACTTGCTGTCGGACATGATCAATGTATACGTTACCATTTACGATATTGTGCAGCCATTCCGTACATATGCTGTATTCCTGAGGGACCACATGATCGAGTTCGTCTAGTTGCACACTGGGCTCATTACCAGTGGGTCAGTATTCATTGTCGTACACCGTTCGCCTTTCCTTCAGGCCGAAATGGATCCTATGGGCAGCTGGCTCAACAATGGCAGTTTGTTTGCTGAGCTAAGGGATACCCAAGATGGCATCCTCCCGTAGGTCCGCAAACACGAGGGCTGTGGTGATGGTGTCCATATATCAAATTTGGATGGTAATCAGTGTCTCCCATTGATTCCGCACGTTCTGCTTTGTTGCGAGGTGTAGTACCTGTGTGCTTAGTATAAACTTGCTTGTGTCCAAAATCAGATGCACACTAGATATGACTTGCTGCTGTATCTATTAATGTATCATTTGGTTTGTATTTTACACTTTGCTCTATGCTTGGTTGCTGATTTCCTATTCCTGCCTGCCCTACTTGTTGAGGAGGCTTTGTACCATAGGGTTCCTTTGCCCTGGGGTAGTGAGCATCCAGCTCGCCTACCCCAATGGATAGTTTCCAATCGGTGGTTTGTTGTTCTGCAGTTGGTTGCATTTTGGGCACTGACTGTACCAATGCATTCTGCCTTCTCCCTTGCAATATTGGCATGCAAATGGCGACTCATGTGGGCCTCCTACCATGTCCATGGTTGCTGATGTCTGTGCTGCCATCCTGGGTTCGGGGTATGTTCTTGTCCGAAATGCACCTGCTCCTACTACCCTGTTGCTCCTCTGTCCGCCACCTCTGTTCTGTATCTCTTCTCTGACACAAATGGTACCCATCTCCCTCTCTAGTAACAGCATTTAGCTCACAGCTGGCTTGGTCCAACAATGCGCCAGAGCGAATGAAGTCCTCTGTGCTATTGTGAATTAATGGTGCCATTGCTACCCTGTTTTCCGCTCTTACAGTTGATGCAACTACTTCGAGGATCTCATGCTCGCTCATGTGTGGATAAAAGTTTATGATTCCCCCTATCTTCCTCATTGCAAACGCGGTTATGGATTCACCTGCTTTTTGTACTTCTAGCACAGCCCTGCTCTGTGCTTGCAATGAAGAGTAGGTATTGGCAAATCGACTTTGAAAGCTGGTACGAAATTCTACCCACTTAATACCGTAATAACTGATCGTTTTCCACCAATTACTCTCCTCGCCGACCAATT
This sequence comes from Dryococelus australis, assembly GCA_029891345.1. Lineage (NCBI taxonomy): Eukaryota > Metazoa > Arthropoda > Insecta > Phasmatodea > Phasmatidae > Dryococelus > Dryococelus australis. The sequence goes on along the minus strand of CM057009.1, from coordinate 260,738,898 downwards.
GTGTCCCTATACAATTTGGCCACTATTGTTGGCACAGCCTGTATCTCTAAATGAATTGTGCAGTCGTTTAGAAACGCCTGTGTGTCCTCACTTGGTAGACCTAAAAACATTGGTAATCTTTTAAATCGGGCCTGAGTTGTACCGGCTTCTATGGCTCTTGCGATTGCTGTAAATAATTCAGGTTTATCACGATCCTTTTGCTGCGGGTACGTGACATGCATGGGTTGTGACATCTGCTTTTGCGGTTCTGCTATTCTGGGTAAGGGCGTTGAATGTGCGAGCGGGCTTAGGTACACACTGGCCCATTTCGAATGTTCCCACACACAATTATGTGCGCTAGACAATTCCGCCCCTACTACTGACTTGACTTCTGTCCGCGGCGATGGAAATGCCCATTGTCTGCAGCAGAATCTCCCGGCGTGCTTGATTTGCCATGTCTTGTCCGGTCAGACATTGCTAGTGCATATTGCGTCCACACGCGTCACACCTCACGGTTTCTTGTGACCCTTGCCTGCAAATTTCCTGTTGACACTGCTTGTGTGCTTATAAATGTTCTATTTTGACTGCTTTGGAAATTTTGTCAGTTCGGAAAAGAATGTGTTCGCACATTTCATAGAGAATATGGTCTTGTTGATCCATGGTGGCCTTTTCAGTCCGGGTTAAACATTCTGGATGAAAACTACATGCATACTGTACACAAATTATGGTTCCGTTTCCCCTTCCTGCATACGTAATTTGTTTCTCACACCTGCCATCCTGCTAATTCATAATTACATTTATTGTGAGATTGAAATCGATTAAGTGTGGTTGTCGACATTGATCAACAAATTGGTTTGACAAACCTTACTCATTTCGCAGGGGTTTTACTTTGCCACTGTAAGCACACAAAATTACTGGTGTACTTCCTCAGGTACAACTACACATTTTGCCCACTCTGGCTCTGTTTGCCACAGTTATACTTTCTTTGCGAATTTTCAAATTCAATGTTTCCCTACACGAACATATTATCTTCAAAGGGGTTGAACATATTGTGGGTTGTACACGCATCAAGCATAACTGTCTCGCTTGTCCTGTGCTTGTACACCAATTCAAATGCTGCCATACATCTCTTATTGCCGCGTGCTGTGGATAATGGGCTTCAAGGTCAAACATTGTCTTGTTACGAGGTTGTCCTTCAGTTGCTCCTCGCTGGGGTAGGGGGATATTTAAGTTTCTCGAGGTGGCTCTTTTCCTGCTAAGAACATGTGTTCCAGCTGCATGCTTGTATTCCCAGTGTACTGCTTGCTTTGAAATGGAAAATTACTTCGAAAAGTTTCTTATTAAAATTAGTTGTGGGCTCTTGACTTATGATTGCCGCACAACAGCATTGAAAAGCTTTGCAAAAATGCCCTTGAAAATTGACTGTAAAAATTTTGTTGACTTTTGAAAGTACGCGAAAAATCCTTAACATTTTTAATAATCTTTGAAAATGCTCAGAAAAGTTTTAAACTTGATTTAATTGACCGTTGCACTTTAAGTTCGTTACTGTACAACGGAAAACACTGAAAAAGTTTATTGTTATTTTTGAAAAAAGTTATAATATTTTATTACTAAAAAATGCTGCAAAATTTCTCAGAAAAGTTCCGAAAATAATGAAATTAAATTTTGATTGTTTTTGTTTCTTAATTGCTGACTGGTATTGCATGAAAATACCATCTTTACTTGTCGTGATACCTGTTGCCAATTACTATACACGCTGATAACGCCTCGTGCATTTGTTTACAAAAAAACTCTCGCACCTACTTATGCACATTTGCCATGCTGTGTTGTATACAGATACACTCACATATAATTTCGACTTGCATCTATTTTGGCTTACAGTTTTGTATTTTGCATTACATGTTGTCACGTCTAACCAGTGTATGTTTACAAAAGTTAAAACATCTGAAGATGTTGCAAGTAAACAACCCAGATTAGTGGATTGTTTTGAGAGAAACAGGCCCTCACTAGACATCAGTTGATGTATGTTATTTCCCATTCGATTTACTGCATGGCTGTTTACGTAGCACATATGCACTCTACAGTGTAAACATATATGACAACTTGACAAATGAATATATGTACAATTAGTGTGACAAATAAAAACACGAACCCTTGATTTTATCGATGTTGACTGTAGTGTTGACTGCACATTCTTGATTGTGTTGTTATAGAGAGGTGTCTGAAGGTCTCAGGTTACTCGCCAATGACTGCAGCTGTTCGTTGTGAAGCACAGTCGCACTGCTACCTTTGTTGCATAGCTTGTTGTCCATGTTGCGTTGAGCAGACTACCATAGTGTTGTTGATACTCTCCTGCACTCCGATGTTCTACTATTGTTTGATTCGCCCATGTTGGGCAAACCACTTGATAGAGAAATGTGGCTAGCTGGTGTAGACTGATGTTTTATTTGCCCGAGTTGGGAAAGACACTTGACGCGTTGCGCCTCCAGAGGTGCTGGTGGTGTGTTCGTGTCCCGCCTGAGAGCAGGTGGGAACAGGAACTGATGATGTGTCCTGCACCAATTTCAGTGTAGAGAACGATTGTTTATGGGGGTCATCGGCCGACAGCGTACGACGACTCTGGATATGCGGTCAATATGAAGGAGAGCTGAGTGAATTCGTCCATTATATTAGGTAAAGATAAAATATTGCATGTTGGGGAAGCTGTCGGCCACTTCGCTCTCCTATATTACCACTGATACCCTGCTTAAGGAAGGCAGGTCCCGTAAATGCAAAACACAGTGAAATACACTTGTAAATTTGAAAACTGCTATTAGGGTGCAATAAAACATGCCTAATTATGATATGACTGTTTTATTATCGTTAAGGTACAACGGAATGTTACTGAGCTTGTTAATGCATACCTTAGTTAAGCAGACCCAGCTCTCTGGACCTGCCGGTGGACGCTAGTGCTGGAAAATAAAGTGAGGACCTTAGATTGTAATTACATGAAATGCATCCTGCACGTGAATTCCTGGTACGTTATGTTAGGATGCAGGGAGACCTCCCTTCGGCTAAATAAAAGTACTAAAAAGGTTCTGAATATCTATGGATATGAAGAAGAATGCAGCCTATATTAAATTGCCGAGGGGAGTAAACGGAGCTTGCCGTCTGCCCTGCCGGTTGTCCCGAGTGCTGAAGTCTGACTAACGACATGGCGTCGGTTTCGTCGCACGTCCGGCGAATCCGGCGCCAAAATGAAAACATGAAAAAAACTGAACTTAATGAATAACATGATAAATGATATTGCTGAAGTAAAACACATTTGTGACATACTCGTAAATGCCGGAGCCCCAGATACGGCTAATAATGTGACGTCACGAGAATGTTACTGCTCTTGAAGGGTGATATTACATGAAATGATGCCTCAGGTGGCTGATTCTCGATAGATGATTAAATGTCTACTCTTATAATTAACATTTTAGAATCGGCATATGTTTTTATGTAATTAATTTCAGAAATGTGTACGGATGTGATGAGACACGGATTTCCTAACTAAGGGTGGAGCTACACACTGTTTTCTATGGAATGTTATCGACTCTATGCTGGAGCGGGCGGTTTTCCTAGTGAGTTATGATGTAATAACCTTGAATTACGCTTAAAAATGCTTCTATTAATTAATGCTGCTAGGGAACTGCTCGCCACTTCACACTTCCTGCGGGAATTTGATACCCCGTCTTTTGAAACCACTTGGAGCTATGTCGCACTCCGGATTCAGCCATGGGGCTCGTCGACATCGCGCACTTCGGAAAGTCATGGGAATAAGCGGCTCTGCTTACCCCAGTGTTCCCTCCAATGGCTGTTGCGTCTAGCAGTCATGGCTTCATAGGACACACTCGTTTAGGCCACATATCCATTCATCAAGAGAGTTACCTCTTGTGGTGATTGTTAAATATTATGACCTGCGGCCATGAGTTACATGGCAGCAAGAAAAGTGTAATGCCATTCTTGTCAACCTGCACTGATCGAAACCGCGACCTAATGTCGATCGGTCAAGTGTTGCTGTGGGGTGATGGAACAAACAGGCACAAGGGATACGTGGATGTCAGGGTGGAATGAAAGTATGGCACTTATTATCTTGTTTTAAGCAACATTTTAGCCAGTTATGGAGGATTGAACATGGGATTATTTTGGGTACGTACTGCAAGTAAAATTTTTTACTTGTACCTACTGAAATGTAAAAAAAGCCTGTAGGAAGTGTGAAGTTGTTATAAACAAATATTTTGATAATAGCTTTAGCAATAGAATGAATGATTAACAACATTGTGAGTTTCAGCTGAAACTTCAGTTGTAACACTTTTTATTCATTTTAAATTTGTCTCCCATTTCAAAATTTTATTGTGTTCAAGTGCTCAGCTATAATTGTATGGCAACTGCTTTGTCTTGTATGTGATTTCAGGGCAGTGGTCACAATTATTTATATGTTTCAGAAAACCAAATAACTTCCTCGCTCATACAGAACAAAGTATGTTGCAGTTTTATTAAATTAAAAATATGGAGCAGTACTGGAATTAAAAGACAGGGGAAAACAGGGTATCTGTGAGAAAACCAGACGACCAGTAGCATCACAGGTAGTTGAAACTGAATTCATAAATAGTCACAGTTTTAGAGAAATCTACCAATCCGATCCTAAAAAAATTAACATAGATGTACCTCAAGGCAGTGTTCTTGGATCAGTCTTAATCCTTATCTACATAAATGATCTTACTCCCAATATAAGAGACTGTAATATAGTTGTATGCTGACGACACAAATATAGTAATAAGTAGTACAAACAGTAAGCTTCTTGAATGTAAAATAAATCAGACTGTAATAAGAATAAATAATTGGTTTGCTTCTCACAAATTACATTTAAATACAGAAAAAAAACGAAATTAATACAGTTCTTAAAAATTAATCGATATCCATTAAACATTCACATTGGTGGAAAAACAATAGAAAGTGTCTTAAACACAAAATTTCTAGGTGTAGGAATAGAAAATAAGTTCAGCTGGAGATATCATATTGAGGACTTAACAAAAAAACTAATTATTGCATGTTATATGCTTCGTATTCTGTCTGAAAGATGTAGCATAATTTGCCTGAAGGCTGCCTAGTTTGCTTATGTACACTCATTAATAAAATATGAAATAATTTTTCTGGGGCATTTACCAAAAAAACTTAAATAAATACTTGTTCTGCAAAAAAGAGCCCTATATATAATGTTACAAAAACACCCAAACATTCACACACACACACACTGTAAACCACTGTTCAAAGCTTTAGGCATCTTCCCTATGCCTTTTGTATACATACACAATTTAATTATTTACATACATAAAAATAATAATACTCAGTGTCAGCTTAACACACAGGTGGATTCTCATGATACTAGAACCGAAGATAATGACCATATTAAATTTATAAATAAAAGCAGCACCATGAAGCTGGTTCAGACCAATAATCTGCCACAGTCTCTTAGAAAAATATAGGAACACCCAACTTTTTGCCGCAAACTGACTGATTTCCTGCTTGATTATTGCTATTACGATGTTGGAAGAGTTTCTTGTACATGGGTTGTCACACTGGTACTAGTCTATTTCAAAATATACGCACACATGTATAAATTTACAGTTACAATTAGTAGTGTGTTTAGTATAATTAGTGTTGCCACTTGTATTGTGTTTAGTATATTTAATATTGTGTAAACATTTTATTGTACAATATTATTGTGTATTTTATAGTATATATTTGTATTGTGTATATTTGTATAGTAAACTGACATGACTTGTTCCACATCTCAATTTTGAGATCTCAGAAATGGAAATAAATGAAATGAAATAAAATGGGAAATGGTGGACCAAGTCATTACAAATAGAACAAATATAATGACATTCACTTCACGATACTTGATACTTTCGATACGACCCAATATAGAGGAATATCGAATGCCTTGTCTTTAGTAAATATTAACTCTAAATTTTTTTCCATTATTGAAATTAGGAAAAAAATCAAGGCGGTTCCATAAAATCTGTATCTACCTTATCCTGAAATGAATTCGCGAAATTGTCCTATCCCTGTTTATCTATACCACCCAATACAATCACCCACCACAATGTTTCTGCCATATTATTCCAAGGATAACTGAATTAATAATTCAAATAATGGATTCTATGGACATTTGTGGTACATACTTATGCTATTGTTATCAAAATGGGCATGGAAATGATAAAGCCAATCACAAAATGTTATGCAAAACATTAAAAATAAGAAACCCAATTTCAAAATTAATATGAAGTTTGATGTTAATTAGGTAACCACAATAATTTATAATTTTATTATTGCCTACCAGTTCATGTTTTAAAAACAGAAATTTCTTAAATATGACATATTCTGAACATGTTATGGTAAATATTAAGAACCACTGCTTTTGTGAAGGAAACATTTAAGATATGAAAACTATATATATGGTTTTTGCAAGGCACCTTATTGACATAGTGAGCTACTTCCCATGGAAACAGTACAAACAAAATAAAATGTAAAAATCTTTCAGAGCCTATGTTTACATGCTATATTCATTGTATTATAATATATTGACATTAAGAACAGCCAACTGAATGTGGTTAAATTATTAATCGTTCATTGGATTAGCAGTTTCAAAAAGTTTTACACTAAATGAGGAAGTGCATTTGTGGATTGTCATTCATGCTGATTGAAACGTTAAATCCTATTATCATGTGGAAATATGAGTACTTGTGAAGTTTAAAATTGTTTCAATAAAAGGTGAACGTATCCTATACTTATTATGATGCCGGCTAACAGCCAGCAGCGCTAGAGCCCATGTGTTCATGTGTCATGTGTCCCGCTCATGCAGAAAGAGGCCGATAATTTTGAACTTTCATATAAATGTTATTTGCCAGTGTAAAATGTGTTCTTTTGTATTTGCAGTGTTTAATATGTTTTACAATGTTTTAATGTTTTTGTACTAATTTTTAATTTTTTGGTTATAAAATTCAAAGTGCCCGCAGCACCGAGATTAAGAAAACTTAATTTTCCGACTTTAACGCCATCATGAAAAGACACTAAAATAATATTGTAATTCACAAGAAAATTTTTAGAAATGTAAAACAATATTTAATTTACTTTGTGCCATTTATTTTCAATATAAATATTTTACTCGGCGTGCATAGCACTTCCGCTTGTGTGAACCCCATAGACGGCTATGGTACGTCCACGCCCGTGCAATACTTGTATCTGGAAAGTCTGTTGAAGAGAGCTGCGAGGTAAGACAATGTCACATACACACTACAACTTTTGTTCACTGATTTAGGTTTCTATAGTTAATTATGTTTACCAGTTAACCTTTGCTTGTGTACGTTTTGACAGACATTTTCCTCAGCATTATACTTCCACTTCGTTAATTCTTGCGCCCTTGTGGCATTTTTAACTTAATCGAGGAGAAGGAGGAGAAAGATGTCGGAGAGGTTATGCCACACACGCATCTTGATTCAGGCACCATCCACGTATGTTTATGGAGTTACATTGTAACTTCTGCATTATTACTACACACAATTTTAAGAGCTTTGTTTTTATTTATGTATTTGAGGGTAATTTTCGTGTTTGAACCATGCAGTCACGTTAATGTTTGATTTTACCACAATCCGGCATGTTACAAAACTGTAACCTCTCTAATTGTAAATAGAATCACTTTCTCAACAGGGATAATATTTTATCTGAAACTAGTTTGCCATTTCCTTGTAGAAATATTGGAATTTCACCTGCTCCGCGTGGTCCACTACGAATTTCGTCCAGCGGCATCCGCACCATCTAAACATGTTTTCACACGTGTATGTTTATTGTGCATATTCATTATGTGTCCCATCTTATTTCATGCATCATTCAAGGGTCTATGTAATTTTGTAATATGTGTAAGGTGTAATTATTCCCGTCCTAGCCGGCTCTGTGTATAGGCCATCAGCACACTACCTACATGCTGGAGGGCGAGCGATTGACTAGTCATGACCGAGATAATCATTTCATTGGCACGTTGATGTGTATGCATAATAACAATTAAAACAAGTCTACAATGAACTTAATTCTTTTATTCAGTAGTGACAGTATCCTAGCCACATATATTTTATTCAGTGTTTATTCAAGTGATGTTTAGTAAAAAGTTTAGTATTGCCTATGTGTTTGTAAGTATGCTGGGGTGAGACTGACACACAGAACCCACAGCTTCCCTGAGAACTCTGAGTCTCAATAGTGCGGTGATTGGGGAGCACAGCTGGCGCCCAAGTTACCATTAAGTATTTGTGTCATCATTCGTCTCATGTCTGACCCAATGGCATTAATTGGCGTTCCCAAGTGGGGCAAAGTGTGTTCATCCGAATTGCATCATCTGCATCGGCAACCACAACAACCACGACACCTGTGAACGCTAGCAAGAGTTACTTGGACATGCAGATCGATCGATGCTTGCATTGTGGCAGATTGAGTGAAATTAACTTGTTTGAGGGAAGTATGTGGGAGTAACCCTTTTGTCAATAGGCGTCTGACAACTTCTCTACGCCATCAGAGCACAGCCTGTGTGCATGCACTGGATGTGACAGGGTGGGAATCAAGTGGGCGCGGTGCCAACAGTGTAGGAAAGACTCGCATTTACAATGCATAGGGTCTGCTGAGATTACTAACTATTGCGATTGTGACGAGTGCCATAAAACAAACTGTGCTGAGATCGCACCACCACCAATGCCAGAGGTGAAACTCACACCACCAGTAGTTACGTACACGCAACAGGACTTAACTGGGCCAGATGGCAAAGTATTACTGCCAAATTTAGCAGGACATGACTCAGAAGACCCGGGTACGTTCCCTGCAGTGTGCGAAGAAAAATTGCATAGGCATCGCATGCATACGGATCTTTGGACTGAGGTAATTGCCAACAGGTTAAGGGGAACCACTGCCACATGGTGGAACTTGGTCAGGGACTATCGAGTCACATGGGAGGAGTTCTGTGCGAAAGTGCTAGGTCGATTCGACACCGGCGGAGATCCTATACATGCACAAGCGTGACTGTACCATTAACAGTAACGTGAACATGGGGGTATTGAGGAGTTTACACAATGTAAGGTAGGCTAGTTCAAGTGTTTGAACCCTGGTCAGCCAACACACAGCATCCTAGATATCATTGTGGTATTTTCAAAACTGAACTTTAGGTCATTGTTGCATGGAGCCAGCCGGGAGAACGTGGAACTGTTTACACAGGAGGCACGTGTCTACGAACAAGATATGCAGGCTCAACAGAGGGAACGAGTGCTTGCCGCCGCCACCTGTCAGGCAGATTACACAGTCTCTGCCGCAGTACGAAAACCCACATACTAAGCACGCAAGAGTGTTGCAAGTGACTGCCAGTGCCGTCAAAGCACTGAGAGTATGTGTTGAACTTGAAGGGGAAAATGTCACAGCTGTTATTGACACTGTTGCTAGTCACAACTTTGTGCAAGAGGGTTTAGTACAAGCAATAATGACTAGGGTACCACCTAGATGTCTTCAATGTGTAGTTCAAGTGTAATATGCCTGGAAACCCTTATGCCCCAGTGTTATTTTCAAGTGTTATTGTTTTGTTCACAAAAGTTTATATCCACCACCGCCAGTATTATGTCGTCCACCCCATTTCATTCCAGTCGCAAGGTAAGCCTCACAGATAATTATTGATTTGTGTTTTTGCAGAGTTTAAGATGGATATAAAATGTAACAGTAAATTTGTTTCCCTGTGTGTGCAAGTAGATCCCTCTGTGGCGTGTGCCCCCCCCCCCCCCCTTATCAAAGGCATCGCACCAGGCGGGAAATCAGTCAGCAAGCCGTACCTAGAGGGGGAGGACTGTGCGAAATCATGCTCCTGCTTTTTCCACCAGGATGGCATCAATCTTCATTACCGGTCATTTTCAGCAATAGTTTAACTATATCAAGAACCTTTTTTGTTTTCATCATCCGGTATACTCCCCCTCACCTGCCCAGGAAATGCATCGCCTGGGGGGGTTTATAAGTTTTATCAGCATACTTAACTTCATGCAAGCCTAGTGCTATATTTACCACATAGCCTTCATCATAGGTTTAAAGTGTGCAACTGTGTAAGCTGTTCTCCAGGAGGGACTGTTAGATTTTCCAATAAATAGCATGAACTGACGAGTGCTTTTTATTCTGTTGCAGAAAGGCTTTTCAGGGCACGGGCCCTTAAAACCAGCCATTTTCTTATGCAAGTGTTTATGTGAATTAATGGGTAAATATTAATTTGTATGTGTGCTGCAATCTACTCAAAGTACCGCGAGTAGCATTTATGGGCATGTGGTTTGGCCCTAACAATCCATGTGTAGGGAGTTTGATTATGTCGACATCGTATTTAATTTACAATACCTAACAGTGATTGGGCCACCTGATGAGCCCCTCATTTAGAAAACAATGAGGCCTCCACATCAGGTGAACAACTGCAAGATCTACATGGGAATGTGGTCCGGGTGATCGACCCGCAGCACCTCAAGATCACGAGGACTCAGCTCTACCGCAACATCAGTGATGCCGCCACTGTGTCGTCTGGCGCCTGCCGGGTATATAATTCCAAACAACTGTTTCCAAATTCTGTTCACCGCCTTTATAAATACCAATCAACCCCTTTCCAAGCCACGACAGCAGTCACTAACAAGAAATAAGGTAGGCGGACTACTTTAATGTTAACACTAGTATAAAATGCTTGAGAATTATGGCATATTTAGGAAATAACCGAAAACTTCATACATTTCTCAAAGGTTTGATTTTAAAAAAAAGAGAGCAGAAACTACTAATAGACTATCAATACTAATTTTAAAGTTTTTTTCCTGTTTTTCGGAAAAGAAAAAATTCGAACACTTACTGGAGTATTACTTTAAAATAGGTAAATATAACATTAAAAAATGAATTCTTAGGCTATGTAATGAACAGAACCATCACTGACAATACAACACATGGCACGAAATTTTTGAGCAGAATACCTGCCTGGAAAATAGGCCTATTACGAATATTTCCAAAAAATATAAATATTTTTTTTGCAAATGTAGCAAAGGATATTAAGTTATATCCGCACGAGTGTTTCATAGTATTCACAGTAGCTTTATCTACCAACTAAAGGCTACATTTTCGTTTAAAATGCTTATGTTAATGTTGATTTTTTTTTTTTTACTATTATATATATATTATTCCTAATCTGTGCACGTGGTTCAAAGCTGCCGATACTGGTACCCCTAATGATTGTGACAGTTTATGTTTACATTTTTTATTAAGTATTTACCTTAAGTAGAAACAAAAAAGATACTGAACACAGTGTTCAATCACTTATTCTGATACAACTGGGAGAAATTCTGTTTAGGTCGTCTTTTCTAAAAAGGTCAGAAAAGTACAGTATGTTGCCAATTTTCCCACCAAAGTGCTACAGTTCAAGATTCGAGGTTTACTTCATTCACCTTTACGGAACCTGTAAATAAAACTGCACATATAGAGTGTACATCATACATATACTGTAGCTAGTTACTAGTATATTCAAATTAATTTAACAAGCACTACTTACCAGAGAAATATCACACGGGTATTTCAGTTTTCAAATCTGTTTGTACAACCTCAGGCAAAATTACTAATGCCCGTTGTCAGTACCAATAATGTCATTTTACACCCCACTTCAATTTGTTGTTGAAATCATTCTAATTTAGTAATTTATGCAATTTTCCAGCGACAAATTCGTCAACAAAGTTATTAACAAAATGTTTAAAAACCAATATTTTTATAGTATACAAAAAATTGAAAATGAATTCAAAGCTTTCATAAAGTATACAGTTTAAGTTGAGTTTATACAGCTGATATTCACTTAATGTTATGTAGCATGTTTAGTATTGTGTTATAGTGTTTACTTTAATGTTATTTTTAAGTTTCAAATAATATATAATATATGTTATGTATAATTTTTATAAATTGTCAAGGTCTGTTATCACATTAATCAAATTTTGTATCTTTTCATGGTTTATTGTTATTTGTATCATTTCTTGTACGAGCTTATAAGCTTATCATGTTTATTGTGTCGTATTACTATTTCATTTATGTTTTGAGAAAGCTTACGATGTCTAATTGTCTTTGTATAAGCTTATTATATTTACTCTAAGTGTGTTGTACAATCTGACGAGCCCTATATTCGGTGAGCATTTGTTCTTTTACTAAAGATAGGGAGTATGTTACATAACAGGTATTTTACCACGAGTACAAACTTGTAAGACGTATCTATTATGAGTATAAGGTACGAGTATGAACACCAAGTAACAGGTACGTAAATATTCGTTTTCAAAAAGCTACATATATCTGTTTGGCTTACCTTTAATTTACTAAAGGACAAATAAACACCACAATTTGCAGGTAAAATATTTTTCCCTATATGTTCATTTGTTTCCAATACTATTCACTAGATAGTCACTTTGTGCTCACTAGATAGCACAATGAGCCTCGATACCTGTTTAATGTAATAAAAATGTCTTCTTCCCAATGTGTCTCTACAACCCTGTTTCAATCAGTGTCCACTAGATGGTACAGCCTGTCTCGAACTGATATCTGTTAAAAATACTGGTATTCATTTTATTTAAATTATCTAGAGTGGAACAGAGTACAGGCCTAGAGTGCGTATGTGACAACCACCATGAATACATCACAAATATGGAAAAGAAATGGCATTTGGAACTTTTGTACTGAAATTGATAATAATTTAGCGAAATGTGATTTATGCAAACAAAAACTGTGTTACTAAAGTTATGTTTCTAATTTAAAAAAAAAAACTTTGTTAGGAAACATCCAACTATTGAACTGAGTCATTGTGCAAGTTCGTACTGTGAAAAACAGATGACAGGGCGTAGTAACAATACTTTTTGTTAGATAAATATAAATTTTATAAAATATAGTATGTATGATTTAGGAGTACAGTACTTTAGAGTACTTTAACATCGAATTGTGTTGTCTACATATCATACCGCCTGTCATCTACGCGGCAAATAACTCCGCGTAGATGGCAGGCACGCTATGCAGACAATGCAATTATATATAAAAGTCTCATTAAAGAACTACTAGCGGGAGACAAAATTGAAGTCAAATTTTTCCACTCCTTATAGACCCTGATATCGAGTATTAAAATAACAGGCATTTTTACAAGGTACAGCTATGTAACAGTAACAAATACTCGTTACTTCAAATTGTACCCTTTTACCACTTTTACTGAATCTACTGGGTGGTAAAAATTAATTAATTAAATAGACAACAATGTATTGTTTGGTAATTAATAATCATAATATGGCAGCCATGATACTTTTTGGCTACAATGCCGTGTTCCGTTCCCTGCACTTATGTGACCAACTGCATAGCCGCCAGTTGTTTTTCCGTTACTCCATGTGTTTAATGTTGGGCTGGGGAACGGAACAACTTCAATGCTGTATTTTCGGTGTGTAATTTGAGCGTTTTGTTTACGAATGGCAAGATATTTACATATACGGAGATGGAAAACCCACCATCCTGCCGTGTGATTGGACAGGATAACTTAGTCACAATTTTCATATATGTAAACAGGGAATAAAATTAATCGAATATTAAATATTTAACAGCCACCACGAGTGCATAATAACCTCAAAGTCGTACACACAGCAGATTAACATGTCACAATTTGGCATTCCAACTTGCTTCATTTTCGCTGATTTACGTTAGCTTGAATTCTGTTTATTTTATTACAATGTAAAAAAGGAAACTGTGTTTGGAATTTTTTTTTTTTTTTTTTTTTTTTTTTGCTGGCTTTTGAATGAGGGGGGTGGGGGGCTTTTAGATTAAAGTTTTTCATGAGACATGTTTTGATGGAGCAGTGGAAAATTTTGCTCGTATGGAAGTAACATTCAAATTATTATAACTTCGAAAATTTTAACTTCAATGAAGAAAAAAAAGTAATATTTACATCGTTTGTATTCATACAGATGCAGCAATACACACACACTTCGGCCGAAGTTAACATTACACTAGTTGAATTCACGATATAGGCAAAGAAACAAATATTATTTACACACTAAGAAAGTGTTGAAAAAATGCTTTTTTTTTTTAAGGCCACGTGCAATACAATAATTATAGTAACCGTTTACAAATACATTATTTACAAAACATGTAAGTTTACTGGAAGTTAAATCTCCAACATTTTAAAAAAGTGTTTTCCTACGGAAAACCTTAAAAGTTAACTTCACTAAAACATGTTTGTTCGTCATTAGCATTACATAATTTAGTAGCAGAATCATTCAGTACAATCAACACTGCGTACGTTTCCTAAAACCAAGAAACTTGCCCTTGGTCGCCGCCGGTGCTAACCTCCAAATACGCATGTATCTGGCATTTTCCCACCACTATGATGTCTGCGCATGCATCATTTGTGCTTTTTCCACGTGCAGGTTATGCGTGAGATTGGTCGGAATTAGAATGACGCTGTAGGTGTAACGATGCACCTGTTTGAAGAGGCCGGAACTGCATTGCAGGACATATTTCGCATTGTGGAGGTAATGGAACTTGGACCAAGTGTTGACTGTGCATGCACAGTGAGAGCAATATTGCACTTGTGGCGAGTATCTGCCTGGGTGCAGATTTTTCTGCTATTTGCATCGGTACACAACTACTTCTACTTTTCATATTTAGTTCCATTTTGGTGCAAAGCAAGTGCAAATGTTGCATAGCACCCAGAGAAATGTGTATTTAATTGGCCCCAGGTAATATTTTTCCGATATTCGAAAAATTCCCTACTCTGAAATTTTCCTAAAACATCTTAAAATAACAATCATTCTGCCACTGTTTCGCCGAACCAATGGTTATGCCAAATATGGTAGAAGGATAATATGGGAAACTTAGGTGTTTTAACATCGTCAACATACGAGACACGCTACAACAGCACTCATAGCGGCTTGTGCTGCCAAATACCTGGGAAATTCAACTTTACTTGGCTCGGCATGTGCGATTTAAGCGCAGTTGTCGTCTCGTAGTATTAAAACGTGTTGTTTTGTCGAATGTAATATAATAGTTGCTTATTCATATTACTATGCCGTATTTAAAAATACACTTTAAGTATAAATATTGTTACAAACAAGGACAATCAGTTGTAACAGAATCATGTTACTGGACACAGGCATACATGTTGCAAGTTAGAAAGGACAAATGTTAATCAATTGTAAGTAAGAGAATGGAATGCTAAATGGTATTTCATTTTCCAGATACATAACCGACTGCATTTATTCAATAAATTCTTGGGAATGGAGCAGTCACCGAGCTTATTTTTCTGCAAAAAATTGGGAATGAACATAATAAAAAAGTTTTTTGGACAGAAAAATCTCCACAACTTATTTGTGTTTTACTAACGAAAGATTAATTAAAAATGGCTCTACTACAATTAGTGATTTAATACTGTGGCTTTTATTATCTCTATAAGCAGCAATACATTTTAGATATTCAAAATTAACCTAGCAACAAAATGAATTGCCTAAATATTAACTTACTGCTTTTTGAAGTTTTTATCGATAAATTAGCAAACAAAATATATAGTTCACACATTTATATTCCTAACAGATATGGTTTCTATTCGGCTTTCTTCTTTCGTAGAAGGTATATTTTGGTTGGAAATGCATTTTCAAGAGAAACATTTTGGGGAAATAAATTTTTACATGATAAAAATATATACTCAATTATTGTTTAAGTTTTATATTTCCTGAATTTACAACCAAGATAAATAAACACTTATCCAGTACGTTGCATTTTATTTCAAAGTGCGTATTTGTGTCTAAAGAATCTCGTCAGAAGGTGGTGGCCCATCCATCGGTCCGTGGAAAGTTAAAGTTTGACATAAAAAAAGTTTCCCTGCGATTGGTCGAAGATCATGTGACCGCCTGACAGGTGCGACGGATAATTGTGAGTCCACCTTTATACATATAAATCACTTTTGTTGTGCAGTTATGCCACAACTACACTGCCTCTAGTGAAACACAGACAGCTATGGTTAACCCACTGGCAGTCATGCTTCAACCATAAGTAACAAACATTTGAAACCTCACAGTCACTTCTTCATAATCTGATTGAACCAGTTATATGAAATTTTGGGGGCGGTAACCAAAAATGATACACAAAGGACTATTTTGTAGCTTGGTAATATCTAGTGCCTGTTTATCAACAAAACAAAGTATCTTTGTAGTACAGAGCAACTCGGGATTGGGGGGGAATTTTAATCGAAATGGATGTACTGTCAAATTTGTAACCATACTAAAGGCACAGTTATGTACAGAAGGGGCAAGAGTGTCACCTCCTCCTCCCGCTCATTTCCAAATGCTGGTTTAATAGACACTAACAGATCACTTCATCATTTAGCAGGTTTTTATAAATTATGGTAAAACTGTTACCTCCCTCCTTTAAAATGTTTTATTTGTATGTATTTATGTAAAAAGTAACAGACACACCCAAACATACCACACATAGTGATACTGTGTTCAAATTTATCATTTAGTAAAATAGTATTTTAACATGTAGTAGTGTTCAGAACGGATGCTATTAAGTCACAGGTTCAGAAGTGGTTTTGATATGGTAATTTAGGATCTTAGTAAGTATCATTCCATAGTAAAATATCAAATGCGTCATTATTCTACTTGACTAATTCAGGTAATGTTACCTCTTAGCATACTATGTCAGTGCCTATTGAGAGTACCCAAATTAAATTTCGTACAACTAATAAGTTGGATCATTACTTTGACTACCACACACGGTATGTTCATGTAGTACTTACGTGCATTGGAACACAACTTCCTACTTAAGACATCCATTTTCTTGGCTAGTGTACATAATTCATGTAAGAAGCAGCAACATCGACTGCAAAGTGCTTACAGTTTTCAACAACACAATGGTACGCCTTTACAAAATATGAGAATGTACCATCGCCTCTGATATCATGCCACTTGAGTGACATTTGAAAGATTAAAGATGAGATATATAATTTAAATACTACAGAAATTATAAATATGGTCTATTGTATTAAGGAGAGTATTTCAGAACATAACTAGATGACAATCTTTAAACATTTTAATCAATAATTTCCCACCATTTACTAATGAAATTTATGCAGTACAGCTTTCGCTAGGATGAATTGCAATTGGTCAAAATATTTGATAGTACATACTAACATATGTACTCAAGCCACTCAGATTATTTACTTCACCTCTCAAGTTTTGTATGCATTAAGCACATTTTATTTTCTAATTTACTTTCAAAAACAAAGCTTATTTCGAAATTTTTATAACATTAGATCAACATGAACAAGTTTCTTCTAATAACCAACCTGAGTTTTACCACAGATTTTTATATGCTTAATGGCAAGGAGACTAGAAAACATGTTGCAGAATTCAAAAGCAGATACCTTGGTTATGAATTTAAGGTACTTTCTGTTCAAATTCATGGCACTTGTTACTGTAATGGAATTTGCAAGTACTTTCTCCAAACTGTGATCACCACAAACAAAACTGTGTAAATAGGCTAATAGGTCAAAAGAAATGTGTGCAGATCACTATAAGTGACTTATCTGCCTTGCAGAATGTGGAAAAATGATTAATTGAAAAACACCTCATTTAAGCCAATACTATAGGTGTATGCACAAAGTTAAAATACTGAGTACTTCACAGAGTAAATAAGTGGATTGAAATAAAAAAATCCTTTAATTATTTGTGAAAAATATATAATAAATATCACTGAAATTAACGATGACTCTTGGGAGTAAAATGTTATATTTTGAAAGTATTGTACACAGTTTGGAAACAAATATTAGTACGGGGAGGAGGGGGAATATTGTCCCTACTGTTGATTGATTTCGACAGTAATCCTCACTCGACAGCTGGTTCACACTCTGCAATATATACACTGTCTTGCCAAGTGTAGACAACCTGATGATATCTCCACTGCTACAATTAAAATGTATGGTGTGTGGTGTCATGTTTAGCACACAGAATAAACTTTGATGTACTGGCTGGAGAATTATTCTCGCCACCGAAAGCTGTACTCAACAACTCTCCACTCATTCAAATTAATATTACTTACAAACTAAGTATGTAGAGAAATTAAAATATTTGTACAGTAAAGCAGTACTTATATGTAGACCTTAGGATGTGTAAAGGGTAAGCGACTACCTAGAAATGAAATTATTATAGTTTTCATTCAGTTGTTTCTTTAATAAATCATGGATAATATTTGGTACTTGGTGCAAACATGACCTACATAACATACAAATTAATATTCAAATGCATAGTTTCCTAAATGTAAACAATAACATTCCAAAGTATAATGGGGGTTTTTCAAAAAAATCTTGTGGGGTAAAATAGGTAAAAAAATTTGTAAATAATGAAAATACATTAAATTGCAAAAAAAAAAAAAAAAAAAACGGTACCATATATTAACTAAAAATACAATATTACCATTACAAGCTACATATACGATAGTGGGGAGGGCTATGAAGATCAGGGAAATTGTGGGGTAAAAAAAAAAAAATCAAAATATGTACATTTTTATTACAAACTTTTACCCCTCAATTTCCCTCAAGTTCATAGCCCTCTCCACTATCGTATTTCTAAATTGTATTGGTAACATTGTCAAGTTAGTAATGGAGCCTAATTTTCAGTTTAATCCTTTTGCAATTAAACATGTTTTTATGAGACAATATTACAGTAATATTACAAATAGGCCTAGTACAGAAATGTGTTAAATTGCAAAACACACATACATTATTTCTCAGTGCACATAGGTTATACATGACAATCATTTATGGGGAAACTCCCAGTTTCGCTGATGCGTTACCACCTAAAATAAATTGTCGGCGTGCTTTGAAGAATTGTTTGAGGTATTTATTACCCTGCTGTTGGCGGGATTCTGGCTTTGTGCATAATGTTTGGCTAAAATATAATCATTGTACGAGCAATCACTAACACAAATATGAAAACACTATTAGTATGCAATCAATCAATTTTATTCCTAGCTCAACTTGCTGAACTATACACACACTTTAACAAGAGACTTAGCCAGTTCAATAGACGAATGTGGAATTTGTAAACATTGTTTACTTTTATTTTTCGAAGGCGTCGCTCCAATAAAAGCAAACCTGAACCTTCCAAGTCAAGGGCTATAAAACTTCGCAAGGCCCTTCAGTGTAAAAGATTAGAAATAGAAGTTATGACACTCAAGTGACTTCGTTCTTGGTCTTGTGGAAGCAAATTTGGGTTGCAAAAATCTTCGTTTCTGAAAAGGTGTAGAACACACTATTCTCGAGTAGGTATAAACCGCCAGTCTTTGTTTTTCTTAATTGTATTCGTTTGCTCTTACATTTCTGCACCCATTGCTTGCACATAGGAAACTACAAAACAGTATTTTAGTAAATTAAGGTTTGTGTGAATGTAATTTGCAATAAAAACACGAATGGAAAATGTTAACCACTACAGCTCGTGTACTTACCAACTTGCACCCTTTGAAAATATTTCAAAGGACTTGCTGTAATTCGCAACGTTGTAATTATTGCAGCCAAAAACTACAGAAATTTTTTCTACCATAATAAATAACTACTCAAACGAAAAAATTTGATTTAAAACGATTCAAAATTACTTTAAAATTACCCATTTTATGCACAGCTTTTTATCGTACGAACAGTGCAAACCACTAGGAGCACTGGCATTGTTGTCTCGCGTTTTTTTCGACTATTTTCCCATATTGTCTTACTAGTACAAAAGGTTGTCACCAGGTGTCAGCCGTTGCTTGTAAATCCGAGAATATAGTGGGAAGAAATTTCCTTTTTAATAGAATATATTACTTTGTTACAATACTGTTAGCTCTTTGACAAAAATGTTTATTATTAGTTTTTTTTATTCAGTGGAACGTGCGGTGTAAATGCAGTGAGCTTCGTAGTGATGCTGTTGTGCTGGCGTGATTGTAAGAGGTGATTGATGTTATTTTAACTCACGATTCAACTGCAATGCACGCAAATCAGCCATGTACTAATTTGATCGTATTTGGACTTTGAGACAAGTTTGTTTTTACTGAACCGTTATAGTTGTAAAAAAAATTGAAAGTGATATTCAGAGGAATATTTAATAGACCACGGAAGTTATCATCGTTGTTTAATTTTTTTGTGTAGACACTGGCTTGAAAATGATTGAATGCTATATAACTGCAAAATTGTGCCTACATTTAATTCCATGCAACAATTGAACTAACCCTAACATAGGCCTACCTGTTGTTTGTATTTGGAGGAAGGTGGGGGACCATTTCAGCCTGCAATATAAAAGTGTTTCATATGCAAAAAAGTTTTAAAAAAGAAATTTGACAAATATTTTTTTATGTGTCTTACAGAGTACCAAAATGTTGCTATAGTCAATTTATTATTTCCAAATTTTCTGAAGCCCTGCTAAAGTTCTACTGCAAGGATATTTCTCTACCTCATGCACTCAAAGCTTAACTGAGTGTAGAGAATTATACATATGGGCAAACTCATTGTAATAATATTTCACATAAGTTAAGAACTATTTCTTAGTAGACCACACTTAGTGAAACTTAGTAGTACCAACACTCCAATTTTCTCCCTGTTTTATTTTTATTAATTATAAAAAAATAATAATTTATAGATAAAATATAAGCAAAAGTTTAATTTAAATTAACCAAAACAATGAGTTTTTATATTAACACAAGCTTGAGATGCATGAAGGAAACAATCAAGTATGTCAAATATAGTGCTATTTTTCAACGGTTTGATAGCTAAAAATGTGAAGTTGTAGCTGTTCAGTTAGGCTATTGATTTTGAGTTGTGGTACTGTGAGTTGGTGCACATTGCTGTGAAGCATATTAGTGCCTGTTTGAACCCACCCCACCATTCTCTTTAATTTGAGAAATATGTGCAATTTTTAATGAAATTTTTACTTGATTGCACAATAAGACTAATGTTATCAGGTTTCATTTTGTTTTATTTGGCTACAGTTTTCTCATGACACCCCATTGTTCTGTTACATTTGCTGCAATATTGGCGTGTATGTAGCGTATGCGAACTTCTCGAGTGCAATAGATGGTGGTTCCTGACATTCATGTAGCTGGTACAATTGCTGGATGCAATAAATTGTTTTCATTACCTTCAGTAAGTTTAATAATTTACTCTTAATTATGTAGGTGACTATTCACCAGTAACTATAAAATTAAGTTAAACAAATATTTAGGCCTAACTAGTTTATATACTTAATAATTTTCTATTAAATCATTTAAATGTTTTTTAGCATCTCTAGTTAAATCGTTGCCTTTTATGTGACAATGCTTGTATTTCAAAACGCTTAATCTGCATCACAAGAGACAATCAGTACAAAATTAAAGTGTGGAATGTTAAAGAGTTCTCAGTATTGTCACAATTGTTCTCATCCATACAGACTATTGGAAATATTTAAGATATATCTTCAAAACATCAGAGACCTACGTAAATTTTTCATCAAGTAATATTTTGTTAGATGGTGGTAGATGACCCTTTGAGACTATTTGTTGTAAAATATAGATTTTCAAGGATTTGCAATTTTTACTTGAGTATTTTGTAATAATGCTAAAATAATAAATTGTAGCATTTAACCAGTACATTAACAAGGTTAAAGCAGTGAAACAAACTTAATTTTGTTGCTACTGTCTAGGGTTCTTGAGGCGAGAAAAAAACCTGGCAAAATTGAGGAAAAAACAGCGAAAATTGGTTTCTTCTTCTGTCCGAGAAATTGATGGGAAAATTGGAAAAATATAAATAAATGAAAAAAAAAAGTACAAAAATATGTTTAATTTACAGAGATAAAAACCGTTTAACACTAAAACATGGTTACAATTTGATTATGAAGTACAACAATCCTAAGGTGAATATGTATGTTCATGCCCAACAGTGATTGTCCAAATTAACACAGTATACTTTTTAATATATTGAAAATGTTAGTAATATTACTGGCCTTGAATTATTTTGCCCAAAATAACACAGTATACTTTTAAATATATTGAAAAGGTTAGTAACATTATTGGCCTTGAATTATTTTCAAAGCTTAAATCTGATACTGCTGATTGAGTACAGAATACTGACAAATTTACTAATTACCTAAACGTAGCTACGTTATGGCAGATAACCTAAATCTATAGATATATACTGCCAATATTGATGCCCAGCCTAAGCAATGTCAGTTTCTGAAAATTCTGTATCGGAAATATTCTGTTCCTGATCTTGTCCATGTGTTGCAACATGTTCTGGTTGACAGGAAATGTTATGACATTCTTCATTAGGAATATTTATTTTCCACTGAAGGTTACTTCTTACAGCCACTAGCTTCTGTGTGCCCCTGCAACGTTTAAAATAATGCATTGGATGGATTCATTGGAGACTTTGCGATGGCGTATTTGGATGATGTACTTGTTTGGTCTAACAGCTGGGAAGAGCACTTGCACCATTTGAACCTTGTGTTTAAACTGCTTGAACGTAATGAACTTACGTGCAAAGTGGAAAAGTGTAAGTTGGGTAGGAGTACAATGGAGTTTCTAGGACATTATGTAACAGCAAATGGACACGAACCAGAACAACACATACAGGACATTCAAAACAAACCCACACCCTGATACGTAAACAAGTCAGGAAATTCTTTGGCTTAATTGGTTAAAGGAATTTGTCTAATCACATTAACTACTCTGTTGTGTGGAAACGTAAATTTGTCTGAATACCTCAAGCCGATCAACCCTTTAGTAACATCAAACTTGCATTTCAGAACTGTAATCCGATATCTACATTCCACCCAGAGTTTTCCGTAGTTGTATGAACAAATGCCAGTCAAGAAGGCATTGGGGCTGTGCTGTATCAGGAGGGAACACAGGGTAAAACATATCAGTTACCCCAGTGCGAAATTTGGGGACACAGAATGTAAATATCACGTTAACGAACAAGAATGTTTGGCCATTGTACATGCATTGCGGAAGTACCGGGTCCGTACTTGCTAGGAAGGCAGTTTACATTCAAAACTGACAACCAATGTCTCATATGGTTAGAGGGCATGCATAACGGGAAAAGCAAACTTGCCCGCTGGGTGCTGTTACTGCAGGAATACAATTTCAAGGTAGAACACGTGGCGGGAAAAACCAACATGCTTGCGGACGCCTTGTCCGAATCTAACTGTAACTGACTTTGCGGAGTGGGAAGAGGCATTACCACCTTGCCGTGCAATACCAACTGCAGAAACACAAACTCTTGTTGTACAAAACATTATTGCCACACCACCGGGTGAACTTATTTCATTGAATGTACGTGAAGTGTTAAGAAAGGGACACACTGCACAAGAAAATTCCCCAGATGCTGCACAACACCGACAACACTGGAGGATAGTGGACAGAGAATTACAAACCAAACCACCTGGTAATTGTGTGCAATGGTGAACGTATGTGCCGAAAGAGAAACAGGAACTTGTATTAAAGTATGCACACGACAGTTTGGAGCATGGACACCCGGGATCTGAGCAAACAAGAACGAACATGCAGAAATTTTTTCACTGGCCAGGGTTTCAGGTAACATGTACAGAGTTGTATCACGTGTAACAACCGGAAGCTGCGGAGAGCAGACGGCGTCACTCCACGACAGCCAAGGCTGCCAACCGAGCCATTCAAAACAGTAGCCATCGACATCATTGGTCCGTACCTGCGTACAAAAACTGGTAAAAGATTTCTTGCTGTTGCCACAGATTTGTTTACCTGCTGGAAAGAGGCATTCCCATTTAGTAAGGTTCGTGCACACACAGTTGCAAAAGTAATGCAGAATTTGTTTTTCCCGAGGTGGTGACACCCTGAATATTTGTTGACGGACAATGGTACACAAGTTGTAGGGCGAAAGTGGGGAGAATACTGTACCAGGTGGGGAACAGAACACCACACCACCCCAGGGCTATCCCAACCAAGAGACGTAACCAAGACGTAAAAATCCATCTACGTGTCCGGTTAGGGGAAGATCACACTAGGTGGGCCTAATTGATCCCGGAGGTAGTGTTTTGCCTATGAAATAGAGTAAATGCAGCAACCAGGAAAACACCCACCAAGTTGGTACAAAGTCACGAACTTCGTGCCCCCGGAGCACCCCGTGAAACACGTGAACAAATTGCAGAACACCAGGTGCAAATACATGAGGAAACCAGGGTGAACCAACTCAGCTACTGTAATGTGTGGGTACTGGATAGATAGCAAGAGGCCGCCACCCGAACTTGTACCCAGAATGTATGTGTACGTCAGACAAGACCCGTTATCAGCCGGGGCGGAAAAGTACTGTGCTGGACTGGCACCTAGATGGACAGGGCCAGTGAGAGTGGTGGAAAAGATGGGAAATTCCATGTATCTGTGAAGTTGGGACCCAGACGTGTCACAAAACGGCAACGTGATGACCTACATATAGCCTGACCATCTGTAGGGAAAAGAGGCAAGGAGAGAACATTATGCCCCGTACCGCAGCGAACTCGGAGAATTTAACCAGGGTGTACACAGGGAAATGTTTACATGTGCATTGAGGAAAACAACACTATCACAAGAACACCCAGCCAAAGTAATGAACTGTCATTTAACGGTTTTGCACCGACAGAACACTCAACATCTAGTAGTGAGGAGGTAGAAGCAAGTAATAGCGACACCATTTCTGGGGTGTTTTTCTATTAATGCTTGTGATGATAAAACAAGTCTGAGTGATTTTAAGGGGTTTCCAAATGTACACGAAGAAAGTGGTAACATAAGTGCACATGTAAATGTTAACACAACCAGTGCCAGAGAAGTAAGTTTTAAGGTGTTTCCACAGCTTAATTTGGTTGTAACCAAAGTTTAAACGCAAATTTTGATACCACGTGTGACGGCGAGACGCCTTTCGGGGGCTTTCCAGTTCCCGCAGGGGAGAGTATAGTAGGGCAAGAGAGTTTGAAGGGTTCGGGGAAACTAGTAGCGCAATGAGTATGACGTCAAGTGTCAACAAAGCACTCGCCAGAGGCGAGCCGATTCACCACAACATACCCACATTGTTGTCCCCGCCTACACCCACACCCCCTGCAAACGCTGAAGAAACCGACGACCTCTAAGGCCATGATTTCTTTGCCCTTAACCGGCAGCCAGTCAATGTTGCGTTGTTCGCACCATCTTGACCTTTGAGGGAGAGATCGTTTGATGCTGGCTGACAGCCGGCGGCACTAGAGCCCATGATGGCGGTCACCACGCATGTGTCAAGTGTCCTGCACGTACGCAAAGAGGCCAATATTCTGAACTCTCTCATAAATATTATTTTTCAGTGAAAAATTGGTTTTGTATTTGTATTTGCAGGGTTTGAATGTTTTGAAGTGTTTGTTGTTATTTTGAAATTGTTAGGTTATGAAATTCAAAGTGCCAGTGGCATGGCGATTAAGAACACAAATATTCCGGCGTGAATGCAGTCATAAAGAGACACTGAAATAATATGAAACATTCATAAGAAAATTCCAAATGTAAAACAGTATTTAATTTAATTTGTGTCATTGTATTTTAATAATAAAAATTTTACTCTGCGTGCATAGTACTTCCGCTTATGTGAACCCCGTAGGCGGCCATGATAGGTCCGTGCGACGCTTGTGTCTGGACAGTCTGTCTAGGAGAGCTGGCGAGGTAAGACACTGCCATGTGCACACTACAACTTTTGTTCACTGATTTAGGTTTCCATAGTCAATGTAGTTTACCGGTTAATCTTTGCTTGCGTACATTTTTGCCAGACATTTTCCCCAGCATTATGCTTCCGCTTTACTATTTTATTTTGTCCTTGTAGCATTTTTAACTTAATCTAGCAGAAGGAGGAGAAAGGTGTTGGAGAGGTCACACGACCCGCACAAATTGAATCAGGCGCTATCCGCATATGTTAGTGGCGTTTCTTTGTATTTTGTACATTATTGCTGCGTGCAATTTTAAGGGCTTTGTTTTCATGTATGTATTTGATGATATTTTCCATGTTTGAATATTTTACGGCAACATCACTTATAACCACTTGGCTATCCAAAGCCAAGTATTTATATATGGCATCATTGCGTTTTGAGCACTTATTTACGTAATATTGTATGTGCAATATTTTATTCAGGGTTCTGTGTTCAGTTTTGTTATGGTTCTGTGTAATTTCACGTAAATTGATGCTTTTTGTGATTGACCACGCGGTCACTTTCGTGTTTGATTTTACAGCCATCAGGCATGCTACATGCCTGCAATCACTTAAATCGTAAAGAGTTTTCTCATTCAGAGTAATATTTTGTCTGAATTTAATTTGCCGTTTCCACGCAGAAATATTGCTATTCCACCTGCACCACGTGGTCTGCTATGAACTTCATCCAATGGCATCCGCGGCATCTATACTTGTTTTCACACATGTGTGTGTTTTTTGTGAATTCTCATCTCATGTCCTATCTTTTTTCATGTATAGTTTGAGTGTTTATGTTATTTTGTAATTTCTGTACGGTGCAATTATTCCCATCTTTGATGGCTCTGTGTATAGGCCGTCACCACACTACTCACGTGCTGGAGGGCGAGCCCCGACGAATTTGTGTTAGTGATGTCAAGTAATCACCCATGTTAATATGCTTCGTCCAGTGTTTTCATTTGTAATTCACCGTAGCGGCTGTTTGCTCTCTTCCCTTGTGAAGGCTGGGCTTTCACGCACCTTGGTGAGATCTTTCATTTAGGCGTGCAGTAGATTAATTGCGGGCTGGGGAGCACCCAAGCGGAAGTGGCTAGTCATGACCGAGATAATCATAATTTCATTGGCACGTTGATGTGCATGCATAGTAATAATAAAAACAAGTCTACAGTGAACTTACCTCTTTTATTCAGTAGTGACAGTGTCATAGTCACATATATTTTATTAAGTGTTTATTTCAAAGTTAGGTTTAGTACAATTTTAATAATGCCTACGTGTTTGTAAGTTTGCACGGGTGAGACGGGCACACAGAACCCACAGCATCCCTGAGAACCCTGGTTCTCAGTAGTGCGGTGATTGGGAAGCACTGCTGGTGCCCATATTACCAGTAAGTATTTGCGTCATTGTTCGTATTGTGTCTAACCCGACATCATCAAATATTGGATACAAGGCTACCAACATCTATGTAATCTCAATAAATCTTTTTGACTGGGCTATGAAGTTAATGGATCACCTGAACTATTAGTACATAGGTTTGATTATAAAATGTTGTTGTAAAGTTTTGTGATAGTTGCCAACTAAAATTGTGTCCATTGCCTTTAACATTCATTTGAAAAACATAACACACTGAATGTAGCTTGGCAACAACCAACAATCTTACCTCCGTTTTTTACACTATGTCATTTTCTATAAAGTGGTTGTATCAGTCATGCAACTCATCAGGCTATATGTACTGTGTATGAAGTAGCACAGAATAATTGTGGGCCTTACTGAAGATTCTTTCTGCTGACCTAGGAATGGAGGTTGGACTCGTCTGGCTGCCAGTATTTGAAATTCCACATGCTGGAGAAGACCTTGAGCGTTCTCCGCCTAGTGAATGGTCAAGAATTTCACGACAGCCAACCTATGCTTATAATAAAAGATAATTAAATGGGATGTTTGTGGGTACTGAATTTATTTTGTACCACCATCTCATGTTTCTTCTGTAGTCTTCTTCTTTCAAGTACATAAATTAGTGTCTCCATGTTGCAAAATGAGGTTATTTTGAGTTTTTATTGCATTGATAGCATACATTTTGCTGAACAAAACTTAACTTTGCAAAAAAATTAGTTTTTGTAGTGATCTTAAAGTGTGTCACTATACATTGTACCACAATTTGATAATGCCACTGATATTTCTTTTTAATTTTAGGCACTATAATAAGATAGTAATCTGTTCATAATGGTATACTGACATCTTAAAAATAAACAATAATTAGAGTACTTATTTTGGGACAGGCCAAATTTAACCCCTCCACTCCCCCAACACAAAAATAATGGTAAAAGTACTTTTTATAGGTATTTTGTGTTTCATTATTTCTGGTACAAAAATAACATGCTTTTCAATTGTAACACACACACACGTATGTGTTTATATATATATAAAATTCAATATGCATTTATGCAAAATTTAATTATATTATATATGTGCAATTATCCTTGCCACAAAAAAACATGTGCTGCATAACTTCTGGTTACAGTAAATTTCATTTTAAATTTCTTTTCATGGGAAAATCAGTGATCTAAATTGAAATATATGACTTAAATTCAATATTAAAATGTTTTTCAAATAAAATTATACCTTATAAGTTTATGAAGAACCACTCGTGGGCACCAAAAATAAAGTTTAAACAGAGCACTGCAATGCTTTTAGCTACCGCAAAGTCCATTTTCAGGTGTTTCGTGCAGGAAAATCAAAGGCTTTATTGCAAATATATAAATTTATTTAAATATTTAAACATTTTTAGAATAAAATAATATCCCAGAAAGTTACGTATGACAAATGGTTGTTGTAAAAAATTATTTTTAAACAGAGGGTTAGGTAATTTTCAATTGTTCTTGTGAGAGAATTGCTGTTTTCTTTACTTAAATTCATTTCAATATTTAGATGTAGTTAGAATTAAATAATATCCTAGAAATCTACATATGACCTGTTGATGTCAAATGGAAGTTTAAAGCATAAATTCCATTTTCAGGTGCCTTTCACAATAAAATCAGCAGTTTTATAAAAAAAATGGATTAATTTATTTAATTTAAAATAGAGCCTTACATAATTGTTAGCAGTAAACAACTTCCACTGCACTGGAAAATTCTGCGTAGCAGTCTGTGGCATCTGCTTTAAATTTGACCCAGTTTGACATCTTTGTACTTAAAATGTGCACATATGACTGAGGAGGAAGGAAGAGATTTTACAAGCACTGTAGACTGTATTTTCTGTTTTGTAGATTGTAGGCACAAAAATGGAACTACGTACATATCACGTGAGAACAGATCATCAGTAAGTCAAAAGCACAAATATAAATCTGGAAACTTAAAATATAATTCTAATCCAATCAGGATTCTACATACACTGCCAGACAATGGAACTAGCACACCATAAAGAAACCATGCGAACACCACAAAATTGTGTAAATAGTGAGAGTTTATGCTGATATGCACATGAGCCCATGTTGGTGTGTTTGTATTTAACCGCGCACTCGACAGTGGTGCTGCAAGCACCAACCAGTAATTGTAGACACTAGCGTGTATTTTAAGCCAAATAAATTCCAGAAACCCCAGATGATACCAAGCAAACATATAGAGTGAAGACTGTCTGGAAGATGCCAAAGACATCACTTTGTTCTGTTGCCGGACTTCAAGAGAGGCCTCATAATCAGACTGAAAACCTCAATGTGGTTGTATTGCCAATAGCCTACCATGTGGGTCATTCAGAACATACTGTCGGATTCGGATGTTGTTGGTAGCAGTAGATACGTTATGAAATCCACACATGGTAGACTGGTTCAGGACAGATGAGTGTAACTGTTGTGATGATCAACTGATCATGTGTCAGGTGTGGAAGGATTCCATGGCAACCCAGTCCATGATACTGGCCAGTGTAGGGGCTCTTGGGTGCCTACGAACCGTTTCCCAATGCCTTGCTTAGGCGAATCAGCAAACCCAGTGCCCTTACACGTGCTGCCATTAACTTTGCAACAGTGGCAGCTCTGTGTGCAGTAGTGCCAGACCAGAGAAATTTGGAACACCACAAACTGGTGATGTGTGGGGTTTAAGTAATGAGTGGTGCTTTGTTATTTCCATAGTGTCTGGGTGTGGAGGTCCCCTAGTGAACGCCACAATCCCAACCTTATTGTCAAGCACCACACTTCCCCCACAGCAGGCATTATTGTCCAGGGAACTGTAACTCACGACAGCTAATTCACTCTCGTTTGTTAGTGTGGAACGTTGATGGTTCAGCGGCATGTGGATGAGATCCTACACCTCCATCTACTCCCATTTCTGGTGGGGATTCCAGGTGTAATTCCGGCAGTATAATGCCCAACAGCACATGGCATGGGTCACCCAGGACTGCTGCTATCATGAGTAAATACTGCCATGGCCTGCCTGCTTGCTTGACATGTCCCCATTCAAGCATGTGTAGGAACAGTTGAAACACGAGCGGCCACTGTACCACAGTATCGGAGATTTGGGTCACACTGTACAACACTTGTAGGTCAGTCTTCCTCAGGACAACATCTGGCATCTGCTAGACTCTATGTCAGACTGTATTGCAGTATGTATCACAGTGTGAGGGGGTGTGATACAGTTTTGAAAATTACCAGATGGTATACTACAGGTCTATATATAGTTGTCATGCTGCTCTGTTTTATGATTATGTGTATTCTTCATCTGTATCACTACCTCTATAAAGTTTCGGTACCGTCTGATGCATCTGTCTGTTAGCACTATTTTTTTTACTATCCAGCAGTTTGTACAACTACAGTTTACACTGCAATTTTTTAATTGTGTTCAATTCTCGATGGGGCCCTCAGTGGCCAAGCTGTTTGCCTGCTCGTCTCCCACCAAGGTGAACTGGGTTCAATTCCTGGCCGGGTCGATCCCGGATTTTCGTATGTGAGAATCGTGCTGGATGATTTCTCTTATCGGAGGGTTTTCTTAAGGAGCTCCCGTTTTCCCTGCCCTTTCATTCCGGTGCTGCTCCATACTCACCTCAATCACCCTCACAGGCTCTCAAGACCTCGCTGTTAAGAGCTGTACAAATCTCTTCACTCACTCACTCAATTTTCAATATAATGGAAAACTTAATTTTCTATTTTTCACAAAGTGTAATTTTTAATTTGGATTTCATATGTTTTATTTTTGTCTGTTAGGGTTCTGAGATCACAGAGATCTGAATACTAAAATGTATCAATATGGAAGAATCTCTTAAAAAGTTTATTACTCAGAACATGTGGATTGTTGTTCCTATCAACTTCAGGCACAAGAAACAGGTTTTTTTTAAAACCAGTTATAATAAAAACTAAGCAAGATTATTTGTACATATTGCCATACAACAGGGAAGATTAGAAGTTTTATCTACTATGTAGGTTAATCTAAATTAGCAATTTAATTGGTTTACAAAAATTATTTGTGCTAAAAATATTTCTAATGTATGGACTTCAGTTGCAGTTACCTCACAATTCACCCCAGGTAATAGCAGTGTAGGATAGCCATTCCTATGTACTGCTTATGTCTGCAGGTGGTTGCTTCCCTTTCAGATTAAACGTCTTTGAACTACTGGCTTCTGTTTTCCTCCTTGAATGGCAGACTGAGGCCAACATTTTCCAGTAGAGTGTCTCCCTCAGCAACCATGGCAAAACAAATTCAACAAAATTGCAGGTGATTTGGATTGTGTTTCAGAACTGTTTCTGTATAGTTCAGTAAAGTTACCTACACCACATGGCATTTATAAGGGCACATGTTCCAGAAATTTGGCACTTTGAACTGAACATAGAAGTCAGTTGCATATTGTCAGGAATTTAACGACTAATGTAAACTGCTGATCAATATATTAACTGCTGCACAGTCATATGAGCTGCTGATTATGAATGTCTTCATTGGGGCTAGCTAAACCGTTTCCTGTTGAGGTAAAACTCCACATCTCTCTGGACTCCAGTGGTGAACCTTTGTCCACTCCCACTGGTTTCCATTGTCGACCAGGCGGTGAAGTGGCTCTGCCGCACTGACCTTGTCGTGCAGGAACCGGTCGTAGAAATTAAGCAGCCCTAAAAAGGCTTGCAGCTCTTTCTTACATATAGGGACCAGAGCATGGTGGATGACTTCCACCTTAGCCAGTGTTGGGTGTATCCGGATACTGTCCATCTGATAATCCAAGAACTTTATATGATGTTTCAGCAAACATACACTTCCCTTCCTTCAATTGTAACCCGGCCCTCTCCATGTGACTGAGGACCTGATGGACCCGCTGCCAGTGCTGCTCTGCATTTGTCCCCGTAGTGATAATGTCATTCAGCAGCATCACTACTCCCTTGATACCAGCGAGAATGTTCTCCATCAATCTCTGCGGTGGCACACTTGATGCCAAACGGCAGATGTTTCATCCTGTATAATCCTTTCATGTTGTTCACTATCAATATGTCAGCCGTGCTGTCATCTACCGATACCTGCAAATAAGTGTTGGCCAAATCCAATTTGGTGAACAATCTACCGCCTGACAAATTGGAGAACACTTCGTTAATAGTTGACAGTGTGGGTATATCGCCATGTTGCACACTCGATTCACAGAACATTTATAGTCCCCACAGATCCATCAGCTTTGTAGACGGTGACGATGGACGTAGCCCAGTTTGAGTATGTTACGGGCTCATACACCCCCTGCTCCACCAATCTGTCCATCTCCTTGCTGACGAATTTGTGCAGGGCAAAAGCGGCTGGTCGGCACTTCTGGAATATAGGCCTTACCTCTGGGTTGATGTCGATACTTACTGGTGGGCCCACGTACTGCCTCTGGTCTGCATTTGCGAACTCAGTATGGTGTTGAGCCATTATACTTGCGGCCTCATTTGAATGCATAGTGAGCACCTCTTCCACTGAAATGCCTAGTGGCTTCAACCAACTCCGTCCCAAGAGACTAGGCCCACAGCCTTCTGCTACCAAAAGCATCAACCTTACATCTACCGTATCCGTTTGTACACACACGTCCAGGGACCCAAGCGCACTCAATTTCTCGTGGGACCATGTGTGCAGTAGCAAGCCAGCTTCCTGTAGTTCTGGCCTCCTCGGCCACAACTGCTTAAATGTGTCACTGCTAATGACTGTTAGTCCAGTCCCGGTATCGACTTCCATTTCTAAAATCTTGCCGTCCAATAGCACAATCTTTTTTATCAGCGGCTGACTCTTTTTGGGGTGCGACTGTAACTGGTACAGACTGTTCAAGGCTATGTTCTCCTCCTCAACCTCCTCCTCACGCGGGCCCCTCCTGTCAGTTACGTGAAACGTTCCGCTGCTCGGGTTCTGTTTCAAGCCTCTGTGTGGGTCCTGCGGTCGAGTACTGAATTTATTTTTCGAGATGCACGCTCATTTAAGGTGCCCTTGTTTAGAACAGAAGTTGCATTTTATGGAGCGGTGCTTACAAGTATTTGGGGCCTGTTACATAATGATTTACAAGTTAATAATATTAGTGACAGTGCTTGTAACTTGTAAAATACTGTTGCACGATAACAACTTACAAATCTACAAGTTACAAGTTGTACAACTGAAAATATTAGTAAATTTTACATGTATCTGTTGCATAATTGACTGTTTTTCTACAAGTTTGTAGAAATTATTAATTTACACTAGTACATTTTTTTTTTACAAGTGTCCACATGCTTATAATTTCAAGTTACAAGTGAGTTTGTGTTAGTATTTAAATTTTTGTGTCAACTTTTATTATTGTCACCATGCAAAATTTGTTGCTATATTCATCCAGTGATGGTGACTTTGGAGTGCAGTGTCAACAAAGGGCAGTGCACATTAATCGGAGAAGGAAATCGTATAGGTTATGGGTGAATTGTAATTTAGAAAATGACGTAGAGTGTAATGGGAGATTCCAAATAAAGTGGAATTATTACTCCAGAACATTGGATTGAGGTTAGAGCATGCTACAAAAAAAGTGGTGCTTTATCTCCTAAACAACAGATGTGTGTAGCATTGCACCTGCTTGGAAGTGGAGTCCAGTTTCATACGGTGGCAGATATGCATGGGGTACATAATTCTACTGTTTGTAGAACAGTTGCTAATGTGGTGCATGTTGTAAACAGTGTGTTATTTAACACAGTTGTTTCATGGCCTGAAGACATAGTTAAAGAAACGGATCATTTCTACCAAATAGCAAACTTTCCGCATGTTATTGGCGTGATACATGGATCTCTCATACCCCTTGATTCACCTAGCATAAGTGAAGAAGCTTTTGTTGGCAAACATGGTGATCACTCTTTAAACTGTATGTTTGTGTGTGGTGCTTCTCGCATACCCTTTAAGGCAATGGCTTATGACTCCACTACATGATCCAGACAATGAGGTAGAAAGCAGGTACAATCACAGACTGAAGGCAACAAGAAAGTTTTTGAACATGGTTTAGGCATTTTGAAAGAAAAATGTCCCTGTCTTAATTACCTTCATTTGAACCCTGCTTATGCTGGTTCAGTTGTGAAGTGCTGTGCAACACTCTGCAATTTTACCAGGGATGAAGTGGATAACATTGTTATTCCTGTAAATGAAGAGGCAGTAGAGCTGGAAGAGAACGACGTTGGGCGTCATTAATATCTTGAAGTGGTTGAGAATGAAGTGCAGTATATAGGAGGTCGAAGGCAGCAGCATATCTTACAGTTGATGATGTAGGTTACTGATCCTCATGACTATTTTCGAGGATATATAGTTTTAATTTATGCTGTTCATCACGCTTACCCATTCTCAGCAATTAATCAATACACAACCTCACCTAAACTATCAACTAATAACCTCAAAATACAATTGAAAAAAAAATCAGAACAGATAAATATAAAATGAGGTGCAGTTCCTGATGAATGGCAAATTAAAAACGGGACTGCACTAATCAGCGGACTTGTAACTTGTGAAATTTACTGGTAGAAATCAACTAATATTATTATGCAACACAAATTACTAATACTTGTAGTTTGTAACTTGTAAGACTTTACTAATAATATTGGTAGAATTGTGCAACAGGCCCCTGGTTTGTGTGACCTGTTGCAGCGCCAGCAAGGTGGTTAATCCCGTGTGTGCATACATGGAGGTGACGTTCTTCCATTATATGTTTTATCCTGAGAACCAAACTGGGGCCTGGACACCCCCACCTGGTGTACTGTTTCTGCCAGCTCGCGCACACCACCATTAGGATTGCAGACATTCAGACTAGCTGCTTCGGCAGCAGTGACCATGTCTAGGGCCAACATAGCATGTTGTAGTGCCATGTCGCACACCCCACACACCAACCGATCCCGCAGCACTCTATTTAAATCAGAAAAGTTGCATTGCGTTGACAAACGGGCAGCTTGGCCACTAATCTGAGATCGACTCACCCTCGTGTTGGTTGCGTTTGTGGAATTTGTATGATTCCACGATTTTGTTCGGATTGATGTGGAAACGATTCGACAGTGCCATCAAAATGTCCTCTATATCCACCTTACCTGTTGCTTTGGGGAGACACAATACGCTGCCAAATTTTACAACTCAGCCCCGCAAATCGTAAAAAATATAGTGGTTTGCTCCTTGTCTGCCACTTTGTTCGCTACGAAGCAATACTTCAGTCGTTCTGAGTAAGTTTGCCATGTGTCCTGTCCTGGGAAGAACTCCCCGAAAGAGTTCCACAACACCATGTAGGTTATGTAGTGTCGCACGTCCGTTTCGGCACACCCGAGACTGCCCGACACGTTAAGTTCGTACTACTTGTCGCCAATGAGGTGTAGTCATTGTCCCGGCGGGGATAATAGATAACCACGAGACACTTACTCGTGGCACACCAGATGTCGGCTAGCCACAACAACCACTCGTGCTCGGTGGTCTCACCATAATTGACTAGGTCTACAATGTTTATGTCATGATTGCCAACACTGGGGTATGTAACATCAGGGAATTTTACATTTCTGGAGAAGTTGGGACAATATCAGTGAAATTTGTGAGAGGTCAGGTAATAAAAAAAAAAAGTTTAAGATGTATTTAATAAGAAAATGAATATTTGATTGGAGTTCTTCTGCTACATGCTATCTTATGAATTACACTGTTACTTTAGTTTATTCCAATTTTATAGGAAAATTTATGAGCCTGGGGCAATTTTGTTATCGTTGAATTGTAAATATTATTACAAATATTTTCATTTTTTTTTTTTTTTTTGATGCAGCAATCGTTGGCATTGTGGGAGAAAAAAAATGTTTAGATGTAGATGTTAGATTTTTCAAGTAAAATGTTTACTGCATTAAAGTAATAATTCAAACACTTTTAGTGGTTTCTTATTAAATTAATACATTATATTCTCCCTTGCATTGTATGGTGACGTTTTTTTTCTGGTTTTACGAATGCATGTATTTAAAAATGAAGGCTTTGTTATTATCACCAATAAAATATTTTGTAATTTATGTTAGGAAAATTATAAAAGTATTTTTCATATTTGTCACATAATGTGGTCAGGGAAATGTAACAGTATACCTGTAAAAGTCAGGGACTGTGCTATAAGGATACTACTAGCCACACTGATATTGATCCGAAGTGACGATAACAGTGAAACCTCCCTCTTCGAAAATGTAGGGGCCAGTGATTCCAACACAAGCAGTAACGCAGTCACAGTGTAGAGGCTTTTCATGAAGTTCCTGGGGGTTCTGCTCACTCCAATATTGGAAATGAAAATGCTCTTTGTCACTGAATAAAACAACAGCATGACATGGAATATTTTGAAGGATGTTTTCACAGATTCCCATTTACGATTTTGCTAATCATGTTGGACAGTTTTTGGATGAGAACCATCTTGTATGGATAAAATCGCAAGACCTAGTGCAAAACCCATCACACAATTCGATCAGACATTTTAAGAGCAGCTGCATGTTTGCGAGCTGATCAGTTTGGAGACAACAGAAACGAACGTCTAACTTTCTCAATGTTTTATGGCGTTAGAGAACTGCGTGTCTTCATCCACTCCTGTTTAACATAGTGTAGTGCACAGGTCTGCCAGGGCTTCTAGCTAACATTTGCAAGAGTTATTTTTCGCAACTTATCACACACTGTGTTTTCCCCAGCCGGAAGCTGTATCCATTCTGATACTGCCTGCTGTGATTTCTACACCACGCAAGCATGATTCAAAGCTGGTTATTGACAAGAAGTACGTCCTGTTTTTCTGCGATATTTTGGTCCCATGACTTCTGAAATCACATGCGGTATCGTGCGCCTATTTTCCAGTCACATGATTTCCGTATCACTCGCCAATCATGTGCGCACACACAGCCTGACGACCGACGCCTTGCCCCTGCCCCGACTTCTCATTAGTGGGAGACTTTTCCCCACTCCAGTTATGTCGTTATATTATGTCGTGTCGAGCCTGGAGACACCCTACTTCGTTACCAGACGCCAGAGAGATCGCTTCGCCTGCCTGGGACGGCTCCGCTGACCAACGCCCAAGAGACCACTGCCGCTATCACTGCCACATCATCATGAAATTGTTTTTAACATTATAAATACCTTTTATTGCATTTGTGTCTTGTCATGTTTTAATTAATTAATTGTGTTAAATTTTCTTAGTTTGGTTTTTATGAGGTGTTTGTGACTCGCCTGCCTCTCGGACACCACAAACTGGTGGCAGTGGTGAGATGTTACTCCAGATGGCTGTAACTGCAACCTACTCTGAAGGGTTATAGATTATTATAGGTGTTAGGTTGTGAAACTTGTGCTAGGTTGTTCGCTGAATATTTAACTTTTGTTCTTTTCTATTCTTATTCTCACAGTGTGTAGTGAACGCAAATCGTGAAATTGTGATAGATTTGAGCACTGTTGCAGAGTGGCAATTTTTAACATGCCCTGAAGCATTTAGAATTATGTTCATTTCATAAGATAACTCAAATACAATTAATCGCGAGAAGGGAGATCTGCAGGATTACAACGAACGCATATATTGCAGGAAATCATACAGTTTTGAAGTCGCATATGTTCATGGACCAATAAACAATTGATTAACTGGTAGTGTTGATTTTCAGGTAGATCTGGTAGACATAAGACCACACACTTGGGTTCAGATAGAATATTGTAGAAATTATTTGAATTCTGCCCCGCTTCTTTGCTGCATTTTGCAAAATCATTAATGTGTTATGCGAGACGCTTTTTATGTCAGCGGGAAGAAGGAAAAGTAGTAGATTTCACCCTGCTGACCATTTACGTTGAAAGGTTTAGAAGACTATTCATACAATTTGATACAGAAATTCTTTCAGAAACATGTCTTTTGACCTGTCTAAAGTTGAGCCATTTCGTGCTAAAGTAAATGTGTTAGCAACAGGTTCAGGACTAGAGATCACTTCCAAAGGAAAACCAAAACAGTATTTTCCAGATGAGTAATGTTGGAAACTGATGTTCACATTGTGAGGCGATTCATACCTAGAGATTGTGTCTATCCAGAATTTGAAATAGAGAGGCTTGATTTACTTTCAAGTACAGAACCGTCAACGTCTCAAAGCATGAACTGGAAACAAGAACAGGCAGTAGCTGGTCCTTCACATATGGATCTCATTCCTATTTCAAGGAAGGTAGAAATTAAGTATGATCCATGAAACTAAACCTACACATAGTAGTTTGCATTACGATATTCCAAAGAAATGGACTCACTATCTAAGACTTGGATTCCTCTTTCGAAATTATATTTTTTTGTGAGAGAAACATACAGTGAGTTTACATGGAGGACGAAAGACGTCAAGTTCATCATCCAGCTCCAACTGGTAAGAGGCTCAAAGAGGAGGACGAGGTGTGTTTTGAATGGAGCAATAAGACTACAGTTAATATGTGTACATGTGATAGATTCAGTGAGATGAATCTGGTGGACGGGGTGAATGACAGTCAGGGTATCTGTGTAGTTTCAAATAAGGCACTTATGAGGGTGAGTGGCTAGTGTGATATCCCTTTTGTTTTGGGTCAAAGGGATGTGTCCCAGTGTTTTGTTCCTCATCACGATCATGACAAAAGGGGACAAGACATTGTGTGCTAGGCATGCAGAAGATGTAGGAGCGACATGTAATGTAGGCTGTCATGTCGAGAGGACCATTGACAGGGTTGGCCGAGAAATATTTGAGGATGTGAGTAAGCCTTGTAGAGTGTCGAAACATTCAGTACGGGCCATGACAAAAATCATGAACATAACCAATGAGACGCTCGTGCCAAAGGGTACAGTAATAGGATTTGCCACACTCGTCAGAGATGTTGCTGGATTACTATGTGCCATTAGTAATAGAATGCCCCGAATATCAGA
The DNA here is from genome assembly GCA_029891345.1 of Dryococelus australis. NCBI lineage: Eukaryota > Metazoa > Arthropoda > Insecta > Phasmatodea > Phasmatidae > Dryococelus > Dryococelus australis. The sequence goes on along the minus strand of CM057009.1, from coordinate 260,699,834 downwards.
GAGGAACTGTGTTGGGTTGGAACATAAAGAGTTAGTGTTGCCACAAACAGAACAACAGGAGAAAATCCTCTCAAATGTCCCTAGAATTAATGATGTAAAGTGTTTGCTTTCATGCTCCAAAGCAGTTAAAATACCCTCTAGTTGTAGTAGCCATAGAGTGAGTGAAACAGTGCGCGAGGTCACGGAACAGGGCAAAATGAGTAGCTGTATCCATCAAAGCCACCGAGATGATAGATATCGAGCAGATGTAGTTCCGATTCCAAATGAAAACCTCGAGTCCTGTCATAGTGATTTGAAATGTCATCATGATTTGAAAAGTAGCAGAAACAGAGAAGTTAACTTTAAAAATACGCACGAAAATGTAGACTCGGTACCAATATTAAATAGTTAACTTGAAATAAAAATAAGAGAGTTGACTCAAGGTAGCCAGAATTTGGATATTCATGTAGCAATCAGTAGCAATTCAGTGATTAAGAAAGATGAATTTATGGAAGTAGATAAAATTGTATGAGACAATTTGAAGTATTTGAATAAGTGTGACTTTAATGTAATGTTTTCAGTATTAATGAAGTTTGCTTATATATTCCAAGTGGAAATAGTTTGAATTTTGGTTGCACAAACTTATTGAAACATAAAATAGATACAGGAGAGGCGACCAATAAAGCAGAACCCATATAGAGTACAGCATGCCTTAATGTCAGTAATTGCAGAACAAGTAAGGACATGCTTGATAAAGGGATTATTTAATAGAGTAAATCACCTTGGCAGTTTCCTGTAGGTTTTGTGAATCAAAGAAATAAGGACTGTTCATTTAAAATTTGATTTTGTATAGATTTTCGTCAGCTTTGCAAGGTAACAAAGCAGGACCCTTATCCTATATCAAATGTCACTTAAACGTTAGATTCTTTGCAAGGATCCGAGTACTTTTCAGCTTTAGATTTAACGAGTGGATATTTCCAAATTGCATTAGAGGAGAGTGTTAGAGAGAAAACTAGTTTTGCCACATTCATGGGAAAATATGAGTTTAATAAACTGCCATTTGGATTGTGTAATGCCCCAGCAACATTTGAGAAATTAACTGAGAACTATATTCTAACAGGTTTGTTAGGTAATCAGTGTTTAGTATACCTTGATGACATTATAGTTTTTAGTAGTACTATGTGTGAACATGCGAGAACATGAGTAAGTTTTTGGAAAGACTAGAGGAAGCGAATTTGCAACTTCAACCTAATAAGTGCTTCTTTGTGCAAGATAGTGTAGAATACTTAGGGCATGTTGTAAGTTCAAAAGGCGTAGAACCAAACCAGAAAAATTTGCAAGCAATTAAAGAACTCCCCAGACCTAAAAATGTTACTGAAATTTGCTTAGTATTTGGTTTATTTCAGTATTACAGCCAGTTCGTACAGAATTTTGTGGAGATAGCCAGACCACTGACTAAATTGACGAAGAAAGATGAACCATTTCATTGGGGAATAGAACAGAATGAAACTTTCCAAATTTTTAAAGAAAATCTTATTTATCCGATTCTTGTATATCCAGATTTTTCACAGCCATTTATTGTGAGTATGGACATAAGTAATTATGCTGTAGGTGCTGTCCTGTCTCAGACGAGGAACGGACATGAGAAACCCATTGCCAATGCTAGTAGACAATTAAATTCAGCCGAGATGAGTTATAGTACCACAGAAAAAGAATTATCTGCTTTAGTTTTTGCTACAAAACAATTCAGAGCTTATTTGTATGGACGTAAGTTTACTATTATCACTGACCATGCAGTATTTAGGTAGTAATTGAATTTAAAGACCTGAGTTTAAAACTCACTACATAGGCACTTTGTCTGAATTTGATTTCGAAGTAACTCATAAACCGGGCAATAAACATGCAAATGCAGACTGTTCGTCGCAAATGGTAATAACCAATAGAATTAACGGAATTTTAATAGTGAAAACATTAAGAAAGAACAAAATGATGATAAAACTTTCCAAAGCGTAATTAATCAAATGGATAAAGGAAATTTCTTTATTGATAAGAAAGGTATCCTATGTAAGAGAGAGGGATATAGAATTCTAGTAGTTGATCCAAAATCTCTCATGCCAAGAGTAGTTAGTCACACCATTTTCTTCTTAAATCATTGTACTGGTGGCCAACATTAAATGAGGTTGTGGAGGAATACATTGTAAATTGTGATGATTATCTTATGAGAAAAAGTACTAATGTGACAAAAGCACCATTAGGTTCATTGCCGCAAGTGACTTCTCCTTTTCAGTTGGTATCTTTAGATATTTTAGAGCCTTGGCCACAGAGCAAAAAATTGAATATATATTTTTTAACTTTCATTGAATATTTTACGAGATATTGCGAGGCGATACCAGTTCCCGATCAAACTGCAGAAACAGTGGCTAAATGTTTTGTACAGCAAATTATTTTGAGAAATGGTTATCCACAGAGCCTACTCACAGATCAAGGAAGGAATTTTGTGTTTAGATTAAGGTTAGAAACTTGTAAATTTTTGAAAATTGAGAAACTACAGACAACCCCTTTCAGACCTCGGTGTAACGGACGTGTTTAGAGACGTCATCGAATCCTAACAGACATAATCTCTCATTATGTCGATGAGTATGGTAGTAATTGGGAAGAGAACTTACCTTATGCAGTACATGCATGTAGAACAGTCCCACATTTCGTAACGGATTATAGCCCTTATTATTTATTGTACGGGAAAGAAATCAGGGTGCCCTGTTTGGGTGAATTAAGTAGTCAACACGATACTTTAGAGGGAGGTTCTACTGCCAAGGAACATGTAGATATTTTGAATAAAAAGTTAAAAGAAGCACATGAGATAGCAAGGGAAGGAGAGAAATAAGGTAGCTTTTGATAAACAGAAAGAATATTATGATAGGAAAACTAAATCGCCAGAAATTGAGGTAGGTGATTACGTGTATATACACACGCCAAGTGTTAAAGAAAGGTAGTGTATCTAAGTTTCACAAGAACTGGTCTGGACCTTACAAAGTTTTCAGAAAACTGAGCTCAGTCACATATGAAGTATTATTAGATAAGAGAAAAGTTATCGTGCACAGGGATAGGTTAAAATTGTCAAAGAGTTCTACAGAGCAAGAGAGCTTGTGTCTTAATAAGAAAGACAAAACATGTAGGGAAAGCGCCCTTCAAGTTATTGATGAAGTAGAATCAGTTGGGAAATTGTATGATAATGAAAATGATAGTAATAATGAGTCAAGTGAAGAAAACATAAATTAAATATAGGCTCAAAGTCACACCTTATTCTAGCAGATATAACAGAGATTGTAGAAATACTAGAAGAGGTAGAGGAAATATGTGTTGAAAGCCCTAGGGATGACAGCACACATGGTGTAAATGAGAATTATCATGTTGATGCTGATGATGTTTGGGAAAATTTGTGAAAATGCAGGTGAACATAATGTTAGATATAATTTGCGTTCAAATGTAAGAAACCGTTCAGTGGAAGAGGAGGAAGCAGAAATAAGTGATGCATAGCCTCAAAACATAATGTAACCTAAATTTAGTGATAATTAGGAACTTTAATGCAGATGACTAAATGAGAGGTATGTTGGTTTGCATTCCAGATCATACCATAGGCGCAGTTATGATTTTGGTCCAAGAAATGGACGTCGTGTTAACGGGTGACAGATGGACAATAGAGAAATGGAGAGAATTACCCAAGAGTTCAGGAATCAGTTGGAATTGATAAAAGGCATGAACTTTTCTACAGACCTAGACTTTGAAACTCCATTTACGGAAATCAGAGTGCTTAATAAATTAATTGCGGAGTTAAAGGAAGAAGTATCCAAATTGGTTTTGATATTACCTAGGACTCAATTGATTGTTGATAGCTGTAAGTGGTAGCATTCTGAAATTTCTATTTGGTACACTCACAAGTGATGATTATATCTGCATCCACCAATTCACTAGTGAATTGGGGACGAGACAGGTTAAATTAATTCATGTAGTAAAGAAACTATTGACACTCGTGAAAGGGATAAATGCTAGAGTAGAGAAAAATGTGAAAGATGTAGCAATTTTGGCAAAAGAATTGATGTTGACCATAAAATGTATGCGTACAATGAGTGGAAGACTTTATAGGGTTTCTCTTAACCTTGTAAAGTTGGTGAGATACACTAGTTTATTAAGAGAATTAGAATTGATTCTTCAGGTTTGCAAACAGGAAGTAACAAAAATAAAAACAACATTAGATATTATAGCGACTGGTAGGTTTCCCACTTCTTTACTTACGCCTGGAAATTCTTAGAGGAATTGCTCTTAAATTACCCTCAGACAAAACTTTGATAGCAGGAACTGATTTATATCAGGTTTACAATTACTATGAAGTAACGACTGTACATGCGCGTGGTACGACTGATGGTATACAGTTGATAATTGAGTTTCCATTAAAATCCACAAATATATATTTCACAATCTGCAGAGTTTATCTCTTTCCTGTGTTTGAAGTAAAATTAGGTAGATATGTCCAAGTTGTACCAAATAAACCTTATATATTATTGTCTGAAAACAGACAATTTAATGCCTTGATGTCTGAAGCATATATGAGTCAATGTAAAGGCGGAAATAATATAGTCTGTCCGGCTAATGTTCTATATTCCATAAAGGTTCCAAATAGTTTGGCAAACATGATATCACAGTTATGCAAAAGAGAAGTTCTAAGTAACTCATTCATGCCAATTTTTATAAGGTTAGTATCAGTGAAAATGAAAATCACTAAGCTTGTCCTGATGAGATAGGTGGAACGCATATGATGGAGGAACAGCGCAGTACAGGAAGTCATGTAAGCAATTGCATGTTACTAAATGAAAAAGTTCAGTAGTTGCTTTATAGTAACAAGGTCATGCATCTAAAGTGTAACTCTAAAGAAGTTAAGTTTCATAAAGTACAGTCCTTGCTAACCAGTCAAGAGCATGAGTTGATTTGACTTTAAAATTAATTTATCAAATCTAAGTTCAGAGGAAGATGTGGATTTAAAGCATCTCATCTCCAAAATACAAAATCTGAAGCATCAGAAACTTATAAGCAATCATGTTGAGAAGCATAGCCACTTTGTTCTGTGGGCCATGATTGTGGGAAGCGTCGCACTCATATGGTTCCTGAGATGACATCTGTGTGAGGCGCTGACTAGGTGTTCACACGCCACCCCTCCTACGGAAGGTAGCCGCAACTGCAGCGTCCACCTTGCTTCCCGAGGATCAAGCAGGTGCTGTAGAGATGAGCACGAGTTCGAGCACAGTTCTAGTCCCGCAGTAAACATTGAGGATGACCGCCATGACGTGTTTCAACAATTCAATCATATGTCATTGTAAGTGTTGTGTCCAAACCAGAGCAATAGTGAGTGAAAAGCGGAGTATAGTGCACGTTATGATAATTTTCCAATTTTTCAGCAAGTATTACTGCATTAGTAATCAATAGTTCATAGAGCAACAAACAGAATTATGTTGATATTTTTATCAATTTTTTTCTTCTCAAGTTAATAATATAAAGAAAGATTATTATGTTCATTCATACTATTAAACAAATCACGCAAGCTTATGTAACATGGGTTATGTGAAAATAAAATTATAAATAGGTATATATGAAAAGAAAGTTTGAACAGAGACTCAAACAGATTTGGTGATATATATGAACTTTTATTTGCATTATGATAGTATTTCCTATTCAACTATATGATGAACTTTTTAAAATAATATATGATATTAAATAAGGAATATCAAAAATATTGATGAACTTTGATATGAAATATGAGACAGAGCTATAACAAAATATTTGTAATTTATGTTTGATGTGCCCTATGTATGTAAATTTGTGTTTCAGCTTTACAAAGATGTACTTTGAAAAATAAATTGTGAGTTAATATCAATAATAAGAAATGAAGAAGCTGACATGGTATTGCCCCTTTTGAGTTTAGTTAAAGTGAAAGTTTTTATGCTATTATGGAATAGTGTTTAACTTCATCCCTTTTTTTTTTTTTTTTTTTTTTTTTATAATTCTTTTATATATCGTTGACCGCGAGTGTGAAAGCTATTTCATAAACTTCAAGGAACGAAGTCTCCTGTGTTAACACTGCTACACTGGTTGCTGCTATCTGATCAACTGGCAACTTGAACTTCCGTTGGTGGCAAGCTCCACATCATGTTGTTTCTGATAGAGCATTTGCACTCCCAGACTCTATACTTCAATCAACTGACCAGTCCAGCTATAGCTTCAGCCATATATCTTTCTAAACTTTTGCTCATCCCGAACAAAACTTTTCTAAAAGAGGGTGTGAAGTAGTGCAAAGGCCTGCCAGGGCTTCTAGCTAACATGCGCAAGAGTTGTTTTTAGCAACTTATCACACACTGTTTTTCCCGTAGCCGGAAGCTGTATCCGTTCTGATACGGTCTGTTGTGATTTCTACACCACGTGAGCGTGATTCAAAACCATTTATTGATGGGAAGTACATCCTGTTTTTCTGCAATATTCTGGTCCCATGACTTCCTGAAATCACACGCCTATTTCCTATTCACATGATTTCTGGATCACTCTCCAATCATGTGCACACACACCAGCTGGATGACAGATGCCCTGCCTACGTCCCGACTTCTCATTGGTGGGAGACTTTTCCCCACTCCAGTCATGTTGTTATATTATGTTGTGTCGAGCCTCGAGACACCCTACTCCATCACCCAACGCCAGAGGATTTGCTTTGCCTGCCTGGGACGGCTCCGCTGACCAATGCCTGAGAGACCACTGCCTCCATCACTGCATCATCATGAAATTGTTTTTAACATTATGTATATCTTTTATTGCATTTGCCATGTCAGCTCTCTCAGACTCACACAGTAAGTGATTGCATAATTGCACTTTTATCTCTTGTCATGCTTTTAATTAATTCAATGTGTTAAATAGACTTACTTTTGTTTTTATGAGGTGTTTGCTACTCGCCTGCCGCTCGGATACCACAACAGAATCACTTGCCCTCTAATTCCTAAAACGTGCAGAGAATGTATAAGGAGTTTTATGACTATGCAAAAGAATTTTTAAGCCTACTTTATTATTGATAGAATTACAAGATGAAAATGCAAGAAAAGAATTAATTAAAATTAATGCATCTAAAATATTACATCGACATTTTAAAGTTACAGTGTTAAATCTAAGTAACTTGGTATTATAATTAAAATCTATGGAGGTTGGGAATCTATTGAAGATTGATATAAATACATTGTTTTGTAAATTTTCTAGCCTATTCGAATCTGTAACTGTAATGTAGTTCCAGATTATTGAGCTATATTCTAATTTTGATGTAACAAGTGAACGATAAAGACATAAAAAGGAATCTGGTGAGGCCACAGAAGAGACTAATATACTATATACTAATATAATACCCTAAAGTACGACTCTTATTGCTAATTAAGCTATCTGCATATACATGAAAATACAATTTGGCGTCCAGAATTACACCTAGATCTCTAACAAATTCTGCTCTCTTTTTTAAAACGTTGTTAACATGATATAAAAGGTTGAGTTTGTTTTACGTGAAAAAGTTAATCAGACCTTCAAGTTGTCCTACTTTCTCAACATTTTAGTAGGACAGTAGGAATGGTCCTACATTTTGCTAAATTTGCCCTACTTTTTTACCACCATGTAATGGTGGTAGAAGAATGATTTTTAAAAATATACTATATATTGATGAAAGTTGAAGTGCAACCAATAGAAGTGTTTACCAAGATTATAACCAGTATGAAAGTAAGTTACTTATCCTCATACTTGCCCCAATGAAGAATAACTGAGAGGCACTTTTCGTGGTGCTCCAGTCCCAGGCTGTTAAAGCACCACTATTAGGAAAGTTTGGCAGCAGTGGTTGTGCAGAAAATATTTTGAAATAATACTCATAAAATTAGTTTGCCCTTTATTCAACAATTCTGCTATACCTTACGATAAGGGATTAAATGTTCTGTTTTGTAAGTTGTGCAAGAAATTTTTGGGTTTGATAATATGGGTTTGAGCCAGCTGCTTTCTCATTCTGAAACAAAACTTCATTTATTTCAAACTAGAGACATTAGGGAACACAAAAACAGTTGCAGAAGGTGATTGTGCCTAGTGATTATTCTGGTCCCACGTCATCAATTTCATTATGTTCACATAAAGATAGCATCACTGAAGCCGAACTTATCTGAAGTTTAAAAACAGCAGCTTCAAACTTCAGTTTTGCTTCTTTTCATTCCATTGGTGACACATTCAGGGAAATGTTTCCTGACAGTTCAATAGCTGGAAAATTTTTAATGAGTAAATCAAAAGTGTCTTACATGGTTTCCGAAGTCACTGGCCCATATTTACATTCTCTCCTAGTGAATCATCTAAACGATTCATGCTCAGCAGTTGCTCTTTCATATGATGAATTCACAAATAAGCGGATCAAGAAGCAACTAGATATCAAGATACTGTGCTGGTCCAAGGAAGACAACAAATTAAATGTTAACCACTTAGGTGCTCCTATCATGGGCCAGGCAAAAGCTAAAGATATTGCATAGCGTGTAATGAAATTGATGAATCAATACAGTTTGATACTCAATGATCTTATAGCACTGAAGAGTGATAGCCCAAATGTAATTAAAGCTGTTTTTACTGCAATTTGTGAAAGTAAGAAACCTCTAGGCCTACCCTCTCTTTTAGACATACAAACATGTCCTTTGCATTTGACTCATGCTGTTTTTAGGAAAAGGTATCATGAAATTTGGGCAAGAAATAGTTGATTTAATTATTGGTATACACATCTTTAAGTGCTCTCCTGTGAGGTAATGCCGTCAGGTGGGACACGAGACGAATGGTGGCACAATAAACTTACGGTAGACGGGCGCCAGCAGTGTTTCCCAGTCACCGCATTGTTGAGGCTCAGGGTTCTCAGGGATGCTTTGGGCACTGTGTGTCCGTCTCACCCAAGTGAAACACTTTGCATTACTAAACATCTTTAATAAACATTTTATCACTGAAACATGGTGAGAGGTTACTGTCAATACAAAGAAAGACTTTAAGCACTTCGATACTTGCTTTTTATTCTGTCACTCATACAAATCATGCCAAGGTTAACTTTATGCATAAACTCGGACGTGTCCAGCTAACTCCGTTTGGGTGCTCCCCGGCTCGCAATTACTCTAGAGCACTCCTAGATTGATGACTTTTTTGTGGTGTTAGAAAACACAATCTTCACAAGGAAAGAGGTTGACAGATGGGATACAACATGAATGGTACAGTAAACATGCAGATGCGTGAAGGCAAGCTCATGGCACGGATGCCACTGGATAAGATTCGTAGCGGATCCATGAAAACTGCAAATTCTGGCCAGACAAATGGTTATTATTAATGGAAAAATATTCTCCTGTAGATTATGACATTAATGGGCTTTTAGCATGCCTAATGGCGAGAAAATCTGTCTTGAAATAGACTGTGTGGTCATATATACAAAGTATCAATTTCATGAAAATTACACGTAACCCTGAATGAAAGAATAGATAAAACCCTTAAATAAATTATGGCACACATGATTTTACACAAATAAACCCTCAAAGCACATTGACTTGGCGGCCATTAACCACGTGGTCGCAAGTGTCTGGCCGTAAAACAATGAAACATGAACATCACCTTTAAATACATACATGAAAACAAAGCCCTTAAAATTGCATGCAGCAATTAAACAGAAATTACACTGAAATGCCTTTAACATAGGCAGATGGCGCCTGATTCAAAATTGTGTGGGCCGCGTGTCCTCTCCAACGTCTTCCTCCTCCTTCTCCTCGTTTACATTGAAAAAGCCATGAGGGCACAAATTATTAAGTTGAGCGGAAGCATAATGCTGGTAAACGTCTGGCAAAATGTACATAAAACAAAGGTTAACCAGTATACTAAAAGTGAGCTATTGTAATCTACATCAGTGCAAAAAGTTTGTAGTGCGTACGTGACAGCGTCTTACCTCGCCAGCTCTTCTCGACGGGCTGCACGGAAGCAGGGGTTGCGCTGACCTACCATGGCTGCCTACGGGGTTCACACCAGTGGAAGTGCTATGCACTCAGAGTAAAACTTTTATATTTTTTAATTAATGGTACATAAATAATTGAAATTTTGATTTAAATTTTTTATTTAAATTGTGAATTTTCCATACTCTTTAAATGTCTTTTATGGCTGCATTCACACTGGAATAATAATGTTCTTAGTCTTCGCGAAGGGTACATTTTGAATTCATAACCAAACATTGTGCAATATTATCAGACATACATTTTAAACATTTAAACACTTGAGAAACCTGGAAATAAAACAAGAGACATCATTTTACACTTCAAATAAATATTCCATTATTGGAAAGTTCAGGTTATGGCCTCTCTGCGCACATTTATGCCCATGTGTCACTTGAGTGGTGAGCGCCGTCCTGGTCTTAACGCGGTTGGCTGTTAGCCGGTGTCAGAGGAAAGAGGAGATGAATGTGATTCAAGTTGATCTTCAGCTAGATGAATTATCTTTCTTTAAGCATGATGAAACATGGTGGTTGACTTTGGTTCCTACTGCACAGAGTCTTAAGCCAGTGGCCAGCTCTGAAGAAGTACTTTATCACATAATGGGCTCAGAAGTTGTGTTCAGCTTAACCTGCGGTTTGGTTGGGGATATTAAAAAAAAATGGTAACAATAAATTCATAAAAATTTTTAACTCTGATCTTCATTTCCTGTAAAATCATGCAGCTTGTATTATGATATTGCTGGACAGGAAGATAGCATGTACTTTTGGCAAATTATGTGAAAAAGTTTCACTCCTACTTTTTAATAAAAAAAAAAGTCCTACTTTTTGGATTGGGAAAGTTGCTGGAAGCTCTGATTTATACATAAAGACTTATTAATATTTAGTTTCGTAAAATTTATATAACACCAATTGTTAATGCCTATAATATATTGGAGCTTCATCTTGCATTAAAATCTACTTTGCAGCCCATCTTTGGACACTCATTTTGATCATTATGGTAGTCCCATGCTGCCACACCTTCAAAATCTAGATTGCTGCTACACCCTCACAATCTAGATGAGTGATTAAGGCTGACTGGTCACTCAGGAGTGATGCATTGGCTAGAGAGATTGCCTTCCTGAGATCTTCACCTGGCTTTTGCAGTTGTGTCTCTGGTAGAGCAAGCATTGTCTAAATAAAATCCATGATTGACAATGTGCACTCCACAGATTCTCTGATCAACCAACATAAGGAGAAACTGAAGAATTCTACATTGGTGGGGTACACGTGCAGCAAGTCATTACAGAAATCTAACAAAATTCTTAGATCGAATTTATATCTACATTTAACTGTTGATGCTGCGATATGTCATTCACACTATCTTCCAACTTTTTGAAACAAAACATTAAAAATTCACCCTAGGTTGAGCAGCCCGTATTTTAAATAAATAATATATAACAAACAATTAATACTCTTAGTAATATTAAAGTATTGTGTTCTTGACTAAACAAAATGTTCACTTATATACTATTGATAAATTATAGTATTTCCTTCATAATCAAAATGAATTAAAGACAGTGACAGCAGTGCTGTATTGGCAACAGCTAGTAAGAAACATTTTGCATGAAAAATGCTATCAAATTGAGTTTTGGCATGTTTTATATCAAGTAAAAATCTCTTATTGCAATATCATTTTCATGTTGTGTAATACTGGTAGAAACTTATTTTCAATTTTACTTATTAAAAATATTTCTCTCTTTGTTACCTGATCAACACAAAATACAGTGCACTTTTTTTTATGAACGAGAAAACTTTAAGCAGAAGGTGGTTTTAATTTATTTTCTGAACTTATCATTTTCTGCATTTATGTATCTCAGCTCTCCTAGCAGGTGAATAGTAGTTAAAGTTCTTGATTTTACCAGATTTTACATTTATATCTTAAATGATTGTGTCTGGATTCGTGATCCATAATTAAAAAATATTTTAATGTTAAAGACTTGTTAAATTTTTATTGAGGTGTGATGGCAAGACAGTCAATATATTTAAATGCTACATCTTTTAATATATCGCAACTTTGTAACTTACTGTAGCTGTTTGAAACACAATTATCTAATGTGCTTAGATGTTTTAGTGAAATGAATATTTGTCAGTGTACCAATAAATTGCTCAGAGAGCTAGAGTCCAGTCAGAAATAAAAAGGAAAAACTAATAAAATGATGCATGCTGAAAACAAATGAGTGGAATAACAATTCACTGTTGGTGTGCGTGTACAAGATTGTTTGGAATGTTAGCCACCATCTTGTTTGTTGCTGCTTAGGTAATGTTAAAATTAGTGAGACATATTGTGTGCATGAGTTTCCTCTTGTTTCGTTATATGCTTGCTTGTTTTAATATTGGTTCTTATTCAGGTTAGTCTTTCATCAGTAACTTGTTATTAGGTTTGGAAACTGTTAGTATAGTGTATTTGTATATTGTTATGTTTGTAACTATGTGCCACAAGGTACGTGAAACATTGAGAACTATGTGTGTGTTGATGTATGTGGAAAATCCAGCAAGAAAAGAGAGGCCAGTTATGAACAATGGCAAACTGCATGTGGATTGGTGACACCCAGTCTGGTAGTAACAGGTTTAGGACATAAAATTGGCAATGAGGATAAAGTGTAATTGAACCAACGATCATGGTGGAAGCTATGTGGGTTGATGGGGTAATTAGCACTAGGACGAGATTTGTGGAAATCTTATCATGAATGTCTGCTGTTTTACTACATGGCAAACAAAATTCAGTATGAGATGACAAAGAGTGCAATTTTTTTTACAGAGTGCAGGGTGGAACTGTACAATCTTGTCACATCTTTGTTGTCTCCTAAATCACCAACAAAATATCTCTAAAAAAAAGTGCTTAGAAAGCTTACAGACCATTTTGAGCTGAAGCCCAGCAAGATTGTATAAACTTTTTAAGTTTCTTAATCACAGTCAACAGGAAGGAGAGACTATCACCGTGTATGTGGCAAAGCTGCAGAGGTTGAGCACTCGCTGGAATGCATGCTGAGAGACCGGCTTGTGTGTAGAATCAGGGACAGAGTTGTTCAACATGAACTGTTGTCCAAGGACAAGCTAACCTTTAAAGAAAAGTGAAAGTCAGTCGCCTGCTCATGCTACAGGCAGGGATCAACAGCCAAATAAAAGCAAGGGGATGCAACATTTACGAGTGAACACACCAGAAGATGAAATACCGGCAGACAAAATGGTGGTGTATACTTTGTACATTATGTGGGCAAATAACTGGAGGGGGCATTTATGCATGGAAGTGTACTTAAATTATAAACACCTGGTCATGGAAATAGATACTACAGCAGGCTACCTCATTATAAGTTGGCAGGCATTTAAATTGTTGTGGTCTCAAGAGTCATCCTTCAAGACTGCAAGGGTAGCATTGTGTATAGTATCCCAGGAACACAGCCGTGTTGAGGGTGTTGGATATGGAAGTGAGAAGAAGGCACAAGGGGGGGGGGGGTCCCACCTAATGTTTCAGTGCTGCAAAGGAATGGCCCCAATGTGCTGGAGCCATTGGTTAGAACCACTGGGGTTTGAACTGGTAGCCTGGCTTCAAGTTCAGGATGACCAGTTGACTAGGTTGATGTATCGATATCCTTTGGTGTTTAACACTGATGAGCTAGAGAAGTATGTTGGACCACAAGTGTCAATTACAATTGATGTAGAGAGCAAGCCAGTTTTACAAAATAGTTGAGACTGTGGTTTTTGTGCTGCGAAAAAGGGTTGGTGCAGAAATAAATAGACTAGCGTAGCGGGGAGTGTGTTAACCAGTCTCTCTCAAATTGGGCAATGCCCTTGGTGCCCATTGTAAAGGATAATTGCTTATTTAGGTTTTGTGGTGACTATAAGAGCACATTGAACAGTGTATCAGTTAAAAATGTGTATCCATTGCCTATGGCGACCAAAGCTTTTGCTGTGCTGGATGTTGGACAAATCTACACTAAACTTTACATGCAAGAAGCTTACCTTCAGGTCATAGTTAATGATGCTACAATGAAGCTGCTTACAGTGAATACTATATACAGTAAAACCCTCATAAGAATTTTTCTGTTAAGAAGTTTACCTGCTTAATAATTTTACCCTTTTAAGAAGTTTTCCTGCTTAATAAGCACACATTTTTCAATATTTTTTCTGAAACTTCTTAACAGGGTTTCACTACTATGAAGGGACAGTTCAAGGTAAGGTTACCTTTTGGTGTTGGTAGTGGACCAGCCATATTCCAGTGATTGAAGTACACACTTCTAATAGCAGTGCCTGGTATTGCTGGATGACATTATGATAACAGGGCATAATGAACTTGAGCATTGGGACATTGTTCACCAGGTCTTGGTGCAGTTAGAGCAGACAGGTCTTAAACTAAAAAAAGTCAAAGTGTGTGTTTCCAGTTGAATCTGTAAAATTTCTGGGACATCAAGTTGATGAAAAGTCCATTCACCCATTGAATAGCAAGATATACCTAGTGCACCTGATCCAAGAAATGAAAAGGAGCTGTAGTCCTTTCTTGGGCTATTAAACTTTAATTAAAAGTTTTTAGAAAATAGATCAAAAATTTTGAAGACATTGCATAGATTATTTGATGCAGGAGTTTTGTGGGAATGGACATAAGTCTACACACAGGTTTCTGAGAAAGCAAGACAGTTCTACTGTTGGATCTTGTGTTTATATACTGTGACCTCAATAAATCCCTAATCCTAACATGTGATACTTCTGAATATGGGGTAGGGACAGTCCTAGCTCGCATGTGTAATGCGATGGATGCTCCAATAGCCTTTGGGTCAAGAACATTACAATAAAGTGAATACAGCTACTCACAACTAAACAAGGAGTCTCTAGTGGTAATATTTGGTGTTACCGAATTTAAACAGTAACTTGCTGACAGGTCTTTTAAAATAGTGACAGACGACTAGCCACTTCTTAGACTACTGCATACTAAAAATCCATTCCAGATACACTGTCACCCCAACTAGTGTGATGGAGTCTGATGTTAGCCATGTTTGATCAGAGTTTGCTTGCTGTGGAGAAATAGAGTTATCTCAGCCACTTTACATCCAATGATGCTGAAGATGGATGCAGTAATAGAGGATGTAGTACTGAAGTGTGGCATATGTATCCAAGTTAAAAATGGTGATGGCCACTCCCAGAGAAGCCATGGTCTTGCTTGTATGTGGACTTTGCGGGACTATTCCAAGGGATGATTTTTCTTAATTTAGTAGACACATACACAAAGTGGCCAGAAGTTCAACGTGTAACCAATATGTCTGCTAGTGCAGTGATGCAAGAATTACGGGACATAATTAGTTTCTATGGCTTGTCTGATGTCATAATAGCAAATAATGGAACAGCTTTCAGATCACAAGAGGTATTATTATTAATGAAAAAATGGAGCTCAAATTATATTTTCACCCCCATACTATCCGTCAAGCAATGGGCAGTTGGAATATAGTATACAAACAGTGAAGCAAAAACTGCAGTAGCTGGTTCAGGGTTACTGGTGCACACGCTTAGCACATTTTCTGTTTTTCTGACACACAACCCCCAGTATAGAGGGCAGAGTTGTTGATGAGGTAACGCCTTGGGACAGTCTTGATGAAAATTCATTCCATTTCAGAGCAAGGCACCCAGGAAGTAGCAACGCAGCTCACCACCAATACTCTGTTCATCAATTCTCACCAGGTGACCCAGTGTGAGTGCATAATTACTTACGTGAGCCCAAGTGGATAGCAGGCTGGTTGATTGATCTAGAGGGCCAGTTTTGTGTACAGGGTATGGGACAAATAGGGTCGTGACCATTAGCAACATATAGACCAGCTGTGGTGCAGTTTGGGTCAGATATTGATACAATATCATGGCTGTTCTCAACAGGTATTAGGGGCGCTACTTGTGCTGCCAACAAGAGAAACATTCCAGTCTGGGGTGTTACGGAATTATCCAGAGATGGGGCAACAGCAGCAAGGTGTAAAAGATATTTCTGCAAATTTCTGTGGATCTTTACCATTCCGAGGATTCACCATCAGTCCTGAGATCAATCAGGGTCAGACAGGGGCAAGTCAGCCAGCAGCACCATTATGATGGTTCACCAGCTCTCCTGAGATAGATAAGAGCCAATCAAGTATGAGCCAGCCAGATGTTGGAAATGGTTTTGCAAATTCCAGTGGTTCATCCCCAGTCCAAGGGGTTGTCCGGTGTCCTGAGGAGAACCCTGTGTCTTAACAAATTCCAACACAATCATATTTTTCTCCTAGTAGACTATAGAATTTTTAACACATTCTGAGAAGGGAGGGAACCTGGTATATATGAAGACTGTTAGTGTATAGGTTATGAATGGGAACTGGTAGTATAATGTATTTCTGTATTGTTAAATTCTTAACTATGTGCGACAGGTTAGGTTATATGTTGAGAGCTATGTATGTGTTGATGTATGTGGAGAAGTCAGCAAGACAATAATGGCCATTTGCAAACATTGGTTAACTCTGTGTGAAGTGGCGACACCCAGTCTGATAGTAACTGGTTTAGGACATAAAACTAACCCATGAAGATAATAAGAGGTTAACTACTGTACCTTCTAAAGCAGTTTGCTGGCTTTTGCGGCCATTGTCTTTAGAGCTATCTTGGCTTTCGAGGTTGTGCCCCATCATTGTGGAAGTGTTCTCCAACATTTCACCTTGCATTGCAGCAGGCATCATTAGGGTTGCAGTACAGCTGTACCTTCTGTACAGTCCCCCCCCCCCCCCCCCAGTTAAACATTGTTAAAACAAAATATTAACGTGTAGTGTGCATAATGCGCAATATTGTAACACATATTTTAATAACCTGTCTAACCATTACTTATACATACAAAGTTAAGTTATAAACCAGATCTACATATGGTCAAAAATTAAAAATGTTTATGTTATGCTTTTTGAAATACAATAGCATTGGTACGAAGTTGAATGTAATGTAAACAAAGCATTTGACAGTTAAAATGGAGAAGCCACATGGCAATGTTTTTATTTAAATCTGGTGGAAGTATTCATTATCAGCATCTGAATGTAGGACTAAAGCAGGGCTTCAGAAAAGTGTGAAGTAACCATGAATTGATTATAGTAAGGTTATCTGGTACTTTATTATGAAGATGTGGGAACAGAACCTCAGTACTTGGATCCCCTTCCTTTGTTTTAGTAACACCATTATTACAGATGCAGACAAAATATAAACTTAAATTTGACCAAGTGTTTGCAGAAGTTTTGAAAATGTTCTCAGTATTCACCTTATTTTCATACCATTAAGGAAAGGTGTGAAAATGATGGCATTTACTTTGCCTGAGAAAAGACTGCTACCTATCATCCCTCGTATAACTCTAAAGCACACTGTCACATTTTAAGGATACATCTGTTAGCCTTGACAAGATCCATTTTGCCATGGTATGTAACTTTTCTTGCAAGGGTGAGTTGGCTTAAAATCTGGCAAGGATAGCAGAGATGTGTCCATTTGCTGACCATAATTGTTAATCATCCATGACTACAAGACCTGCAACAAATGGTCAATACCCACCTTAGTTAGTGCCTAGCAACCTGATGCCTTTTGTTAGTTTCCCAATGTAATTTCTGCTGCAGCCATTTTGTGGTGTACCATCTGGTGTCCGCTGTAATCTGATGTGCAAACTGCATTTCTGCAGAGCCATCACCCCGTTGCTGTGTTTTTTTGGCCTGAAGAAGGCATATAACACAATATTTTGTGCAGTCTTCTTCTGTTGTGCTTCCTTATTAAGCATGGCAGAACATCAGCTGTAACCGACTGCCCATTGGCTTGGTATTTAGGCCACTGGTTGTGGCTTCCACTTTTTTATTGTTAAGACACCAGAAATGCTGAGGTTTTCCTAATCCCTAGGTGCATTTTTACGGTACAGTTATATCAGTTTCCTAACATTTTCAATATTTGGACCTGATTTTTGATGTAATGCTATATTGGAGGTGTTATAAACTGCCTCGAAACTGTATGTGTAAAAGACATAAATCTTCTGAAAATGGTAATTAGTTAGTATTGGTGTGCCAACAGAGATATATTCCTTTGACCCTACGAAGATCTGATCCATACCAAACTTGATTATGGTGGCATTGTCTACTGTTCTTTGAGGCCTTGTGTACTCAAAATGTTGGACAGTATTACTATGTTTGTATCCCTAATGTGCCAGTCATTTTGTACAAGTATAATCGTCTGTCTTTGTGTGAAGTCTGGTGAACCTCCATTGCATTACAAGCATGAGCAACTCCTTTTATCATATGATGTGAGGATGTCTTTGCATCCTTCTTACTATCTTAATACACTCTTTGGCAAAAAAAAATGATCACCCTAAAGGTGCAATCACAGAGATACGTAAGTGGGTACAGGCACATGACATGGTAGTATGTGTACAGAAAATATCAAAATATTGTACCACACCAAGCATGTATTGCATGGAACCAACACTTGTAGGATGCACTTGATATGGTGTTGGACAACCCATAGCATGGAGACAGGTAGTAATATGGTCAGGCATGGAGGCATATGGACATTGGATGTTCTCTTGAGGAAGATCTTGCCATAGCTGGTGCAACTGACCCTCCAAATCAGCTGAAGTTGCCGTCCAATCTGGTCCCAAAAGTTCTTGATGGGCAAGAGGTCTCGGGACCTTGCTGGCCAAAGAAGAATGTTGACATCATGAAGGCAGGAAAAAATACCCATATTATGTGAGACTGGGTGTTATCCTGGTGGAAAATGGGGTTGTCTAACTGCATCAGGAAGGGGAGTGCACATGGTTGCAGAATTTCCCGAATATATTTCCGTGCAGTCAGGGTTCCTTCAATCACCACTAGTGGGGTGCGGGGAATCAGGAAATGGCACCCCACACCATGACACATCTTGTTGGAGTGCTGTGTCACTCTACAATGAAGCATTGATCACAATGCTTGCCAGGACATCTCCAGACTCAAATTCAGCAGTTTTCTGTATCTAGACAGAACTGCGATTCATTGTTGAATACCACTTGTCTGCAGTTAGCATGCTGCTGTGTTACCCTTTCCTGGCAAGTCACACGTGCTCGGTGAATCTCAGGTCATCATGGTAGATGTTGTAAGGTATTCAGCGACTATAAATCCCTATCTGCCAGCTGCCTGTATATGGTACTAGTGGACACAGACGTATCCCCAACTGCAGTGACATGTATGGCTCTGTGACTTACAGTACTACTAAGGTTTTATTTGAATGAATGATGGAGGGCACAAGTATGCCCCCTAGTAGCACATCCACGCAAGCAAACCACATTCAATGCAGTGTGACACAGGTCAAACTATAACGATACTGTGTGGTAACCTTCGTTGTACTCATGCAATTTGTTCATGGTGATAAATATATCTTAGCAAACTAGTGTACCCTTTGCTTCCACCTAATAAGCAGATGTTCACAGCAAGGCCGTGAGCTTCTAGGTCTGTATGTGCCCACTTTGTGTATGCCTGGGGCAAGGTGTGCTGTACCCTCAAACAGGTTGGCTGAATATTGCTACAGACAACCATGGTTGACACATCATGCCTTGGTACAACATGACTTGGCAGATTTAGCTGCCATGGTTTTTTTTTAATGCTTTATCCTCATCTGTGTTCAGAGATTTTACCCTTTTTTACATAGATAGATTCAAATTTGATACCTCATCTAGGTATGCTTTGCTTTTGTAACTGGGACAGGGAAGTATCTTTCTTGGCTACATTCATCTTATAGTATTTTCACAGCAGATCTTTCTTTATTTTGAAAGCTTGGTGTTTTATCAATAGAAGTTCTTGCATATCTGCTGTATTTTGGTTATATGGATGCTCTTTCAGCCATCAAATCTTTGTCTTCACCTCACTCTTTCCTATGACAGAGACTGTTGAAGGCTGAGAAAACAGACATTTGAGTAATCTTCCTATATATCTGGCTATGTCATCATTTTTGGTCATGAGGAGGCTAGTGCAGCAGTTAAAGAAGCATTTATGTTCTAGAGTATGGTCTGCTGTATGCGGATATGCCTGTATTGGTTAGCTGAGGGAACTGCACTCCTTCCTACTGACCAATTGGTTTTGATGCATTTTTTGGTTTTTGCACAAATGTTCAATTTTTTTAAATTTTCTAT
The DNA here is from genome assembly GCA_029891345.1 of Dryococelus australis. NCBI lineage: Eukaryota > Metazoa > Arthropoda > Insecta > Phasmatodea > Phasmatidae > Dryococelus > Dryococelus australis. The sequence goes on along the minus strand of CM057009.1, from coordinate 260,679,651 downwards.
TGCATTTTAACCACCCATTTTGTCTTTTTTTTACAGCTTTGATTTTTTAAATTTTTTTTGGTTTTTCCTTAATAATTTGTTGATACTGATGACCACAGTGTTATGTACCCCACAGTACTATTCACACACATAAAATAAAGTTCTGAAATTGAATTTAAATTACAAAGTTCATATTTAGTGATTCTTATGGCTATAAAAAGTATGGCTAGCAGCTTAGATGTGTGGTGGCTCTTAGCTATCTGTTTTATCTAAATAAAAATTTTGGTCATACGAGGGTAAGTCAAAAAATGTGAACAAAGTAAAATAGGTTAAGATACAAAACACATTTTTACTTTGTCACCATTCCTTTATTTTTCGACATAATCACCAAATTTATTTAAGAATTTGCCATAGTGTAAAATGAGGTTTTCCATTCTCAGACTATATAAAAAGGTATTCTGTTTATTAAGCCATTTTACCACTTTGTCTTTGACTTCCTCATCGTTAGAAAATTTTCTGCCCCATAGATATTACCTTATGTTGCCAAACAGACGAAAGTCCAAAAATGCAAAATCCGGACTGTATGGTGAATGGGGAACCCATTGCCAATGCTAGGTGTGCAATAAAGATGTTGTGTAAGCAACATGAGGCGTGGCATTATTGGACAACTATTCCACTTGTCGTGCAAGAAGACCAGATCATCGACATCAAATACCATGTGTAAGGTGCTTTAATGTCTCTGATATGCAGCAGCTGGCATGATGCCACACTCTATGAAAGCAACAAGGAATACTCCACGAAAGCCCCAAAAGATGGATGCCATCACCTGTCCTGAGCTTGTGACAGTCTTAAACCTTTTTACATGTTGGTGACTTTTTGTGTTCCATTCTTTACTTTCCATTTTTGACTCTGGATCAAAGTGGTGTACCTAAATCTCATCACCTGTGGTGATACCCAACAAAAAGGCATAATGCTGCAGGTTAGTTATTGAGGTTGCCAATCTTTTGACCTTTTTTTTGGTTGGACAGTTGTTTGGCGATCCACCTGGCGCACACTTTCTGGTAGACCAAACGTTCATGTACAATGTCTTACGCAGTGCCATGTGAAAAATTAAAGTACACCTTGAGTGTTTAAGCATCATACATCTGTCCTGCACCGTTTCATCAGTGTCATTAATGACTAAGTCTGATGTTGATGGACGACCACTCTGCTCTTTGTCTTTCATATTCGTTTGACCCTCCACAAGTTCACAGAATCATTTCCGTACTTGTTGGACAGACATTACTTTCTCTCCACATACACTCACAATTCTCCTGTGAATGTTGACCGGTTGTGTGTTTTCTGTGTACAAAAAAAGGATAACTGTGTGCACCTCCTCCCATGACCACTCATTCAGTACCTTTGCCATTTTGCAACTGTCAATATCCCCAGATTCATTTTTATTTTTAACCAACTTGTGCACCTATGTGCCATCTGTCGGTGGATCTACAGACTAGCAGATACATATATTGCTGTGAGCTACAATTCCTTGTTTCTAAGTTATAAAATAGGTGAACAAAAATTATACATGCAATTTATTAAGGAATGTTGCTACTTTAAGACATCTTGCCAATTGTTTTGTTTAGTAAGTTTTTCTCTAAAATATAATATTGAAATTTACGTATAACAAAAAATATAATATTTTTTTAAAAATTAATTTAATACGTCAATATTCTCTTAGAAAGTCATGTCAAAATGTTTTCTATTTGAAACAGTTATCTTTAAAATTGACATAATGAGAAGGAATTTTGTTTCACATTGATTCCCCATTTGAAGTTCGTGGTTGCCGGCTTGGTAGGCAGGGCCGTCAATAATGTAGTTATTGCATTAGGAGCAGTGGTGTAACTATAGTGGAGTAGCTGGAACAGTTGCTCCAGGCGCTAGTCTTGAGAAGGGCATATTATTTTTCTGTTTTAAAAAAATGACAGGTATGAATCACGAAGTACTGTAAAATTAAATAGTATTCATTAATAAATCCATTTTGATTTACATGACCTTCAGTGAGTTTACATTCTCGTTCGGTTAGCTAATTTATAATCATAATTTTCTTAATTTTCACAACTTGGTCCAGTGATACTGTAAACAAGGGGATGGGGTAAATAATGTCATATTATGCGTTCTCTGCTTCGCACTCCTGGGAAGGGTCATTGCTCACCCCTTTCATACCTCATGTGCCCCCTGTCTCTCTATTGTGTGTTTGGCAGTTTTAAACTGGCACCCAAAATGAAAGTTGTGTTCAGTTGCTTAACAACTTGCCCGTTATTGCAGTTTGAAGTGTGATCATTGTTTTAGTTCACTTTTGCTTGTGACGTAATGTTTTATAAAATTTTGTTGAAGTAAAAGGGTATGGATAAATATTGGGAATAAGAGACTGTGGCCATGTTCCATTTGACAATTTTGTAATTTAGTATGGTTCAAATCGAACTATGTCAATAATTACTTGTTTACCATGATGATGCTATCTGTCAAGCAAAGTTGTAGCAACTCTGCATTTTTATAATACACACTATTTATATTTAGTATAGCATTTTCCTGAGACTATTATCATAAATGAATTAAAATATTCAAATGAAAAGGTGTGTGTGTGCACGCGCGCACACACACACACACACACACACACACACACACACACATAATCTTTTTTGTTACATTTACATTCAAATGCATCATATTCCACATTGTGTATACAATTATTTGTGTGTATGTGTATATATATACACACACACAAAATTGTGTGAATTTATAAAAGATTATGTTTGTTACATGGATGCCTGAGGGACATATCGGAGCTCGTGAAGGATGGAGGTCTTAATAAAAAATAAAAGAACTAAATTTTATTTTAATTTATTCTCACAACTATTATTTTCAACATTAATATACCTATCTCCACTATTACTCTAGTTATTTCTTAGTGAGTACAATATTTAATGTCTATTTTAACTCTAATTAACACACTTTCAGTCGGTCTGTTGCCAACATTTGTAATGTCTTTCACTCATGCTTCCTGTCCAATGGTTCAGCCTGCTAGTCGCACTATTCACTGTATCAATGCTCACAGTCACAGATTTTCTTCCCGTTGGTCACCTCTCTTGCCACACGCTTCTCTTCTTGCTCATTTTCATTCACTCGATGTCGCAGACACTCATCCATTCAACAATTGCTGGCTTGGAGGCTCATCACGCTCTTTATACTCTGCTGGCCTTGACCTGGAAAGTTTGATGCACCCTGAGTCTAGCTGAGAGTAACGAGGACAGTAATCCAGAGCATTCTTCAGATGTCTCAAAGATACCCAAAGTCAGGAGTAGCATGCACCCTGATAGTCATAACAGGCATGCTTTGTAAATATTCCTTTGTTAAGAGATGTTGCATTTTCAGTAGCAACTGATATAGCATGCGCACGTCCATAAATCGTCCATGCCTTGCATGCTCAGAATGGCCGCCAGTAACAATATGAAGCTATCTCTCCATTTTTCTTTGCCACATTAAGTTAAAACAAATTTATTTGGGATTTGGTAAATTAGTATTTTGTAGGTTTCGTTACATACTACAAACAAAATATTAAATCACCTAATACATCAACATTTAATATACTAAATTGGGTCACATGAACATTTAGTAAACTAAAACAGTCAATTGAAGCAATTTGTGGGTATAGATTAAAGAGTGTTCTTTATTATATGATTTGTGTAATGAACAATAATATTTAAATTGTTGAATATGACAAAATTCTATAAAAGGAAATAAGATATGTAACAATATGCTTTAAACCATGTGAAACAATCTAGCTCTGGAGAGGTGCAACACTTGCTGGTGCCTACAACTGCAGATAATACTACAACTACTTCTATGTCTATTGAACAGGTACAATTAGAATCTATTTTTATGCATTGTATTGATACTACAGATGAAACAATACAATTAACATGTAAGTTAATCTGAGAGATTAATTCAACTGATAAAGGGGACCTGTGTAGGTAGGAACTGTGTAGGTAACCTTACGGCTAACCTTACTGCTAACCAAAAGAAAATCAGTTCCTCATAAAAAAAAGTGGTTGTGCTCCTCAAAAAATTTTAATGTCTGCTATTGCTTTGTGATAGTTCAAATAACAATTTAAACTTATGAAGGGAAGCTGATTGGGCTCATATAGGGCGAAACTGAATAGTTACTGCAGCGGGGCTATTATTTACCCTTTACCATGTTACAACGTAGACATGACAACTTAACACAAGAGGTGTGGACAGGAAAATTATTTTAAAAAGGGAATTAACTCTTGGGCAGCGAACAAGACAATACACAATACTTTAAAGCGGAAATACTGCAACATGAGGTTTTAGTTAAAACTGAAACAAAATTTAGAGGGGCAACCAAAACTACAATTTAAAAAAAATCTCTACTGCTTAACCAAGACAAACACAACTATGCCAGACAAAACATTAAAACAGCCCAACCAACACACAAACTTTTGTTCATGATCTGTTTGCAACACTTTAAGTAACAGGCTCTGAAGTTCTCAGTGTTAAGAGCCGCCCATATCTCTTCACTCTTCAACCTCTTTTAAGTAACAGGAATAGGGTGTCAAGGTTGCATCTATTGTCTAGATTAAGCCAAGAAAGTTTTGTGTAATAAAGAGTCAGATGTTCACTAGTTTTAAATTTATATAAAATGCACACACAAATTGTGTAACCTTTACAGCCTCTTGGAAAAATTAACCATCAAATTGTTGTAAACTATGTGACAATAGTCAAAGTGGCGAAATATCAGCACTTTAACAAGTGTCTGCTTAAGTGATTGCAGCAAAAAATGTTTTAAACTTTTAAGTTAATGCAAGGCAGAAAATACCTTTTTGCACACAATCATGGGGTAGTCATACCACAAAAGTGTTTTGTCAATTACTACTCCTAGATTGGTTATTTTATTGGTGAAGTTTAGCCACATGCCACGTAATGAGAGCATGGTTAGACATGACTTGTCTGCTTTGTAAAGGAGCTTATTAAAGCCAATTAAAATAGCGTGACTTTTCTGCAGGCTAGTAGCAGGCCATTCTGTGGTGACCATTGCATTATAGCCTCAAAGTCAGAATTCTCTCTGGTTACAGAAGTACTTAAACAGTCAATCTGAGAGCTCTGATACACTTGGAAATTGTTCATATAAATGTGATAGCGACAAAATGCCAGGTGTTTTGGCAAGTCCTTAAAGGAAAAAGAGAACAAGAGTGACCAAAGAACAGAACCCTAAGGAACACCGGACATTACGGGATGCCATTCAGAAACATCTTCCCTAGACAATTTGCCACACAGAATTTGGTAGCTTGGAGGAATATTTCAATTTGTGGCCTTAGAATGAAACACTCAACCATTGAGAAAAAATATTGCGTCAAGTATGGAACTGAACATTTGTGTCCTTGTTTACTGCTTTTAACTTGAATAGATTGTAATTAAGATATTTAATACTAAATAAATTTTACTTATATCATAGTCCTGTCCTGTAAAAAAAATAAAGAAGTAACTTTACCCTTTTGAAGATATCTTTTAAACTATGAATTTCTTTTAAATATGAAACTTTTAATGTGCTTTCAAGATGCTCATGTTACATTTCAGATGTCAGTTGTAGTGCATCCAATAAATGTTTTGCTGCTTTTGAAATTATTTATATTTGGTGTATGTTTTGGCATTTTCAGATGATGGCAATTTTCAACCTGAGTGATGATGACTCCTGTGAAGAAAATGTTTTTCTTAACGATGACCTTGATGCTTCTTGTAATATATTTAGTTTGGTCATCACAAGGAAGATTAGTAAACAGAAAATTTATTCAAGAAGAAAATTGTTTAATTTGTCATCTGTTGCTTGAGGTAAGCTTTAGCAAAAAGTATTACCTACTTTGTCAGGTGATCATGAGAATATAAGTATAAAGATATTTTATATTAGTGTGTTACAGCTAACTCAATGCCATTTTAAGTTATTAACATACAATAATAATACAGTACATATATGTGTACAGATACATTTTGATTTTAAATAGTGCTATTCTGGAACATAACCTAAATGAAACCAAATTATTTATAGCAAATTTGGTGGTGTGATAATTAATTAAGCAGGCTAAGAGGTAACAGAGGAGCAGACTAGTGTAATATGCCTTGATGTGGACTGCTGGTTGATGCCAATTCTCTATAAGTTCATGGAATTTACTTAAATAAAAGCAAAAGTAATAACTGTTATGAAGAACATAAATACCTGCACTTAATTGTATTTAATAATATATGTTTCTGAACATTTGTTAGTGTTTATATATTTTTTGTATATTAGTGCCATTATTCTCCATCCACCCAAGGTCACCTGAAAATAATTTACTTTGTTTTTATTATTGGCTGAGATAGTCACACAAGCATTTATCATATATACCTACAATGTGCATTACTGTTGAGATATATTGGTTGAGATAGTTACACAAGCATCAAGGCCTACACAGTGGAGTATTGTTGAAAATACTTCCATTTTAAATAAATGTTTGTCTTATAGTTTTATCAAATGTGGCTGAGATAGTCAAACAAGCATTTATCACATAAACCTACACTGTGCATTACTGTTGCGATATATTGGTTGAGATAGTCACATGAGTATCAGGTATTTAGGCCTACACAGTGCAGTATTGTTGAAATACTTCCATTTTAAATACATGCTTGTCTCATAGTTTCACCAAATGGATCCCATTATAGTTATCATTTGCTTATAGCTTATATGGAATATTTAATTAGGATTTAGTACAGAAGACAACTTGTTTCAAATCATCATTTAATGGCAGAAAATTTGAATAACAAGTATAGTCAAAGAAAATGTTTTGTATATTCAGGTTGTTTTAAGTGATGTGCATTCTTATTTTATTTCTTTACAATATTTCAACATTTTACTTTTCCACAATGTTCATTAAGATGGTAATAATATTTTCAGATATATCACAATGCTCAGTGAAATTATGTAGGCCTTAATATATTACAAATAAATAGTATTATACCCGGTGTCCTAAATTAATCTTTACACTCTTCGAACAGGAATAACAGAGAATCTATTGAAGACAATCTAATGGGACTGCTTGTATTTAATGCTATAAGGACAAAATTGGTAGAGTATGAATGTTAATATCAGTTAGAAGTGCTCAAAATGTGTGCTATCAGAAGCAAGATATGTTCTACAGTGTAGGACAAAATGACAACTTTCATGGACAGTCACAATCACATCTCTCATGGCATCCAGTATCTATGCCTTTTGTGCAGTACACAGTTTTCTTCAGAATTTTCCACTGATAAAAATCTAACACTGTTAAATCTGGAGATCAATACACTCTAACTGGCCTATCCATCTCCTAAGAAATATTTCATCCAGGAGCGGCCATACTTCTCATTCTCAATGGTATTGTGGTGGGAGGAGGGATAATAAAAAGGGATTTTAAGAAGAGACATTAAAGTGTGTAAGGAAGAAATAAGAGTGGAGAATAGTGAAAAGGGAAATAGTGAAAAGGGAATAGTGAAATTTGAAAACTAGCTGCAATGATGGTAAACACCAGGGAGGGGAGAGGATTAACTGGACTCTAAAAAAAAAAGTAATACTTCAACTCTTCAATCATCAATTAGATCAGTAACTTCTGCTCACCGGGCGACTCAACTATCACAATTGGTTCCTTGAGAACCTGCAAACATGTGGTTACTTCAAAGGTCAACAACTCTCAAATACTCCTCCTATGTGTCAAAATAACCTCGCGACTTGAGCATGAATGAATGTCTAGAATTACGTCTATCAACTCTAGAAGTAACCGGGGGGGGGGGGGGGGGGTCCACTATCAGGACTGTTTAGAAGGGGGGAGGGTCATCCTGAAATGCTCTTAACAAACCAGTAAAACTTGTGCCTGACTTACTGCTGTCACTGAGATCAGCTATCGCACTCGCTTCATAGGGAGAGGTGAAAAAAAATCTCGGGAACGTGGGAATATGTGTCACCTACGTAGATGGCAAGGAATAGTTTAGGATAAAAAGTAATTAATTATGATTAAATTCAAATGAGATTCTTGCTCATTGTAAACTGTCTTAGCACTTATAAATTTCTGTAAATGCAGTAATAAAACAAATAAGAATTTTTAATTATTCCAAATAAAAAAGGGAAACGTCTAAAAGTCTACAAATGAAAAAAGATCATTTGTAAATAATCAGTTTTATAAATTGTTCTTTAAAAAAAAATACAAATTAGTTACAATTAATTTACATTATAAAATTTTAACATCAAAATAAAGGCTTTTAGTTGTTAATAAAATTTCCAAAATAATAATCTCAATAGAAAATATTTTCAAAATAAAAGTTTACAAACAAGGGCGAAAAGTCTTTATAAACAAATTTTTCTTTTGTTATTTTATAAATTACCAAAAATGAAGGCAAAGAGTACAAAATTGATGCGTTGTTTTAAATGTTTTATACAACTTTATAATTGCAAAGGCCGTATTTGGAAAACAACAGAACTGACTTACGTCATTTAGACCTTTATCTCATTGGTTTGATAAACAGAATTTTTATGAACTAAGATTTTCACAAATAAACCACTCTGTCTACAGGGACACAACTTATGGTTCTGATAGTTTTTAGCAACTGATCACAACTGATTTCTACACTATAAAGTTATGATAATTTTTACAGTTTCATATGTAGAAGTTATGATTATCGGCTCACAAATTTATCGACGGGAGGAAGACGTCTGTTAACTCAAATAAAAAGTCTCAAAAGTTTCACTCACATTATCAACAATAAAGATCCTGACCTACCATCCCAACAGAGCTAAACTTATGTCGGTGTCTATTAAAAGTGTCACATACTAAAAAAAACAACATAAACGTTCCTCCTCACCGAAGTTATAAATTTACAAGAAACTTCTAAATTTTTAACTCCTAAAACAAATAATTATAAAAACTTTAACTCTATGCCACGTACTACAGCCGCTACAAACAAAAACCACAACTACAAACCAAAGAATACTTATCTTTTTAGGCCTACGGCTAACCCAAGCTCCTCCAGCCTGTCTGTCGGCGACATCTCTTGTGGACTGACTCACTCCCAACAACTTCCCCTCGTCTCTACAACAACTCTTTAAAACGCCACCACTCCAAGCTGGCTTTCATAAACAAGGCCCAGCATCTGGCCTCGGTTGACGTCATGGCTCACGTCACTCAGCCGTCAGCCAATCCCAGCACTCCACGCACACGTAAAATGGCTCAGAAACACAGTGTTGGTATCAAGTTAACCCCCTTTTCCCTGGAGGGTCCTGTACTTTGTCTGCTATATGCAGCACGAAACCTCTTCTCTTCCCCTGCCACATCCTACAAACTCACGGCTGCCAACTTGAAAAGGTCCCATTAGTAATAGCTCCGAGAACTTACAGGTACACATGCACCATAAAAATAATTCAAGATAAGGGGATGACTACAACTTTACCGACGTAGCGGCGGAGGAAAACAAGCACGGCTGCTGCCGGTACTAATGAAAATGCTGAGGCTGATCTCAGCTTGAAGTTGAAAAACATGTCCATCACCAACTCTGGAACTATGTACTCCAAGTCTAAGGAAAATTCCCAGGAAGACAAAGTGAACAACCTAACAATCTTATATCCAAATCCTTTTAAAATTATTAAAACCCATCCTGAACAAAATAAAACTATACGACCTGAACGTCTCACAAAAAGTAAAAAGTTTTATAAATGACTTCCAATATAAAAAATTGAAGGCCTCTGTATAGAAATTAATTGAAATTTGAAAAGGTACTACAAGTTTAAAATCCATCAAACCACGACAACTATGTTGAGGTCAAAAAGTTCCTAAGTACCCTGTCACTAGAACAAATGCTAAACAACTTTCCAAATTTATAACCAAAACCGAAATTAATAATAAAATTATTAAATCATTACCAAAACACCACAAAAGGAAGACTCATATCCATTCCAACAAGGAGGGACTCAACCTTACCAGATCTACATAATTTAATAACCTGAAGTCTAACGGAAATAATAAAATAAACTAATGCATCATGATAAAAAATAAAGAACTTGCCAGAGAATTAAGGGCATTCTAACAAAAAAATAAATTCGCGAAATTCACTTCGTAAAGTATTGTGGTGATGAATTGTCCTGCTGGAGAAAGCAGTTATCATCTGGATAGAGTTGGTTAACAGGTGGTACAAAATTTTCCTGCAGCATGGTATGGTAATTTTCAACTATCACTGTTCCAGCAAAGAAGAATGGTCCCACAAGTCCTCTGGCAGACATACTGCACCACGCTGTTAACCCAAGAAGATGAACTGCTTGCTCCACCACACAATGTGAGGATTTTCGTTGACCCATTACACACAGCTGTGGCGGTTGATAGTTCAATTTGATTTAAAGTTTGCCTTAGACGCAACAATCATATCAGAAAATGTTAATTGTCATTGCACATGTTCACAACCCAGTCACAAAATTTGACACACCTTTCAGGGTCATCCTCATTCATAACATGAAGTAATGTGGGAATGTAGCGCTTCCACATTAGTTGCTTTGAAATGTGATGGGTACGTGAGTTACTGACACATGACTCATGCATAGCTTGCTGTATGGTTTTCAACTTCTGGGGGGAATGTGTGCAACACAGTCCTCACACTTCCTTCATCCATTGTTGTTCTCTTCCTGCTGCACCATCCTTTCTTCAAATCACACACATTTCTGTCTCTCTAAAAGTTGTCATGTAATAGCATCATTGTTACATGTGATGCAGGCGCAGTAACAAATTGTGCCCTCTATTGTTTCTGCACCTCAATCTTGTTATCATATATGCAATAAAATTTTTAAATCCACTTGCGTTACTTGAAATAAAACCTAATCACCTCTGCCATTTTCTCTACAATTGTAGTGCTGCCACACATGGCTGCAAATGGAACTCATAGCAGCAGAATGACTACATGCGCTTGCACACACACCCAACATTGACCTTAAAACATCAAATACACACAGTTCCATTAGATTGTCTTTTAGTATCTGTTATTAATGAACAAAGAGTATAAATATTAATTTGGGACAGTCTGTTTTTTCAAAACTATTTACTGTTACAAGACACCAGAGGGGCGTATTTGAGTTTGTGAGGGATGGAGATCTTAATAAAAATAAAATAACGTAATTATATTTTAATTTATTCATACAGTTATTATTTACAACATTAAACTATCTATCTTCACTATTATTCTTATTATTCACAGTGATCACAATATTGTATGTATGTGTGTATGTATATATATATATATATATATATATATATATATATATATATATATATATATATATATATATATATATATATATATATATATATATATGTATATATATATATATATATATATATATATATATATATATATATATGCAGGGTAACAGCCAGTGGCGCTAGAGCCCATGACAGCGCTCACCATGCATGTGTCCTGCATGTGTGCAAGAGGCCAATAATTTTGAACTTTCATATAAATGTTATTTTTTGTGTAAAATGTGTTCAATTGTATTTGCAGAGTTTAATATGTCTTAAAATGTGTTCAAGTGTTTGTTACTATTTTTAAATTGTTTGTTAATATTTTTAATTGTTTGGTTACAAAATTTAAAGTGCCCGCGGTACCGAGATTAAGAACACTTAATATTCCGGCATGAACGCTGTCATAAAGCGACACTAGAATAATATAGAAAAATCATAAGAAAATTATACAAATGTAAAACAATATTTAATTTAATTTGTGCAATTTTATTTTAATAATAAAATAGTTTACTTCCGCTTATGTGAACCCCGTAGGCAGCCATGGTAGGTCCGTGCGACGCTTGTTTCTCGACAGTCTGTCAAGGAGAGCTGGCGAGGTAAGACACTGTCATGTATGTACTACGACTTTTGTTCACTAATTTAGGTTTCCATAGTCAATTTAGTTTACCGGTTAACCTTTGCTTACGTACGTTTTGCCAGACATTTTCCCCGGCATTATGCTTCTGCTTTATTAATTTCTTGCGTCCTTGTGACATTTTGAACTTAATTGAGGAGAAGGAGAAAGATGTTGGAGAGGTCACGTGACCCGCACAACTTGAATCAGGCGCCATCCACCTATGTTTATGGCATTTCATTGTAGCTTCTGCATTATTGCTATACACAATTTTAAGGGCTTTTTTTTTATGTATGTATTTGAGGGTGATTTTCGTGTTTGAATGTTTTATGGCAACATCACGTATAACCATGTGGCCGACCAACGCCAAGTCTTTGTATACACCATCTTTTTGTTTTGATATCTTTTTTTAATGTAACATTGTATGTGCAGTATTTATTTCAGGGTTCTATGTCAATTTTATTCAGGGTTCAATGTATTTTTCATGTAAATTGATGCTTTTTGTACTTGACCACGCAGTCACGTTAATGTTTGAATTTACCACCATTAGGCATGTTACACGCCTGTAACCACTGCAATCAGAAAGAGAATAATTTTCTCAACAAGAATAATTTTTGTCTGAATTGCAGAAGTATTGCAATTCCACCTGCACCACATGGTCCACTACAAACTTCATCCAGCGGCATCCACGCCATGTAATCTTGTTTTCACACGTATGTGTTTATTGTGAATATTCATCTCATGTCCCATCTTGTTTCATGTATCATTCAAGGGTTTATGTAAGTTTGTAATTAATGTATGGTGCAATTGTTCCCGTCTTAGCCGGCTCTGTGTATAGGCTTCACCACACTACCCACATGCTTGAGGGCGAGCCCCGACGAGTTTGCGTTAGTGATGCCGAGTAATCACACATGTTAGTATCTATTAAGGGTTTCATTTGTAATTCACTGTGTCCTGTCTTCAGGGAAAAACCGTCAGTCCATCCTAGCGGCTGTTGGCTCTCTTCCCTTATGAAGGATGTGCTTTCATGCACCTCGGTGAGATCATCCATGTAGGCGTGTGCTAGAGTAATTGCAGGCTGGGAGCACCCAAGTGGAATTGGCTAGTCATGACTGAGATAATCATAATTTCATTGGCACGTTGATGTGTATGCATAATAACAATTAAAAAAAAACAAGTCTACAGTGTACTTAACTCTTTTATTCAGTATTGAGAGTGTCCTAGCCAAATATATTTTAGTCAGTGTTTATTTCCAGTGATGTTTAGTAAAAAAGTTTAGTATTGCATACATGTTTGTAAGTACGCACGGGTGAGATGTACACACAGAACCCACAGCATCCCTGAGAATCCTGAGTCTCAATAGTGCGGTGATTGGGAAGCACCGTTGGCGCCCAAATTACCGGTAGGTATTTCGGTCATTGTTCGTCTCGTGTTTCGCCCGATGGTGTCTCTATATATATATATATATATATATATATATATATATATATATATATATATATATATATATATATATATATATATATATATATATATATATATATCTGAACTGTAATTAAAGTCATTCTCAATATCACTGTTTGGTAATAGTCAATTAACTCACACTTATTATTAACATGTGTTCAGTCTGTCTGTTGCCATCATTTGAAATTTCTTTCACTCGTGTATTCAATTCAATATAGTCCCACCTGCCAATTGCACTCTTCACTTCACTGATGTTCGCAGTTACAGATTGGACTCCCGCTGGTCACTTCCAGTGCCACTCGTTGCTGTTCTCGCTTATTAAGGTCAATTACTCAAACTCCCAACTCGGAGGCCCGTCGTGCTTAAATAGATTCAGTTGCCAAGATCTGGAATGTTTCCCTCACCCTGATTCACGTTGAGAGAGGCTTCTGCAATAATCAGAACATTATTTTGTAGATAACCTTAGGAATTCAATACTTCGAAGGTCAGGAGCACATGATATATGGTAGACTTATCACTGTAGCATGCAGAGAAATAAATTTTGGCACCCGTTTATAACTTAAAGTGTTTGTAGGACTATTACCTGCCTGCCCGTTATGATTTACTGCCTGCTTATCACATCACTACTCATTCACCGACTGCTTATCACACCACTACTATGTCCTCTTTCGCTCGCTTGCACAGGACAGGTCAAGGGATACGATGCAAACTTAGTGTTTGTGGGATTATCACTCACCTTTACTTAGTGAATCACTGCCTGTTTATCACACCACTACTCATTCACCACCTGCTTATCACACTACTACTCTGTCCTTCTCTTTCGCTTGCTTTTGCAGGACAGGTCAAGGGGAGTGATGCAAAACAGCGAGTGTGAACAACAATAGCAGGAAACAAATGGAGTAGTATAAATGAGGAGAACATGTCATAAAAATGAATGGTTGTATCAAATTATTCTGATTTTTTGCAGCATACTTCTGAAGTGATTTTTATCACGCAAAACAATTTTAATGAAAACCTCCCCAGAAAAATAATTTTTACAGTGTCTTAAAACATTGAAGTTTTTGACTGCCATGTATTTTTTAATAACTAAATCACTTTACACATACAAAATTAGAATGTCTGCACCAGTATGGATGATGCCTAATTTATTATTATTATTATAAAAATAGCCTCATCACATTTTGAATATTGTATATGTCAACAGTATGTGCATGAATTGCAGATTGAAAATAAACCTATACCCGAATTCCTGGCAGATTTTGAACCAGCTTTCCAATGTGACAGTTCAGATTGTAGTGGTACTGGTCATAAATTTGTGAAGAACATTGTTATAGTCGTTCACATGGGTGTGTGTCGACTGCTTTAAAAAATTAATAGAATTTAACAGTGTATATTTAATAATAATGAGACGTTTAAAATTGCAGTGAAACATGTGAAAAAACAGTTATCAAAAAAAAAATTTATATTTTGTAAATTTTTAATATAATGTCAGAAAAACTATTGATAGAGAACATAATTTTTATTACAAACATTCAATACCAACGGAATATTCACACACACTGATGTAATATTACTTCAGTTGGGTATTGCATTTTCCATTTTGCATTTTGTAAATATCACTAAGTTTTCCACCCATTTGCCATTATATTACATTTTAAAATTCCTCCTTTTTGCTACTTCCTAAGAACATCATAAAATCCACATAAACATTTCTATGTGCATGGTGGTCTTTATTTAGAAATGTAACATTTGGAGATTATAAAAAGTACAGTTATACAGAATTCTACTGATGTCATTGTGATTCACCTCAGGTTGGACATCTAAAGTCTTAGAGTGCTCTTATTGCTCGCGAAAAAAATTAACTATTCTGCAAAACATCATGTTTAAAAAGTACTTTTAAAACCATTCTGACCAACTAACCATGTGACCTTGCTCTCTCAATCAACCAATTCATCACTTGGGTGTCAGTATGTATTCCAGAATGAGTAATGAGCTCATGAATGCTACTAAATATATATATATATATCATACAAAGTATAGTGCAGTGACTGGAAAAATTTATAAAATAATGACATCAGTTTTATAAATTTATATTAGGGGCTTTAGAATACTGGGACACTGATGACACTTTAGAGACACGTTTATTCTGTGTATTCTTCTCATTCAAATATGCTTCTGACATGCAGCCAATAGTAGAATTATGATTCACATTTTCAAAGTTGGTTTGTGGTGCATCAGCAGATTTAATACTTGTGGCAGGAATTGTTGCAACATTAATTACCCTACACTGTCACTGGCTACTGTCAGCTTTATTTCTGCTTCACTGGAGCAGTTTCTCTTTATTTCAAATATTGTAGATATTCTAAAAGTCACTTTGCTGGTTTTAGATAATTTTTTGCATCTGTAACCATAACATTAGCTCAAAACTGTATTTTTATAATTGTTTTGCTTGGTTCAAATATAAGTCAAAATAGTCTGAGTTAAGATTGAACTATACCAAACTCTTATTTTGTGCATCTCCAAACTGTGCAGATTTGTTTACAGCAATGTAAATTTTTTATTAAATGTCTCCAACGATGCAGCAGTATATTTCAGTTAACATGGAATTACAGCATGAAATGCTGATATCCACAAGACACGTGTTTCTCTGTGTGAAGTAAATGTAGAGCTAGATGAAGTGATGTGCACGACAGCCTGCCTATGCTGCTGACCAACTTCAACACTAACGGAAGATAAAATTCTGTTCCATCATGGCTTCAAAACAAGAAATAGCAGCATCATGTTCTTGTAAAGTCAAAATATTTGCATTCATAAGTGAATCAACTATGCAGAAATAAAAAAAAAAGTACAGCAAACTCCTTGTTATTGACACATACCATGTAATAGCACTACGATTACAACTAGCATCTTCAACAAAGCAGTGATGATTTCACACAAAAAAATTTATTCTGCTGTATTTTTGTTTGCTGTCTTCTCTTCTATATAGCACGTACTCTGAGACATTTTCACTTTTGTGTAGAACTTACTTCAAGATGTTTTCACATCCATATAGTGTCTACTCTACTTGCACTAGTAAAATAAAATATGAACTTGGATGCAGGGACGGATCTAGGGGAGGAAGGGGGTTCAGCCTGCCCCGGGTGCCGGGTAGAGGGAGCACCAGATTGGCCAAATTTTGGTTTAGTTTAATAAAACTGTGAAATAAAAGGTGATAGAGTGAAAAGAAAAATATAATTATTGGAATTATAAATGGTTTCAAAAGGTGATAGAGTGAAAAGAAAAATATAATTATTGGAATTATAAATGGTTTCGACTTGAATAAATAAAAGCACTATGATTTATATCATCTCTCTTTAATGCTACCACCGTATACACTGGATAATCACGCCGCCATTAGGCCATACTACTACTAAAACAAAAGAGGAAAGCCAGAACCAAAGATATGACACATACCATGTAATAGCCCTATGATTACAACTAGCAACTTAAACAGTCCCCCTTAATCTGAGTGCTATTCCAGTCCTAATCCTACTAACTATCTTTCATGCTTGGTCTTACAAAGTCCCTTGGTCAGAACATCAGCCACCATGTTTTCAGTCATACAGTGCTCCACTTTTATTGGATTTTGTTTTTTGATACTGTCTCTAATAAAGTGATGCCTAATGTCTATATGCTTACTTCTGTTATGAAAAACTGGATTTGTGCTCAATTTCTGACCTGACTGGTTATCATTATACAATAGGACAGAACTCATTTTTCCCAACACTTCACCCATGAACTCTTGTATGAATATAGTTTCCTTAGCTGCCTCCGAGAGGGCCATATATTCAGCTTTGGTGCTATAAAATGCAACAGTCTTTTGCTTCCTACTTTCCCATGAAATTGCCCCTCCAGCCAGTATGAAAACAAAACTGAGTAGGACTTTCTATCGGTATTGTCTATATCAGGCCTTGTACATACTGCTAAATACATTAATGAACCTATGAGGCTCTCATAAGGCACACTTTCTTTAAGAACTTCCCTCGTTTCAGGTGTTGTTAGTCTTGATCCTGGCTCCAGTGGAGTACTGACTAGCTTACAACTTCACATATTGTATTTACACAGAATGTTTTCAATGTACTGTTCTTGGCTCAAGGAAATTTTTCCACACGCTTGTTCTATTCTTATACCCAGAACATAACTTGCCTTACCTAGATCTTTCATTTTAAATTTAGAAGTCAACTGTTCCTTAATTTTTGTTTTGTTTTCCACATCATTACAAAAATCAAAATGTCATCCACATACAAGGCAATCACAACCAATTTATTCCCATATTTCTTTATAAAGACACATGGTTCTTTATTTGACATAACAAAACCCAAATACTCCAACACTGACTTTGCTCGCTCATACCTCTCCTTAGAAGATTGCTTTAAACCATACACAGCTTTGTTGAGCTTACATACATAATCCTCTTTCCCTTTAACACAAAAACCTGCTGGTTGTTCCATGTATACAGTTTTTTTCAAGTCACCATTTAAGAATACATTTAAGTACCATTTAAGAAGATGGGCAAGATGGCCACCACAGACGGACTACAGGTTGTGTTGTTCCTTATTTAAGGTTGTTTTGGCTTGTGATTAGTTCTAGCAATAGGTTTAAATATAGGTGGAGTAGTAGTATTAGTGTTTTATGTGGTAATTAGTTATAAGGAGGGAGTAGTGTTCGATTGTGTGCACGAGGCCAAGGCCTTTGTTATTGTACGAGGGTAAAGGGTGTATGGTGTAAGTTAGGCTAGTTAAGAAAGTGTGTGTATATGTAGGTATTTGGTGTATTTTATAAGGGAGAGTAGTTTTAGTTTTAATTTAGTTAATTTTTTTTTTAGCGAGGGTAAAAAAAATGGTAGGGAGGTGCAAATGTAGGGGCTGTGGAAAGGTGTGGAGAAGGTTAGATAGTGGTGTGCAGTGTGACCAGTGTGGCCAGTGTGGCGGCTGGTACCATGTTGGCTGTATAGTGATCAGGGAGGAGGAACTGGGATCACTACAGGAACATGAGTTGAAATTTGAGGAATGTGCTGAGGGAAAGGGTTTAGTTGCAGTGGTAGGGAACAAATTAAGGGAAGGGAAGGAAACACAAATAAGTGGAGAAGGTGGAAACTGGATTTGGGATATGTTGAGGGGAGCTTTGTAGAGGGTGTGCCAATGGAAGTGGCTAAGGAGGATAGGTGGAAAGGGGAGATGGTAGATTTGATGAGCAGGAAAGAGAGGGAAATGATGCATAGGATTGAGAGGATGGAGGAAAAGGTCAGGAATGAGATGGGTAAGAGTAGAGTAGAAATGAGGGTGGATAAGTTAGAGGAGGAGTTGGAAGATGTAAAGGGGGTGCTAAGGAAAATGAAAACCAGTCCACAGGAGGAAATGCTGAGTAGAGAGGAAGAGTTAAGTACAATGCAAGTAGGGCTGCAGGAGGAAAGGCAGAGGAGGAGGGAGGCAGAGATAGAGGTGGTAAGATTAAGGAGGAGGATAGAGGAGTTGGAGGCAGTAGAAAGGGATAAGGCAGTAGGAGACGAAGACAGCAAATAAGGTTAGAGGGGTAAGAAATAGTAGCAAGGGATAAGGTGATAGTAGTAGGCAGGAAGCAATCGGGAATAGAGGAACAGGAAACAGAAAGCAGTGAACAAGCAGTGGTAGAAGGTAGGAAGCAGTATGCTGAGGCTTGCAAGTGTGGGATTAGTAAAGACCAGCAAGCAGGAGAAAGTGGACAGTTCAGGGCCAGAGGAAGGCTGGCCAAAGGGAGGGAAACAAGAGTGCTGCAGGAGGCCGGAGACAAGGGTAGGCAGGTGGTTGGAAGAGCCACAAAGCAAGAACAGGTTGTAGGAAGGAAGCCAGAGGTAGTTTTTCTAGGCAGCTCTATTGTAAAGGAGGTGGAGCTGAGGAATATCAGGAAGGAAATTACATATAAAGCAGCGATTTGGGGGGGGGGGCAAATACCAGGGATTTGGAGGAAAGGGTTAGTGGTATGAAAGGTAGCAGGGTGGCAAAGGTTGTTCTCATTCATGTAGGGGAAATGACCTGGCTCATAGGGAGGTGGGGCAGGAGGTAGAGCGGGACCTCAGGGGATTGCTGAGGAAAGTGCGGGAGAAGTTCCCTGTAGCTAGGGCAGTAGTCAGTGGCGTACTGGTTAGGAAAGGAGTATCCTATAGAAAGGCAGTGGCAGGGAGTGAGGTATATGAGAGGGTGTGTAGGGATTTGGGGGCTACATGTATAGATAGTAGGAAATGGGTAGGCTGGGAAAGTGTAGGGAGGGACCAGGTTCACCTGACAGAACAAGGAAAGAGGATTCTAGGTGATCTGCTAGGTAGAGAAGTAACTGGCTGCATGGAGAGGGTCAGGGCAGAGCAGCAGTTGTTAAAATAGCAATCAATTAGAAGCAAGGAAACGGAAGGGGAGAGAAATGGAGAGGATAGCATTGATGAGGCCGCAGGGGTGGAAATAGGAGGTAAGCAATGTAAGATGGTAAAGCAGAGTACTAGTATAAAGATAATGGTGGTGAACTGTAGGAGTGTGTACAACAAGCTGGAGGGCTTCTGGGGAAAGGTTGAAGGGTATGGGGTGGATATAGTGGTAGCTGTGGAGACTTGGTTGACTGAGGTACTGGACGTTGAGTGTAGGCAGAATAAGTTTACTATCTTCAGAAGAGACAGGGATGGGAGAAGAGGAAGAATAATGGTTTGTGTAAGGAAAGGGCTAAAAGGGGCGGTAGAATGGGTTAGTGAGGATGTTGAGGTAATGGAAATTAAATTGAATGGTGGTAGTAATAGGAAAATCACTATGCTGGCAGCGTATAGACCACCAGGACAGGGATGGCAGGCAATTTAGATGATCAAGGAGAGGGTCGATAGACTAAAGGACAGACAGTGGGTTGTTATAGCAGGGGATTTGAATATGCCAGTTGTGAAATGGGTAGAGGGTCCAGAAGGAATGGGTAGCATGATGCAGAGAATGGCAGCACAGTTAGTCAACAGAGGTTTAGTCCAGGTAGTAGAAACACCTACGAGATGGAATGAGGAGGGTGTTGGGTCAGTGCTGGATGTGGTGTTGGTCAGACCTAGTAATGCTGTAGTAGGTGCAATAGTATTGGATGGTATAAGCAACCATCATATCCTGGTTGTGGAAATTGGGATTGGCAGTATGAGAGAAGTGCAAATGGCAGAAAGGTTGGAGTGGCAGTATGGGAGAGGAGACAAGAAGGGGGCGGATATATTCCTGAGAGACAGGTTTAAAAAATGGTCTATGGAGGAGGGTGTAGAGGGGTTGTGGAGGGAGTTTAGAAGATTAATGGAGGTTATGTTGGAGAAATGACATGTCAAGTGCAGAGATGAAGGGATGTTAAGATCTAAAGAAATGATGAAAAAAATTGGTAGGGAGCTTGAAAGGAAGATCAAACAGGCAAAGAATGTATTTCTGGGGAACATGGTGGAAGAAGGAAAAGGCAAGGAATGGGGGATATTGTTTAGGTATGTTAGGAGGTTAAGGGGAGGAGAGGAAGGGATCCCTCTGCTAACAGGAAGGGATGGTAGGCATGCGATAAATGACCAAGAAAAATCGGAGATGCTGCAAGGACAGTACTTGTCAGTGTTTGAGGCAAAGGAGGGTTGGAAAAGGGGGGGGACAAACAGGGTTCGGGGGGTGTTTAGTGAGTTTAAGATGAGGGAGTGGGAGATAGACAAGGTAATTAGGGGTTTGGAGAGCAGTAATGCAGGGGAACCAGATGGGATAGGAATCGCAGCACTTAAGTTTGGTGGCAAGGAGTTGTCGAAATATTTAGAAGTGCTGTTTAAAAAGTCCTTGCAAGAGGGTAAGTTACCACAAGATTGGAAGGATGCTATGGTGGTACCTATACACAAACAGGGAGAGGATGGGGGGAGGCCTGGCAGCTACAGACCGTTGAGTCTCACATCAAGTACAGGAAAAGTAGCTGGTGGTGCAGTATGTGATTAGAGTTATGAACTACAGAAATTGGTTGGAGGAGTCCCAGCATGGTTTCAGGAGGGGTTACTCATGTGAGACTCAGCTGGCTGGGTTATTAGAAGATCTGGTGCAGGTAGTTGATGAGGGGAAGCAGGTGGATGCGTGCTTCATAGATTTTGAGAAGGCATTTGATAAGGACATTGATGATTAAAGTGGAGGCGCTGATACCAGACAGGAGGGTAGTGGAATGGATAGGGGACTTTCTCAGGGGGCGAAGGCAGAGGGTGAAAGTGGGGGAGGCAATATCGGAGGGAGAGGAGGTTACGTCAGGGGTACCACAGGGAAGCGTGCTGGGACCTTTGTTATTTACCATAATGGTAAATGACATGGGTTTGGGGATTAGGGGAAAAATCAGATTGTTTGCAGACGATTGTGTTGTATATGCTGAGGTGGGCGAGGGGGGCGGAAATTTGCAGGCGGACATTGATAAGATATGGTTGTGGACCAGAAAAAATAAAATGAAGATAAATGTAAGAAAAACTAAGGTAGTGAGGTTCACAAGGAAGAAGATGATAAGCAGGGACATGTACAGATGGGAGGGACGAGAGTTAGAAGAAGCAGCGGAATATAAGTATCTAGGGATAGTACTGCAGGGAGACCTCAGGTGGAAAAAACAGGTAGAGAGGGTGGTTGCAAAGGGAAGTTGGGCTCTGGGTATGCTGGGAAGGGTACTGAATGGAGTCAGCTGTGAAGTAAAGGAGAAGGCATATGGCACAATGGTACGGCGAATGTTAGAATATGCTGCAGCAGTATGGGACCCGTATGTGGAGGTGGAAGTGCGAGAACTGGAAAAGGTGCAGAGAAAGGCAGCAAGATGGGTGAAGGGTAGGTGGAGAAGGTGGGGGCAAGATGGTGAGGAAGAAGGGAACTATGGGCCATCAGTGATGAGGAAAGAAATGAGGTGGAGCTCATTGAAGGACAGGAGGAAAGTTGAACGGTTAGTCAGGATGTACAGGGTGGTGAATGAAGAGAGAGGATGGGGAGGGCTACACTGCAAGCTTAGTAAGGGGGGGTTTAGAGGAAGAGGAAACAACAGTGAGAAGCTTCAGAGAGTGTGGAGGAGAATGGAGCGGGGTAGGCAGTCTATGCTTGTGAGGTCTGTGAGGAAGTGGAATGTGTTGAGGGATGAGGGAGGAATTGTTATCTGTGTGAGGGGTTGGTAAATTCAGAAAGGGAGTGGAAAAGGAGTTTGTTGGGTGAAGGAGAGTTGAGAGAGCTCGCCACCGGGCGGTAGCCTAATTGCGACTATGTGTCTATATATATATATAAAATATGCTCTGGTGTCATCCATGTGATCCACACATAAATTCATTTCAGCTGCTAGTGCAAACAGAATTCTAAGTGATGAGTGCCAAACTACTGGAAAAAAAGTTTATTCAAAATCTATCCCCTGTCTGTGATCATAACTCCTTGCTACTATCCTAGCTTTATATCTAGATACATCACCAATCTCATCCCCTTTAACCTTGAACACCACCCATTTACTCCCAACTATCTTTTCATCTTTAGGTCTCGGTACTATTGTCCAGGCCTCATTATCTTCAAATGTTTTTAATTCATCTTTCATTGCTTTTATCCACTTGACCTTGTCTGTGCTGTTAAGGGTTTGTTTTAGAGATTCTGGCTCCTGCACATTTGCAACAGTGACTTTGTACGTAACCATATCTGGATGCTCAGTAGGTTTCCTATCCCTTTTAGGGTACCTAGACTCTGTCCCGAGTTGCGTTTATATTTCTTCCCCACAAACCGGAATGTTGACAAGGGTATTGTCAGAGTGATACATTTCCCCATGTGTGGAGTTGGATCCCTCTACACCCTGTTCTTCACTTAAATTGTCAAAACCCCTAAAATCATCCTCATCTCCACTTACGATACTGGGCATTCGGTTTTGTCAACTTCCCTTTTGATTACAGGCTCAGACACAACATGTTTATCAATTGAGTCATGACTAGCTGTATCCAACTGCAACCCATCACCCCCTCAAATGAAGTTTTCAATGAACTTAACATTTCTTTCCTTTCTAACTCTAGTTGTATACTGAGGGTCTATTAGCCTATGTGCTTTAGAGTTCTCACAATACCCCACAACAATATACTCTTGTGACTTTGGGTCCCATTTCCTTCTCCTATTCTCTGGTACTGGTGTAAAAGCTTTGGACCCAAATACCCTAATGTGAGAAAGGGTCACCTTTCTCCCTGTCCATGCTTCTTGGGGTGTCAGCCCTTTCACAGCTTTAGTTGGACTCCTATTTTTAGGCTAGACAGCACAATTGACTGCTTCCCCCCAGTACCTTTGATTCAAGCCTGCCTCATGTAACATTGTTCTAGCCTTTTCTACTATTGCCCTATTAACTCTTTCTGCTACCCCATTTTGTTCTGGACAATACGCAACCGACAATTGATGAATGATACCATGTTTCTTTAGGAAGTTATCAAAACTATGATTTACATATTCCTTCCCATTGTCCAAACAGATTGCTTTGATTTTTCTGCGTAACTGATTCTCAACAAGAAGTTTAAATTCCTGAAATTGGATGAATGCCTCATCCTTGTGTTGAAGGAAAAATACAAATGTTTTTCTGGTAAAATCATCTATCTTAATGAGGAAACACTTTTCCCCATTCCAAGTTTCCACCTGCATTGGCCCACAAATATCTGTGTGAATTAATTCTATCTGTTCAGTTGCCCTCGTAGATCCAGTTTTCTTATATGGTTGTTTCACTCGCATCCCCACAAGACACTCTACACATTCTTGGTTAGGTCTATCCCCTGTAAGTTTCATGCCATGTGATACATTTATCAAGTCCAACATGCTTGAATATCCCAGGTGTCCCAACCTCCTATGCTACAGTGTTATATCAATATTTTTCTCACTCACCATATATACTTTCACATTTTTATCATTTCCTAGGCACAATTTGTACATACCTTGTTGCTCAGATGCAGAAGCAATTATCTTACCATTGCTGTTTAGATCCTCCTCCTTATATATATAGTGCAGCCTGCACTGGAAAATAAAACACTCAAACCACAACTTACACGCTTGCGTACACTTAGCAGGTTTGCTGTTATGTTGGGCACAAACATGACATCTTTAATGTTGGTAATGCCAGGGGTATCTTTAAGATAAACTTCTGCCCTCCCTAACCCTAAGCTCTAAGTTTTACATTTTTTGCACAAGTATCTGTTGTTGCGTTAACCTCACACAAGTCCTTAAGTATGTCTATGTTGTTGGTAATGTGTGGTGTTGCGCCTGAATCTAGATACCAATTTTCTACCTGCACATTTGCGGTTACTGCTGCAAATACAGTAAAATTTTGATTTCGTGGCACTGTTTTCCATGGCTCTCTCCTGTTGAGATTCTTGTAGCAGTTAGCAGCATGATGCCCAGGCCGCCCACAAATGAAGCAGGTGTTTCTGTTTCTTTTTGTAACATCTTGAGTGTTTCGCCCACGGTTCTGAGTGAAAAATGCCCAGTCCGAGGTGTCGCCTTTTCTTCCTCTGGGGTGTATTCTTGCTGTAACTGTTGTCCCTTAACATAATTGGTTGTGAGCTGGACACTAGACATCTGGAGCATGATTCATAGTGGTTGATATTCTGATGTCAACCCTCTAAGCAGTAGCATAGCAATGAGAGTATCTTCCAATTTACACCCAGTATCCTTAACCTCTTGTGCCGCGCCCAATATTTTTTTCACATATTGCTCCATAATTGAGCATCTCTTGAGCTTGATGTCAAACAATCTTTCCAGAAGTGTGCACACTATATTTGCACCAGTGTCCTCATAAGTGACCTTTAATGCTTCTCACTTTTTTTTTTGCTTTATCTTTGCCTTCGAGTTGAATTTGCATTATGGGTGCACAAGCATACCAATCTTACACCTTGCCTTTGTGTCCCTCTTACGCTGTGCTTCTGTAATTTCTTTGGTCGATCCCTTGGAATCCGATACCAAATCCCATAAATCTTCATGGCCCAAGTAATATTCCATTTGAATACACCATTGCTGATAGTTCTTTTTTCCTTCCAACCTCTTAATCACAAAGAAATTGTTTGAACTGGCCATCATAGCAAACTATCAATTTGAAACACATCCAAAACACAACACAGCTACTGGAAGCACAATTTTTGACTCCTGTAGACAGACATGAAGCATGTCACCATTTAATTTGACTGAGCTTTTCATTTATTTCTTTTGCCGTAAATATGAATTTAGATATCCCACACACCCACAGAACACACACACACATTACTGAACGTTCTGAGCCCATAACATGTTGGAATTATTAATGGTTACGATTTGAATAAATAAAAGCACCATGATTTCTGTCATCACCGTATACACTGGATATTCACACCGTCATTAGGCCATACTACTACTAAAACAAAAGAGGAAAGCCAGAACCAAAGATATAATGTAACCAAAGATATAACAGAACCAAAGATATGACATACAATGTAATAGCACTACATTTATAACTAGCAACTTCAACAAAGCAGTCATGATTTCACACAAAAAAATCAATGCTGCTGTATTTTTATTTGCTGTTCTTCTCTTCTATATAGCACATACTCTGAGACATTTTCACTTTTGTATAGCACTTACTCCGAAATGTTTTCAAATCCATCTTGTGTCTACTCTACTTGCACTAGTAAAATAAAATATGAACTTGGAAGCAGGGACGGATCTAAGGGAGGAATGGGGTGCAGCTTGCTCCGGCTGCCAGGTAGAGGGAGCACTGGATGGGCCAAATTTTTTTTAGTTTACTTTAACTGTGAAATAAAAGGTGATAGAGTGAAAATAAAAGAATAATTATATGTTATCTCTTAGTATTTTGACTTTTACTCATTATCAATAATCTTGTTTTCAACTGAGCTCTTTATTAATCAGTTTATGTAGTAAATTTGCATGGCATGCTTGCATGGAGGCCATGGAAGGTAATGGAATGCAGGTGAGAGAGTGAGTGGTAGTGCCGAGTGATCTTGGAGAGGGTAGATGTAGGCGCAGACTAGACAGTGTAGTGGTAGGCTATAATGAGTTCGGACATCAACCTCGCACAACCTTAGTGTGCATTATTTTTGCATTTGTGTAATTAGTATTGCAAACTCTTTATGATGTTGATGTTGAAATTGCACTGTGTAAAATCTTTGTGCTATTAACTTGGTTTTATTATTACCAGTATATCAAAAATGCCATGAGGGGCAGCAATTAGGAAGAGAGCTCAAGAATGGGAAAATGAAGCTCATCAAAGCTCGTCATTAATGTTGTTAGGGCTAGGTGGAAACAAT
The DNA here is from genome assembly GCA_029891345.1 of Dryococelus australis. Taxonomy (NCBI): domain Eukaryota; kingdom Metazoa; phylum Arthropoda; class Insecta; order Phasmatodea; family Phasmatidae; genus Dryococelus; species Dryococelus australis. The sequence goes on along the minus strand of CM057009.1, from coordinate 260,652,962 downwards.
CAAGGTGAGTACAATATACAGGATGAATGGAAACTAAAGGGAAAAACTTCAGGAGATGATTCCTGAGCGGAAAATGAAGAAAAAAGTCAGTATCAACATATGTCCAGAAATGGACGGCAAGACTGCATCAAAGCATTTAGTAATGGTACACATTACATGGCATTAAGTGCCTCCAGGTTACAACAGATGTTCAAAGTGACCACCATGGGATGTAATGCAAGCGTCCACACATCACATCATGTATTGCCTCACTCTTTCAAATGTTCATGGCTTGTACCCTAATAGTGTCACAGGTTACACGGACAAGCTGTTCAAGGGTCTGCACATCATGAAATGACTCCAGATGCGCAACACTTTTCAGATGCCCCCACAAGTAAAAATCAAGGGGGTTTAAGTCCGGTGATCGTGCAAACCATACAAAAGGGCCTTCTCATACTATCCATCTTCCGGGGAAGCTGTTGTTGAAGTGTTGACGAAAATTACGGAGGAAGTAGGCGGTATGAAAGGACCCATGCTCACACAAATGCCCAAAAATGGCTGCAAAGGTTTTTTGATTTTGCTGGTACTGTCTGTGAGGGTACGTGGCTTGGTAAATCCATGCGGCCTTTCAACCATTTCCACCCTGGAATGAATAACCAACCATTGTGCTTCGCCTTGGCTACAATCACACAATCTGCAACACACAAAACCACACTGTGAGTGTTGTTATGAGAGAATGATGTCATTCATTACTGCCATCTAACTTGGCAAATATGCATTTCCGGACATTTGTTGATGTGAACATCTTTGTTCCTTTTTTAGTCAGGAATCACCTCCTGAAGTTTGTCTGTTTAGTTTCCATTCATCCTGTTTATATAGTATCTATTTGACATAAAAATAAATGCAATAAAAGTATTACAATGAATTTGCCATTGAGGCCTTACTTATTGGACCTTGAGTATGTATAGGTAGTACAACTGTAAAAGTAAATTTAGTTTTTGTACTTTGTCAAATTATTTTTCAATATTATATTTTAACAATGTATTTCAATTATAACTATGTGATTTTATCTTTTGTGTTTTTCAATTGAACCTTGAACACCATATTATTGTTATAAATACAGTACATAAAATAAAATGTACAGTTAAAACACTGGTAAGTACATGGATTTGATAAATTTGACCTTAAAGTTTTACATTGTAATGCACATAAATGCAAAACAAATTATGCAAGGTACATTTACTGCTAGTGAGTTGCAGGGTTGATTGGGCGATGGGGGGGGGGGGGGGGGAGCATAAATCACAATTTCTGCCCTGGGAGAAGGAAAGTCTAGATCCGTCCCTGCTTGGATGCAGCCATATTCTGCTCGTTTTCTTATAAACAGTCAACTTTTAGTTTTTGCAATCAGTGTGTTTTACGTGTTTGCAAAATTTTACTTGTAATTTTGTTGCTGCATTTAAAATGCAGTCAGTGGGGGTAACTTTGAACCACTGGGGTTAACTTTTCACCATTGTCCATTTTTGTTTCTTTGTTTTGTTTATTTTTACAGTGAATAGCTTGTTATCAACTTTTTTTTTTTTTTTTTTACTAAATAGATTTTCATTTATATCATCCGCAATGTGTTGGCGTCACTGGAAACCAGCAGACATTTTAGTAGCAGTTGTTTTATGAGCTTGAAAAGAGTGGTTATTGTTGTGATGTTTTGAAGTTCTTTTGAAATTTTTAAAGGAACAGGTAGGATGTAGTGTATTGTTTTAAATAAAATTTCAATACATGAACTTGCTATTCTTCATATAGACATTGCAGTTAATTCTACATGGATTAAAATTAATTTCATCTTTGTGAGGCATGTTGATTTTTCGTGGTTTTAGTCTAACTTTGAGCTGGCTCAATGTTACACTTATGTGGCTCAAAGTTAACAAGTTCATCTTAGCATGATTGGATAAACATTTTAGAGTAAAAAGTCTGTGCAAACTTTTAATGAGGCAATGGTAATTTAAGTTACTGTAATCCAAACATTAGTTTTGCCCTTTTTTAATGACAATCTTAATGCTTTAATGAAACTGCCATGAAGTAAATTTCAAAACAAATAATATTAACTTATTTTAACTTTTGGAATATTTTGCTACACTTTTTTCAACATGCCCACACAAACTTAACAATTACAGTACACAACAGGGTATAGTTTCCTGTGATTTTAGGCCTTCCAAAGATGGGAAACAGGAAACGGAAAGCTGCAGAAATATTTCCAAGGCCAAGACTGTATGGTACCAAGAGCAGGTACACACAAGAGCAGTTAGAAGAAATAATAGCTGACATAAAATGTGGATGAATTGGTCAAAGGGAGGCTTAATGAAAATACAGGATGCCTCGCGTGTAAATGAACGCTCACTTTTCCTCTCCATGGGACTTGTTTTCCTAGAAGCTTAGGGCAATATGATCACATGCAAAGGCCAAGACCATTATTGAAAAGAAACTTTGTCACGAATTGCCATTTTTATACATGCAATCTAAATTTGGTGACTGTTTCACATTTGGCATTGATATCACAATGGTGAGGAAACAAAAATGATTGCAGATACAGTTGTATAAACGAAAGTAGAAGCGAGAGTGGAGAAAATAATCACCATGGTTTGTACGTTTCAAACCAAAACAAGTACATTAAATATGTAAATGTCTTTTATATCCACTTTTTTTTCTTCTGTAATTTGCCATTTTTTAATTCCAAGGATTTTGAAGGATTTGACCCAATGATTCCAGGATTTTACAGGATTTTTATATACGGGAACCAGGATTTCGGCTTCAGGGCTAGTGGCAGCCCTGGGATAATAGTTAACCAAGTACAAGGGGGGAAGTGAATAGTTGGTACCATATTGAAGGGGGAGAAGTGTACTTTTGATCTCTTTGCAATGTGTTGGCAGACCAAGCATGAAAGCATTTATGCATGTTTCAACACTTAGAAAGAGTGATTATATTGTAACAGGGAGCGAGAACACAAAAAGACACTTATATTAAATGTTTTGTATATTTTTCTTTTTCCAGGTAAGATGTTTTCCTGGCTATGTTCTTATTAGCTGGGCCGTGAAAAATGTCTTTATAGAGTTTTATTGTAGTTGTATGTGCTAGGTTAAATATGTGAGTAGATGATATGGAAAAAATAAAAACAAAACTATAGATAAGTACAGATAACTTTCTCTTTCTCATGATAGGCCTGTAAGATCATGTGGTACAGGTCAGTATCATGCAGAAGCTAAACATTGACATGCTTCTCTTTGTGTGAACATACATTTCATGTTATGTGAAATTAATATGAATGGTTACATTGGAACATACCGGTGAAGGTATAGCAAGCTTACATAAACATGTTACATGAAACGTGAAATAATCGTAATCCGTGCTTTGCAAACAAGTCCTCCTGCACTGTTGGTCCCTGTGCAACTTATTTTTTATTTGGACCCTCAAAAAATTATCTACAGATTTTGTATTGTAGAACAATCCAAGAAATAGTTGCCCCCACATTTCATTCTAATTAATGACTGACACTTGACTTACTTATTAATTGAAGATAGCTATAGTTTTTTTTAATATCTGCTGGTTTTGCAGAGTAGAATATTACATTTTAGTCCTGTAATTTAATTCACTTAGTGTATTGAATTTTTTCTTATAGGATACAAGAAACAAACAAGATGTTGATGTGCCTATGATTTATTTTGTCACCCCAACTTACCCAAGGCGAGAACAGGTAGCAGAATTGACACGACTTGGGCAAACATTAATGCATGTTGCCAATCTTCATTGGATTGTAGCTGATGATAACCATATGTGTAATTCTATGGTGACTCATCTTTTGCAAAGGTTTGGTATGTATGTATAAAGTGATCCTTTTTCTTTATCAGATAGAAATAGCATGCAAGTTTACATTAAACATTTAATAAATTGTAATTATTAAACTAGAAAGTATTTTCACCAACTAAAAATTGAAATTGTAATATCTACATGTAATTAATATATGCAATATAACGTCTCAGCACCTTAGATCCTTTTTCAGAGACAGTTACATGTTACTGTGACTGTTTTCCCTATCTACAACTCAGTTTGTCTGCCTTTCTTAGCTACATTCTTTCCCGATTGTACCCCCTCATAACCTCCATCAATTATGGTGTAGCTGTCCCTCAGGTCTTGTTACTCTGTGTTAAAGTTCTGAATTGGTTCTTATATCACATAGGGTAAATGTTATGGATTGAGATTGTGGAGTGCATAGTTGGGAAAGTTAACAAAAAATATTAACTGATTAAAGTTTAATTTAATGTCTAAAAAAATTCTTTGACCAGAGTTAAAATTTAAAGAACTGAATAATATTGATAATCTAACTAAAGTTTTAAAAGGAAGTTCGTCAATATTTGATTAAGAATATAAAAAAAAAAACATTATTTAGTTTTACTAAATTTAATTAAACTTTAATGAATATAAATAAATCTCATTACTAAAAAATAGCTGTGTAGAAATGCTTGTTAAATTTAAGGAGCAATATCTCTCATGTATTTACATTTTGGTGCATATGAAAGATATTTGAAACTCAAATTGACACTGTTCCTGTTGTGCCGTAACACAAGCAATGCAAACAATTTCAGAAAACAGGTGGTTTATTAAACAATGAATACATCATAACATATTGAATATATCAGTCTCAGATCAGGTACAAACACTAGCACAATAGTACAAGTGTAGTTTTCTTCACATATGTTAACAACTTTAATAAGATTAAAATGCAATAAGTTAATAATTCTTGACACACATAGACCACTTAGAACATCTCAAAAATCACCTTTACAATATAAAGATATGTAAACACCACGCCAGTGCTTTATCACATTTATGTAATAAATTTAAGGTCTGTACCAAACAATTTAAAACTTTTTATAAACTAATCGGCATCACTCCAGAAAGTGAGCAATTCATTACCTTACCAAATGAAATGTAATCTGTACTCTGCTCAACCATAATTTACTCAGTCTCTAAAATACCAAAACCTCTGTTATAAAATAATTTAATAACATTGGTGGATTCTGTAGCAATTACTCTTATAGGATTTGCTGGCGAACAAATTATCTTACTACAGTCTCATAGCCAGCTATACCTTTTATTTTCAATTTAACTTAAGAATCCACAAATTAATGTAAGGGCACTTTGATAGCAACGTGATTAATTGTATGTAATTACAAACAAACATAAGAATTCTTCTTAAATTACAAATTACTAAAATGAGCATAACGGTATTTCCAAAATATACAAGATGTTGCAAAATTGCATGACAATACTTCGGTGAAACATTCCTCACACCTGGAGGATGAAAAAATGTTAATGTGAACATAGGTCCGCAAACGGTTTGTTTCTTTACTACAGCCTGTAATACATAATGTAGTGTATGGCCGTGCAATGGATCATATTACTGTGGAATGCCATCACAGCTGTATTTGGCAGCCCCATACCAGTCCCCAAGGAGTCCTGATTTGAATTCACTCGAATTTTGCTTGTGGGGACATTTAAAGGCACTTGTTTATGCAACCCCAGAGGACAATATGGGCATCCTTTGTAACCATATTGTGGCGGGTTGCGAAACAATCAGGAATTTTCCAGGGATTCTTCAGCGCATCCGGGTGTCCATGCAATGGCGGGTTGATGCACATATTCATACTGATGGAAGGCATTTTGAACATTTACTTTGGTGCAGACAGTAATCTTTCATGCATTTGTAAATAATTCCTGTGCAGTTTCAACTGTTCTAAGTGTAGTGTCATAGTGTGCTGTGTCGTGTATCATGCAAACGAATGCTGTGATGGCATTCCACAGTAACATGATCCAACTCGCGAGCCATACACTGTACGTTATGTATTAGGGGCTGTAATAAAGAAACACAGCATTTGCGTAGCCTTTTGCTTCATGCCGCTCTGGCACTGACGTCGTCACAGTTCAATTACTCGCTGCCGTCTGGAGGGGGGATGTTCGTGCTTTAACCCTGTATAGCTGGCGGTAATGGGTCAGAGGGAATTTGTTATCCAAACAGAGGACTCGCAAGAAATCCATAGTCTGTTCAACCTTAGCTCTTGTGCGGCCCGCTGGAGCTCACCACACTGCCCCCAGGTCGAAATAGCAGTCTGTCCTGGCTGTATGGTGTATAGTAATAGACATCCTTTAGGTATAGCTGGGTTGAAGTGGAGGGGTCGAGGAACTCAGGCACTAATCGGTTGTCTTGTAGGTGATTGGTGGCATGCGCGAATATACATAAGGGCAGTGTCAGGGGTGGAATACCAGAGTCGAGGCACCGTTTCACAAGAATAAGAACTGATTGAAAAATTTGGCAAGATAGGAAATATAATATCTTTACATTGAATCAAAAATTGAACTTGATTTTAAAACATTGAAACACTGTAAAAAAAATGCATTTGCACTTTGCGTAGTGAGGCCATGGAATAGAAGGAGGTACATCCAGCACCACATTTAATGTTTAAAAAGTCCCCTAATTACTAGGCGATGGATGTGGGTAAGAGGGAGTTCAAATTTGGAGCGTGCTTGCGGTCGTAGTTTACTCACAACCTGCTAGGAAGTTACTTTTATCAAATTGTGTAATGTTAGATTTTGTACATGCCTGCTGGCTGAAAATGGAATTTTAAACTTTATAATAGTTAATAATAGAACCATTAGGCACCATTGTTAAAGGCATTATTAAACAACAAAAAAAGAAAACTTAAATTTTAAGTAGATTACTACCTGTAGGGAAGGTAGTTTTTGCACGCCTACGTTGGCTGTGCTGCACGGTCGAGCTGTTTTTTGCTTACTCTGCTCAGCAATATTACTAGTGAGCTGGCCATTTGTCGACTGTCTGCCTGTTAACTTTTTACAACTTGACTTTATGTTACTCACCATCATGATTATAGATAATTCTTAACAGATAAGTACAACACAAATACATTAACAACAATTTTACATGAGGTTTAGAAATAGTTAAAATATGTAATGGTATTTGTTTTCGTAAGCCCTATACGGGAACTGATAACGTTGCTAACTTCTGGTTTGAGAACACTTTAGAATATACACGATTAGAAACATAACATATTTACAGTATAAAATATTTAGAATTTACATTTTAGGAACAATACTGCGGAAACAGACATTAATTTACAGATTTGAAAAAAATATTTGTTATACATATGTTAGTTACAGCACGTGGCTGGCATTGATCATTGAGAGTATTTTTGCAGTTTTGAGAAACCATTTCTTAGTATGAGTTCGTCACAATTTTATCGATGCACAATTTTGTGTTTGTGAGATTAATATAATGCACTATTTTGATAATTGTGTGTATCTGATATTTTTATCCTTGGCAGGCACTCCTCGCAGAGAAAGTGTCTATGCTGAATTCTCACACGATTTCACTTGTAGCATATAAAAGTACTAATTGTCATAAACATGTACTTGAAGTGCTCAACAATGTTATATACAATATGTAGTGAACATACGAAAATGAAAACAATTATAAGATAATATTTAACTTATGTCTAATACAATATCTTTTGTTACTGAGAGCTCTCTTTTATCTACACCGTTGTAAGTTTTTATTGTTTCACATAGTACAAATAATTAACAAATAAGAAAGAGGTTAAAATTGCCTCTTGAACAATTACAGTAGTACTGGATTTCCAAATACTTAGCCTTAAACCTAAACGTGAAAAACCATCATGACTAGAAAGAAAAAAAATCAGTACATGTAGGGATAATAAGAATAAAATGAATTGGTACACAAGAGAAATATAACCGTGGTTCAACATCTATACTTATGTATTTAAGCCATCAGGAGGCTGTTATAGTAGCAATTTCATGTTGCTTTCAATTGAAACGTCTTACCCTGATGTGGACGTTGTTAAATAATATTATTTATTTAAGCATGACACTTGCAATGAGAAGGACTCATAATCAATATTTGTGTCCTGATACTTACTTCCTTATAAAAACTCGGTGGTCTTATATTAAGATAACTCATCAAATTCAACATCTGTGGCATATGGAAATATAATTAACAGTATTCGTTAGAAACCTGGCAACGTGTTCTGGTTGACAACCACTAGTGTAATTAATTATAATATGGAATTGTAAGGTTCACTTCAGAGGATTGCAAAGCAATGTTATTGTATAGTTATATAGCTTGGCAATTTAAATGCCAGATAAAACTGCTGGATACAGATTAAGAAAATACACCTATTTACTAAGTACACATATATGTATATCCCCTTAAGTTTGGAACATAACCGCAATGCTGAGTGGCAGTTGTCTTAACTGGCGTGAACTTACTTATAATTTATCGTGAATCAGTTACTGAGTTGATTTACTATACAATAAGACATACATTTCCATTGTTTTGTTACACAACTGTTGTTTAAAAAAAATAATGGTCTTATACTGGCTTATACTTATCCTAAGGAAAAAAAGTTCCAGATGGGAACTCAATTGAGGAATTATTTAGCAATTGTACAGCTTGACCACAGTTAGTTCTCAGTATTTGAAGGAACTAGGAAACTTGAATCTTCTATATGCTTTGTTATGAGTTTACTAGAACATTTTATTCTTATGTAAGTATGGCCATCTGCAATTATTATAAAAGCAATGTGGTTACTTAAGTAGTATTTTGTAGATATGTCAGAATTGCTGCAATTTTGATGAGTTTAATATACATTGTCACTGTGCAAAATAAAAGTAGGCGTATGATGGCCATGGACACATAGTCGTAGTGCAGAGGCTCGAGTACCGAAATCAATTTGTTTTCATTGACAGTATGATACCTGTATTGTGAATGAAATTGTGGCAGAACTGGCAACTGGGTGTGGTTTATTTTCCAGTTAGTGTCAAGTGCATCACTTAGGTTAGAAAAATGAATGCCTGTTGTGAGATGCAATTGTTGGAGGTGAAATGACAGCTGATTCAACCAGTGTACTGGCACCACAGTTTGCTGGAGAGGGACTATGGGCACTCTTATGTCACACAAATATGTTGCTTCTATAAGTACTTGGTCATGTGTGGCGACATAACAATCACGCGGAACATGTAGTTCCACAGTACCCAATGTGTTGTTTTGCACATCAGTGTTGAGAGATCTGGTGGGTTGGTAAGGACGTACTGGTGGGAGAGAATGGCGTGGATCAAAAAAGAGTTCTCGTGAGAACAGTGAAATTGACATTTGGAGAACAGTTAGTTGGCATCTGACACTAGGATAGCTGCTTTAACATATTTTGAGTTTTTACATGTTAGCAATTCCTTAGGGATGGCTATAACATCCGGGGAAAATGGCTGATGATGTCAATATAGCCTTAACAATACCTTTATCGTGGTCAATTGCCAAAATGGGTGATAGAACATGTATATGGCAAGTGTGATTCTGGAAACGATAGGGAACAAGTATGACATTATAAATTTGCCAGTTTGAGTTGGCACGTATGACAGGTATTTGTAACTTTATAACTAATTGTGTACTGGTAAAACTGCACTCAGCCAAATTATTAGTATAGTATTTAATAATTTCTTTTGTATCAATGTCTAATGTCAGTTCTAGCTTTGTCAATTGTATTTTCAACTTATTCAAATCATGTGTCAATTGTGATTTTTTATGGCACTTAAGGGTAGGCGATTGATCTTACAAGATTGCACATAAGTTTGAACCAGCTCCTCTATCACAATGTTGTTTAAAAGTTGCAAGGTGGCCGTGGACAGCAAGGTGAATTGTAATTCAAGATTATTGACAGTGTTTATAGCAGACTGTTGATTAATCATACTGTGTGACAGCTTGTTAATTGTTTTGGATAAAGTGTTAACCTTATCAGTAACTTTGTGCTCAGTTTCTGTGATTACTTTAAGGGTGACGTTGAGTGCCTTGTTTGGGACGTGTATACTGTCCGTGAGTTTGAGTATCTGGTTATCCAATTGAGCATCGTTGTCGAGTAGTGCCCGCAAGTGCCTGTTCGTGAGCACATTGCAGCACCACAACATTGCGTCCCCCAGAGACTGGATACCACGCTTCTGGAGGAAGCATGTTGAGACCTTGTCAAGAAACTCGTGGAGGATTCCGCACTCCACATCCTGCAAATAATCCTACAAGAGCCTTGCGTTTGTGCATGAAGGTGACGTGTAAAGTTAACAAATGTTATTTTTAATTATTAAATTTCTTACTTTTTAAAATGCTAATCCGAAGTCTAGGAGTATGCAAAAAAAATGTGTGCTGTTGATCCAAATTTTAAAACTATAATAATTAAGTGATTAAAATAAGTAGACAAAGAGAACTGTAGTAGTGCTGATGAATGTATTCACAGTCATGATTTCACACCAGAAATAGAGGCTGATGACTGTGAAGACAGCATAACTGACAGTCATTGCATGATGAAACCTAAAACTCGCTTAGAAATTACTGCAGTAAAACGTCTGCTAATAGATAGCAAATCCATTTGTGTGTTACATCAGAACATTTTTACAGCTGCCTGTATTTGATCTTTCTGCAAACTTTGGAGTCAAGATGATGTAAAAAAGATATGGGATTTGGTAACTTTGCCCTACTTTACAAAAATTCATAAAAAATAAATGTGTATTTCAATATCAGTCACAACTGTGTGGTGCTGAGCCAATGACTTAACATTTAATGTATTAGCAAATTTATTTAATAATTAATTGAAAATTCACAATGATTTCTTTTTGAAAGTAAATATATTGCAGCAACTTAGCTCTGGTTTATGTTACTTAAAGATAAGAAATTTTAGTACAATTAGGCAGGAATGCTACTTAATGTATTCGTAGCTTAACATAATTTACCAGTTTCAGTAGCAGATCATGCTGGACACATGTTGCCTAAAATGTTTCCAAAATTTTAAAAGACTAAACGTTACGCTTGTGAATGCATGAAAATTATGGCCATTATAAATGAAATGGCATAGCAACATGAAACAAGTGTTGCAAGTGTGTTAAGGATGTTTCTATTTTCTGTGGATACAGGTGGAAGTAATGACCATTAAAAACTATATTCAATAGTTTTTTACTTATTATAGTACAGGACATACAACTATCAATAGCATCTTGCTTTCAGTCGCATCATTACAGGATGCTCTGCATGTATGGAACATAAAATACCATTTTTTACATTTGGCTTCAGAGAAAGGGTCAAAGGGACTCCTGTTCACTGGGGATGAGATTCTCATAGACATATATTTTCTGGACAAAGACAGCAAACTGAAGGACAGACTAAAAGATTTTCAAGAGCTTTGGTACACTTGCATTAAAAAGGAGCTGAAACACATGTGTACCCATTAGCTTTCACTGTGTGTTTGCTTGACATGATAAATATATTTGTGGCAGCAGCCTTTAATAAAGTTATATAAGGAAAAAGTTGATATACAGTTGGCATCATTTGATTCATTAAGTGTGTAAAGGATACCAAAAAAGCAAGAAAAACCTATTGAAAAGACCTTCATGTCCCCTAGTTGTTACAGTTCTTCTAGTTGGCAGTCAGAAAGTACAACTAGTAAAAATGCCAAGCACAGTAATTTGGCTGTAAAAAGGCTGTTGCAAGAAAATAAAAAAACAGAATGTCGTTCTAGAACAGCAGAAATTTCTTGCGCACTATCACAACAGGTGAGTGTGTTTATGTTATTTGCCAATGATATGAACAGAGCTCTGTGTTGTTTCTTATTACATGTATTACCAGTACATATTTCATAATGTCAATATTGCACTGCAATCAAAAGTGCTGCAAATCCACATCTTAAAGAGCATTCTTTCTCAGCTCTAGAAAGATTTTCTGATAGTGTTTTTAAAGTCATCAGTTATTAAGACAACACCTTCACGTGATGGTAAATATAATATTTCAACAAACCAACAAATTGATGAAGACCTTGTTACAGGAAACAGTGCCACCATGGCCCCCTTTGATGGATGATGTTTCTGTTTATATGTGCCGGAAACCTTCAGACACAACTGACAGATACTCCATCTCTCCTTCCTTCTGTGGAAATTATTTTGAATTTTATCAAACATTCACAACATAGTCTAACCCCAAAAATAAGTCAGGAGGCACAATGAGATAATATAAGGTTTGTGGAAGTTGAAATAAATAAATTTTCTTTTCATTTGTTATTTTTGGCCTAAAATGTATTTTCTTTATAAAAAATTGCCCTATAAAATTCTAGTAAAAAATATATATAGGAAAAAATATTTTAAAACCTTTATTAAAATATGAGACTATGCACGTCAAATACAATTTGTGTATATTAAAATCTGATGTATATTAAAACATTACAAAAAACAATATTTTGAATCCCCTTTACATGAAATATAATACCCATTATATAAAAAGAGTCCTTGGGTCATCTCTCCCTGAAAGCAGAAAGAGACCCCTATTTATTCCAAATGCCATTCACGAAAAAGTCTCTATAAAATCTTCAAATATTTTTGTGCTCTGCTGGTGGTTATTTGTGATATCACATGCAGCATGCATGCCCCACAGAAGGCATTATCATGAAAGAGAAGTAGTGGGGGAAAATATGCAACGTAAGATCGTTCACACTGGTCTCTTTGTAGACTATCACTCAGGTATGTTGACGCGTGCCGTGTCCCTTCTCCCTTAGCCCATTCGTCCCGCTGCACCTGTGCATCTGTGATGTGCCTCTACTGGGGGAGTTGGCCCGAATGTGGCAGTTACACCTCCATGAATCCTGCCTTGGTGCGGTGTACTAAGAGTTCACCCTACCTGCACGACGTCCAAGGTACTGCCGAAGTCAGATGACTATCCCACTTTAGAGGAAAATTTTTAGGGCATATTAATCTGGGCCAACCACAATCACCAAACAACCCCCTCAGTAAAACTGCCACCAAGGAAATGAATGCAGGGAGGAGGCCAGAATGGCTGCAGAGTTCCAGCAAGGCCCTTTGTGCACCTCCTCTCCACATGTTACGTCACTGTGCGTGCATATGTGAGTAGTGTTTGTGTGTGGCCTGACATCCAGGGAATTTTTCTGAAAGTGCAACTATTATCAAATTCAACCAGAATAACTGTGATAAAGAATTTCCCATGTTTTGTAGTCATTCAGGCATGGCTACCCACACCCCTCTTGAGGTGAAAGTGGACTTGTCCAGCTCGAACCACCCAATGCCACTTTATCATAATCAAAATTGAGAGTATAATTAGTTTCTTAATTTCTTAGTGTAGTGTAATTTTGCTTTAAATTAAATGAACAAGGCAATGGACTAAGAGAGAGAGGGAGCTCCGGAGATTTTTAATAATATGTTGGTTAGTTTGTTTACTGCCAAAACATTTTTATATATTTTCACATTTTTTTTTTTTTTCAAAGCTAATCAATAAATGTTCATTCGTTTTTGTAATTCAGTGTCATGATATTTTAATGTGCTTGTTCTTCTTTTAAAATGTATTTTGTATTTTCATGTGTCTCTCCCGTGCTTTTGGGGCTGGGTCTTGGGGACCTCTGCCTTTTTCTTCAGTTGGTTTTTGAGTGCTACCAGGTTGGTCATGCATCGCGTGTCTCTGGGCCTTCACTATTTTTTTTGCATTATTACGTTGTAGCATCAATAGTCAGTGTTATTATGGAACTGTAGTAGTTTATTTTTCGTCACCCATACGCAGCGCCACCCCCACATCCCGCCAGCTCCAAAGTGCAGGGATCATAACACTGTAATTGTGCATCAACGTCATGCCATTTTCTAACAGCTTAGGTTGTCAACACACCGTACTTGTTAGAACAATGTACGTGCCTCTTAGGAGGAGTTTTTGTAGTGAGTAAAAAAGACTGTTTTGTGAATGGTGTTTTATTTCACTGCCGGCCTGTTCATGACCACGTAATTTAGGGTCTTATACCCACTGGTGCATCACACCCCCGATCATGGTTTTATGGTGTTTTGGCATGTGAGACAGCCATTTAACAGTCTCACGTGTAAATTAGTAATGTATGAGGAGGCCTACATCCTCACTATGTAGGCAGACAGGTATAACTATCCAATAATAAAATATCAGTGCAGGGTGATTACAGGAACAGCTACGTGGCTGAAAGGCCCGTCTCTAGAGAGAGAGTCTGCTCGACTAAGCTGGCACCCTTATGGTAATAATGAACCTAAACGAACCCTCCAAAAATCTGTCATCTCAAATTTCCTACACCTTTTACCTGCTCCTGAGCCTATGACAACCCGTCAAGTGTTGCCCAACTTTGTGGCAAATTCTTATTCCAATTATCTGATGTCGTACACCACTTAACTCCCATCAAATGGCTTGCCCAAGAATATGGCTGAATGCCTGCATACCTGCATTATGGTAATCATCAACCAGCCACGCCATTCTTGAGCTATGCAGCGAAGAAGCCAGCATAATCTTCTGCCACCATCCTGTGGCACAACGTTTATCCACCCTTCTCTCTCCCCTCTGGGCAAGACAGGGTGGCGGCAGCTAACAATGTGCGTTGCGTGCTTGACTTGCATCACCCCCCTCCAACAACAAATGCAGTGGGAAGACTTCAAGGATGCAGCGACATCACCCCTTCACCACCCCTCCAGCCAGGATGGTGTATCCATCGGCAGCAAGCAGCTTGTGCGCATACACGCACCCCTCCAGCCACTCGTGCCGGTTTACCCCTCCCACCTGGATGCAGGGGAGACTGCAGCATGCTGATGAGGTTCGTTAACCCAGACTAACAGCTGACTGCCATGCCAGTGTCAACTGCGTATGTATACAACAGTGAAAATGGGATTTTTTCCCATTACAAGACTATACAGTGCAAACAGTATGGCGAACTTAGGTGCATGGGACTTTTTACACTTAACAACGAACTCTGTTGTTGACCAATTACCACACAGACTTATGACTATGCACCGCTGTTTGTTTTTGGAGTAACTTCCTTCACAACACCTTCTATTTTCAGGGCACCTACTGCCTCACAGCCATTAATTTTCACAGCGTTTGTCTTTACATTGCCCTCTCTATTTGCACAGTCAACAGGCTATACTCCACTGACTACATTCATTCCACCTCCCATTTACACACCTCTGGGTAGGTTCGATATGCTGCCCGCTGACGTGGCAGAGAGATAAACTGTCATCTTAAGGTTGCGTAATGCACAAAGTGGCAAAAAACTCGTATCTGTGTGATTCGTGTCTTGCCAGAGACAGTGAAATTATTGAACAAAGTGATTATGCAGCACAGCTACAGCTCTTGGGTGCCACACCACCACCTCCACAAAAAGATGACGTGCTTAACACACGACCTACTACAACATCTGTCAACCGTATGTCTGCTTTGAGCATTACTATGATGCCGGGCAGAACAGATCTGGCTGAGCCACTCCATCTGCCAATGTTTGTGAGCACTGATATCCAAATTCCCTGCACCAAGATGCCGCCTCCATTGCCCACTACCTGCGTAGAGGCACCACCGCCAACACCATCACCGACAGTTGTTTTCACAGTGTTCGGCAACCCTGCTGAAGAATGGGTGGCGCACATAGCAGCTGTTGTTGCATGGATGCAACCCCATGCATCTCGACGCATTGTGCCATGCCCACCTCTGAAGCCACCGCAACATGTGTCTGCTGCCCGCCTTGGCCTGTCAGACAGCCTGTGACTCACTACTCGCGCCGCTGTCTGCTGCCCTGCAAGCGAGTCGTTTGGGATGTAACTGTGTCGCTGGTTAAACGAGCTTGTACCAGCAGTACTAAATGACACAAGCGCAAAGACATGACTTGCAGGCACTACCAACAATCTACTTAAAATCGCAGCTGCAAGCAGCCTGCGTTACATAGTAAGCAATGTGATGACTGCATGAACACGCTATGCTTACTGCCTCTGCCTTGACCGAATCTAGTTGTGGGCTACTAGCTGCCCTTGTGCCTGCAAAGAAACGAACCATGACAAAAAAAGTGTTTCAGACAGTAGTGCAATCTCATCCACAAACATTCTGTGTTGAGGCTAGTGCACAATTAGGTAGCTAAGCATATCACTGCTACCAACTGTAGACATTATCACTTTTCACGATGTCGTATCAAGCTGCCGTTCCCGCGCTAACTTAGTACCTGATCATTACCTCGCTTGTATCCTGCTCAATCTCTAGTTTTCTAGGCCTGTGGGCATGTGCGGTTGACCTGTGCATGTGACCTGTCACCCAAGGTTTAACCCAGTCCTACTCTTTATTATTACCATGGCACGCACCACAGTCTCACAACCTTCCAGCAGCATATATTGCGACAGCACGGTGGTCACAAAACCTTGTGGGCGTAACACACAAGGGAGAAGTTCCTGTTCCCCCACTGTCTCGTGCGACGTGATGCGGAGAAGCAGTACTCTGTGTTGATTCTGCTTCTCAGCAATTGCCGTCACTCACTTGCCCTGCCTATGGGAAAAGTGTGGCCCGCTCACTCTTTTCTGCAGGCGTGATGTGAGATTATCCAGCCGACTGTCTCTGCAAGTGTGAACCAGTGCTATGCCACATGTTTTCGCCTGTCAATGCTCTCTCTCTCTCTCTCTCTCTCTCACACACACACACACACACACACACACACACACACACACACACACACACACACTCACTCTCTCTCTCTCTCTCTCTCTCTCTCTCTCTCTCTCTCTCTCTCTCTCTCTCTCTCTCTCTCTCTCTCTCTCTCCTCTCTCTCTCTCTCTCTCTCTCTCTCTCTCTCTCTCTCTCTCTCTCTCTCTCTCTCTCTCTCTCCTCTCTCTCTCTCTCTCTCTCTCTCTCTCTCTCTCTCTCTCTCTCTCTCTCCTCTCTCTCTCTCTCTCTCTCTCTCTCTCTCTCTCTCTCTCTCTCTCTCTCTCTCTCTCTCTCTCTCCTCTCTCTCTCTCTCTCTCTCTCTCTCTCTCTCTCTCTCTCTCTCTCTCTCTCTCTCTCTGCAGAACAGTGCAACCGTGATTAACCTATGCTCAAGACACTGTGCGTCCTCATTGGTCGGCATATCTTGTGTTGTCAAACCTTCAATATGAATCAATACTTGCTACTACCGACAGACGTCTGTGCATGCGAGTTCCCTCCTACTCCGTGGAATGCGGCTTGGCATGGACTGGTCTGTAGATGAGCAGTAAGACAGTGGCCCTGCAGCATACGTACGGACGTAAAAACATTGGGCAAAACCGGACACTGAGAATGTTTACTGGCTCCAACAAATAGTAGTGTTCTTGTAACAGTGTGTGTTGGATGATTTCTTTACCTTCTGCATGTGCTGTTTGACAGAAGTCAATTGCTTTTCTGTTATTGAATGCAAATTTTCTGATAAAATATTCAACGGTATTGAATTAAAATCATGTTACATAAAAGCAACAACGATAGAGGTGGAAATTGCGGGTGGTTGGACCTATAAAATTTGAGAGGAAGGGAGGAATTTGAATATTTTATTGTGAAAATTTATGGTGGGGCGTAAGAAATATTTTGACAGGAATTCATTACTCAGACAGTATTTCTTCACAAAGTGTGCAAACATTGAGGGGTTTGAAATCCCATAATGTTGATCCAACTTAAAAACATTTTACTGCATAGCAGTTTTACGTCTGAAAAAATAGAAAAATCATGCAAATAATAACACAAAGTCGTACAGAGCTGTCATTTGTCTAGCCAATGCCGAATGTAATTTCGTTGCATATTCATAGTTATTGGCACAATCTTTTTAATGTTCTAGAATTCTTGAATTGTGTCTTGTATTACTCTCTTGTCGAAATTAATCGCAATGCAACCTTTAGTTTTGGGGCTGCGAATTAAATTTTAACAAAGAATAATACATTAAAAATATCTTTAAATATAATAATGTTACATTAAAGACACAAGAATATTTAGAATAATCAATACTATGCAACAACACAAAATATAACTGAAAAAAAAGATATAAACATTTTTTATTGTAAATATTTGTTTAGTCAAAAAAAGAGTGATGTATGAAATTCAAGCTAAATTATAAAATGTTTTAAATCGATATTCAAAACTTTTTCCGCAATAACTGCATTTTATTTAGCTCAAATTGGCAGCGAATCATACAATGCGAAACAATTAATTAATACATTACTTAAATTGTAGCTTAAAAATTATCTCCAATCAGATATGCTTGTTTCTGTTCACTTTAAATAAGTTCTTATTACCACTGACAGTGTTCTGGTTGTTTTTTTGGCTGCCCTCTGTGGCACATTCAATTTAATGTTGAGCGTGAAAGGTTCCAGTTGTGAATCCCGGGTAAGGCAAGGGTATTATTTATGCTCGTCCGTATGAGTCACTGTTTCATGGGAAAAGTCACTTCCAATAGGAAAACTGCCACAACAAAGTTGTCATGGAATTTAAAAAAAAATGTGTGCAGTAAATCTGGAAATATACCTGCATTTATTCTTGTACTTTTACAAGTACAACCCTGAATACGAGTAACCAAATGAATACTTGCTTTTTATGTAATAAGTACATTAACCTAATAAGTGGACTTGCTAGATATAGATTTTTAATAGGCCTATTACAGATATTCTTGTATTTCAATCACATTGGTAAATAGCGAATGTAAAATTATGTATAGTATGCTTCCAAAAATTAATTAATTTATGCCACAATGGTAATACAAAGATTATTATTTATATTATATAAAAAAAAACTACAACTCAAAATCAAACCTGCAACTTCTTGAGCAAATACGTGTGAACCTACCTCCAACACCAACAAACAAATTTACTTAACGATAGCGTTAGTTTCAAATCTGTTTGTCTAGTAATTTGGCAGGCATATAATTTTAAACTGTTAATGTTTAAGTTTTTAATGCTTTTCAGATAGGCTTACATATTTGTTCATTCTTTGTTTCAAAATCTAGAAATTATTTTCTCTTACTGAACCTTGCATTTGGAGTAACATTATCTGGCATATGTCATATGCAAATTTTATTACAGACGGTTAAGTTAGTACCTACAAACAATTATTTTATCATAAAGGCTACAGAAATAATTTTGCAGCGATACACAGTGCTGCCTAAGCCAGCATTTTGAAAAACATCTTTACAGGTGGAATTAATTTTGCGCGTGATTCGAAATTCTAGAAGTTTTACTTAAGTCGACATGGTAATTAAAAACTTTTTATATAAACTCTCAATGATTTACTATGATTTTTGTAGGCTTCATAATTTGAATATCTACACACATGCAGACCACAATTTCACATAAACTACCGTTAAAAATGGCAGGATGCTCACGCAAATTAATTGGGTTGAATTTGTGAAGTAGCTGAACATTATTCTGTATAGTGTATTGTGTCATAGCGACGGCATTGTTTAAATTTTATTATTTTATTTCTAATTTTATGAAATCTGTGTGTAGGCTACCTTTATTCTGCGGGATAGTCTACTATGAGTAAAAACACCCATTTTCGTGACTTTGAGCAAATAAAGCTTTAAAACGTTTCTATAGTTTCAAAAGAAATGTATTGGCTTAAAATTACTGTTAATATATACTTTGTTAAAATGTACGCATAAATAAGTTTACGCAAAATTACACAGTGTGTTACAAAATTAGTAGTATTTCAGTTGTATAAGTTTTATGACATGTGGTCGTATATGAATATTGTGGCCAAATCCAAATTTGTAACACTGAGGATAACTTTTCTGTACCTCTTCAAACATCCTTCGTCCTCCATTGTCTTCCATGCAACTGAGCCTGCTGTAACTGATGCTTGTGGAATAGCCAATAGCATGGCCAAACCTGCGCATGCATATCTTCCCCTCTTGCTTCGCTTTCTCCGTTTCCCTGCACTCAGACATGCACAGACGTCTGCCAGCTACAGTACCTTTATGCTTGTGCTCTAGTGGCCTGTCAACTCTGTTGCTTACCAGTGTTTATCTTGTTTACTGCATAGTTTATCCTAGTGTTTATCATTGTTTACCATGATTACCTTACATATTGACCAATTTACACCTTCATGCATGTGCCCTAGTAGTCAGCTACATTATTATCAGTGTCTACATTGTTTACATCATTGGTTACCTTTGTTCACATTTACATTTTCTTCAATTAACTGTGTTTGTGTGTTTTTCATGTGTCATGCCATGTTTTGATGCCCGATTTTTCACCATTCTTACATTTTCTTTCCATTCCGTTTACCTTGCCCTGAGACAGTAAATGCTTACATTTGCTCCATTCAAAAGCAGCACGTCAGCCAATCTCGCCTGCCAGCTATAGCCTGTCGGCTGACCGCAGCCTGCTGCCCTGCACTGCATGGTGGGTCACCAAGAGACATGCCACCCAAGGCATGATAACAGGCACATTCGCTGGCTTCCCTGGATTCTGGGCGGCTCTCTGTTCGGCACCACTGTGCACTCTCATGATGCCATCGTGCAGCTGCGCCTCCGTTATTGGGGACCTGTAATCTTGTCAGTATCCCACACCACCAGTTTTTACAGCGAGAATCTGAGAATTGTGCCTAGTTCACAGAGGCATCACGCCCTCCTCACCAGTCGCTCCAGCATGATGTCAGCAGGCCTCTTGCCTCGCCTCACCACCTTTCCAGCTCCACTCCGCACGTGGGGCCCATACCGCCTGCGGTCTTAGTGAGGGCCTTGTCCACCGACCTGCTGGCACTAGCAGCACATTGGGGTCATCGAGCTTCAGCGGATGAATGACCTCCAGAAAGGGGGACGGGGGTTATGACACATGCTGTGTCCCTCCTACCTTAGCCCATTCATCCCGCTCCACCTGTACAGTGTGACGTGCCTCTACTGGGGGGAGTTGGCCCGAATGTGACAGTTAGACCTCCATGAATCCTGCCTCTGCACGGTGGACTAGGAGTTCACCGTACCTGCACAATGTCTGAGGCACTGTCGGAGTCAGGTGACCATCACATTTTAATATCCTCAAGAGGTAACTCTTGAGGACATATTAATATGGACTGACTACAATCACCAAATAACCTCCCCAGTAAAGTTGCCACCGGGGAAGTGAATGCAGCAAGGGGGTTAAAATCTGCTGCAGCGTTCCAGCAACCCCCGTCGTGCGTCCCCTCTACACGTGTTACATCCCCGTCTGTGCATGTGCGATTAGTGTGAGTGTGACCTGACACCGAGGCAATTTTTCTGAAGCTGCAACCATTATCAATTTCAACCAGAATAACTCTGATAAAGAATTTCCCTTTTTTTATAGTCATTCAGGCATGGCTACCCACACCCCTTCAGGGGGGGAAAGTGGACTCGCCCAGCTTGAGCCACTTTATCATAATCAAAATTGAGAGTATAATTATTTTCTAAATTTCTTTATTGTAGTCTAGTAGTGCTTTTAATTAAATGAACAAGGCAATGGACCGAGAGAGACTGCCCTGGAGCTTTTTAATATTACGTTGCTTAATTTGTTTACTGCAAACACATTTTTATATTTTCACATAATTTGTTTGTCAAAGCTAATCAGTATGTTTTCATTCATTTTGTAATTCATGGACATAATGTTTTAATGTGCTTGTCCTTTTTCTAAAATATGTTTTAAATTTTCCTGTATCTCTCCTGCACTTTTGGACTGGGTCTTGGTGGACATCCGCCATTTTATTCAGTTGGTTTTTGAGCGCCGCCGGGTTTGGTCATGCATCGTGTGCCTGTGGGCCTTCATCACTTTTTGCATTAATCACCTTGTAGCATCAATAGTCAGTCTTATTGTGAAACTATAGTTTATATTTTTGTCACCCAGAAGCAGTACCACCTCCATGTCCCATCAGCTCAAAAATACCGGGATCGTAACACCATAATTGTGCATAGACTTTGCACCATTTTCTAACAGCTTAGGTTGCCAACACGCCATAATTGTTAGGACAATGTTCGTGCCTCCCAGGAAGAATTTTTGCAGTAAGTAAAAAAGACTGTTTGGTAAATGGTGTTTTATTTCACTGCCGGCTGCTTCATGGCCACGTAATTTTGGGTTTTCTGCCCACTGGTGCACTGCACCACCCGATCATGATTTTATGGTTTTTTGGCATGTGAGATGGCCATTTAACAGTCTCACATGTAAATTGGCAGTGTGTGAGGTGGCCTAGATCTTCTCTAGGCAGGCAGACAAGTATAATTTTAATTTGACATTATCGTCGGCATGGGGTGAATTCAGGAGCAGCTACATGGGCGAACGGCCCATCCCTAGAGAAGAGTCTCTGCTCAACCGAGCTGGGGCCCTTATGATCATAGCAAACCTAAACAAACCTTCCACAAATCTGTCACTGAAATTTTCCAACATCTTTTACCTGCTCCTAAGCCCACAACAACCTGTCAATATTCAGTGTCTTCACAAGCCTCCATCCCCCATGTAGGTTGAAACGTAGCGTGTAACTTTTTAATATTTGTGTAGATAAATTTGAATGATATGACAATTGTCCCAATGCTTGTATCTACAGTTCGTTAAAACACACTCATTAGGGACAAACTAATGTTTGGTATGATGGACAAAATAACTGAAGAACATGTTCTGTTGCAGCATCCCGTATCATTCGAAGATGCAGTTTTTTGTGGCTAAGTAAGCTGAGATGAAAAAATCATAACTCCGTAATCTTACAGCAAGGTGGTTATGAGGGTTAGGAAATTAATAGGATTCAACTGTTGGAATAAACCATAGCTGATGTAGGATGTCCAGCAGTTTGGTGAAAAAGGCACTGGCCTTTGGCAGAAGCTTAAGATTTCCTAAATCAAAACCAATACCCTAGGCTGATACCCACAAATGCATGCAGTGTCGATTCTGTTATAAGGTGCTTCATGATCTTTTACGTTGTCCAGCTAGGTGCTCCAATTGCATCAACTGTTTCAAACACAGACACTATGGAGTGGTTTGTAGGACACCAGGTACATTTATATTGTTTAATGATCAAGATCAACACAGTGAGTCACATTGTGAACATGGACTTTTATTTTTCCAGGGACTTGAATATTTAATTGGGTGTCTGACATTAAATTCAGTAGGCATGAGAGAGGTGAGACATGGTCCATGGAAGGTTTCAACCAGAGTAAAAGACACCAGTTTTACCCGAGCAGAGCAACTACAGTTGAATATTGTGTTTTTTAATGGGGGAAAATGTTATGTTTCCAAAAAATGTAGGTAACTGTAGTGTAAACATAACATCTTGCAAATATCATCGGTTGATTAGCAGAAGGAATTTACATGTATTGTAAAAAGTAAGGGGTAATAAAGCAGAAAATTAATATTTTTTGCAATGATAACTATACCCCACTTATTCAGTCTGGCTCTTGTGTTGTTATACCTCTTAATGATAAGTTCAAATCAGAATTATAAAGGTTGAAGAAGGCAGATGTAATTGAAAAAAATATTGAACCAATATAATGGGTATCACCCCTTGTAGGACACAGATCATTTTTGTCATGATAATATTCATAGCATGGAGTTTACATTATCTCAGTTGACAGGGGAAAAATATTTGCTGTCTAGCTTGTACCAGACTAAATTGGAAAAGTAAAGTCAACTGTCGACAATATTCATTTCTCCATATAGAAGATTTTTATTCAATACAACGTTGCCGTTCTTATGTCATGTGCCCCAGAATACATTGCCACCAAAACATTGCATGTTCTGAACAATATACAGAATACTACACTCCACATGGATGAAATTCTTATATTTGCACCCACCATGATTGAACATGATAAAATATTGAGAAAGGTTAATCATGTACATATATATGCAGGTATCTATGTTAACAATAAAAAATGTGTGTTTGGGGTGAGCCAGGTGAAATATTTGGGAAATATCATCAGTGCTATAGGATTTTTGGATGGACTTTGACAGTGTTGAGGCCATCCAGATTTTATCCAGTGCCGATAAAAAAATATGAACTTCAGAGTTTTCTAGTTTTTTAAAATTTTTCTTCCAGATTTCTTCCTGCAAAATCAGTACTGTTAGAGCCTTTGTTTGCTATCCTGAAGGCTGAAGTAGAATTGTTTTGAGGTCCACCACAATAAGATGCCTTGGCACAAATTTAACATCTGTTATCTCGTGCTTCCACTTTGGCATATTTTGATATAAGCTGCTGAGTCACTATAAATGCAGATGCTAATTTGAGGTGCTTAGAAAAATGCCTCATCGTGGAGAAATATCAGCAGTAGGAAATTGTAGATTACTCCTTCTATACACTGTTGAACACAGATGTGGTATTCACAAATATAAAAAACAAGCATTGACTCTTACATGGTGTGCTGACAAGTTTTGACAGTGTATATCTTGGGTTTATCAGTAACCCTCACAACTGACTACAAACTGTTAGTTTAAATCTTGCAGACCAAACATATAAATGATTTTGCACCTTGGATGGAGAGATTTCATCTGTGGCTAATAAGGTACATATATGTTGAGCATGTGCCTGGTGCTGTGACCTCTCCTGAAATGAGGAGACCACACACTTACTAGGGGGATGAAGGTAGTGAGATTAAAGCACTCGGTTAATACAAAACTCTATTTTATTCTACTCTCAAGCAATTACAATTACCGATAAGCAAGAGCAGTCAGATTAATGTTATACAATAAGTCATGGCAGCAATACTCAGAATTACTTTAAATTATATAAGCAAGCAATTACTTAAATACTCTGTCTCTTATGGAGCTTAATAAGGACCTTCACCTGTTCTGATGCCTCATGTTGCCTAGGTCACCCTAATGGGAAGTATAATTACCCAGATCTTGTAGTCGGCAATGACGAGGCTCTCTCTACGGCACATACGGTGGGTGTAGATCCCAGACCATGGACTGGTGGTCCTCTCGGCAGCTGTCCCTCGGGCAGGACCTCCGGTGCCTGGAGCAAGATGGCACCCTGAGCCGCCATTGTCCCATCCTTATATACCGGCGGCCCTGACCTTGTAACCATTCCCCCGGGATTATTACAACAGCTGGGTCGACTTGCCGAGGTCGTGCTGTGCCTCGTGCCAGCTCATCTCCTTGCAACCCTTGCTGTGGGCAGCCACAGCACTGGCAAACAGAAGTAACAGTCTATTCCACAACAGATGGCGTGGAAACGTTAATGTAGACAGGTCCACACCCATTGCAGTGCTCTAGTGTTGAGGCAACACTATGGATGAGGCTGTACTGTCTGTTACGGCCATGCGGACAAGA
Organism: Dryococelus australis; assembly: GCA_029891345.1. Taxonomy (NCBI): domain Eukaryota; kingdom Metazoa; phylum Arthropoda; class Insecta; order Phasmatodea; family Phasmatidae; genus Dryococelus; species Dryococelus australis. The sequence goes on along the minus strand of CM057009.1, from coordinate 260,627,852 downwards.
TGGCGGTCATCCTGTACTGTGGTCACATTGCATGGTCCAGTGCCCGTTTGTTCCTGTGTACAACCCTTTTCTATCCTCTGGTTCCACAAATTCATCACTGTCATAGCAGCGTGCCCTGTATGAGCCTAAATGTTGCTGTATGCCAAACCCGTTTCCTGGGGACAGATCATTCTCCCCAATTCAAATTCTCTCACATGCTAATATGGCGCCCTTTGACGTTGATGAGATGTGCCGGTACTTGCTTTCACTTTGTTTGACGGCTCTTCACTGAGTGAGCTTGGCGTAACACTGACCTTTCTAGTCACACATGAGAGGGCACTGTTAGGTTTACGTGTATATCATCTCTCTGCAGTCGTAATTATTTATAGTTGATAGACTATTCTACACATCCTCTGAGTTGGATTAATTCAGGCCTTTTTTCTGGGTGTTGCAATCAGTGGCGAAGGGTGGATTCCGAAGTAGGGGAACCAAGTTGGTAAAATAAAAAAATCTATGAGTTAACATCATCCAAAATCTCAACTTGTTAATTCATTGTCTTTTTTGGCAGATATGCTATTTTTTCTTGTCTTTAATATTATTTGTATCACACGCAAAAACAATTTCAATTTCTTAATTACAAATTTATTTTGGTTGTCTTTGCATTATAATAGCACGAACTGAAGAGCTATAAAATTACCAAACATGATAGCCAGATAATTAAAAATGGTGGGACTACCAAAAACTATTGGCAGGTTTCGTGCATCAAAAATTTTATGACCGGGTTTACACACACTCCAGTCATATATTATTTGCATTGGATATAGTCGACTGAAGCATAAGCATATACAACCCCTTACATGGATGCCACAATGTTATTTATTTATCATAGAATTTTTGTATCCGTTCATCATGCATAAAATTTAAAATTTAACCAAGAAAAAAAAATTAACACTAAGTAATTATACAGAATTCTTATGTCTCCTTGGTTATTTGATTTAGAACATACAAAATGAGAATAAGTCTTACTACACACTGTAAAAATCTTAACAATAGACATGAAAACATTTTTCAATCAAAGTAAATAAATAATGACTTACCAGCCTTCTTCAGTTTGTTGACATGGTTACTTGTAAGTCAATTTCAATCGCCTTGTCTTATGTACAAAAAATGTCAATTACATCACTGTAGGACTTTGTTTGTTTCAAAGTAAGTAGGAATTTTTTTATTGATTGAAAGTAGTCCAAGATTTGATAGTCTGGCTTGTTTCTGGGAGTTTCTAATGTAAGTCTCGATTCCTTTAGTGAAGAAAAAGAGAGCTCAACAGATGCACTTGTTGCCGGGATGGTAGCTGTTAAAGAGCACAATTTGTATAACTCAGGAAAGCCATCTACATTCAAATCTGATTGTTTCAGCAATTCCATTATCTCGAATACTGATTTTGACCTAAACTCTGATAAATTAAATTTTTCAACTAGTTAGCTCCTAAGATGAGGTATATCGAAATAATTGCCGTAAGAAGAATTTAATGATACAAAAGCCTCCTCTGGGAAAGTTGTAGTGTTTTCTTCGTTTTTGTTTGGGTACATGAGAGCGAGAAACTTTAAGTTTTCCAGTGAACTGAATCTAGTACGAAGCTGCATCAAAATGTTGTCAATTATTTCAAAATACAACTTTCTGTAGCTACATTCTGGACTTATTTCCTCAGATTTTCTTTTTTTTTATTGGTAGGTTCTTCCTGAAATACAGACCACATTATATGAAATTAGTCTATCTTATTTACAATAATATTTTCTGCCTCCTTCAATTTTTGGATGCAATAGCTGTAAAAATTGTATTTAAAATGTATTTTGCACTGCACACCACTTGATTTCGCATTTGTCGCAATACACATGTCTGGAGTCGGCCTACCACGTAAGATTAAATCTCATTTTGTTCAAAAGTCTTCCCAATGAAAGAAAAAGTGAGTAATTCTTCTATAGTGCAGTTACACATGTGCGGTTCTCTGTCTTTGTCTACTAGCATTTCTGCTTTCCCCATTGAGCTTCTCACTGCTACCCCTTCTTCCTGCACCCCTTCTGAGGTCCCCTCCATCGCTGCCACCCCTTCTTCTTGCTGCGCCCCTCCTGAGGTCCCCTCCATTACTGCCATGCCTTCCCGCACCTCTCCTGATGTCCCCTCCATCGCTGCCACCTCTTCTCCTTCCCATGCCCCTCCTGAGGTCCCCTTCATCACTGCCACCCCTTCTTCTTCCCGCGCCCCTCCTGAGGTCCCCTCTATTGTGTCTGCCCACAACACCTGCAGAAGTCCCTCTTGGTTCCCTTAGCCAGTCAACAATGTACAGCGCGCCTGTCTACACTTTACAATAATGTACCTTTATCCTCGGTCACCAAAAGACTTTAAGCGTGGCTAAACACCGGCTAAAAATAATCATTTCACTAAACTAACTTTATAAAACCAACTTTTAATTTCACGTGAAAACTCGCATAACATTTATTCCCATACTCTCAAGGGAATAGCACGACTGGTTTGGTTCCCTAGCTTCGCTTCCCCGAGTGTGCGCGGAAATATTTGAAGGCAGACGGGGTGGTGGCGGCCTGAAGTTGGTTGAGGGCCTTATAAGACGGAAGGGGAGAGGAGGCACCATCCGCCTGAATGGATTGCATGTAGGCGGGTGAGGGGGAAGTAGTGGCAGGAAACGGCACAGAGCAAGCGGGAAGGGATATAAGCCAACGCCAAGTAGCGAAGCTGCAGAGAGAAAATTAATAGAAGTACAATCGCAATAGACATTTAATGGTACCATAATTTACTAAAAGACTCACACTATTTGTTTGGTCTATCAGAGTAGGGAACTAATGGTTCCCTTGGTGCCATGGAATATTCACCCCTATTTGCAATTTTCACAAACAATAGTGTAATAAATTGTTATATTTGGTCCCAATTTATCTAGAATAATTTCTGGAACTTTATTCAGAAGTATGATTTCCAATTGGTTACATCTTCATCACAGTATCTTCAATCTAATGGATAGATAGGAGCTGCAGTAAAGGTTGCAGAAAGTTTGTTGGGGAAAGTAATATGGATATTTCTCTGGTGCTTCTTACATACCTCTCTACAACTTTATGTTGTGGGTTCAATTCATCACAGATGGTAAATGAAGCACAATTTGTGATTGATACTTTGTCTTTTCCCATCAGCACTGGAGGAAGTAGTGTATCCTAGGCTGGCACCAAATTCCACAAACCTTAAGAAAGAGGGTCAAGAAGCTGATTGTAACAAGAGTGACAGACTGTTAATTTATCAGATTTACCTTGCAGCGGAATTGAGGGGAGGGGGCTAAGAGTAAATGCCACATTAACAATTTATGGAAAATTTTTACAGGGTGGTCTAAAACAACATTTCTATTTGATTGACACTCACTGAGGTCAGTATAGACAAAATGTGTGGTTTTCTGGTTCGTACACTTTTTATGAATGAAGGTAGTCAGTTTGAAGAAGGTGGTTATGACAGTGACATTTCCTCACATGTTTTAAGATATTATACTTAGGTGTGTGCCAGCAAATTAACTGGTGTAGGCAACAATTCTCAACAATATGCTGGGAAAAACTATATAATATAAAGGAGAGGGAACCTTGGCAGAAAGTGGAGAAGATAAGCAGTGGGGAGAAGGATTTAAAGTTTGAAGTATTAATTCAGAGATTTTTGGTAGAAAATAACCTGGAGAACACAGGGAATAACTTTAGTGGACACCATGAGGCAAAGTGGAAAGAAACCTGAATAGTTGAGGCTGTTAAATTTGTGTACTGTCATGTTAATTGATGAGGGGTTGGTTGGAAGACTGTGTTACAATACTTTTATGTTCCTTTGGGCAATTTAAGGAAACCTTGTTTAATACTAAGAACTTGTACAGCTTAGGTAACATTGATATGTTAACTTAGCAGACCTACAATAATAAAAGGGCAGATGTTCTGTAAGGTAATTTCCGATATATTACATTGCTAGTACCCCATGGTGTAATGGTTGTATTGGTATCTGATACATAAAATGACCATCTGATAAAAAATTTACATAAATTATTTCCTAGAAAATTTGCCACATTTTGTGGATATTAATTAGGTCAGTGCAGAAGGTACTGCAGTTTTTCTTTTTTAAATCATGTTTATATTGGTTTTAATATTTAAAGTATATAGTGTTATGTAAGTGTTATTTTAAAATCTATAATATTATTGCTTGCTGGATCCAGATTTTATTTTATTTGTACTATTGTGCTGTGTATATTATATAAGTGTAGTATTTTATTTATTTCAAGATATAAATGCAGCATTTTGTTTATTACAAAATTTTAAAATTGATATTTTACATGATCAGAATTACAGTCTCATATATTCATGGGTTTAGAGTATAAAAGTAATCATAAGTATAATCATAATTTCAAAGATGACAGTTTCCTTGTTTTTTTAACCAAATACATCACTAGTCTAACCGACCTTACTTCAGGGACTATGCACTATATATTTCACCTACTATGGGTTTAATTGAATGTTCTTTTTGGACAGATGGAAATATGGTCAGACGTGTGTATGGACAAACAAGTCTGTGCAAAAGTAAATCACATGTTATGTAAATCAAGAATGGGTAAAGCTGATAAGTTTTGGGAATTGTTTCATTTTTTCATTTGATAGCAAAAGTTTACATTTACATGTTGTAGGTACCAGCAAGGAAATGGCATTGAAATGTGCTAATACATCAAGTATATGCCATGTTGGACACCAGCCAGACAGCTTCAATGCTAAGGCTTGCAATTATGCCTCTACTGTATAATTTTATAAGAAACCTTTTTGGGAGTAATTGTGTGTGGGTAATGTGGTGCTAAAGTAAGATTGTTTCATTCTTCTTGAAAGTGGACTGCAAGAAGCTCAGCATCTAGACTAATATGTTTAGCTACATGGCCAGTTCTGTTGGGGTAGTCACCCTTTTTTCGCAGAGAACTTTGGAACACTAGGCGGTAAAGAAAAATTTGAGACATATTATGACCCACCATGGCACAATGAAGAAAAAAGGTCCCTTTGTCCGCACTCACTCTGGTAAACTGTTTTCGAGAAAACGCCCATAAAAATTTTGAAGATGCGGTTAGGTCTTGCAGGGCTAAGCAACGTATTTGCCACCTGTGCCACACACGTGGCAGAGGAAACAGGTGAGGGTCTAATTAGTGTTTGTGTGGAAGTGGCCTTGGCTGCTGGCAAGCCAGTATGTGCCTGCAGCTGGTTATGGAAGCCGTGGAATGTTTTAAACCAGCAGAGCTAGCCGACATGCACCTCATGTATGAAGCAGCTAACACAAATGCAAGGGAAGCAGTGGAGCTGTACCGGCTGTGCTACCCAGCTCAACGGCAACCCTTCCATGTGACATTTGTACAGCTCCATCCCAGAGATTGCAGGAGGAAGGTTCAATGATAGTGATGAGGCTGAATGCTGGAGCACCATGGACAAGGCAAACTGTGGTATTTGACGAGGATGTGCTTTGCCGTGTGCGGCAGGAACTGTCAGTTAGCTCACGGACTGTGGTCCGCAGTGTGGGTGTTAGTTATTCAACGATCCTGCAAGTTCTGCACGAGAACCATATGATCCTCTACCATGCAAGGAAGGTCCATGTTATTGGCAAACGTGATTACATGTCACATGTTACATTCTGCAAATGGTTCTTCCAAGAAAATGTTCATCAAAACTTCACATTTACTGTGCTCTTCACAGATGAGGCCCATTTCGCCAGAGATGGAATCTTCAACAGGAGGAACAGCCATGTCTGAGCGCACACTAATCCCCGCCACATGCACCCCTTGGCATCCACGTGTGTTACAGTGTCAACATGTGGGCCGGCATTGTCAACAATCACGTGTTGGGTTCACATTTGCTATCTGATCACGTCAATGTCTAGTGAGGAAGATATCTCTGCATGTGTGATAGCCGCATTTGATTCTGTACTCACCAAACCAGACATTAATGCATAAGTCTAGGCCAACCTGATCCATCGTTGCCATTTGTGTATTGAATTTGGGGGACAGCAATTCAAACAGTTGTTGTAATTGTAAATGTTGCCATAAAGAATTAGCCGTGCCCCTCAGTAACAAAATGTTTTACAATCAAAGTTAGAAAAAGTTGCTCCTAAAGTACTGATAAATACAGGAGAAAATGGTTATTTGAAAAGTATTAAAGTTCAGCTGGTCTATAGAGCTGATATTGTGTCATGGGTAATCACTCCATCTTTCAATCTTTAACCCTGACAAGCTAAATATTATTTATAATTTTTCTGCACCATTAATTTATTTGGTTGGCCAACCAGCACAAAAAGCACCACATCAACCACTACATCTATACTCTACAAAAAAACTAATAAACAATTCATTTACAATGTTGTTGATGGTTTAGTGCTTTGATCCTGACTTTGTCTTGATCGTGGACTGATCACCCACCGATCCGAGTGATTTTAGGATCCATGTTTGAGATGTCACCCTTTGAAAAAAAACAGCAGTAATAAGTTCAGTGATTCTAGGTTAAATCCATTTGTTTACAATAACATTTGTTCAAAAATAATTTTTATTTATTTGTACACACTAAAAGACACATATATAAGCATACAAAATGTATTTGGAAATACAAGTGGGGATGATAATGGTTCTTAAAAATTGCCAAGGAAGTAAATACATTATTAAACCTACCCGAAAACTTTTTTGAATTTGCTGTTCAACTAGGGTTTTTTTGGTCATTTTTGTTTTGTTCATTTCATTATTGATGTTGCTGAAAAGTGTACAATGAATTGTTTACAAAATTAAGTGTAAGCAATTTTTTTTAATTATTTTTTATTTTTGAAAGATTTAAATCTTCAAATTTTTTTTTAAAATTACTAATTTGATTTCTTTTTTGATAGTATCTTTGAATGTATTTATTAGCATATAGTTTGCATTAATGTGAAGGTTATATTTTTGTGTTAAATTATGGTTAAAATGAATTTATATCTTTTATTTTTTCACAATGTTTATATTTTTTAGTTGAATATTCTTTTTAAGTATTATTACAATTATTTTTATGTTCAAGGTAATTTTCATAAATGTATTTTCCACTTTCACAAAACCTTTTTTGTATAATTTTTTATCATATTTTTATTTATATTATTACATGTTTTACAAGTATAAATACTTTTATCTTTGGCAGTTATATTAAAATGGAAAAAATTATATATTTTTCTTTGCCTCACTTTTTACAATTTTCAGTTGTAATTTTTTTGGTTCATTACAAAGAAATTTTTTTAATGTTTTCCTAATCTTCGGAACTGTTGATTTTGCTGTACATTTTTTTTCATGTGGTTATTTTTTTTTATTTATTGAAGATTTGTTATTTAATTAATTTATTGGGATTTTATTTAGGTTATTGAAGATTTTGAGGATATATTGTAGTTTTCTTGATATTATTTTTTTGAAATTTCTGAGATATTTTAACTTTTATATTTTGTTGAATTTCTTGTGAATTGGAGAATTTTCAGGCCATATTGTAGTTTTTTAATACTTTATTAAATTTCTGATAATTCTTGGATTTTTAATATTTGGTTGATTTGACTGAGAATTTGAGAAGTGCACTAGGATTGCCATATACTGCCTTACTGGAAAACAACGTACAAAATCTTTCGAGACAAGTTTTGTTGTCATGTTTGTATAGACAGAGAATTTTTCCCCCTTTAAGAAATATTTTGGCACGTTTATGTGTCTTCTTAGGGAGAAAGGTGTTTCATAATCTGAGGGGATTTCTAAATCAGGCCTTCACATCTCCAAGTCTTCGTCAAGTTACGGCCAGTTGTGAATAGCGAGAGAGTGAAAATAGAACCAATTCAAGTAGATTCTACAGGTACAAGTTATGTATACCCACAGCTTTGTTAGAAAGCAGAAACATCATGTGTGTAACTAGTGGCCTTTTGAGTGCATCTATCACAACTGTGGAAAGTACTCGAGGTGCTCCTACGTGAACACTGGAAACTCTGATTCACCCATAGGACAGTGCATAAGGGCGACATTTTAACAAGAAATTCATTAAGGTCAATCTTGTTTTGCATAGAGTATTGGATATTTACAATAATTCTGTAATAATAATAATACCATTATAGGCATTGTCTCAATTTGAAGAACGCTCTTTCAAGAGAGCATTCTTTCACACAACCTGGCAAGAGCACTGCTTTGCACTCTCTTGCCCTCTCTCTGTAAAATTGAGACAACCACTCACTCTGATGTCAAACAGACAAGAAATCATGCTAAGCTAACATTACTGCCCCAGCTTAGCTGCGGAAAGTACAGTAAAGCAAGTCTTTGCTTAATGGATTAATTGGGGAGGTATAGTCCGGTAAACCAGAAAGTTCTGTAAATGGCTAAGGATAAAAAAATATTACAGTTATAAATATTTTTGTAGCTCACATTATCATTAATGTATTGAACATGGTGAAAATGTTTGTGCAGCCAGGAGGGACAATGAGTTGCAAGTATTTCTGGCAATTTACGACTGACTATTAACTGCCCAAGGAAAAGAAAGGAACCACGTGAGCTTGTGTAGTTAACAAATTTTCTGGGTCTCAACTGAGTAGTATTTTCAGCAAGCAAGTTTCCTTGCACTGTGATTTTTTTTTAAATTTTATGTTATTTTATTTTGCATCCTTCTGACTTTTCAACATTTCCACTCCTTGCCTTTGTTTTCTATTTTTATAATGTCCTTGGGTTTCGTATTGACACTACACGTCAACTGTACTTGCAGGCTGACACCAGTCAATAAGGCATTGGTGCGGTGTTGTTTCAGTATAGTGACAGTTAGGAACGTTGTGTTATTGACTATTCCTGCGCCAAACTTGGTAACACTGAAAAATGTTATGATGTGGACAAACGGGAATGCTTCGCGATCATCTGAGTCATAAAACTGTATCACATTCATCTGGAATACAGGCGTTCATGCTGAGAACAGATAATCACTTCTTGTTGGGGCCACACAAAATGTGTGACGTCCGCAGTAAATTCACTTGCTGGTCAATGCTGTTACAAAACTTTGACTTCATTGTTGAACATGTGCTCTGCAAAGACAACCAGTTAGCCGACGCTTTGTCACGTTCCCTGATTAAGCAAGAAACGGCTGTGGACAACAAGGAACAGGAGACCGTTCTACCTCCGGAAAACAACGCCACTACTCTAGTAGGGCTACAACAAATTAAGGCGAAGCAATCACAACAAAGCCCGCTAGTAGAAATGTGCGCAGATGATCTTTATGGGTTTGTGTTGAACCAACAACAAATGTCCATGGAGGTGAAGGAGATAAAGGCCAGTGTTAACAAGAAGCGATAGAAGTGTGGCGGGTGATTGATAACCATCTCAAGACGCGTAACAACAGCCAGTCAGGAGGTTGGTGGTGCCTCTATGTGCCGCTGGCAGTGCATGCTTCTGTTAATCATGTTGCCCATTGCAACGGCCTGTCTGGACACCCAGATGCAGCACAAACAGTGAGTAACATTACATTGTCATATTGAGGCCCGGCCTCGCGAAGCAGGTGAGGGAATATGTGCGCAAGAGTCATGTATGCAATATTTACAAAACAGGCAGATTAATGTGGGCATGCCCAACAACAGCTGAGGCAGCCCCAACGTCCATTTGAAGCCATTGCCCTAGATCTCATGGGTTGATATCCACACTAATCGGATGGCAAACAGTTTATACTTATGGTGACAGATTTGTTTACACGTTGGTTGGAACTGTATGTCTTGCCGAGCGCATGCATACAACACATTGCCACCACTTTGAGAAAGGAGTTTTTCCTCTACTTGGGTTACTCTAAAACCCTCCGAAGTGAAAATGCCACCCAGTTCTCTGAACCATGTTGGAAAGGTTTGTGCACAGAATGGCATGTCAAGCACCACACTACTGACATTTACCATGCACATGCAAACCTGAACAAACGCCAGAACCGTGGAAATAAATGCACAACTGCATCTAAGAATCGGCGAAGATCACACGACATGGGCAAAACACATTTCAGATATAGCTTTTTGTTTACATAACTGAACTAATGATGCCATTGGAAAATCTCATGCCTCGTTACTGTATGGCGCAAGCATAGCATGTTCAAGGAACTGGCCTGCCGTGCACCGGAGACTGGAACACAGATGCTGCAGACTCTGCGGTGAGGGAAGGGGAAAGAAGGCACAGCCATCAAGAAGTGTGCAAAAAACAAAAATACTATGTCCAAAAAATTTCTGCCAGAAACCAAAAGACCACCAAAGCCTTTGCTACAAGGTGACTTTGTTTACGTGCGTGTGCGCCATCTGTCAACAGCCAAACAGAATTTTTATGTGTGACTTTCCCCCAAATGGACCGGGCCGCACAGGATACTGGAAAAAAATTAGTCCAATGTCATACCTAGTACAGACCGGGCCAAGGAAGAGGTGGAAGGTCCACAGGGATAATATTTACACAGCTTCTAATCCAGACAGTGTTGAGGATTCACGTCTACCTGACAACCAAGAGGACATAAGTGCAACACAAAAGTTGACCCTGCCGCATCAAATGAGACTGCGCTTGTAAATACTAATGCGACCTTAATGTCCGATGGTAAAAACCAGGACAAATCAACCACTCAGTGTGGTGAGAGAGAGGGGACAATTTTTGACCAAAACCTAGGTAGTGCTGCCAATGCAGAAGTTGATGTTTTAAACCAATGCAACAACCGAGGAAGAAGTCTGGCATCATCACAAGGGCAGTAACCCTCGATTTCCGTGGCTTCCTAGCTGCCACGCTGCCGACTGCCATGCCGGCCACAGTTGTCGGCAGCAGAGGACATCAGATACGTGTGGGAGGAAACACCACCCCTTGACTCCTGCGGCTTTCCAGCCGCCACACTGCCCACTGTTACTCTTGACACCACTGCAGTGCAGTGGTCAGCAGAAGGGGACATCAAGGACTTTGGGGGGAGGTGCCACCCCCCATGCTCAGCATTAACGAGCAGTAACAGATACTGCAGGGAGACGGGAGCAGCTTTTCCGCCGCCTCTACCTATTCATCGGCGTGCCATTGCCCGGCCCGTTCACAACAATGCCGCGGGTGACCGCCCTGCTTCAGGCACCAAACTCCTGCCAGCCAGGCCTCAGGCATGCCAACTCAATGTGCCGTCATGCGCCCTCCTGCAGGCCCTACGACAGGGGCACCTGCAGCCATCCCGGATGTTCCACATCCTCGACGCAGTCTGTGACCTTCCGAGACATTGTACGAGGTAAGGAACAGGCTACTCCTTACTTACAGGCAGAGACAGTGCCCCTTGCGTCGCCTCACCTGTTGCACTTCAGCATAGCCAGAGCTACAAGAGAGAGGTTGCCGCATTACACCATTGGTCTTCCCGGGGGAGGGGGAAGCATTTGACGATGTTCTCACTGTCCCGCTCGGGAGGCAGTCCACTGCTGCTCTGCTCATGCACCAGGCTTGCTTGGCTGTGCGTTTGGTGTACAGGTCACTGTCTTCGTTCATGCGGGAACAGGTTTTTGAACAGGGCCACGACCCACCAGACCTCTTGTTCCAAGAGAGAATTCAGCTCAGTGTGTGTATAGTGCAATTATAACCTGTGCCCTTGAAATCAGAGTCTTAAAATTTACAAGGGAAAGTGTTATCTCCATGTTGCTCCCTTTAAGTGAGGCGTACACAGCCTACGAGTGCGAAGCCATGTGAGTAACGTTTTAATACTAAACACAAATCTGAGACACTCATAATTCCTAATGTAATTTTCTAGTATTTATGCTATGTGTTGTTTGTTTTAAAAGGGCGTATATTATTTTCTTGAGTTGTGTTAAAGTTGTGTTAAATTTTAACGTAAAAGATACTGGCAGTTCCGGCATCCGCCATGCCACGTGCCCGAAGTTAAAGTCCTTCACTTTGTATTAAATTATTTTCATAATTTAATAACAAATTTTTTAGTACCTGTGTGAATGTTAAATGCTTTGTAAATTAATGTAGTGCTTTCATGTAGCATACCGGCCCATTCCATGTTTTGTTTAATTAATTTTTTTCGGACAAAGTGCACATATAAACTCTGGACTGAAAGTAATACATATTACTCATCGGAATTAGTGCACAAATTCATCCAGTGCTAATTGTGTCTTTCCCAATGTTTTATATGTTCCTTTCATCAAATAAATTTTTTAATAATGTCCCTCATGGTGTTGGCGGGAGAGCTTGGCGAGGTAGCTGGATGTCACAGACACTGGCGGGGCTAGAGGATAAACTTGTGTTGCATTGCGGGAGCCTTTCTCTACTTTGTCTTATCACATAGCTGCAACAGTAAGATTTTAGTGTACCAGAACCTTTCAATTGTTTTTACTCCTCCCACGTACATATCCCCCTCTCCGTCAAGACTCGTAGCCCCGGAGATTTGAGTACCTTAAAGTTTACCACGTGCTTAACCACATTTTTGTTGCTTTGGCCTATGTCAGGCCTAAATGTCATGCCCGCATCAGACAAGAGTCAGTGTGTATTGTGTTTTGAATGTAATCTCGTTCTGCCAATGTACGTTTTCAGAGGATCCGAGCCTTAATTATTTGCTATTGTACGTAAATAGATTCGGGACTTGGCATACTCCAGGAATCCACATGTTCAAGTGTACTAACTGTTGCAATTTGAACTATTTTCTTAATTAACATGAGCTTGTGAGAGTATCGCCACGTGGCTGTCAACCTGCTACCGCCCTGAGAATAAGAGTCAATGTGCTCACCCATGAATCTTTTCTAATTCTTTAATCATGAGCCAGGTTTATCTGAAATCTGTTGCATCTTGCCCCTCACCAGTGTCCATACCATGTTAGTTTCTTTTTAAATATTTTCATGGATTCAGAAAGTGTTTTGTACAAATAATGATGCATCCTTTAACGTTTTGTTGAGTTTCTTGTTTTCACTAAATTCTTTGTGGATAGAGTAATTATTTTCATTTTCCCCTGGAGAGTACAGCTTAATTAAATGAACTATTTCTCTGGGTTAAACACTCTTTATCAAAGCTTGGCGGTTATAGGTAAGGCAATGAAATAATATGTTGGTTGAGCAATGCAATGAAATTCCAATTAAATAAAAACATTTCATTCAATCATATACTACACAATAGCATAAGGAGATAGTACAAATAAGACGTTATTCAAACAAAATGTTGGTTTCACTTGGAGTTGGATACAATTTTAAGTCTGCTTCCCATCCAATATGTCTAATAATTTTTTTACTGTTGTATGGGAATAATTATGTTGTCATGTTGAAATCATATTTTAGCTTGTATTCACAACTATTTAGTTTTGTGCAGAATATACAAATTCATAAATGCAGTGCTCTCACTTAGCGAGGCTATGTAAAGAATCTTACATGCTGTCGTGGTTACTGGCGGTATACAGAGCAACCAGTGCAGAGCTTAAGGTCCGGTCCCAGTGCACACACTATGGTTAGATGGTGCAAACCAAGTGGCCATGCAGTGGTAGTAGTGTGCCTGTCCATTGTAACCCTCGCAGGTCCAGATGTCACACTGCCGTTTTGATGGTGTGGAGTACGGTGACATTCAGTTATTTGCCATGGTCTCTCAGACATACAGTTAAAAGTTTCGTCTTCTCATGATTTTCCTCAAAGACTGCATTTTAAGATCACAACTAAATATTTTGTAATCAAGAATTTTAATTAAATTCTTAATATTCATGCTGTTTTTCTCTAGGAACACTTTCACCAGGGTTCCGTAATTTTTCTGTTTTTCGTATTGCTTGATAAACAATGAATTGCAAGATGTCAATTAAACTGTAATGGTAAAGAATAAAATTGTTTTTTAATTCTATTGAAATTTTTTGAACTCGATGAGGAACAAACTGTTTATTTTATGTTTTATAGAATTTTCATAATCATTACAAATCTAAGCTCACAAAAACCAGTATGCCTACCACTGAATGGGTATAATGGGAATAATCATCAGCTACCACCTCAGGACCACATTCATGAATCCTGTATTTAAGTTGTCAAAATAGGAGTATAATTAAATGTTTAAACAACATATTTTTGTTAGATGCTATTTCTATTACATCTTCTATACGTTGTGTAACTGTATAAAAAACTGACAGGACTTAGGGTGAATAGACACACATGTAAGTCCGATACAGTAGTTTCACCAGGAGGAAACAAAAGAAAGTTAATTTATTTTCAAAAAATAATTTCACGACATTCTTATAGAAAAAGAAAATAAATGCTAATTGATAACTGACTTTTCCTTTTGCAAAAGGAAAATTTTAACATTAGATGAAACAATTTTGTACGTTAGAGCTGCAACAACGACAAGAAATGATCAAGTCATAAATTAACATATGAATATATACACAATGGTTTTCATGCTGTCTTCATGGAAAAGAAGTAAATAAGTAACAATTTCAGGAATGGCAGGACGTTAACAGTAGTATACAAATGTATGTTCCGATATAGGATTTGGAATATTGAACGTGAAACTAAAAAATTATCCATTTTGATGCTCACTCAATCCATCTGGATGATGGCCATGTTGAATAGTCATAATTTTTGAAGGTAGTTGTGGTCATAGTTACAGACATTTTAAGATCCAACTGCCATATTTGTTTTATAAGTACAGGGTTTGCAAAATTGAAAATTGTTTTTTACCACATGATTAAAAACATATATTTTCCATCCGACAGTATACTTAAATATAACTTATGGCCATCACCCAGGTGATTGAGGGAGTACAAATACTGGCCAACTAACTCCATGTTATACATCCTGAATTCTGTGCCAGAACTCAAAATACAGTTCCATATACAGTTCTTTAGTATTTCCTTTTTATTGAACTGGAAATTAAATCTGAAACTTAATTTTGGTCAAAAGCACGTAGTGAATATATGCATAGAGGGTTAGATTTTAAGGATCTAGCAAACCTATCCAACGGACAGGTGGCGGTAAAATTTACCTGTCCGGCATCCAACCTGCATGCCCGCTGTACCCAAAATAGAAATTTTAGTCTCACTCAAAAAATATATATGTATTATAATTTTATACTAATTATTTTACAATGTTCTTTATTTCAATTACAGACATTTAATAATCCTTTTTCCATGACTCGCTGTCAGATTCACTGCACTTATTCTGTCCCTCCTCACAGCTTCTGTATGGTGGCTGAAAGGATTGACGCCTGCTCTGAGCATTATGATACCAGATATTGATTACTAGCCCAGGATCAAACTCACTTTCACAACATGACTGCAACTGAACATGCATATGTAAAGACAGTGTATCATGTAGACGGTTTTGTCAGTCTGTCTTGATAGACTTCATTAGCGAAAATCTTCCACCATCTACAGTGTGAGCAGGCAGGGACAGCACAAGATCTATGAGCAACAATACATTTGGTTAGTCACTGTGATATTTTAGGTTGATGTCACCCTAGTTAGCTTTACACGCAGGACTATACTGCTGATACACTGTTGTTTTTTAGACCAGTCCATTCTAGCTCAATCATCTCGCACTTCACCCCATTGTTTACGAGACAAGGGGAAAAAAAGTGTCTCAACCTAATGATAGAACTATCACCAAACTCAGTTTCCTTGTTTGCAAGCCACATTTTAAAACCACTCACATTTGATGTATCCAGTAATTCACAAATTTCACTTTGCTTGTCTCCAAGGCGGTGATGGTATTTATAGCAGTTGTTTTCTTATAAGTTTGCAGAGGAACCTCTTTCAGCTGCTTATCTTCATGTTGCGGAAAACTGTAGTGCTGAGCTGATACAGATTTTTACCGATACTGGTACGAACCGATACTTGCTTGCCTATACAACCAATTTTCGATACCGATACAATGTACATATGGGTGTAATAGACTGAAAGACTTCTATTAGCACTAAAAGTATTTTCGGAAGCTGATGAAAATCTGTGTTAAAGTTAGTTCCGCACAAAGTATTATTTGATGTTTTAAAAGAACATACAAAACAGAAAAATTAATTTCACATTAATTCTTCAAAATCAGAGAATAAAAGCAGCACTCAAAATATAATTTAGTAATTTATTTTTAAATTTAGGTCATGGCAACTTAAGCAATTTATGTTTTAAACTTATCAAATAAATAATATTAAATCTGTAAGGTCGTGTATCACATTTCTCAGCATAATTCAACCTTGTTCAAATTCAGAAAAAATTATTAATGTGTATAGTTTTTAAATTCAGCACTCCTTTATGTTACTGAGAGTAAAATTGAAGCACTGCCAGTTCCTGGGTTCTGAATGTCAGTATCATTGCTTTTTAAAGATTTTAAATTCTGAAATGACAAGGTGTAGCTGAGTATGGCGCCTGCAAAGCTGGTAATTTGGCGACCCACAATACAATCTATAGGTAATTATCTACTATAAAGTGCCTGCCACAGCAGGTGGCATATATATCCCCCTCTCCCTCCCTCCCCCTCTTTCTTCCTCTTCCCCCACTTCCCATAGATGGTTATCTCACAGCATGGTAGCATCTCCTTTCCTCTCTTTTGTATCTGGAGTGACTATCATTGGCTCAGCTCTATAAAACTGCCCATGAGTGCCTCGTTATAAACATGTCCGGTGGACAGGTGACTATGTTTTCTGCCTGCCCGGACGTGTTTTTACCTGCCCCGGACAGGCGTTAAAATTGAATCCTGTATGCATATATTAAAATTTCATACCTTGGATAAAAAATATTGAACTGGAATAAAATAAGGAACTAAGAAATTAGGTTAATTCGTACCCTCACCTCAGAAGGTATTGACACACCCAAATTTTTGAGGCTGGCGATAAAGAAAGCCACGACATTTGTGATTAAAAGTAAACTATGCTGATACTGTTTACCAACTGTAGGTACAGTAGATATAAAGGGTACTTGTAATTTGGCCCACAAGTTGTATAAACGCTAAATTTATGGCACTGACAAAAATCTTTAAAACAAGATTATTATAATGTTCAGTTCCAAGGTCATTTGCACAGGAAAAATTAAAAGTTTTCTTAATGCCCAAGATGACTGTTACGAAAGTGTTTTCAGCAAATATCTAGGACTGTAACATTATTCTGAATTGTTCCAGAATAGTACTGTTACACAAGGACAAAGTTGCAAACAGACTATAAACTTACTGGTAAATATTTGTCATATTTCTGTATGTATCACCTATCTGAATTAAATTACTTTATGATTACTATTTCAAAGTTTAGGCCGTCCGAAATAATGCTCTTTACACTCAAAATATTATTATACATTATATTGTTTTGAATTCCATAATATTATTCGTAGCAACACAAATATTATGCAGACCTATATGCTGTGACATAGTGTACTGCAACGTTATTTTTACAACAAGTTATTATAGTCTTATGTGTATAAAATTATTCACAGGAACACAAAAATAGTTTAAAAATTTTACTGAGTTAAGTATCTTGACTTTTTCATGCAGAGTAACTTTACTGTGTAACCACAAATTATAGTGTTATGTGAATAACATTATTTGCAGTAATGCAAATATACTCATAACTTTTATATGGCTTTGACCATGACGTTATAGTGTAACTTAATGTTATTAGGCTACCACGAGCTAAAGATGTTATGTAAATAACATTATTCACAGCAACACAAATACAGTCATAACTTATACTTTGTTATGACCACGACGTTATAGTGTACCTTAACATTATTACGATGCTATGAGCTAAAGATTTATGAAACTAACTTTACTCACAGCAACACACATATACTCAGTAAACTCCCTCTTAATTGTGTTAATTGGGGCCACAGAAAATACGAATAAGCGAATTTGTATTTAAAAACACGGTTGGTCGAATTTGCACATTTTTGCTCTTAATAGAACAGTGATATTGGCTCCAAAAATCGTGTTAAAACACAGTACCTATTATATGTATTGTACATTTCAAAGCAAATACAAATCATGTATTGTATGTGCAGGATTTAAAGTACAAGTATAGTGTGATTAACGGTGCATCGAGTATACACAGCTGGCACCACACAGGCGGCAGAGATAACTGGTGTACATTTGTGTGTGTGTCACTTTCTCAACGAATGTGCATCATTAAGACCTGTTCCTTTAGATGGCAGAGTTAGTTGAAAGTTTAGAATGCAATGCAATGAAGATTATAACAGGACTTTATATGATGCAACCTGGCATTTAAACAATACAGTACAATCCTCATTTAAAAAGTAACCCTTAAAATACAAAAGCAGTACATACCTAACATTAACTTTTTCTAAAGCAAAGAAAACGCATTTTAAAAAAGTCTAATTTCATTAATTTCAAACTTCGTGATAACCATAATGAATTTTACAAAAACGTAAGCGCACACCTTTATCAACACGTGTATGCTGCTTTCTCATTGTCTCAATAGGCTGGGCTGAAATGTCTCAGATTTCTATACATCATTAATTACTAGGAGCTCATTTAAATTTTACAGACTTACAAACGTACACAACAGTTTAAAAATTCTGAAAGTATTTTTTTTTTTAACATGTAAAAACTTGACATGAAAAAATGTAAGAAAATTTAAACCATGCCTTTCTTGAAAAAAGCTTCAATTTTTTTTGTTTGACACCGTAATCGATGTTTTTTTTATAACACACCATGCTCAAATTGTTTTATTATTTCTAATGTTTTCACGATAGTTTAAACTTTCCTTTAACGCTTTATTGACATTGCAAAAAGACACTACAAAAATACAGTGAACAATACAATGACTCACACCAGCAATCGATAAACTGGCAAGACATTTGTGGGTTGGGGGGGGTTACTGACACTGTGTCTAAAACTGAAATGGCAAATTCGTTATTTTGTAATTTGTCATTTCGTAAGTTTCACTACTTCAGAAGTTGTTGACAGTCACTTGTTTAGCACTCGCGGCGACACATTTTTACATTAACAGTGAAAAAGATTTCTATCTAAATTTAATATTTAAAACGGGCATAATATTACTACAATCATCACTGGAACACTGCGCATATATTAATAAATAAGAAAATAATATGTTATGCAATAACGACTTCATAAAATAATTGTGATATATATAAACAAAGCACAACAGTTACTTCTGTTTTAAAACATGCCTAGTGTATTTTATGAATAATTATTTGTTTTAGAAAACATTCACGCATGTGTTCATTTTGCTTTTTTGCTCATATCTGCTGCTAGATAGAAAATACCAAATTACCAAATGTGTCAATATTTTTGTATACGAAATTGGATCACATGATCATTTTGTCAACAAAATCTGCCATTTTGGACACGGCCTGAGATGAATCAGTCAGACACATTTCAATGGATGGAAATGGATGTCTCACACAGGTCTCTATGACTGACTGACAGTTTAAAGAGATAACCATGAGTCCACGCTTCACAGCGATAGATGATGTACAGTACAGCTGCTTGTTAAATGACACACTTTACAGCATCGCCTTACCGCCGCACAGATGAGCTGAAAAATGGTTAAGCGAAGCATGAATAAGCAGGAGTGTACTGTATTTTGATATGACCATGACATTGTAGTACACTTTAACATTATCACGTCACCATGAGTTAAAGCATTATGTAAGCAACATTATTCACAGAAATGCAAATATAGTTATGACTTGTACCGAGTTATGTACTGTGACTTCATGTGCACCGTAATGTTATTTTACCATAAGCTATAGTGTTATGTGAATAATGTTATTGATGGTAACAAAAATATATTAATAACTTTTACATGGTTCTATACCATGATGTTGTAGTGTATATAACATTATAAAGTTATCCATACTGTATTTACCGAAATCATGTAACAAGACAATTTGTTGCTCCGTAAAATAACATTACTAAATGTACTGTTAAGTTATCCACCCTTGGTTATTAGACTACCATGGGTGCCCCCACACATTTAGTGATTCATCACATACTCTTGGCCATGTTCATCATTCACTCTGTCCATGGGTCACCATCATCCGAAAATCTATTTTCGTTGATTAAAGTATATGATCCCATTGGCTAGGACCATCAATTCCATAAAAGGCCATTTAGAACTTGTGGGGCAGACACCACCTTCTGGTCTAGGGACCCCAAAAGTAGTCCACTTGAACATGGAAAAATTTTAAAAGGAAGGTTGTTGGCCTCTGCTCTCCAGATAAGGTGAAAAAAAGTTTCACAACCATGTAATTCTGTATTCCGCAGCAAACTGCCTTATCAGTGGGGCTCCAACTCCCAAATTTGACCCTCTAGGCTCATGTGGTGGTTATTTACCGTGGAGAAATTTCCAATTTTGTTGTTCTAAGACAGCAACATGACGATATCGTAAATAAATTTGGCCATTCATTTTGGCTCTTTTATTTTATTGAATTAAAATATCTGTGCTATCCCAAACTTGTGTGTGGTTAGATAATTGTAACAGTATTTATGAAACCCTTTTAATAAAAAGTAAAAATTGGTAGTTTATGTTTTTAATCTAAAATAAGTTTTAGAATAAAATGTAAGTTTTTTTGTATGAACATTTGATAAAGCAGTATTGTGAAATGCACCATTCAAGTGTAGCTGTGGTATTTTATATTAGTATTTATTGTTTGTCATTTGTGTACCACGTGGATAATGTTATCAGAAATTTTATATTTATTTTTGCAAGTTAAATTAAATTTTTAAAAGTAGGTTTTGGTAATTTGCTTTGACTAAAAGAAATTTTTAATTTTTTTAATACTTCAGTTTTTAATTCAGTGCAGAATCATTTTACTTCAGGAACTTTAATCACTGAATTTTCATAATTAATATAAGCACACATATTTTCCCAAAAATATATACATTGTACTTAAAACATATTTGATATGAGTGTAAGTTTTCTGATATAACTATACCATATTTTCAATAACAATTGCTACAAATCTTCACAATTTTCTTTGAAAATTAAAGGTTTTACTATTCAAATTTTTTTTTTGTTAATTGTTTACACCTATCATTTGATAGAATCAAAGTCATGTCGCCTACTAATATAAGACATTATTTGTTTCAAGATCAATTAGAGTTTTAACTGGAATTGATAACTGCTGTGCTTAACTGAAATATTCCATTTTTGCAATCACTACATGGTTTGTATACGTTTGTTAAGTTAATGAAATGCCTTATATTTCGGCATAGCTATATATTGATTGTGCTGCTAGAGTATGCTTCTGAGCTTCCAGGAAAAGAACCAACAATTTCTGCTGTTGTCTTAATGCTGCATTGTTGGATATTGATATTTGTATAGCAGGGTGCCCAAGAACCAAGTTCACTCTTCTCAAGCTGATGATTCCTGAAGTAGATGTAAAATATTTCAGCCATAAATTTTATATTTATTAATTTTATATTTAATAATGTTTTACAATTCAGTTACTTAAGTTCTAGTAACGCTTTATTTAAGTATGATGCAAGGTGATAAATTATTAAAAAATAATATCAGGAAACCAGAGAATATAACTTGTCAATGATTTCTTATCCCCATTGTCAAATTGGAGAAAAATGACAGATTAGTACAATGGCACTATTAAAAAAAACTATTAACCAATACAATATTATGTTTAGTGGTATTGTATTTCGGTTACTATGTAAGTTAGACAGCAGGAAGTAGTCTTCCAAGTAAACAATTTGTGTGATGCTACCAGGGTATATCATGAATTTCATCATTGTATTATATGAATCATATAGTATTTAATTGTGAAGTTATAGCATTTATTGTTGACAATGGCTTTTTAGATGTAGGCCTGTGTTATGTATTAAAAATAGTGCATGAGGTTTTTGTGTGTGTGTTTTTTTCACCAGCATGAGTAATCGGATTTATGATTCTTTGTGTTTTCTTCTGGATTCTGTGAAAAATCTGTGTTAATATGGAATTGCTGATCTGTGTATATACATATGCTTATTTCATTTCTCTTGTGAAGCATGGAGCTGTTTTCTGTTTTTCACATTTTATGTTGACAATATATTATTTTTAGGCATTCCATTTACACACCTTGCAAGCCCAATGCCAGAAATATACAAGAAAAAGAGTTTGATTCCAAGAGGAGTTGCTAATAGAAGAGCAGCACTTTCATGGATACGTAAAAGTGCCAAATCTGGAGTTGTCTATTTTGGTGATGATGACAACACATTTGACCTAAGATTGTTTGATGAAATACGTAACACAAAAAAAGTGTCTATGTTTCCTGTTGGACTGATTGGTGATTACTCAGTCAGCTCTCCAGTTTTAAAGGAGGTAATAATTTTTTGCTGATAAAAATGAAGAAATCGCTTCGATAATGCATGCAGAAAGTTAAAATAAGATTTGCTGTATCAGTATTGCACTGTTACATTTATGGTGCACCTACAGCAAAGAAATTTCTGATCAATGTAGAAGTTTTTCCTAATCTGGGGAACTGTTTTCATTTTCAGTTATAATACTCTTTTTGCATTCAACATTTCTAGGACTTAATTTTAACAAAGTAGCTTAAAATAAAAATTGCAAATATGCTGTATCTATACCATTAGCAAATTTATGCATATAAAACTCTGCCAATGTGCTAACACATCAGTTATAACCACCTTATTAAATAATATAGTTATTTATGAGAGCTAATTTAGTAAAATTTCCAATAAACATGAAATTTTCCACTAATGGCTGAAACTCTTCACAGATAGTTATGGGTTTCAGTAAAATCCAATTGCACTCCTGTACACTGGAAGCAATTTTTTCTTATTTTATTTCCTAACATTTTCTAAAGCTAAAAAAATGCTTGGAGGTCCAGGGTAAGGATAAGCCCAAAATGCATCTCAGGGCAAGCTCCATACACATAGGCATGCAGGAAATATAATTACAGGGTTCATGCATTGCAGCTTTTATGGGACTGGGCAAACATGATCATCACTGGGACCATGGTTACCTCCGGTGCGTACTGGCTATACTAAATAGGAGAACAAAAATCTGACATACACACCTAAAAAATCCTTGAACTGAAAATAATTATGACATTTCTTACAATTTAAAAAGTAGAAAAATAGGTTGATATTATAACAGAGAAAGGGAAAGGATAATCTTTATTAAAATGTGTTTGAAATACTAAAAGAGAAAGATTGTTCAGAGGCATTTATTTGGTTTGGTCATGCTGACATTATCTTGTTGTAACCAGTGGGATGGGAGGTACCACACCACTGATGGAGAGGGGAGTGTACAACTAAGCGTGCTGCCTCCTGTGTCCCCGGGTAGACATCTGAAACAGGGAAAGACAATAGAAAGGCGATGAAAGGGGTTGGAAACTCCTCTAGGCAAACAGCCTGCCACAGGTGCAGGTATGCAACGTGTTACTAAAAAATCACAGACAAATTCCAGGAGTTGATTCGCCACAAAAAATTAGGAGGAAAATAGATATATAACCTATAGCCTAAAGCCTTTCCTTAAAGGTTTATACACCCTTAAAAGTGGAGGTATAACCCATGTTTATTGCAAATAAAACATGCAGTATCTGAGCATACTCTCAGAGTTTTGGTATAATGTGCTATCAAACAAAGATGTGTAATGCATGATAAATTGGTTTGTAGATATCAACACTGTCTATGAGAAAATAAGGATTACACCTCATTTGTAAAAAAAAAAAAAAAAAAAAAAAAAAAAAAAAAAAAAAAGTGACTCTCCAGAATATGTGAGAATTGATTTGCTGATGTAAGCATTATGGTTAATATAGCACAAAAAAAGTTGCCTTTTTTATTATGCTACACCATACGGTTTTGAAGAAATGAATTTTTAATGTCCATTAACATTAAACATTCATTTCTCGTTTACAGTACCATGAATGGGTAGCTGCTGTGGGTATATAGTACAACCTTTTGCAGTGTGATTACACTGTGTGGCATGGAATGTTGAGTCTTGATCACCTTGTTATATATTGAAGGCTTGAGGGAATGTTCCAGTCTCTTGACATGGTAAAGTAGCAATGTAACAACACAATCACCCAAGATTGAGCCATATGGCTATTTTGGTGAGTGGTTTGCCATATGATTGTGGGCACATAGTGCTTCTCATGGTGATGTAAGAAGGCAGTGTGTTTAGTGTTACTGGGATGTACAAAATGTAATGATCTGGACACTATATGATTATATATGCATGTATTACAGGTATTTGCTGTGGGCATATGCAGAGCTAAATTATTATGGTGACCTGTGCACCAATAGTGATTTATACAATTTGTACTGTACCTCTGTGTTTGATCAGGGCCAAGAATTTCTCTGGGATATATTTTATAACTTCAGACAGCCTAGGCTGTTTGTTGAAGCTCTTTATATAGTTTGCAGTTTGGTATGTATTGTAGATACATGGACTGATACTTTGAGGAATTTGTTCTGTATTTGCTGTAGCTGTTCCATGCATGTTTTAGTGAAATATGCCCAGGCTGGCACTTTGTATATTGTGTATGAGGAATTTATATAAAATAATCCCATTGTGTGGCCACTGTGGGTATTTAGTATTGGGTTAGAGGGTCACCAGCCAAGCTAAAGCTTGCTGGCAGTTGACAGTGACGTGGTGATGTTATGTCAGCCCTCTAGCCATAATAACACCAAGGTATTTAACCACTGTCATATAAGGGAATGTGTTTCCTGGAACACAGTAATTTGGGTTGGGGGGGGGGGGGGGGGGAACTCTGATGTAGGTGTTTCTGTGTATAATGGCCTAACATTTGCTTACATTACAGTAAAGCATCTATTTGCTAGACTAAGTGGGGGGAAGGAATAGTTCGGTAAACCAGAAATTAGGGTAAATTGCAAAGCACCCAAACAATCTACAGGTATAAATATTTAAGTTGGTCATTTTAGCGCGGCAAAGATGTTTGTGCAGCCAGGAGGGACAATGAGCCACAAGTATTTCTAGTGATTTACGACTGACTATTAGCTGTCCAAGGTAAAGGAAGGAACAATGTGAGGTTGTGTAGTTAACATATTTTCTGGGTCTTGGCTGAGTAGTACATATATATTAGCGGCGAACACGTCAACTTGCACTGTGATTTTTTTATTATTATTATTATTTTGAATCCCGACTTGTCAACTTTTCCACTCCTGTGCCTTTCTTTTCTACATTTTATAACTTCCTTGTGTTAGATGATATTCTGAAAATGGAAAAAGGTGGCATACCATCCTTTCCCCTGCTGTGAACATGAGAGCATGGCAGTTAAATTTAATATTTACCATGTACCTCTTGTATATTTTTCTCATAAACGAGAAAAGTACAGACAAGAATACAATACTGCATATGTATGTGATATTAATAGCGGTACCATGTAATGGGCCATGTCACATTTGACCACACTCTGTAAGCTCTGACTGTATCTACTGACCTTGACATGCCAGTCATGTTATTGCCACCTGCCTCCTTGTTTTTCTCATGCCTCACATAGCTACCAAATGGCTAAAAATGCAGCACAACAGGCAGACTTCTGTCTGTATCATCACTCCCTTTAAAATTCATTTTAAGCAATTTTTCCACTATTAAATATATTGTGGCATTTTGAGTGCTGTGATGTCGCATGTAGCCTTGCCACTGAAACACCTGCTTCTAGTTTTTCTCCTAAAGGGGAAACAATTTCACACATCAAACATGCACAATCTTAAATTTAAATTCAGGATTGACTATAATAAGTTACACTCAATATTTCTCTTCAAAATTCACACCGTTACACGTGAGCAACACCATGCTCAGTGACCATATAACCACGCCATTGCATGATTTTAAAAATAGCTTCCTTCCCCGTGTCATTCAAGTAAAAGTACTTATTTGTTGGTGTACAGTAACAACGCATTTCATGTCCTACAAGAGACAGTAGATACGTTTATAAAAAAAAATGTTTACAGTGTAGAATAGAATCCTGTACATACTTCTTAGTGATTTCAAAAAGCAATGCAAGAATTCACTTTAAAAATTAATTTCCGTTTTTAAAAAATGTTAAGTTTTATGTGTAGTTGAGTACGATTCTGTTGAAAATTAATGTCCTCCCTTGAAAGACAATGAACGTCAATATTACATAAATGTATTTGCGAGAAATACGTACCGTATTTTGGCATGTATAAGCCGCACATTAAATTTTTTAATTTATATTTTTCATGTGAAAATATGTTGTATTCTGTACATGAATCTTTTTAGGGAAAAAATGGGAAATGTTTTTGACAACAATAAAATGACTCCTATGTTCCCGTATTGTCAGCGAATAGCCCAGGTAGTACAAGTAAATTATTTAATATGTGTCATCATTGCACTGAATAGTGCTAACAATTGTGCAATCAAGTTTCTGGCAAATTGCACAATCGAGTGGCTGGCAAATTGTGTAATTAAGTTGTTGGCAAATGTCCTAATAGCTAGCATGTTCTGAAACAACTCTTCTTCCAGTTCCAGGTATTTACACTTTTTGCCTCACAAAGCACATTTGTATTTTGGTAATTTTTCCACTTATTTTTTTCCCCCTGTACCAATGCAGTACATTTTTATTGTCAACATCAAATTATCAACCAGCTGTGCTTTTTCCATATTCACATGCATATTCCACAACTTTCAACTTAAATTTTTTATTATAACTCGCTTGTTCCTTCTTTATTATCACTCACATTTGTGTATCTGGGAAATATGCACGACATGAGAGAAAGTGAATGAACAGAAGCAATTGTTGCCAGCACAGCTGTAAACAGTGTAACTTGGTTGCACACAAAATATCTTTGGTTATAGTACATGAACAAACTTCAGGATAAAAATCAATTACTAATGGCAACTTCTAGGTGTAAAAAATTATATGGAAATGCAGCAATTCACAGGAATGTGCTTTGCAAAACATACAAAATTGCTGCAGTAAACAGACCCAGAGATGTTGGGCACTGCACATTCATGAGTTATACACATCCTACACAGGGCATATTACATGTGTCATGAATTATGGTCACTGCTATAGTAGATGCTTGCAGCCGAGCCAGTGCAAGATTTTAAAAATAACTTCTACCTACCTGCCTAACACAGCTGTTCACACCTGCGCATATCTCACCACTGAACAACACTTTTCTTGTAGTACAAGCTGTAAGTAGACGCAGCGATAAAAAATAATTGTGACTTCAGATTTTGTCTGTTAAATACAAAGTCTGCTGATTAGAGGTCCAATAAACAGAGGCATTACTGTAATTTTAACTCACCATCTGCAAAAGAATATCTATACTATGTTAAAATGGTCTTATGCATATCACACAACCATGTTAAGTTACAGGAGCAAGTGTAAAAGACAATGTCATCTGCATAAATGCCTATATAGCATTCCAGGGGGAGGGGGCATGTGATATTGTTTATAATGAAGATTGAAGAGGACTGGCCCGAGTATGCTGCTCTGAGCAACTTCAGCCCTGCTAATCTTGTAATTAGAAGTGGTTATTATGGTGACAGATGATGTGCATCTGTTAAAAGTACAAGTGAAGTAGCCTAATTTAAGGGTCGGGGAATTTCATTTGATAGACCTTATATAAAGGTTGGGGCAGAAGTCATGGCAACTATGTTGTAGTGTGAGAATACTGGTGGGTAAGGATAATGTGACTTACACACATGACTGGACAAGGTAAACACTACGTGTATGAACAATAAAGAACACACCAACAATTGTACACGTCCTCGCTGAAATGCTCCTACCCACCTCGCGACTGTCTGGTATGGCAGGGCATTATTCCCAACAGCTTCTACCAATTCCCTATAACATTCGCTGGCAGTTCTCTCATGGGAACGGCTATTTTAACGTACAACTGCTGCTCAACACGGATTACATCCATCTGGCACTGCGGTCACCAGACAACTGATTTCACATTGCTGTCTGCGCTTGTACTGGTCAACCCTGTGCCATTTGACACTGTCAACGTGCACTAGGACCGCCTGTCTTCCCTGCGACACATACCATTACGTGCACCGATAACAGTTTGTCACAAAATTTAATAGTTGCCATGACTTATGCCCCAACCCCCATATAAGAGCTTGTTGTGAAAGACTTTTTTCTGAACATCAAGAATTACTGCAGCACTCAATTGTTTCCAGCTGAGAGTTTGAGTAATATACTTATCTTAAGCTGGTGGGTCATGGAATGATCAAATTTTTCTTGTATTATTTATTGTTTGTGATGTTATTCTGAGAATTATTTACTTTTGAATTTCTTAATGAACACTGAGTAGAATAATAGGATGGTAGTTTTACAGCTGTGTATTATCTTTCCTGGGTTTCCAAAATATGATGATGTTAGCAAGCTTCTGTGTAAAGGGGAAGTATGCAAATTTAAAGCAGCTGTTAATAATTGCAGAGGGTGCTTGTGGGAATACGTTTGAGTATGATGGCTTTTATGTCCAAAACCTGGAGCTCTCCTAGGTTTCGTTTGGTGGATTATGCATTTTATTTTGTCCACATGTTTGTATTCTAGTTCTGCTTCTGTTGACTGTTGTTTCCGGAATGCGAATTCCGAGTAAATAAGATTAGTGTATGGGGGGGGGGGGGGGTGGTAATTTCATACAGCATTAAGCTGGGAAACCTTCTCCAGGTGCAAAGCAAAGGCCTCAGCCTCCTACTGCAATATGTAGAGGATGTTATTTTGTGTGGGCAAAGAAAATATAATATCTATTTTATTAATTTAGTTTTTTGTTGTATGCCAAAGAATGCTACGTTGTTACTTGTGAAACTTTTTTGTCCCATTGGCATGCTCTCCATTTGTATATTTCATTGTCTATTTACTCCCATATCTCATTTATGAGAATTTTGGTTGTATAGGTCTTGGGTGCATGAATAATACCTGTCAAGTCCCTGTTTTATATATATTAAATTATTTCTTGACTGTGATGCGTGTCGCTTAACTGTCTCAAGTGTATTTTGGGATGGTGCTAGGTCAGTTGCGCACTTATTCTAGGTGACTTAATTTGAACCTTTCACTGGACACTCTGTTTGCCGCGTTGGCTGTCGGCTAGGTACAAAGTCTGGTTCCACCTGTCTGGCAATATGGCGGACCGGAACACTAGTTCTCTTGGTTTGGTTTATGCAGAGCAGCATAGGTGCTGTACTATGGCCGGTTGTTCTCTGCTGTCTTCTGAGTCTCATTGGTTATGGAGCTGGGGCAGTGGTCGGTCAGGTGGTGGCGATTCCACCGGTTGCTTTCCCGGCTGCAAAGTGGGAATTGGCAATTCTGAGTCTTGTTTCACTATGGTGACCAGAGCCTGAACCACTAGATGGTATCCACTGCATGTCCTAGTAGGGTTAGAAAAGAACACAAAGTTCCCGACGGGAGAAGTCGGTCTCCCTGCGTGTCTAGTGGCTTGAGCTTGACCCCTTCGGGTCTCAATACTTGGAGCGATGAGGTTGGCTAATACTG
This sequence comes from Dryococelus australis, assembly GCA_029891345.1. Taxonomy (NCBI): domain Eukaryota; kingdom Metazoa; phylum Arthropoda; class Insecta; order Phasmatodea; family Phasmatidae; genus Dryococelus; species Dryococelus australis. Next base: position 260,598,462 of record CM057009.1, on the reverse strand, counting down.
AACTCCGCTTTTTTCACCTCTCTCTGAGCCCTGTGTCTGGCGTTGAATGGCTTAGAAGTAGAAAAAAACACTCAATACCCCTTAGTAGTCGCAAGCAATTGACGAACCTCTGACTAAGTGTAAGGCCGACAGTGGTTGACGGTGCGCTCCCTAACTCCAATCAGTGTGGGTAACTAGTACTTGAACCTGGAGCTGCGGGTTGTAAGACCGCCTTCCTACCACTGCCGGGTGCTCTGGTCAGCGATATAACCTGAGGTGGCTGTACCGCGAGGTCGTGTTTGTGGCAACGGGCAGCCTCCTGAAGGGGGTCTGTCGTCCTACTCTTAATTCGCAGTAGTAAATAGCCCGGTCCCTTGCTTGCCCCTTCCAAAGTCTATATTTAGTGAAAGAAATGTTTTACTCCTATGATAAAAGTACTCTCGGATACAGTAAAGAACTAGTATTTATTGGTGTTAAATACTGTGTGACTTGTACAAAATCCAAGCAGAGTGTATACAGATGTATGGCTATGCAAATTAACGAGTGGAGGTGACTCGCTCCTGAGACTACAAGAGATAATTGAAAATAGATACTTCGCAACTAGACATATCAGGTTGTCTAGAAGAGACACTAGCTTATGGGGGGGGGGGGGGGGGGGGCTACCAGCAAGTAGTGGTGGTTGTCGACCCAGGATGATAGACAACGGAATTGTTAAATTACTGGTCGATATCTTCTTGCAGATGAAGGCTTCTGGTTGCTGGCAATACCAGAAAGTGTTGAACCCTCTTGGTAGGTGGTGGCCGTAGCCACTGGTGGTTGTTGAAGAACTAGAAGCTCTTGCAGAGGACCGTGAGGGCCTAAGTCAGTAGAGAGCCCCAGCACATGAAGTACTGAGGTGATCTACTGGAGGCGATAACTCCCAACCTCAGCTGCGCACTGCCTTATATCTGGCTCAACGACAGGTGCATGCCGGGCCGGGGTGAGAGCATGACGTGCCCCTGTGATGTCTGCCTGAAGTGAGTAGGGTGGGAGAACTACCCTCGTGTGCTCGGTATATGGCCTCGGGGGCTCAGCGGTGTGTGGCGACACTCTGTCTGCCGGGTGCTTCGGGATGGCTGATGTGTCACACAGCCGCTTTGAATGCTCTTAGTTTTACGTGCTGGAATTGTCCGCTAGGGTCGAAACAATTTGCTGTGGACTTGTAAAATGATGTGCGAAGTTTGACCCTTCCTCGGGTTTTAATACTCTTGAGTAGAGAAAAAAAGGCTGGTCAGGAACAGTCCGGAAACCAAGTAGCGTCAATGTCCTTCCACGGGATCACATCTTGTTAGACATCTTGGAGTTGTTTTCTTAGGTTGGTGAAGCACATTAGGATGAGTCATAGCCGTGTTTAGTATATTGCTATAAGCAGCATGCGTCAAATGTAAAAGGGAAAAGTTTTTTTAGTGTGTTGAATCCTTTTGGTTAGGAACAAAGTAGGCAATGCCTATTAGTATACACTTGGTAATTGTATTTACAAGCAGTATATATTTTTCCGGGTGTGTTATGGAGGGAAGGGCAATAGCAGCTGTTCCTCGAAACACACCTAGAAGCCAAGTCAATTTCATTTTTAAAGTCTTTAAAAGTGCCTGTCTGTCATGTCAGTATCTGATGGCAAATACTCTGTATGGACTAGGTAAATGTCAGATAATTTATGTATAGTTATAATTCTTAAGGGCTTCCTCAAGTCTTCAGTTAACACAATATCCAGAATATCTGTTTGAAGTGAATTCATGTGGTGCAGTCACAATATAATTGTTATGCTCCTGGTGGTCATATATTGTGTAACCCTTAGCTGAGTTAGACAGACACTGCCAAGAAGCATGCATGGCATTGAGGTTGCCTGCTGCAGTGAAAGTGTGTGTAATGTTTGCCAGTTCTTCCAGGTCGACTGCAGTTAAAGTGTAACCTGGCAGACAATAAATTACATAGAAGTCTATATGTTATGTTCCAAACTTTAGTTTGGCCCCCACTGCTTCAACTGTGATAAACTGAGGTGGTTTGGTGGTAAAGCACTTGAGTGTTGTGTACTTGAACAAGTACTTCATCCCCTGGATGGTTCTCCCAATTGGCCTGGATAATTGTGTTGACCAGGAGTATAAACTTGTCCCTGGTTTTTAAATGTCTCATTAATAGCTGTGAGGAGTATTTGGTGCTGTCTCAAGTAATCAGACAACATGTTTTATTTATAATGATTGCAGTGACCATTACAGCATAAATTTATTGGTGTGTGTGGACCGTTTGTATGTATGTGACATCATATTAGGTGTCTTTTCTGTGATTTTGTTGGCCATAGTGAAGGTGAAGCTTACAGGGGCTTCAGCCTTGGGGTGAAAGTCTGTCGTCAGATTAGATGGTGCATGGGTTCAAACAGTGTCTTGAGAAGTGGGTTGTTCCACATGTTCTCATTACCTTTTATAGTTGAAATTATTTCAGCAGGGCTTTTCTCTGTGTACTATGATATATTTTACTGTTAAACTGATGCAGCTTCCACCTGTTTGGAACAATATTGTTCCAGATTGGGTTTCTGTGGCACACTTTGATTGGCCAGCGGGACTGGCCTATCAGAAGCAGCCTACTGGGGTGGAGCAGGAGGGACCATTATTGTGCAGGTGTGGTGTCTTGCTGTATTTTTTTGGAATAATTTCTGTTTGTTTTCCGGTTGTCAAAGACTGGCTTCCTTGGGCAGGGATTGTTAGGCCAAGCTGGGAACTTTGTTTCGCACACTGGTAGTGAGCTGAAGTTTTGTAATAGTTCAGTGGGAATCAGCTTTTTCTGCATGAACTGAGGCAGGAATGTGTTTCTTTCAACATGTCCTTTCTTTCCTACCAGGCATTAACAGTTAGCCGGGGGGGGAGGGTATATACTATGGTTCCACTTGCCCTGATAGGTAACTGCTTCAGTAGCTGCATTCATTCGTAGTGAGGCAGCTGACTATTGTTGCCTCTTGCATCACTTGTCTCATGGCAGGCAAAACCACTTCTCTTCTTTGAAACTTTTTTAAGCATCTGTAGTATACTGTGTGATACCTGTCTCATAGCACAAACTTTTTTTATTGGTGTCAGTTTCCTGACTGAGTCGTGCAACACAGCCAGTGTTATTGTGATTAAATGTCAGGCAGCATGCACCTTGCAGTAGCCCTTTAAGGCCCTAGTATTTTTCAACTATCACTATAAGGCTTTATGGGGCCGTGGTGCTGTTAGACTACTCACCTCCCACCTAGGCGAACGGGTTTGATTCCCAGCAGGGTTACTCTCAGACTTTCACATGTGGGAATTGTGCTGGACGATGCCACTAGTCAGCTGGTTTTCTCGAGGAACTCCCATTTTCCCCACCCTTGCATTCTGGTGCTGCTCCATACTCGCCTTGCTTCATCATCATCGGCTCTCAAGACCTTGATGTTAAGGGCCGCCCAAATCTCTTCACTCACAAGACCTCACAGCCATATGAGTGAGAAAGTCGTGGAGTCTTCTTGCTTAGGAGGCAAATTTATGCAGGCTATAAGTTATGCCAAGTCAATTTCTTATATATGAGTACATGGGATGCTCCGTGGTTGACTGGTATATGCATGTTATTAGCTCATCATGGAGCATCTGTACATGCATGTCATGGAGCACAGGCTTCATGACAGCCTTAAAGAGAAATTCATTTCTGGGGAGCAACGCGCTGTACACTATACCTAACTCATGAATATTCTTCAATGCAAAATTTTTTTCTTCCACTATGTTTGCTTGGTAGGTCACATCTTCAAGAATCACTCAATTCGTTTTATTTTTTTACCATAGCTTAAAGCCTAGCTTAAAGCAGATGGTAGGGCACATCCTTATTATATAACATAGTATTTGGCCATATGTCCAGCTTTTCGTGGTACTGTTCAATGTTTCAGTTGGCAGCAGCCTGGCCACTGGGAGCTTTATTGGCCTCCACAATTTTTAATTTATTCTCTTGTTTAGATGGCTCAAGGGGGCAGGATGGCACATATTTCACTGATTTACTGGTTATGATCACAAGTTACCTACTCCCTATTTAATCTTATTTCCCTGAAGATGGTTTCTCTTCCAAATCAGCATTGCTGAACTTTCCGCTTCTGAATGCAGGTCTAGGCTAGTCCAGCTGCCTGGAAACTTGCTAGCTAACTCTAGCTTAAGACAGCAATAAGGTAACAATCCTCTGGGCTTTCTGCAGTATCCATGTATTTCTCCGTCGCCACGTTGCATATCAGTAATATGTGTTTATTTGCCACTCCTTGGTACATGCATCAGAGGCTTCTTTTTCACTGATGTTCACTTGCATAGAGCGTCAATTGGTATGTACTTTCTCCTCTGCAGCAGTTGACGAACTCTGCTCACAATTCTACACAGGAAATGTTTACACAATACGGAATAGAACATTTGGTTGTGGCTGTGCTACTTGGGATGTGTGCCATGCAATCTTTACATGTGGTAGTTATGTCTAGGGGAGGAGAGAAAGTCAGATTACAACCAATCAAGCCACATAATCTCCTCCTTTGTTATAGTTCACAATGATTGTCATCCTACTTGCAAGAAATGGTGGCACATATGCATAATGGACCTCCCCATTCCCATGGGGGGAAGAGTATGAACACATGTTTAAGTCACTTATCTCCCATCAAGCCTCATTTGAGGTTGTTTTTTCATAGAAGAAAAAACAGATATTAAGGTAGGAGTACACATATATAATGACCAAAATTAATGACAGCTGTATGGCTATTTGCAAGATTCATGATGTAGTCTAATTTTAAATTGCTGCCACTAATTTCCTATGTGCTATCCATTAGACTACCTAGGCAAGTGCAGCTGTTAAGCTAAAAGTATATTGAAAAGTAGGTGATTGGTTTTCGTGGTTAGCCTTTACAGCAAGGGCATAAAGGTTCAAGTTTGGTTACAGTTTTTTCTAGTTTTTTTTCCTCTTCCCTTGTCAGGGTTACTTGCAGAAGTACTCAAACAATTGCAGTTCAGTTTTTCATATTAATAATGTATGTACAAAATGCAAAAGGCTATATCTATGTTTTATGGTTTATAGCCCATTCACATAATGCAGTTGTCTAGGTGTGATATATTTTTGTATGACAATGTATTGTCAACAGATGTGTTTTGGTGGTAGATGTGTGAAAAATGTTTGGGTGCTGTCGGGGGTTGGCTTTGAGTGGTACTGTGCTTAGAGATATGCCACTATACACTTCAATATAATTTAATAACATTTTTTATTTGATTGCATCATTCAAAGAATTATCCTTTCTCTTTGCTGAAAATCATGTGTGATGCAGGAGGCAGTCCTCAGGATAGTATGTGTGCTGTGGCTTCAGGTGACAAACTTAACTTTGATAGCAGAGAGCCGCAGTTAGACACTCGTATACAGTGGAAACCTTGTATTACACTTTTCAAAGGGAAAACTGAAAATGGTGTAATTCAGGGGACATTGTAAATGAGGGGAAAGTGTGAATAGAAGTAAAAAAACACTATGACAAACCCAACTTCAAGCTAACTAAAATAGCAGCAAATGTATTATACAATGTTTAATCACTAGCATAAGGTTCTATTTGATGCTTTAAGTGAACTTAACAAAACAATATGAAAATTAATTTCACATAAATTCTTCAAAATCAAAGAATAAAAGCAGCACTCAAAAAAATACTTTAGTAATATACTTTTAATCTTAGGCCATGGCAACCTAAACAATTTAAGTTTTAAACTTATCAAATAAAAAATATTAAATCTACAACGTTGTGTACTACATTTCTCAGCATAATTCAACTTTGTTCATATTCATAAAATAAAAAAAATTCAACTTATTTAATTTTTTGAAAATTAAAAATTATTAATATGTATATTTTTAAATTCAACACTCCCTTATTTTACTGAGAGTAAAATTAAACTCTGCTAGTTGCCAGATAGTGAATTTCAGATTTCATATTGCTTTTAAAAGATTTTAATCACTGAAAGGACAAGGTGAAGTTGCATTATGCACCTGCAAAGCTACTAATTCGGTGACCTGCATCACAGGCTACTGATGATCATCAATGCCTGTCACAGCAGGTGGCAGTGGGGTGGGAGCGGCATCTCACGCTCCCTCACTCTTTCCTCTTCCAGTAGATGATTATCTCGCAGCAGGGTAGCATCTCCCGCCTTCCCTACCACTTCTGTGAGTGACAGCCTCTCAGTTAGTTCTTGGAATAAGAACTGCAACTGCTGACTCAAAAATGCAGTAGTTGAGCCTGTCTTACTCCAACATTGTCACCCTATTATCCTCTACTTCGCTCCCAATTCGCAAGACAACACAAACAAACTGTATATATCATGGGAAGACACTTGCATTTGCTGTGTAGATTGCAGGAATGTAATGTATTGTAAACATAGGGGAAATGACGGAACCTAACGAAAGTGGTGTATTTGAAGGGAAAATTTTATTGGCGCAAACGTAAAATCCGGGTTACACTTTATGTTACTGAAAAATCAGCTCTCTTTTAGATGCAAAATGGCATGCTATATATGCCTTTCAGAATGTGCTTCATAGTGATGAAAAATATTTCAACAGGCATGGTCACTTACTGCACTAGTATTGAAGTTGAATGTTATCTACCTATAAGTTATTGTATTACTGGTTACTTCCTTAGGTATAGATTAAGTGCTTTCGTATGTAGCAATGTACAAATTTTCAGTGGCAGTGCACAAGTTTTACTAAGTTAGTGATTTGTAGTGTGATTTATTTTTGTGTAGATTTTGTCAGTTATACATTCTTCAATGTTCATTTTGTGTGATTTTTCTTGTAATGAATAATTTTGAATACTAAATATTCTCCGGCAGATGTTTTATGTATTGGTAATTATTTTCCTAGTTTATATTGATTTTGTGCACATATTTAACATAATCATTAATGTAAATTATTTCACTGTTTATGCATATATTTATTGTATTTAAGTAGCTTAATGCCTGTCTCATACTGTCCTTCAACCATCTGATGGTTCCTCACCTCCACTATTCTTCCTGCTTGGCATGGGAGGATCACATGTAATGTGTTAGTGCAGTACATTGCAGGCTTCATGTCCCACATGCATGACATTATCCCCTTAAAGCAATTACAGCTACTTGGTTGTATGCATCTAGCCAGAATTTTCTAAACTCTATCTTAAATCTCAAAATACATATAACCTAACAAGTAATGTCAAAGGTGTTCTTGTTATTGTTATGCTTTTCATTTTTCTTGTGCAGCCACTTCAAAGATGCGTTGTACCATTGCTATTTGTATCAGTTCTCTATACATTTTATTATGTATTGCATGTTACTGTTTATTAGACACACATTTTCTGCAAGTATTTATATTACCAATAAATTATACTGTTACGCTTTGCTATGGCCACCCTCCCTCCTTTCCACTGCCCAGGTTTCTTCTTGGCCTGTTATTTAGCACATTGTTTATTTTCGGTATGAATACTTTCTACTACTGTACTCTTTCTTTTTTGTTTTTAACATCTGAGCTAGCCCAGCACCATGAAGCTTGTCATCCATCCTGGATTTATTGAACAACAGCTTCCAGAAACCTACAACCTCATATGTTCCTCAACTCAACGAGCCATAATCATCAGCTCTTTATTTGGGAATGCTGGACATTCTGGTCCATGCAATTTTCTGTACTGGTGATGCACATAACAGTTGTCTTGTGCTCTTGTTACTGTTCATACATTACCTACATTCATATTTTTCTCACATCTCATACTGTTTCAGACCAAACATATCTGTTTACGTGAGGGGGTTTTACATTCCGTCATGTATAATGGTGGTAGCTGACCAAGAACAGGCAGCGACCACCAGGTCATAAAAGGGCCATTCTGCCATTAGTAATACAGGCTTATATGCTTATTGGGTGCTAGTAGGAGAAAGCGCGTCTAGGATTAGCAAAACAACACCCACCAATATCAGTTTGCAAATTGCAGAGAGAGGGAAAGCAAGGGACTGTGTACCAGCAGGTATGATTGGGAATGAGCTTTAAATCTCAGGTGTTGATTTTAACATTCTCTCATCAACAATTAGAGTAAGCCTATTTCTGGAATGAACCTATGAAATCCAAGCAACTACAGTGGAAATAAGAAACCTGATATCTACATAGGTGCTCAGGAGCGTTGGATGAGTACAGGCAAGATAATCTATTTAGTGTTAATTGAAGGTAAATCTGTTTTAAAAAAATTACCAAATCAAATCAGTAACATTTGGTAGTATCATTATTATTGTTGTTGTTGTTGGGCTTAGTCATGAACATGATCTTACAAATAGGTGTGTAGCTAATTTAACAAGTATTTTATAAATTTTGACCTATTTTGTGGCAGAAAGATAACCTTTAAGGATCTATATAAACATTACTGTAGTGTAAATCCTCTCTAAGCATTTCCATACTGTTTGTTCATCCCCCTGGGAGGTATATTTTACATTTGTATATACATTAGAGTTGTTTTCCTTAGCCGATCTCGGCATTTTTTTTCCCTCGCTGTTTTTTTATTTTTTTAATTCTTCCTGTCAACGTAATGTATTGTTCATGTGATTGTATTGTCAATGTCTTTTATGTAGTGCCACCCAGTAATTGGTTTCTACTTTTGTGTGGCACAATGAGCATTCAAATTAATAAATAATTATAGTAACTGATTGTACTGTAATAATTTTTGTCGACATCCACAGCACAGACAGAATAGACATGATGCTGAGCATTAGGTTTATTCATTTATGTTTAATGTGTTTTTTCCATGTCATTAAAACTTAAATTAATTTTATTATCTGTGGATGAGTTGAGATGAGTGAGAATACAAATTCTAAATAACTTTTTCTGCATTGTTGATATTTGTGTAGAATAGTGTGCATGAAAAACTTTTTGAAAAATTACATTTATATGGCCATTAATAGCCAGTCTGTGGTAGGTGTCTGCAGGAATTCCTCTTTTCATCCTTCAACATGATGAGCAATTCTGGTGTTTTGTGGGTGGCTTGGCTCCAACTCATTTATAATTGGTATTCCAACTCATCCCAGAAGTGTTCAGTGGAGTTGAGGTTATCATGGTTCAGCCATTGGAGTTTCTCCACTTCTATATCTCTAAACTCTTCTGTTATACATATTTATGTATGGATAGGCTACATTGTAATGCTAAAAATGAAATGGATGAGTTCCAATTTGTTGCTCTGATATTTGTAGCATTCATGGATCCATGCACTAAATCCAATGAACTGAGACCTCATAAAGAACGGAACCATACAATGATTCTCTTCCTCCTCTGAAGTCAAAAACTTATTCAAGCATTATGGTCTAGTTAATATAATAAATTCCTGTCCAAATATCTTTTTTCTTATTAAGAGTATTGTGGGCGTAGAGATTCCTAGTGGTGAGCTCTTCTGACCACATGCGAGAGAGGCCCAAAGGGTGTGGCTTGTTATTAGAAGTGGTGCTGATCACAGTAAGGAATTGATTACGTAGCTTAGGTGGTGGGGTGGCAGCAGTGCCTGTTCTCATCCGGTCCTTCTTCATTGTGTGTTATCTGCCCATGAATGAATGTTCTTACCTGGAGAGACAGCGAGAATTGCTAGGGACTGGGGATGGAGAAAAGGTCCTCACTCAACACTTATAATCCACATGTTGGTGGGAGTGAAATCTTCCTTGACAATACTAAAGTGACATCTGTTAACACAAGCATGACAAATAAAATCATGTAGCATTTTTATGTTTTGTTTTGAAAAATTACAATGTACATAACACTGACCGTGTTTATTCATAAAAAAGTATTTCTAAAAGCTTTTCAAGGGAATACCAACGTGTCAGATTCCTTATCCATTACTTCCTTAATACCCTCTGCCCTCTGATGCCCACAATGTTGATGAGATATTAAAACTGTAGACAACCACAAGGGTTACATGAAGATTTTCTGCTGGAGGAAAAGGGTTATCACTTCTTGCGTGCTGTATGATCATTTTTAGGAGCTTAAGATCTTGATGGTTGCAGCTTACTGCCACAGAACTTGGAGATGTTAAAGTAGTATTAAAAAATCAACTCCAAGAAATACAGGCACACTGATGGAAAAATGTATCATGCGTTTATATTACACTACCGAAAATATTAAATGTGAGTTAACATATCTATTCATTAAAATTAAATTAAGCTACTTAGCATAGAAATGTGTCTTTTGAGTTTTGTTTTCTAAATCACAAACATTTTACTTAACTTGTGATTAACTTCAGGAACATGATTTTCATACAGTTTTGAGTAAAATGTTTCTTCTATACAAAATATCCTATTCTCCACTGTGGTTATTAAAATGCCATTTGAATGCTTTGCCAAACTTACAAATATGAAAGGACAAAGCCTATATGTTACCGAAAAATATTTAAAAAATCTATTTTCATTTGGGGTTATTCAAAAATTAAAACTTGAGTACAAAATTATTTTCAAAGAAGAATCCAGACTTAAAACTGTGAATTCTGTGTATTACAAAATAAGTGTTTGTTCAGTAAACTGTAGGTATATGTACAGTGCAAGTGTTCATAGCGGCTGAAATTCTGACAGGATTAGTTTTTGCTGTAGTCTTGAATTTTATTGCTTTAGTTACGGTTTTGACTCCCTCCACAAAATTGCTTACTTCTCCTATGGATTTTTAATTCAAATGTAAATGTTTCATAGTTTGAACAGAATCACTCAGATGGAAGAAAATTTGGCATCACACATGTTCACTAAAACAAAAGGGACAAATTCTGAATTTCTTAAGTAATGTCCATGTTAACTGAAGAACATCCAAAGTCGTTGTTGCTGTTTTTAGAGTTAAGTAATTATGTAAGAAACAACAGGAAAATCTACAGTATCTGCACTTCAAGAAAAATTATGTTCACTTATGATATGATGGGGTTGGGGCTTAAATGTTATAAGTCCACATTTTCAAATATTTCAGGAGAGCTGTTTAAAGCTTTGAAAACCTGCAAACCTAGTTAAATTCGTGAATTAAAATTATTGCATAATTTTGTAATGTGGTATATATATTTTGTTAGTAGTCTTACATAGTTTAAACACAGATACAATGTAAATAAATTGTATTTGACATGGTATTTCCTACATATACAGTTGCATTCACAAAAAACAAGGGGCTGAGTCAATGTGGACTTATCACTTTTATTCCCCTACTGTGAAACGAGTACATATTTTACAGAACTTTACTTTATTTTGGTATAGCATAAAATTGTATTAATCATTAACAGAGTTTAAACTTCAAGAAATTTAATTGTTTACCTATGACTAAGTTTCTTGACAACAGTTACCATGAATATTTTACTATCATTCCTTATTAAGTACAGCTTTTCCAACTTACATCTTCTGATTTTTCATTCTTGCTTATTCCACTATTATGAACATCTACTTTACACAGCCTAAAGTAATTTATTGCAGCACAATTAATTTATTGTATTAATAAAAATCAACTTAAGCAATGGGTAACGACCTGCCTACCTAACATCTGTGACCACTTCTGTATTTAAGCTGTACTCTCTTACCACTTCATAATATCTCTAGTTAGGTAGGGGCCTACTTTGGGGCAGTGAATTCTAATGGCTATAATGAAATATGAGAGTTCAACTAAACACCTTTATTACAATACATTGGATATTATAGAACAATACTTTAACACAATACTACAATAAGATTCTCCACACAATACTAACTTTACTTTACTCTGAACTGTCAAGATGACTATACAAACATAGGGGAATACAGTTATACAAGGAATGATAAGTTAATTATAAGAATATAAGAGAGTACGATTATACAAAGACCCTAGCCTTACCATGTGATTATGACGTTCAATAGCTTACAGATGGATCAGATCTTTCTGGACCCTCGTGTTTTCCCGGATCGCTCTGACACTGATGTTGACAATTCACACTCTGCTGACAGCCTAGGGGGAGGGGGGGTGTGCTCCTTGCTTAAATAGCCTAGCCTCAGTAGGTCGGCTAGGCTTGTTTGTAAAACAGGGGGCTCGCTCAGGAATCTATATCCCATCCAAGTTTAGCTTGTCATGTGTGGGCCCCCTGGAGCCCACTACACTACCCCCCAGGTCGAACAAGCAATCCGTTCTGGCTGCTATAGAGTAGTTGTTCCAATATTTCCATGGTTTGAGGTTGTGCTCGCAATGTTGGTGTCCGGGAACTGAGACAAGTCTCAATGGGGTTGTAGGGTACGACAATCTTAAAAACGAGTGGTGGCATTCGCAAGTTATACATTAAGGTAGTATCGAGGGTGGAATACCCAATTCGGGTCACCATGGCATTTAAAGTGAACATGGACTGACGAGCAGACTATGAAATTTTTATGACAAGGCATGAATGTTAATCAAATTTACATTTAAAAGATTTTACACAGTTTAAATAATGGCCAATACCTATGCACGTGATGTAGTGAGACCCTAGATTGGAGGGAGGTACGTCCACCGCCACATTTAATGTTTAAAAAGCCCCCTGAAATACTAGGTGGTGGACGTGGGTAAGTGGGAGTGGGAAATTTTTGTGCACGTGTGTTATTTTCACCCATCATGTGCTAGGAAGTTAATTTGAAATAATACATAAAGACATTTAGTTATTTTATCAATAATGCCTGCTGGCTTAAGTTAGGAGGTTACATTACATTTAAACAAAGATTTAAAAAATGGTTTGGTGTAAAGGAAGTAAATTTGTACATATTAATGTTTTTCTGTGTGAAAGGAAATTTTTATATGCCATAGTTGGCTATACTGCACGTTGAAAGTGTGCATTGTTAGACGCAGCATTATTGAAATGGCTAGCCTTCCATATAAATACTGACGAAAATGATTAAAATGCATATAATAGTTCAAAGTTCTTTTTCCATCGCATTCCAGCGCAATTCCTGGACCGATAATTTTTATGAAGCAAACGCAATTATGTATCGCTGTTTTGTTTGCGGGTCTCCCTCTAGAAGAGCTCCGCCAACTGCGTCTTTACTCACATCTCAAGCTAAGATAATATATTTGTCCTCGTCAAACTTCTACAATACAGGGGCCTGTAAAATAGCTCTTTACAAATTAAGGAACGCTCGCTGGTGAACATCCTCCTACTTATATGTTATACTATGCTTTGTCAGTTCAATAAGCAGCTGCACTATTGATGCATAATTCATTATGTACCTCTGCAGGTATGACGTCATGCCGAGGAAGTGCGTAGTTGTTTTAAATTTGTTGGAGGTGCCTTTTGTTCTATAGCGCAGACTTTGTCAGGGTCCGTAAAAATTCCATTATGGGTATTATACATTATCTACCAAAAAGTAATTGGGCACCTATCCACAATGTTTGCTCGGTGGTTGTCACCCTGTTAGAATCTCATAGGGCCACCTCTTACGGCTATAACAGCAGGGATCCTGTCTGGCATGCTCTCTATGAGTGTTTGCAGGACATCCACGGGGATTCGTCGCTATTCCTCTTGCAACCATTCCATGAGTTGCGCAATGGATTTTGGCTGCGCCTAACAAGCCCTCATCCGGTTATCCAATTCGTCCCAAAGAAATTCTGTAGGGTTGAGGTCAGGGCTCTGGGCGGGCCAGTCCAATCGGCGAACATTGTTGTTGGCGTACCACTGCATAGTAGCCCTTGAAACATAGCACCTGGCATTGTCATCCTGGAAGTAACACGGGTCCATTCTGTAAAAATGCCACAATGTTACAATAGGCCTCTGTGATCATGCTACCATGGGAAAACATCAGCGCTCCTACGCTGAAGGTCATGAAACACAAGTCAACTGACGTACTGAATTACCTATCTTCATGGGCTCCCAATTACTTTTTGGTTGATAGTGTATGGCCTAATATTTTCACAGTCTTTTCAGCAAAGGTGCGTTTCTTTTTATTGGCTTTTACGTTGAACATATGGAGCCTTTGGAAAGCCTTATCTATATTGGAAATATGTTCCACGAACATATTACCTAGGATGAAAATATCATCAATGTAAGCAATTGCTAACATAAGGGTCCTAATAGAGTATTGATGAACATTTGGAAGTACTGAGGGGATGTACTTAACCCCATTGGCATTCTTTTATTTTGGAACAACTCTACTCCATCAATTGTAAATACCAATTTGTATTGATCTTGCTTTCTAACTGGTATGCTACAGAAACCTGAAAATAAATCTAAGTTTGTTATGTAATGTGAATTTTGAAGAGTAATTAAAATATCTTCTGTACGAGGCAGTGGGTATTGCATCCTTGTCAAATACAAATTGAGTTTATGGAAGTCCGTGAGAAATCGTAACCTGTCGTTTTTTTTTTGGATACTACTAAACTTGGTGCAGAATAGAGTGAGTCCACTTCCTCAATAATATCAGCCTTTACCATGTAATTTATTTGGACTAAAAGTTCATCACAAATTTTTGGACTAATCCTATAAGGTATAGTCACGATAGGTTTGTCAGTAGTTAAATCCAACTTTATTTAGATGTTTTTTTGCTTCGGATAATTCTATAATTGTATTTGCAAACCTGTCGTTGTATTTATCAATAATGTTAGCAATGGCCTGTTTTTGAGCAGTAGATAGATTTTTATTTATATGTGGCAGTTGTGATTGGCCATATTCAAAAGTGTCTAAAACTTTACAATAGTGCTCAATAGAGTTAGTATCTTCATTATCTGGGATGACTGAATACAGGGGTATTTCCATAATTTTGTTTGAGTCGTGTGAATGAATGAACAAGCTGTTGTATTTCAAAATCTGTATTATGTCATATATTTTGGTGAAATCAACACCTAAAATTAAATCTTGTTTGAGATTGTCAACAACTAAAAAAATTTGTGGGTGGGTATGTGCGGCCATGAATGCTTAAGTTAATGGTGGTTTCAGATTGTGGTGAAGTTAATACTGATGTTGCTATAACTAAAGTTATTTGTTCATTTAAAGGGTAAAGTTGTTGATTAGATATCACTGTACTAGCTACACAAGCACCCAGTATCTAGCAATGCATAATATTGTTTTCCTCTAATTTTGACAAGGACACGTGGTGTCGCAGTAGGAAGTCCTACATGCTGACATTCCATATTTGGTGTGGGGTGTACTTGTTTACTTGATCTAGATTGAGGTGTGGCCCCACTCAGTTTGTTTTTCAACAATAGCTCGTGTTTTAAAAACAAGTAGTAGTGTCAATTGTGCGGTTTCGTGACGCCCACTCTGCAAAAACAGTTTTTGGCGTCAGTCCAAATTTGTTTTTAAACCACCAAAATCGGTCACTGATATCTGTCGAAAATTCAAACTTTTGGTGCGGAAACAAACTACAATTACAGCTTTTATGTCCCATGTAAAAGCACAACGCACAAGTGTACTGTGCAAGACTGCGTGGTTCGGCGACTTTCTGCTTGTCTGCTATGTGGGTCACATGGCTGCAGTGGTGTGGCAACGTCGGCCTGGTTCGCGCAGCAGGTAGAAGTGAGGCGCTTGTGAATCTGGCTCGGGGCCGGCTGCGCACGCACTGTTTATCGTGGCAAAACTTTGCCTGGTCTGATTGCAATAGCTGCCCTCGCCAGTTGTTTACTTACAATCCACTGAGGCGGAACTTTGCGTGACATATCTACGTTAGCCTGGACTTTTGGCGGCGTGAAATTTATCGCCAATTGAAATTTCTGATTACTGTTTACTTGTGCAGCACAATATTTTCTTTGAACTAAAGGTGTTACGTTTGGTGGGGATTGATTACTGGTGGTGTTGAATTTAGCAATTTCGGCATATGACCTATTGCACTACCTTACTGAAAATTGCCCTGCATGCGTCTCAAACTCTGGCACTGTTGTCATTGGGGGTTGTGTGCTTTACCCCCTCATATGGAAGTTTTTGTAGTATTTTGTCCTGATTGAGCCCCTCTGTAGCTATGCCCCCGTGTGTTGAAGTTATTGTCATTATTGTACTGTGGGTAGTAGTAAGTATTTTGTTGGGAGTTGTTGCCGTTGTTCGCGCGACTGTGGAAATTAGTTCTACCCCTTTGGGATTGGTGATAACTCCAATATTGTGTGTTGTGGTTAGGACTTTCTATAACAATAATGATAGGTTGGCCACTATGGTGGTATCCCCGTCTGGGATGATAAGAATTGAAATACACACGGTGTGGTGGTGTTCCGCCGCATCGTGATTGATTGTGAAAGGTGTTGTACTGTTGTGGTGAAGAAGTTTTGACTACCTGATTTGTCGCGTTTTTATGCTGACCTAACGAAAGTTGTGCAATTTCTTGTTTCAATTTAGTGATTTCGGAATCTAGGCATTCTGATTCGGGGTTAGACCGTGGCTGTGTTAGGGTCTGTTGATATCTGTATAAAGACCAATATCTATTCTTTTGATGTTGGCTATCATTTGGGGTAATGTCTCGCTGGGAAGGCCTACCAACTTATCTGCAATGGACGGCAAAAGAGATATCCAAATGACATTTACGAATTCCTGGTCTGGCATGTGGGAGTTGTATTTACTTCTATAGTATTTCATGGTTTCGATGTGACACAGCATCTCCTCACCTACAGTCTGACGTTTGGTGTATATGAGATGCTTAAAATGTTCATAGTCAGCTGTACTTGTAAGGTGTCCTTTAAGGCTGACAACTATGTTCTCGCCCTGCGTACCTGAAAAGGACGGCGGTTTTTCTGGCTGGGAAATTACAATTTTCAGTGGTTGGTGTGGGTGTTGATTTTCTATGTTGTGTGGGGTGGAATGTGTAGTTTGTATTGATGTAGTGGTGGGTGGGGGTGGAAATGAGTGAGAACTGAGTGAGTCTATTGCGACATACTTGTAAAACGGAAAACCGAGAAAATCTGAATGTGGCATATCAGAGTCTGAGTTAGAGTGTTCTGTGTAGCGTTTGGGAACTGCTCTGGTCTGGTGTGGAATGAAATGTTTAAGTTTTGATTCTGTATGGCATTGTTAGTTGTACATTCTGTGTTTTGTAATAAGGCCCGCTGTTTGTCACCTTTGTCTAACACACGCTCTAATTCTGATGTGTCAAGTAGTACATGCTTTACTATTTTAGATACAGAAGAAGTTTTGTTTTTACTTTGTGTGTCTATGTACTGTGTGCGGTGTCAAGTGTACTTGTATGTGTCAGAAAATGTGCACTGTGTTGTTGACATGCACTTATAACTAGAAGGTAAATCAAGAGTGGAAAATACTCCAAAGCACACACACATCACAAGTGGAGATCTTCTCGCTTGTAAGGAAACAGGTTCCACGTGCACTAAAAGAAGGTTACATGCATTATCCTAAGATACATAAAAATACAAGCAATTCTAAGGGTAGCGGCGGGGAGGGCGACGTGGCGTCAAATTGCTGGTCTGGCAAGGCCTCCTACGCAATCTGCTGATGTGTGCATGTGGCGTACTAACCTACCATACTATCGCTTACTGTGCATTCCCTGTTTGTATGTAGCTTGACAGCTGTTTAACAGAGTGCTGAAGTTCAATAATTTAATTATAACCAAATAAGTAAGTAAGGAGCAAGGTATTCCACTATAATTGAAGTCCAATCTGAAACAATTCCACTTGAACATTCTGGGGTGCAAAGGCAATGAATGTAATTGATCAAATTTACTGAAATGCTATGCGTGAGCGCGTTGTGGTTTCTGTGAAGTGCAGCCATGTTTCTTTCTTGCTGTGTACGGTTATCTAATGCAAAGCACAATTGAAAAGTTGTTTGCAACCGGAACCTACTGGCATAAGCGCAAGGTGGGTCAAACGGCGGCTCCACCAGTGTAGCAATCCCCCTTCCTCCTAACCTTTCTCTGGTCTACAACTTCACTTTGAATCCTGACTCAGTTATTGTATGTCAAAGGCATCATCCTAGGAGGACTACTCAAAGGGTACGTAACTCTAAGATGGATTGGTAGACCAGGATTCATTTGACACAACCATTTTATTATAACAATAATTACACGTTTGTGATAACCGTTAATTACACAATATCCAATTACACAAATGTTAGTTCTTCAACAAATACAAGGAGTACAAGTTATTCTATTTGCCAGAGTTATTGTGTTAGGATGACTGGGTAACAGGGACTTGAAGTAGCGTTATGCCTAACTGCCATATGGATTTATGCTCACCAATATAGCAGACTGCATTATGGCGTAGAGCTCCTCTAGGCCTGGTCTATAGTGATACCCTCTGCTTCGTGGTTGACTCCGACGAGTATTATAGTGACTGCCTTCTTGCACTGTGGTGATTGTCATGGGGGGGGGGGGGGTTGCGCACAGTACGTCGCTTATATATGCACCAGGTCCTCAGCTATGTGGAGCATGTTTTACAAACAAGTACCTTGCTCCACAAGCTATACTCCGTCGAACCTTAGGAGGTTTGTATGCGGTGCCTTGGTGGCCACTACACATTGTTAAAATAAAAATTAATTTTACTATCCAAAAGTACAGCTCTTCTGAATTTCACATATGTGCTAAATTTCTGAAAAACTCTCTCACATCTGGTCCACAAAACTTCGCTAATGTTTGTATGTTGTTATACTTAGCAGCAATTATTGGCAGGGGACCTAAAACGATAAAACAAACTCCTTTGACTACCGGTATTATTAACAGTAATCAATCAAACTATGTAAAATCTTTAGGAACAAAACTCACCACTGTAGCTGGGTGCTGGAAGTGTAAATTCCCCGTTAGGTAGTCCAGTTCTCTGTCTTTGTTATGTGATGATAGCTGATTCCATTACACTATTGTAGCTATTTCAATAATACACACACATGAATTCCTTTTCATCAAACATTACCTCTCTGATTGGTCTAACTTTAAAGTCCCTTTTACGATAGAGAGAGTCCAGATGGCGTGTTCATGTCAAAAATAAACACTTTTTAGTAGGATTGCTCTCTTTGACTGGGTCAATCAAGTGTACAACAAAGGGAGATTGTTTCTTACAAGCTGATTCAAAATGCTCTTTCCATGCCCTTGTTGTCTCTAGCCATGCCTTAGTGTTCAACAATGCCATGTGCGTGTCACAGTCTAAATAACTGTGATCAAAGATTGGGTATGGTACACTGACTTTGGAAAAGCGCTTTCCAAAATGAACTAGGTAATAAAGGAAGTGAAACATGGTGTGATTTTTATTTTGTCCACCACAGGCGTCACAAAATATATTAAGCTTCATAACATCCATAGAGAGATGATTGTAGAAAAAGTCATGTAAAAGTGAGCACACATCACCACTTCCTTTTTTTCCATCTGCTTCTGTATATAGATTACATAAACTTTTACCTCAAGACAGGGTTGTAACATTGAAAACAAACAGCAACAGTTGTCTCTTGTAGTAAACATCATTAGTAGACACATTAGTAATAGGCAAATTTCTGCCAAAGTCAATACATATTGCTTCTTTATGTGCATTATTCTTCATTCTTTGCTCATAATTTTTTTCCTGCTATAAAAGGCTTCTGCTTGTTTTTTATGCTGTGTATTCTTAGTTTTCAGTTGCTCAATTTTTCTTTCAATTTCTTCTTTGCAGCTGGGAACATTTGTCTTCTCTGCTTGTATACATTTTAACTTAGAATCAAATTCATCACATTTTGAGCAAGTATCCCCTTTTGGATATCCAAAAATAATATTGAATTCCTTCAAGAAAACTTTGTTGTATTTATCATAGGACACTTTTACACCCTCATGTTTCTTTCTTGTGAAACAAATCAACCATCTTTTTCACACTAAAATTTTGATTCAGATTACTCATTTTGAATCTTTCAATCCATAGTGATTGTTCCTAGAGCGAAAAGATTTAAAGTGATCATGAATTTTGTCCAAAATATCATCACTAACTCTGTGTGGCCGATTGTTATGCTTACCTTGTATACTTTTTGGACTAAACCGTGTACTTTTTAAAGAATTGCTCAGCCGTTCAACTCTTCTTTTACCAACTCCATGGATTGAAAGAAATTTTTTTTGGAAAACATCATATTGTTGTACCTCATTACTAAACTTACCTCTTAATCTGTATTTAAAAGTTGCGTGATTCACCATTGCTTCATCTTCTGGCTTTCTATTTCATTGCCGAGCAACAGGCAGTACAGAAATCAGGCCACATAAATATGATTCCTGCTCGTCAGAACTAGCCATAAGATTAAGATTTGTAATTATTGCATTTTTGGTCTCGTTGGGTACAACTTCAAAACATTTTAACTGACACTTACAGTCATCACCCATTTCATGAGACGTTAACCTTATTTTCTTAGGAACCTCTGACATGCTACCATAAGATTTCCTTTTTTTTTTTACTAGCCCTGTTACTTCCACCACTATTATCTTCCATCATAATAACATAAACAAGTAACTTGTATTAAGACACAAACACTCAAACTGTTAAACTGAAATAAACTCCAAATTGATTATCCAAATAACATCACTACTAACATTCACAAACTCACATTCCGACTGTTCTGTTCGACATCTGCCACTGCTGAGAAATATACAAACAGGTTGAAACGTGTCTAACTACGCACTACAGTAGATAAGGAACATGAGAGTGATGCATGGACTGTTATCCCCTTGTTACCACTTGCATGCCGCTTCACCGGACTGATCTCTTTCTTTCCCCTCTTGTAATGGAGTGATCACCTTTATTCCCTGAGAGTAAATTTTTTTCCTTGTTTTTCTCATGGACCGACCACACTTATCCCACTAATACAAGAGCATCAAAAACGTTATGTTTCACTACTATTTGTAACATTATCTCATTTTAGACATAAATGGACTTATCTCTTTTATCCCCCGACCCCTTCATATGCAAAGGGCCTTGAAATCACAGTTGTAAAAGTCTACCACAGATGTCCTATAATGTTGAATAAAAGAGGAATGTGCATAGCTTTTGTAATTTTTGGATGAAGAAATGTTAATCTAAAGGTTTTACATAAGGAAACTAATGTTCTATCTTTATTTGTAAATAATTCTTTGCTTGGTGAACATGGTAAACCACTTTAAAAAAGAGCCTTCTTTACCAACAAACTACAACCAAACACTGTCCTTTGGCATAATGCCTTAACATATTCAGTCTCGTAAATTTGAGAGTTATCACGTGACACTTTCTTAACCAAGGAAGAATTAAGGTACTACGGAAATATTGAGCCACACAGGGTGCCAAACTGGGGGGAAGGGCAGGGGCATGCCTGCTAATATACCATTTTACCTTTAAGAACATTAAAAAATCATGGAAATATTTGTTTTAGATAAATAACTCTTGCAATTGATTAGCACATATGAAATTGATTTTTCTATAATTCTATGAAAATTTAGCTCTCTGAGGCGGCCAAGATAAAGTACAAAAAATATTGAAAGCTTATAAAAGGATACAATAGTATAATTTTTTTTTAAGTTTATTTTCGTTCGTAAGAATATATGTTTTCCACCTTTAAATACAATAGAATAATATATAAATTAAAAGTAATCAATAATATTTTTTGTATGTTTCCTCTATTGGTAAAGATGTACGTACTTGTCCGACATCTATGATAGTGAGTATCGCCCTCATGGCCTCATAAGAAAAAAATTCATATTTAACTGTGTGGCGTTCTGAGTAGAAGCTCTGGGGAAAGACAAAAAAAAAAAAAACTTTTAGTGTGTTAAGTGGCCAAGACATACAGAATTCTAGGATGAAGAATTTTGATGTAGAATTTATATGAGCGAAAGGATGGTAGTTATCCTACTGGTACCAGCCACTGCTGGTGATGGGGATATGCGAGAAGAGACTCTTGATTTCATGGCTGTGTAGTCAACCACCCGGACTTAGAGATATCCCCTTGTTGCATGTTAATTTTTTATGAGTTCTGAAGTCAGGGATATTGTGGCTCCCCCGTGCCAGTGAAACTTAAGTGCCTGACTAGTTGCAGGCCTATTAAAGGCTCACCTGCATGCCTGCAAATGCCTGAAATTACTGCAGAGTACTGAGGTCCTGTGTCCCGACATGCCCGAAAGTAGTAGACAAAATAATACACGTAGCTTTATGTATATTTTCTTGTATGTTGAAATAGGTATAATCGGAAGCATGTGACAAGAACTCCGTCCTTCAGTATATTCAGTGTACTTCCCTGAAATTAATTCCTTTCCTTTCTTCCCGTTTATAGCAGGAAAAATCACTAAGTACAAAACAGCAGGAAGTGGCACAAATACAAAAGATGTTGAAAAAAAATGTGTGTGGTTTGTTAAGAAAATACCATGATTTGAAATAATTTTCCTATTTATACAAAACTTTCTAATTAAATACAAAAGTTACTATAAAATTATCTGACCTACATGGTTACATTGGATTACAAGGAACTTAAAAACATTAAAAATATTCCCTTTAACATAGACCCTTAAATGAGATATTAAAATTTACATAAAATATTATATGAGCAGTGTTAAAACTTGTGCAAAAACTATCTCATAAGCCATTCTCCCCCCTTTCCCTCGCATAGTTTAAAATGAAGACCTTTACTCATGCCCCAAAACTTTTCAAATTTGCAAATGCCCTTTTGCAAAAGACATATAAACTCTGAAAATTTCAAAATAATCATATTACACACACAGACGAAAAACAATAGTTAAAAGAAATTAAAATTACGTGACATCTTTCAGAAGTTACGTAAAACATAATAAACCACTTTAAATTACACTTAAAATTATATGAAAGACTCTGCAGTGACTCCCTTCCTTATCAGTTTAGTATTGTATTGTCGAGCTGAGTTCTTTTGGAACTGTTCATTATACTAGGTATTCAGAAATTCTTGGGGAGGAGTCACGAAGAAAAGCCTTCAAAATTAAATTAAGGGTAAGACCTAAAAATATGCTTAAAACTAGTGGAGAATTAGGCAAATAAACATTTAAACAACGAGACTCAGTTCAGGAAAATGACCCATTATATTTGTGGACTTGCTTACTTGTACGTACTACATATGTGTGCCTCAGTACAGGTTACTAGAGTTCAAAAATGAACTAAGAAAAATGATTAAATCCTTAAAAATGGACTCAAAAATTTAATGTTTTAACTATGGCCAGAAAGTGTTCAATGTTAAACTGCAAATTAAATTTCATCATTTACCTTTTACAGAATAATAATGTAATTAAATCAAGTGATTGACAATTCAAAATTTTTTTATAAGGGGACCAGTCCACTTGTGAATTATTTCAACTACTAAAGATATATTAGTTAAGAATTTTGTTGATCATATCAGACAGAAAGAAGTAACAATTTATATTAAGTCCTTAAATTTATTTTGCTGAATATTCACTAGTAGATTACATTTTTGAAGAGCATAAGTCCTTTACATGTAATTGAACTGAAGTTTTTGTTTTAATGATGCTGAAGTAAGATTGTGGAGGAAATAGAAGACTCCAGGATATGCTATGATGTTTGGTAAATTAGCAGAAAGGAAGACATTTCCAACAGTGGGAGTTGCAGGCTGAAGGCTGCACCACTTGTAGGATTCAACTTCTTAGTTCTACAATGTGGTGGATTTCTTGGACCGATGGAATCCTTGGACCCACTTTACATGAGAATATCCTGAAAGGATTTAGTAGGTGGCCAGTTTCTGCATGCACTATAACACTATATTAATAGTAAATAAAGTAGTAAAAAATGAACTCTTTAGCCAACTATATATTGATTGCTATAGCGTTCACTTGCTATGCCAAAATTGGTAACACCTTTCCTTGCCAGAGACTTGCATATAATGTGCAAAATGATGGAATGTGCACAAATATATTGTAATGGTTGCTGCAGATAATACTGTGGAGGAGAACAAGGTGTAGTAAAGGAGTCAGCCACTTAATGCTGCTGGGGGTAATTCTAAGACATGGTTGGGAACAAATGTTACTCTAATTGCCACTAGATGGAACATGGACCAGGTAAATGAGAAAGTGAGGGCTTGTTAGGGGGGAGAGGGGGTGGAAAAACTGAATGGTACATGCATCTGCAGATCTCGTGTTAGTAGAAAAAAAATTCTGCATGTTGCGCTGTATAAGAGTATAGTACATCAAGTCTCACTTTGGAGATGGTATTATACAGAGTTGTTATTGGCACAGGTGGGATATGTTGGACATGATGGTGCGTGCACAGACAGGAACAGTGGTGAGATAACGTGTCTGGGATGCTGTCCCAGGCAGGGCAGGCTGCCATGGCTCAACTCAGTCCTGGGACTACAGTGGTCTAGTGGTCAGACTACTCTCCTCCCACCTAGGCAAATTGGATTCTATTTCTAGCAGGATTGCTCCCGGATTTTCACATGTGGGAATCGTGCCGGATGATGCCACTGGTCGGCCTTGCATTCCTTAAAAATAAGCATAACTTAAGGACTCACTTTCTATCTATGAAATAATAAACCATGGGTGTTGTTCCATGGTAACTTTTATATTCATTTTCCGAAATCAGAATCACAGGTCTTACAAGCTTCCAAAAACAAATATATCTTAATTTTACTTTCATGCAATTGAAAACAGAAACAATACTTTTTGTCAGAAACAATTAACTGCCAACTCTTGTATCATTACAACATTAAAAGTTCCTGTTATCCATTACAAAATAAATTTAATTCTGCGTATACGATGAAATCTGCCTCGACACCTTACATTTCAAATAAAACGTTATCTATGGGCTGTTCACAGTAAAGTGGGCACTTTTTAAAGTAGTCTGATTTGGAGTAATGGTCAATCAATATTTTTATTTTAGCTTTAAATGTTAACTTCCGAGTGCAGAGGAGTATGCACACACTGTTTATTACTTACATGGCAATATTTATTTAAAAAGTTGGTTCAAGGATAAAAAATGGCTGTGTGTTGCAGTTTTATCGAGCTCTTTTCTTTCGTTTTCTGCTTCTCTCCTATTTCTATTTCGGTATCCCTGTGGTGTTCTAGAATACCCTCTATTTGAGAATGTGTTTATTCCCTTTGAATTATTACTATTGGTTATATGTTATTTTTTGCTCTGTTACCTCTACTGTGTTCACGTGGAGCATAATTACGCCTGTAATGATTTACTGAGCTCTGACTTGTATAATGGTTTTGCTGTGTGTTCTTTTGATTTATTTGGTTTGTTTCTTGTGATTTTGCTGTTAGTTTAGCTATTTCCTCCTTTAACTTTTTTATTTCTGTGTGCAGTTTTTCTGTCTTGTGGCTGTGCACTGTGTTGACAGTGGCGTTGTTGTATATTTTCAATCCTAGCTCTACTCTTTTTAAGTTATTTTCTAGCTGCTCCACTGTCTCATTTTGTAGATGTATAATCTTATCTGCAATAGATGGTAATAGTGTCCTCCATAGTATTTATATGAATTCTGCATCAGAAAGAGGTGGATTGTATTTTCTCCTATAGTATACGAGTTCTTCTATGTCGGATTGGCAACTTTCCCCTATGCGTTTTTATATATATATATATATATAAAATTGTCTGTGTTGTCTGTAAGTGTGGGTTGCCCAACTTGGTTGCAATTTCATTCCATGTTATTTCTGCTCCTATTCAGTTTTAAACTGTGTTTTCTTAAGCTCTCTTAGTTGTACCACCAAGATATAATTTTATTCTCCTACATTTTTCACTTTCATCCCAATCATGGATTTTGCTAGCTATGGGTAATGTTCCAGAAATTCCTCTACATTTTGTTGGTTTTCTCCTGAAAATGTGGGGATTTTCTCTACTTGTTGTAGTATTACCTTCACTAATTGTACGTCTACCATTTTATTTGGTTTTATGTATTCTGTTTGTGTACTAACGTATGTTGCCACAGGTGATTGAATGTTTTTGTAACTATGTTGGCTGTGTGCACTAGTGTTATGTTGAATATTTGAGCTGTTTATATCTTCATAGATTTCTTGTGTCTCTATGTCTGTTTGGTTTGAGACTAATCCTTTGTTGAACATGTTTACAACTAAACCCCTTGTGAACCTTGTTGATCTAGTATCTAGTTATGAAATAAGGTCCGGATTTTCTTGTATTAATTTCTCTGCTTTTTCTATTAATGAATTGAATTCGACTGCAGTGTCTGACTCCACGTGCTCTAAAGCTTGCTTAGCATCTGACAAATCTATAATTGCAGTTTTAAAATTTTTTTTTGCATATTCTAGAAGAGGTTTGTTCTTTTTGGCACTCATAAAACTTCTATATCTCTACTGTAGTATAGTGTAGTTTTTGTTTTAATTAATGTGTAGTGTTTGGAAATGATTCCCACCTCTCTTTATCTGTTGTGGTGCAATAAATTTTGTGCAGCGTAGGTACATGTACTTGCCTTGTATGAAACGTTTCTTGTAATTTACAGTTCACTGTGTTTGATGACTATTTCTTACATATTATTGCACTACTTATTACTAAAGCTGATGTCTCCACATTAGATGTATTGTCACTCACACATTAACTTTCTACTGAGGGAGTGGTAGACACCTTTTGCTACAAGATTTGGAAATGAAAAGCGCCACCAATAATTTAGAATGCACTACTATATTGCAGGCACAAAGCATTCTAATAAGCAAAGTGTATTCTACCTTGAACCGTGAGAGGCCACACCCAAAATGAGCTACTGCAAAATCACACTGCTGTTGGGTAAGCAAGGTTGTTTGCTTGTAACACGTTGATAACAACTCTCCTTTTCAACATGGCGTTAATTCTCTTGCACGTACAATATGAAGTTAAAAGAGATTTATATCTCATATATTTCTGGCTTTAATCAGAATTTTATTACTGTAATCCGCAAACAAGTGTATATATTAACTGTCTTTTTACTTTAATAGGCACAAGTAGTTATAATAAATAATTCTTATGGCTATTCTATAAATTTAAAATAGCTTTATTTTCTTATTTGCATACATGAGTTTGAATCCAACTCAGCACTTTAAAGACGTAAATTTTCAAATATTGAGGTTACTAGCTTGTGACTACTGAACGTTAGGAAAGACCCTAGCCTTTACATTATTTTACTCAGCTAGATTACCATGAGAGGTTTAATTGGAAATGGCGCTTTCACCAATGTTATCTCTCTCTAGAATTTGGGCTTACTGTAAGGGGGATGGTGGAGCTTACATGCTCGGCACGAAAAAGGTGGAAATGAATGGCGCCTTCACTAATGTTACGGAATTAACATTGGTATATTAATAACTGAAGGGTAGCTATGTGAGTTCCTAATGCAAGGCAGTAAGAGGGTGGTTTCAGACCGGCGCATCCACCAATGTTACCTTCCCATGGTTACCTGACCAGAGGGGGTACAAATTTAACTCCCTAAATATTTCCTTTAGTGACTGGGGCATAAATGCAATGAAAGACTGACCAATGAACATAAAGTCACTTTATAACTGATTCAAGTCACTTTATCTTTACATTCGTTATATTTTATGTTATAAGGAAAGCAAGTTAAATAATTGCAGTGCAATGACTCTACTCTCTTGATAGCAGCAATAGTATCTCAACTACTGACTCTAACACTGACAGCAATATTGACTCTAATATTTACAGCGGCCTCTAAGTCAGTAAGCCCCTTCTCACGTTCAACTAGGTGTTCACCCACCACTGATACTTATACAATGCAGTAGGATGGCTGCACAAGGACTCCGCCATGGCCTCACTTGCAGACACGCAGACCACTGGCTCCGGCGACCTGGTGACGTTTTGGGGGGCTCGACCTTGTGATCTCCTAGCTTATATACATGCCTGCTGTTCTAGATTACCCCATGGCAGCTTCTGTTTATTTTGTCTCTCCCAAACACTGCACCCCAACTGCTTCTCTGTGGCCTATGCAGCCTCTCGTTACAGAACCCATTTACTGTGATTTCACCTGTTTGTACTTTGAGGTATGCTTTGCAAAATAACTCTACTACATCCAAATTGGTCTGAGGGTGGGTGTTTGAGCACATCTGCAGTTGCACTTCTTCACTGTAGTATTGTTTAATAGGACTTATGAACAACTTTTCCTATGTTTGCAGCATGTGTGATAAATGAAACCGAAGACACAAAATGCAAACATGATTTGTTTTAGCCATGTTGAGGGCATATAAGTTTCTGGAATGGCTGTATTGGCCAATAAGGATAAGCAAAACAGGTGATTCAGCAGTAGGGTTGACTTATCTCAAGAAATGACAGCCATTGTACAGTAAACTCTTGCCAGTCCTGGGCTCTTGAGGATTTACGACCCACGGATTTCTGAAAACTTTGTATTTTATAGTAACCTTTCTACAAAACCCCATTTTATGTTTAATGTGTACAATAATACCATAAAGACATTTCTTAACCTCCCCCACAGCTTCCACATAGCATGATGATAATAGTTATAATGGAATAGCCCACAACAAATAAAACTTAATACACTACTTTATTTAAAATCTGTGGTACAAGGAAAATAACTCAGCCTCCCATTCACTATAGTATTATGTACTGTTTATAATATCTGAACTTCGCTGCCTTGGTGATTGCGGCAACGAGTACCCGTCAAGTACAGAACTCACAACATGTACCTAAACCAATACTAAACTCGAGCGCAATAGCAGCAACATGTACACCTCAATCCAACTTCCCACAAATCTCAAGTTTTTATATTATTGTTAGTGTTACATGTTTTCTGTTTAACTTCGGCATCGTTTACACTCGGCACAACATTCCAGTGCAACTAACTGCCATATAGTGCTTAAATACTGGCAATGCTTTGCTTTCCAGATGTGCTCCTGACCTTGAACCTTCCCTCCTTTTACAGAGTTTGAGTGACAAATAAGACAAGCTCACCATATGTGTGTAGCTTAGTGACACAACACTGCGCAACACAGCTTTGTACTGTAGTAACACGGTGCGGCACAGCATTGCTTTGTATTGTGACATCACAGTGTGATTCAGCATGATAAATATTTGGTTTTTTGTGGAAACACTACGGATTTATGAATACCACAGATTCTCGAGGCCCGGATTTCCGAGAGTTTACTGTATAAACAAATGTGACTGTCCAACCAGAGGGATGACAAACACCAATGGCACCTGGAGAAGCTTCTCTCATGAGTTGCAAATTCATATACTTTCTAGAAAATATCAGTATTG
Source organism: Dryococelus australis (assembly GCA_029891345.1). Classification (NCBI taxonomy): domain Eukaryota; kingdom Metazoa; phylum Arthropoda; class Insecta; order Phasmatodea; family Phasmatidae; genus Dryococelus; species Dryococelus australis. The sequence goes on along the minus strand of CM057009.1, from coordinate 260,569,425 downwards.
GAGGTACATAATCTCCATCTCACTCGTGCATATAACAACAGTTATGAGAGAGCCTCACTCAGCTGAACTAATGGATGCTACTTGCCATTTTCCTTTCTGTGCGAGAACTTATGGGAGTTTATTTTGAATGATAGTCAAACCTGTTTCATCCACATTGTAGATCTTTGAGCAGGCTATTTGTGCTTATTCAGTTCTGACTGTGAAGTAGAAAAAACTGCTTTACATTTATTCAATTAAATCCTACAGTTCTGTGAAATTAAGTTGCAGTTGGATGAGAATAAAAAAAATGAGCATGTGTCACTTTAAAAATAGCCTTAACCATATATTGCCCACTCTTTCTGATACAAAAGGTTTGCTTATGTTGTTCTTTTTAGCAATTTCGTAAGCCATGTTTTGAACATCTTCCCTCGTTGGCCCAAAGAATATATTCTCTATTAACAATAGATATTCCACAAGCTGCTTTTCACATTCCATGGCCTTTTATTTGATGACATAATAACCATTTTTCTATTGAGCTTTGTTTGGCAGGCCATTGTAGAAGAGATCGCTGTTTGGGTAAGCCTAAACAATGTAGTACGGGGAACACCGAAAACCTTTGCAGCCTTTAGGTAACCCTTCTTATTTTCTCTAACCTGTGGTAACTTATAGCCATTTCCATGGATGCTGCATCCATGTACTTTAAGGTCCATCATTTTACACATCCTTGATACTTCCAATATCATTCTGATTAAATATGTACACACCAGTAAAAGTTTAGAAATCTTGAGAAATACAAACAGCACTGCACAAAAACCCAAAACTCAAAAAATTAATGTATGTTGTCTCACCTGTAGCGCCGGTCTGGCCATCGTATTTCACACGGCACTGCTGAGAGAGAGTAGCACCCACTTAATGAGATATTGTGGTATTCTCTATTAAAGTACTATTCCATATTTTTATCCTTCCCTTTATAATATGTACAGCAAAATAATGTAATAAATTGTAGTATTATTAAATAATCATTTTTATACTATAAAGAATGATTCAGAAAGGGTTTTCCTTGCAAGCTTTCCAAAACTTATAGCTAAAAATGGCATACAAGCAATCATGCCTTATTTGGGACTCAAATGTATTAATAATCTCAAGCTGCCATAAACAATAAAAATTTGCATTTGCGTGCTGGCAACTGAAATATGCTCTTGTGACAGATTTTTATGGGAATTGTTGCTTTGATTTTGATTTCGCTGTTACTGTTGTTAATGCTGTTTTTTAAGTCTGCATGGATTTTCCACATTACTGATTTCAGAAATCTTACAAATTTGTCACTGCTAAATCCTGAATAATCCATGACACCTTATTCCAAATTATTTGCAAAATTTAATGAGTGATAAATAATTAAATATCTCATCATTTATTTCTTACACATATTTAGAGTTAATCTTTGTATGTAATTTGGTAAGGTGAAGTAGGCATTTGACCCACTACAACCATGTTATGTATTCACAAAGCATCCCAGGGGCTCTTATCTGGAAGATATCAAACATTTATCAGGACGTCAGTTAAGGAGTGATTAGTCATGGTGTCGACCATGACCCGGTTGAGTCTCGTGCTAGGCCAATGCATGTCTAACTAATGCTCCAGTTATTACCGCCAAACTTTCAAAAGTCCACTCCTGCCATACTCCAGCTGCATGTCATTGTGTTCACCTTACCGACCAGTGGCAATTCACATTTGCTGATAATTTCCTAACTGGCAGACGTAAGTAGAACACTTGTAAATTATTTGATGACATAAATATATATCTTACCAATTTTGTTTTAGCCTTTTAATCCAAACCATAGAAGTTCTCATACAAAGTCTCACAAATTTCAATTATTGTATATTTTATTTGATAAATTGATGTCTAGATTATTCTTATCCAGATAAAAATGGTGTTTTCTGTCAGTTATTGAACATTTGTGTCACAGATTATTCTTTGGTGAAAATGTTGTCTCTATATTTGTGCAGTATTGGGTTATCATTTTTTGCATATTTATTTTGCAGTTATTTTTTGTTCGACTTTTTTGCTTAAACATTTAATTTCGTAATCAATACGTGTTTTATGGCCAAATTATTTTACCTTTGGTTGTTCCCATATTCAGCTTCAACACTGGAGGAAGTCTAACAAATTTCTGAGTTTAATTCTTTTCATACTAGCGCAGTGCAGGTTTTTTCTTGTATTTTTATGTTGTTTTTTTCCTAAGTACTGGTCTTTTTTCAGTGAGTGATATTAGTAGTTCTACATCTGTTTCTAAGTCACTCATTTTATTTTTTTCAGCATAAAACTTTGACAAACCTTTACTGCCTTTTGTGCTGGTCTTACCATCCTCTCCTACAGACACAAGGGAAAGCAACTTTCCGTTCTGACTGCCAACTGGTTGACAGTTTTCACTGCTTTGTGTGCTGGCTTACATATTTTAAAGTAAAACCGCCCTCTTCTATAGACATGCAGCTAGTAACTGTCCATTCTGGCTGCCAACCAATTGAGAGTTTAACATGTGTGAAAGGGCTCATTGCAGTATATGCTCCACTAGAGATATGCCAATTGTTTGCTGCTCTGGCAACCAGATAGCTCAGTCAAAAATTCAGCAAACACCTGGTGCAATACTGTCAGTTTCCCTGACACTGAGACATGTGTAAGCTCCTGTATGAACTAATTCTCCACTTCATCAACCAGGAAAATTGCTGTACTGACATCTTTCTTAGACCAGCAGAAAACCAGATCATGTGGAAGGAGCCTTAGAAAACCCCTAGAATCCATCACACAGTTCGTTTTAGAATTCTTGCTCAAAAATTATCAGCCCATTAAGCCTGAGACTAAATCAAATATCTCAGGAGTGGAAAGCTTGTGAGTGATTACCAAGCCAACCAAGGTTCCACCTAATTAAAATACAATTTATAACAACAGGTACCGCCATGGACTTTTTCATGTGCAGCTATCATGCTGTATTTACTTGAAATTTTCTTGTGTTTTGCATCTAGTCTGCATATGTAGAGTTAGTTGAAGATACTGCTTGTGATATGCAGGGAGTAAAAGGACCATAAAATTTTATTAGGCTGTTTACAATTACTTATGGAAGATTGAAATTGATTACAAGTAAAAATTTCTTCCATGGAAAGTAAATGAAAATGTCTACTTTACATTTACTTCCAAATTTGAAATATATATCTAAGTTACTTGTTTTGGTTTAATGCTTATACATATTGCTACATGGAAATCTGAGGGGCATATCTGAGTTTGTAAGGGTTGGAGGTATTAATAAAAGTAAAAGAACAAAATTTCATTTTTAATTTATTTATTGAGCCATCATTTACTGCATTAAATGATCTGTCTCCACTATTACTCTTTTTGTTTCACAGTGAGTGCAATATTTAATGTATATTTCAACTTGAATTATCATCCTTCTCAATGTCTCTCTGTTTGGATACTGTCAATTAACTCAAAATTATCATTAACATGCATTCAGTCTATCTGTTATTATAATTTGTAATGTCTTTCAGTCAAGCATCCATTCCATTAGTCCTGTCTGCAGTCATACTTTTCACTGCTATGATGTTCACAGTCACAGATTTTCCTCCCTCTGGTCACTTCTCTCGCTGTGCACTTATCTTCTCACTAGTCATCTGTCGCTGAAACTCATCCATTCAACAACTGCTGGCTCAGAGGCACGACACAACTTTTATAGCTGCTGGCCTTGACCTGGAAGGTTTGCCGCACTCTGAGTTTAGCTGAGAGACACGAGGTCAGTAATCCAGAGCATTCTTCAGATGTCTCAAAGATACCTAATACCCAAGGTCGGGAGTGGTAGGCACCCTGATAGGCATAACAGGCACGCTTTTAAACATCCCTTTGTGAAAAGCCACTGCGTCTTCGGTTGCAACTGATAGTGTGCACATCCATAAATCATCTAACTACTCTGTCCTTACTTCCACTCAATCACGCGGGACAAATCAGCAAGCGTGTAATGATATAGTTGTGCATTTGTAGTACTGTATTTTACAAATCATATTTTTAAAATTGCATACTTGTAAATACCAACTATTTTTGTAAGCATGCAAAAATAATGTTGTCTTGGGGTTAGCAGAACAGGAAAAATCACAAGAAAATTAATTTACAAGTTAGTAGTAGGGTAGGAGTTCTGGTAGAAGAAAGGAATTTTATTATAACAGTTCAGAATTTGATATATAGTGAGAGTGGGCATAGTTATTTTATTCACCCTCGTAGCAGAACTAGTACATCGCAGAGCATGATTATCACTTGGTTTATTGGCACTTCTGCATTAAGTATATAGCTTTTCAACATCATACACTGCAGGGTTACATTAAAAAAATTATTTTATGAATTATACTATTATGATTTTAAGTGAAAATCTCACGTAATGTAAAACCAGTTTCATATGCTATGAAAATAGTCACTGTTATGCCAATGTGTTTATTGAGAAGAAGAAGTTGTTTTCATACTAAACCGATACTTGTGTCCATACCTTACATGGAATTAAAAACTAGAACTTATTGTCCCATAGCCAGTATGTTATTGACTATGCTACAGAAATGGTCCACAGTTGTTTTGGCAATATTTTTGCACAAGCATAGTATAATAAGCTAAAATTATTTCATATAGAATGATAATACATTAATTTTAAGAACGAAACCAGGTATTTATACTGTACATGTTGGTTTCATATCCTGTTCCCTGTGTCAGTCGTCCCTTCTAATCTGACTTCTTTAATACATCAGTTTTCTTAAAAGAAGCTAATTTACTTTAGTTACTGTATATTTACCAGTAAAGGACTATGTTAAAGTATATGCTTAAATAGAGTATTTTATGCTTATGCTTACTATCTTGCCTAAATGTAGTGGAATATTATCAGTGGAAAATGGTAGGGAGTTGGATCTGAAAAGCCAATTTAATGGGTGAACTTTACAGTTGCAGTATGTTCGCTTCCACTTACACCAACATAACGTTAGTTCAAATTAAGACCTTTGCATCAATACTATCTCAAAACTATTGAGAGGATGTTTTCACATCTTCTGTGGGCACTGAAGACTCCTGCTGACTACAAAAATTAGATAAACACTTTTCAAGGCAAATCAGGAACCTGAAGTTCAGGATATTTTGGAGGACACTCTTGGCATCTATCTTCATTTTAGAGTCCTTAGTTTTGTTTGAAACTGCTTAAACTATATCAAGAAGGGACACATTTACTGCATCTGGATAGCATTTGCTGCCTCTGAATAACAAACCCATCTGGTTGTGAAGAGTGTCTTCCAAGAACATAATTTTTTGTTTATCTCCTCAGCAATTTTTTGAACACTGCTTCAGTATTTCATCCATTAGTCTGCACTCAATTGGCCTGTGTTTGTTACTGAAAATACAAATAATAACTGTTAGCTGCTTGTGATGATCACAGTCATTGGCCTTATCTGCCAAAATTTTATAAATCTATTTGAAAAAATCATTTTTAAAAAACTATTGAAAAATAAATGGCTATATAACTTCTGCAAACTAAAAGAGGTTTTGTTAGGCATTCAAATTTTTACCCTAACAATATATAAAAAATAAGTACCCAAGTTAAATGTGATTCAATTGTTCAATGTTTTATTATCATGGCAGACAACATTTTCACTATCACTTTTGTCAGCTTGGTGATTATATTATCTTCACTACCATTATCAATTTCCATAGAAGAAAATGAGTTTTGATAATTTGTGGATAATTCAGGATGATGCCCTGACAGGTTTTCTCTATTTAACCATCTGAATAAGAAATATTAATTACTATGAAATTCCCTGTTTTTTATTGAACACTGTGGATGTGGTTTACATATAATAACAGTTGTACACACCACTCAACATATGGCAATCTGCTCACAATTTAAGAACATGTGCAAGTAAAGACAGCTGCATTTCACTTATTGGGCACAGATTATTTCTAATATATTCATATACAGAAAAGGCTTAGTTGCATCTTTTGTCTTTTAGGAACAAGTTATTTATTTATTTTTTGTTTTTCATTACACGGTAACTGCAATGTTCTGTTATATTACCTTTTTCTTCATACAACTTTAAAACATTGCCCTTGTTTTCTTGAGTTTTATCTTTATGGTTTGCTGTTTAAACAAGTGTTAACTCAGGAGAAGGGCATTTTAATTGAAAAATGCATTGCTTTTTGTGGGATTTCTCCTAAAATAGCATTAAAGATCTGTAAATAGAGCCAAGATTATATGGTGGATAGTAATAAAATCGAAATAACACCGAAATGCGGGTTAATACACCACCAATCACCGAAATGGTAGTTATGCACTGCCTAACACCAAAATCTCAGTTAAAACACAAAATAAATTAAATTTAGCACAAAAATATTTTTTAATCTGTGAAACCATGACCAACAATCTGTATTCAAACATGTATATACTCAGTGATAATAATTTAAGTTTTCAGATGATGGGAAGAAAAAAAAAAATTTTAAGCTGTTGTCATTAAGGCTGAGTAAATACAGCTGTAAATATTGAGTACAGTGTGGATGAGAAATTATCATTTAATGAGAATAGCAAAATTGTAAACGAAAATATAAAAATAATTTTATTTCCGTATGGAATGTTCTTTTCCTCTATAAAACTATATCCAAGCCATTTGTGTAAGACTGTAACAAAAAAATTCCACACTGTTTAGTAACCTCAACATACAAGTTACGAAGAAACAAATCCTTTAAAAAGTTATTTTTTAACCTATGGTAATGCTGTGCATTACCTTTGTTGAAATAAATTGTTTTCTCTTGTTTAAGCAATTGCATAAACATTATAAAATTTTAATGTAAATATGCATATAAGAATAAATTATAAACAATTTTTAATAATAAAATTTGCATTAAAATAACACAGTACAATGTTCGCTCTAACAATGCGCAAATTTAGTTATGACATTTCAATTTCTAAGACTTTCATAATAAAACTGATAATACCGAAATCATGTATTTTTAAAAAGTAAAATTGAAAATTTTTGTGACTTCAACCATTTAAAAAAAAAGAAAAAAAGTTAATCGGTACAAATAATTATTACTTCAACCATTAAAAAAAGTTCTTTTAACATATATAACTGGAATAAAACTCACTCCCTTCTTGATTCAAGTATCTGTGAGGCAAGCAGCTCAACCAATACCATACAGAACACACAATGCAACATGGTTTTTTATATGGTCTTAACTTTTCACCATTTATGGACTGTTGTTTTAGTTTTTGTGTATGTCAAATGTATTCTAGTGAAAAAAAGTCATTGTTGATTTCACATCCTAGCATCAGAGCCCAAAGGCATACTTTTGCAATAGAAAAAAGCTGCAATGCCTTGTCACCCCTGTGCACACTCGTTTTTACTGTTTTGACCGATTTTATCTGATACATTGTAAGCCAGTTAGCAATTATCATACTGACTCATCAAGACAGCTCCAGAATTGTTGTTGCTAGATTGACTTTTTGATTTTTCTTTGTAATTGCACTCCTCATTTATTCTATTAGATTGTATAATTTTGAATTTATAGTTAAAATTTGTTTGTTTGTTTATACAGGGAAAAGTTGTGGGATTCTTTGATTCATGGCCATCAAAGCGGAAATTTCCTGTTGACATGGCAGGATTTGCTGTCAATGTGAAACTACTGTTAGAGCACCCAAATGCAACTATGCCATACAAAGCTGGCTATGAAGAAGATGAGTTTTTAAAAAGTTTGGAATTATCTATAGATAACATAGAACCAAAAGGAAATTATTGCACACAGGTATTTGTCTTTTAAAACTTTTGCATTTTAAAAGCATTCCACAGTGAACTGTGCTTTCATTTAGAAGAAAGCTGTGTTGACTTTGTGATTTTATCATATTTTATGATTTATTTCATTTTGTACACTGATGCTGATTTAATGAAAGTGTTACTGTAAGGCCCTTGCAGGTAACTTTGGTCCAGATGTTAGACAGTACAATAATCCCTCGCCAACGGCTGTATCTTGAAATGCAGTTTCAGTTATGCGTGGATTTGTTTTTTGTAGATATTTTCTCCAACTGCAGTACGAGTTTCTGTTACCCATTGTTTTTAGTCTATGGAAAACTAGCCTTTACTGATGTTGGTGATCGTGCATTTCTCAAGTTGCAATCATAGACTTTTGACATGTGTTGTTGCAAGCAGCATGAAGCAATAAAGTACTTCATGCCAGAAGAGGACTGGGGCGTTTTGGGATGGGGGACTTGCAGCCCGGGTCAGTGAGAATTCTTTGTCCTAGTCACATACCGCCGCCTATGCCTTACCCTCCCTATCATTTTTTACTTCTGTCATCCCTCCTCTTTTGCTGTAAAAACAGCAGCACATTACAGACTAGTTTCTTAATCAGAGTATGTATGATAACTTTAAATTTAATTCAATGTCCGGTTTTTAATGATTTAAGTTTATGTGTGCCCATGCCTACATAAGATGCTAATTTTTTATGGTGAGCAATTGTTTTTTTCTTGCGAAGTCAATTTTATGTGTAAAGTGAATAAAGGTGCAAATAAAATGTGTTATCATAGTGCCATATTTTTGCGAGTAAGGCCATGTAAGATCACGTCAAAAGTTTTTGATAAAAAGTTCTGGATTATTAATATTTCAAGTAGACAGCACTAAATTTTTGTATTCCTGTAAATATTGCCAGGCCTCGTGCCAATGCAGAGGCCAATACTCAACCTAAATTTCGTAGAAATTCAACACATTGACGTGAATCGTATCTATTGGCATGTTTTCCCCAACACTTGGCCGCTGTTACGAAGTGAACCAACCCTGTAACAACAGCAGTGGCGGCCGCCACTGCACCAGCCATGACGGCCCCGGCATGAACAACAGTTGAGTGGCACTCAGGCGGCCCTGACACAAGTCCAGGAGTACTTCACAGTCCAGCCCAAGGATCTAGGCTCAAGTGAAAGCAGCAAGCCGCCGCGCTGCAGAGGATCTAGGCGCTCGCCCAACTACATGCACGCAGCAATGTTTTCGCTGCTAGCCGCAGCACACAAGTGATTTAATTTTGAATATTTATCTTTATGTCTATTATCGATAAATAAAGTGCTGTGTTGTACTTCAAACGTAAGGCATCTCCAACAGTGTGTTTAGTTACTGTTTTGTGCATAATAAGTCCAATTTTCTAGTAATGAAACACTAAATGGTCTGCCGACTTAACCTTACCCCTTTTCCCCATAAAAGCTTATATTCTTCTACCACGGTTTTTTCACCTACTGTGTTTTTAAAAAAATGTATCCCCCACAGTTGGCGAGAGATTACTATATTTACTTTTAAATACTATTACAAACATTTCTAATTCTGTTGTTGGACTCTATGAACTATACAATAAAATAAAACAAAGCACATTTGTTTCTTGACAGAAAACATAATAATTGTATTATAATTTTGCTGAAACAATTGAAATCACTATAGTTCACATTTAGAAGTTCATAAAAATTCAAAGCATGTTAGCAAAGTCTTGATTTCTGATATTTTTGTGATACCATGTGAAGGGTGTCTGCTTTCAGGGTCCTGATTTTGTCTACTTGAAAGAGTGGGGTAAATGATTCCACAAAACTCCTTATTTTAAATTCTGCATGTTGATGTTAAAAACTTGTGCAAATAATATATTTTTATTTTTTAAGACTTTTTTTAGTTTGTTGATTAGTCACTGAGGAAATTTCCCTGAGTTTTTTTTTGTTACATAAATATTACTATTATACCTACCTCACGAAACAGGAGTGTTTTGCAGTGTTATAAAAAAACAGGGGGAATGAGTACGTGCATGCATGCTGCATCATAATACAAGAAGGTGGTGGCATGTGAGTCCGAGATTAGGCGAAACACTGAGCAAAGGGTGGGAATATAATTTAGAGTTTAATGTGTTGGGAACAAATGGCTGCCAGTTGTGTATCACTTGAAAATACTAAAAATTGTGATAATAAAACTGATAGTTATCTTTCAAAATTTTCATTTTGGCATGAATAAATTATACATATGACATGAAACAAGTCTACTAAGTTTTACCAATCTCACAAGATCAATTGCTAACTCAAAAGAATATGTTATTATTCTGATTGTTGTAATTACTAAAGAATAACATCTATTACAGATTCACAACTTTGGAAATTGCCATCTTAGATTCACTCTAAAGATTCAATTTATATTTTGACAATTATTGTTCATTTTAACTGAAACAAACTCTACCTGGTGGCAACATATGGTTACACTGATATATGGGGAGGAAGTGAGTTTACACCAGCATTAGCAGTGCTGTTTATTTGGCAAAAAATGTAAAACATGACAACAATAACACCATGCCCAATTACCTCCCCCCCCTCCTTATCACCACCACACCGACCCCCCACCACCATGCCGACCACCACCACCATGCCGACCACCACCACCATGCGACCCCCTCCACCACACTGACCCCCTCCCCCATCACCACTACTTTTTAAAAATATTTCTATTGATTTTAATAAATATGTTAGGCTATATGTCAAAGATATATATATTAAATTTTTAAGTAATGTTAAGTTATTGTATCGGCAACACATAGTTAGAATGAAAAATATATCTAATTTATTGAAAGGTCAAATTAATTATAGAATTGATTATGAGTATATTTGTATGATGTATCATTCTAAGCTTCTTTCTGAAGACAAGTTAAATCAACACATTCAAATCAGTATTCATGAGACAACAATAATAACAAAACCAATTAGAGGTAATCTAAAATATAAATCTAAGAGTGCTGAACAAAATTTTGTCCGTATATGATAACTCTTAATTTTGAATGTACATTGAAAAAAATTTATAAAAATATTACAGATTCAACAAAATATATTCCTGAGCATATTCCCAATAGTCTTAGCTTTACCACACATAAATAAATTTAAAAAATTGATGTATTAATAAAAAAATTTAATGAAGCACTTCTTCACTATGGAAAACAATATAGTGAAATTCAAAGATGAAATATGACAATAAAATAGGATGATGGTATGTTTTTTTTTAAGTTAATTAACTCTCAAAAATGTTATATTTGTGTTAAAGAATTGAAGATGAAAATTAAAACGTGGTTAATCATTGTCGTATAACCAGAGAATTTATAGGAATAACATATATTGCTAATAATTACTCTATACAGCTTCCAAGTTTATACCAATTTAAATTAATAATTAAAGTATGATTCAATTATATTTTAAGATGGATTTTATAACTAAGTGAAAATTGTAGAGAGAGAATGTTTTACTGATTTCAAAAGAAAATTATATTACTTTAAAAAAAGCTTTTATTGTTGGTCAAAATAAACAAACTTATGATTTTTTTAAATACATTAGATGAAAATAAGCATAATAAAAATATAAATAGTACTTTGTGTTGATTATATAAAATATGTTTCTAAATCATATATTGTAGAACATAAAAAATAAAAATCACATGATGAAATACAAAAAAAAAATTTAACTAAAAGGTGTAAACATACCGAAGCAACAAGAGATGTCAATTTATTTTCTTCTCAACCTTATACAAGAGATAAACATTCTCATTTATGAATACTTACTGTGTACAAATGTCAAAATAAAAAATTATTATTAAAATAATACATTTAACCTAAAATTTAATGACCCAGTTTTCAAATTGGATTTATTAATTTTAACTAGGAATGTCAAACTCGATTCCACGATTCCTCCATACCTGTGATTCTTGAAGAATCGTATAATCAAGAATTGGAAGATGAAGAATCGAAGTATTAAAACCTGATTCCTACAAATACATAACCTATCACTAGAGGCACGATTTTGTAAATCGCGATAAAACGAAATAACACCAAAATACAAGTTAAAATTCTAAATAACACGAAATACAAAAAATGCGCAATATCTCATGAAATGAGTTTTCTCCAAAAGAAATAAACTCTTCTCCTATATTATATCACAAATTTACTTCGGCACTGTAAAAAACTAGACGCGCGAGTCTCGGGAATATTGAGAAATTCTAGAGATGAAAAAATTCTCAATTTCGTCTCGAGACAATTTTTTAATCTCAGATATCATAGTTCTAAATGGAACAACACATGTAAATACATCATTTTTTCTTGCAAAACGAAATGTAAACAAACATTCCAAAGATTACACAAGCAGTAAAACATATACTTCGAGATAAGCTACAGAGAGTTTGACAACAAACCGACTCCAATTGTGCGAAGTATGCAGTAATCTATGGCGGCCACTTGTTTACTAACATTGACGGATGTGCGTGAAATGAATATGTGATATCTAAATTATGGAAGATGCTGCAGCCGATGTAGAAGACCATAAAGTGTCTATGATTTGGACATTTTATATAAAGATAAAAGTGCAAAGGTGAGTGTAAAGTGTGCAAGAAATTAATAGAAACACAGACCTGAACTGGTCTGAGAAGACTTTAAAAAAAAAAAAGGAATGTAGTTGATATTGATACTACGTGGATAGCTGCTTGTCAAGTTTATGTATGTATCTCATAATTCCTTTGCATTAAAATTTATTAGTGTTTATAATTTTTTTTTTTTTTAACTTATTTCCTTTTCCAGAAAAATTGTTTGTGAAGTTACCAAAATGTTACTCTATTTTAAAATTGGAGCCTTTTAAATAATTACTGCTTTAAAAAAATTTAACAATGATTGCTATCATGGCAAGTGTGGTTTGTAAATATTTTTGAATAATCTATGTGGACAATATATAAATATATATAAAGGAATCGTGAGTTTTGCAATCGAGAATCAAGCGTGGCATCGAGATCGAGAATTGAGGAAAAGTGGAATCGTTATATCCCTAATTTTTACATTTATATAAACCGTCAATTTCACATAAATAATTTGTCCTATATATGAATTATTAAACATAAAATATCTAGTTGAGTTAATTCCAGATAATATAAAGGAATATGAAAACTTTTTTTAATGTTTCTATTGAAGTTTGCAAATTTCAAAACACAACATTTGAGTTATAATATATCAATCATGAATATAAAAAATTTCCCAAAATGTTAACTTCTTATTATTGTTACGGGGTAGGGAGACAGGGAAATAAAATTTGAAAGTAAGTGAAAGAAAAATGACCTAACACAAAATCTAACCTTCTAAGCCTTCACCACACGCTGTAACTTTAAAATCAGCAGGGCCAGCATGACACTCTCTATCCTAAATACTTACTTGAAATCAACAAAAAAAAAAAAAAAAGGCTCCTTAACTCAAAACCAAAAAGGGAAAACGAAAAGGGTCGAAGAGGGGGGTGGGGGAGTTAAACAAGTTTAACAGCAAGAGCTATCAACACCGCTTCATGGGTCTGACTCTTGATGAAGAAGTGCATCAATGTGTTTCCCTTTTTCAAAATTCCTTAAACTACAAATTACCTTGCACCAAGTACAGGTATACCATGCTACCAATCCCACTAGTTGTGAGGGTCGTGAGATGTGTTCAGAAAGCAAAAAAAAAATCCAATAAACCACTTAAATACTCATTTAATTAACCATAGGGATGGTAATTACCTCTAGACCAATAAGTAAAAGTAATATTTAAAAAACGTTAACCTTTGTATTCACTCCAATAAATATATATATATATAATGTTTGTGCCCTTCTCATTAAAATAGTAAAAAACAGCAAAAATTATTATTACACCAAAGTGAGGTTACTAAAACGAGTCAACATGGATCAGTGCATCAGAATTTTCTTTTCTCAAACCACCTTAAAGTATCTATAGAAGGGCACAAACATTCTAGCCACCCTGGATGTCATAAAAAAAAATCATATTATAGAACACACAATTCTATCATTTGTTTATCTTTCTCAACTTGTCTTACAACTGATTATGTTTGGTTAAATTACTTATTGATAGATTGATTGGCCTGGTTACAAGCTTTAGAGAACTTTAAAAAGAGATCTTTAGGGAGGAACCTGTCAAAAATTATCGGAATTCATAACCTAGACCTCTGTTTACATCAGTGCAGTGGTACCAACCCAACTCCGCTCAGTGTGAACACAAAAGAATTGCGGAGTCATTTAAAACACATGGTATTACTATTAAACTTACTTTTAAGTTTTCCAAAAGGTCCTATCCGTACTCAAAACAACTTCAAAAATTAAGGTTACATCCCGAACAAAAGTTAAAATTTAAAGCCAAATAAACCTAACCTCATTAGCTCCTCATCCAGAGCTGATGAACAGGACATAATTACTTCAGTCAAGCTGTAGCCATGTTCTCTCGACACCTCCCGACATCAACTCTCTACACATGTTACTCACTGACAGTCTGCCACAATCTGCTCCTTATTTACTAAAAACTAACATATTTAAAGGTGCGAAGCATGGCCCCTGCAAAGTAGGGAAGAATGTCCCAACCACGCACAAAAACAAATATTTCAACTTATACTTAACATTGTCCTGTTATCGCAGCCTTCTCCTGCCTGGACACCTGCGCCAATCCTCATCTGCTCACTCCAGCCAACCATTCACGACTCCATCAAATTCGTCGTTTACTTCCAAACACCACCTGGGCACACATGATGTCATGGCCTTGGCTGACATCATTGTTAACCAATCAGAGCCAGCCACGGCCGTGATTGATACTTGGCAGCCCGACTGCAAATACCCCCTTCTCTGGACTAGCCTAGTGGCAAAGTGCCGTGATCGTCATAGTAGTCCAACTCTTTCGGGGAAAACGTCTGCTAAGCTCACAGCGGTGGCCGTGTATTTTGAACGAAGGAACATAACAGCTCCTCCGAACTGCTGAAGGGGATCTTTAACGAGCACCTGGGCCTAGAAAAATATGGCCAGCTGCAGTCGCTTCAGGGGAAGTCTGCTTATGCCAGTGGTAATAAAACTCTTTCTAATTAAAACTGTGCATGACCTGAGTTCCCTAAGAGCCTCGATGGTCAAGTATAAAAACATTATTGTAAAAAATAGAAAACAATCAGAAAAGTAACTGACTCTTATTCCAAGTCCTCCATAATGTAATCGACCTAACCAAAAAATAAAAATGAAACAAAATCCTCTGCAAATTAAAAATCTCTGCTCAAACTACAAAAAAAAAAAGATTAGAAAAAAAAGAAAGAATTCTTAACTTTCAAATAAAACCATGACGTCTAGTTTAAGGCCAAAAGTCCAAAGCATAATCCAAAAGTAAAAGTAAATGACTTTCAAACCTGTCATCCCAAAACCAATTTGGAAATAAAATCACTAAATTATTTCTCACCACATTATTAAAGACAGAAAAAACAACTTGTCTCTGAACATAAAAAAAATGAACATGTAATAAGGAAGGCTCAACTCAACCAAAGTAGCCTAATTTTGTAGCCTAACCTCCAATGAAGGAAACGCCAAAGGAAAATCATAAAAAAAATTTATTTAAGAGTATCCTAGCTCATCAGAACAAAAAATAAAGGGATAGAAAACTTCCCTGAACACAAAATTTAGGGCTTCCAAACAAAAAAAGGAGAAAAAAACAATTAAAAATACCCCTACTAGCACCGATCTTAACAAAAAAACTAAATCAATTAAAAATTACAGAGAAAATAATTTTCTAACCCCAAAAATCGACTTAGTAACATTATGTCAATGGCATATAATTGTAATAGAAATAAATGTGGTTTATTAAAAGGTTGAATTCATAAAATCATTACCATATTTGTATGAAGTGTCATTCTACGTTTTTCTCGGAAGACAAATTGAATCAACACATTCAAATCTGTGTTCATGAAAAAACAATAACAACAATGCCAAACTAATATTCAAATATATAAATCTATTATGCCAAACAATTTCATCCTTATACGTTAACTTTTGATTTTGAATGTACTACACTGAAAAAGAAACATAAAAATGCTACAGATTCAACAAAATATATCTGTAAACATACTCAAAGTAGTCTTAGTTTCACCACAAATTAAGGAAAAATATAATAAGGAATGAAAATACAGGGCACTTGGTAATTTCACTTACAAACTTCTAGGACTTGTAGAGGGGACTGAGAAGACAAATCTTTTGAATAGGAACCCATGTCCGAAAACGTACCAATTCCGTGCTGCAACCATTTCAAATCAAAGGGGCTTGTCGGTGCAGCGGTGCAGGAACCACGTCCAGAAGTTAACACGGGGTGCAAAATCGGCTGGACACAAAGACTGTGCCCTTTGGAGGTGGTAATGATGTAGTTGTTGCTCATGCAGATTCTCCCAGATGATGCTGGGAGCAACACCCATTGTGTGCACAACTGATCGCGTGCTCGTTGATGGGCTCTGTTCGACATGATGCAGTACAGCCTCTTCCAATTCAGGGGTGCAGGGTCTCTTTGGAGCACCACAGGCGTTACTGTTTGCGGGGAAGGTACCTCGTTCTCGGAGCCGTTGTGTAATTGTGGCGAAAAGGGTATCCAATGGCGTTGCATATTCTGGATAACGCTCTTGATACAGCCGAGAAGCTGCTCTTCCATTACCTTCAGCTGCGCCACACACGAGGATCATGTCTGTGTATTCAGCAAAGGTGTACATTGCTCTTTCCCTCAGTGGAAGTGGACGAGTGAAACACCTGATTTGAAATGGTTGTAGCACTGTAGGTACATTTCTGGACATGGGTTCCTATTCAAAAGATCGTCTACTCAGTCCCCTCTACAAGTCCTAGAAGTTTGTAAAGGGAATTTCCGAGCATCCTGTATTTATCTATATAAATAAAAATAAATGGCTAAATGTGTTGCTAAGCGCAAAACTCGAGAACGGCTGGACCAATTCGGCTAATTTTTTTTTCTTCAAATATTTGTTGAAGTCCGAGGAAGGTTCTTATGAGGAGAAAAATTGGAAAAATTGCTCTGAAAAACTTAAAAACCACATTTTTCTTCTTCCCATTCAAACTGTTCCTAGCTGTCAATTCTAGGGATGGGCGATCTGAGATAGATTAATCGAAGAATCAATTTTTTGGGGTCGTAAGGATCGATTTGAGCAATGGATCGCTCAAGTGAATCGATCTCAGACACCCTAAAATCGACTTTCAATTCATTGTCTTACTGTTTTGTTTTATTCAAATAAAACAAAAGAGTACCAAACCATAATATAAAGAAAAAACATTTCAAATTTAATTAGTAACTTTATAATTATGAACGCAACCTTAAAATGACTATAAACTACTTGAATGCATCCGTAGATTTGACACTTTCTCTTTTACTTTAAACAGTTTGTTTTTGTTAGTTTTTTCAGTATTTTCTCAATTATTTTCTTGGTTTTTTTAAATCTTCACTTCTCAATCAACAAACAAGTTCCTCGATTTATCTTTGGTTGATTGGTTTATTTTGTGTGTGTTTCCATTTATACTCAGTTCAAGACTCATGCCGCCTATAAGATGTGGGCGGAGCAATTTGAGTCGAAGAACTCGCAGTGCTAGAAACCGAGCTAATTTTCAGTCTAATCGGACTGCACAGCAACGTGAAGAGCAAAATGAAATTGAAAGGATTTGGATATCACAAACCCATGCAGCGCGTCATTCAGCTAATAATCTTGCAAGTTTGAAACGAGCTGCTTTCAGTTACGATGTTTCAATTGACTACAGTGCCTACCAATGCATTGCTATTGGATCTGTGAACTCAGTTTGCCCACATTGTAAGGCATTGAAATACAAAAATGAAGCAGCTGGATTGTGTTGCACAAATGGCAAAGTGAAATTTGTGCCATTGGTTCCACCACCAGAGCCAGTGTACTCATTAGTTTCAGGAACAGGAACGGATTCCATACATTTCCTTACAAATATCCAAAAATATAACAACTGCTTCCAAATGACTTCATTTGGGGCAACAAATGTAGTTCGGGACAATTTCATGCCAACTTTCAAGGTAACATATAACAAACAGACTTACCTCCCGTATTACTTTGTTTATTTTATTTTATAGTTTTTGTAGCAAAAGTAATAAACCTGTCTTTTTAATTTACAGATACAAGGCCAAATATATCACCGAGCAGGTTCACTGTTGCCGGTGTCAGATGGCGACTACAAATTCCTGCAAATTTATTTCATGGGCAATTCAACACAAGCAATTGATCTGCGTTGTGCACATAATAGTTCAGTGAAGAGGTCTATTGTAGAAGAATTACAAACTTTCTTTCATCAACATAATCAGTTGATTACATTGTTCAAAACTGCACTGGATCTCATGCAATCTGATAATCACAAAATGGTAATCAGAGCTGATAAAACTCCTGTGGGCCAACATGCAAGACGTTTCAATGCACCTACAATTGATGAAGTTGCCATTGTTATAGTTGGAGAAAATTTGGAAGCCTGTGATATTGTTTTACATCGCCGGAATGATCAGTTACAGTGTGTATATGAAACACACAGCTCATATGATGCGCTACAATATCCCATCATATTTTGGCAAGGTGAAGATGGTTATCACTTCTCAATCAAGATGATAAATCCCCTTACAGGTAATTAAAAATTAGGTTTAGCAATGGAGATTTTGTATCAGCTACTATATGTATTATATGCAAATTCAATCACTGTTATTAAAACAATGATTTATTTACAGGTTCCGAAACCAACAAAAAAGTCAGTTCAATGAACTATTATTCATACCGCCTGATGGTTCATGAAAATGAAGACAATCACATCTTGAAATTTTGGCGATTATTTCACCAATATGCTGTTGATATGTATGTCAAAATTGAAGCAGAGTGATTGACATTCATCAGGTTGAACCAGACCAAACTCCGTTCTGAAGAGTATATTCACCTTCGAGATGCGATTAATACTGGTGGAAATGCAGAGAATGTTGGCCGGATGACAATTCTTCCAGCAACATACATCCAAAGTCCTCGACATATGCATGAATATGCTCAAGATGCCATGTCGTATGTTCGTCATTATGGTACAGCAGATTTATTTATCTCATTCACGTGCAATCCGCAGTGGACAGAAATCAAACTTGAGTTATTCCCTGGCCAATCACACATTGATCGCCATGACATTACGGCAAGAGTCTTAAAACAAAAGTTGAAATCTTTAATGGATTTCATAGTGAAACATAGCATGTTTGGTGAGACGCGCTGCTGGATGTATTCTGTGGAGTGGCAGAAACGTGGATTGCCTCATGCACATATTCTGATTTGGTTGGTTGAGAAGATAACACCAAATGAAGTTGATGAAGTGATATCAGCTGAAATCCCTGATATACAAGTAGATCCAGGCTTGCATGAGGTAGTTATTAAAAACATGATCATGGTCCCTGTGGAACACTTAATCAAAATTCACCATGTATGGTGGATGGTAAATGTTCGAAGCATTATCCACGGGCATTAGTAGCAGAAACAATTACCGGAAATGATGGTTATCCATTGTATCGTCGCCGATCGACTGTAGACAATGGAAGATCAACAATTGTCAAAGTGAATCAAGAAGACATTGAAATTGATAATCGTTGGATTGTTTCATATTCACCGATCCTATCAAAGACTTTCAAGGTGCACATCAATGTTGAATCTTGCCATTCCGTGAAATCTATCAAATACATTTGTAAATATGTAACCAAAGGAAGTGATATGGCTGTGATTGGAGTTGATGCAGAAAATTCCAATGACGAAGTTACCCAATACCAAATGGGCCGCTATGTTAGCAGTAATGAAGCAATTTTAAATGTGTCAGAATGATGATTTCGCCCGAACACTGCTATACTCCGAAATGCCAAAATATTATACTTGGAATCAATCCTCAAAGAAATTTCAACAACGGAAACAAGGAAAACCAGTTCCAGGTTACCCAAATGTATATTCCACCGATGCAATAGGTCGAATTTATTCAGTCCATCCAAGCAACGATGAGTGTTTTTATTTGCGATTGCTATTAGTCAATGTTCGAGGCCCAACATCATTCCAACATTTACGGACTGTTAATGGCAAATTGTGTGGCTCTTACAGAGAAGCATGTCAACGTTTGCAACGATTAGAAAATGACGCTCATTGGGATCAAACTCTCAATAATGCTGTAATTTCTTCACAAGCTTATCAAATACGAACATTGTTTTCTATAATTATATCAACATGCTTCCCATCAAAACCAATTGATTTATGGATAAAATACAAAGATGATATGTGTGTGACGATATCTTGCATCAAATGCGCGTTAGAACAGGAAATCCAAATTTACAAGTCAGTGAAGAAATTTACAATGAGACGTTAATATCAATTGAAGACATGTGCTTGATGATGTCAAACATAGTATTATCTCAATTAGGCATGGCCGTGCCCAATCGCCCGATGCACGATGCTTTTAATCAAGAGTTGCAACACGAAAATATGTACGATCTCGATGCTTTAAGAGAATCAGTTTGAATAAATCTTCCGCTGTTGAACCAACAACAAAAGTATGTATTTGATACTCTTATGAAAGTTGTAAATGATGGAACTGGAGGGATTTACTTCTTGGATGATCCTGGTGGTACAGGAAAAACTTTTTTGATTTCATTAATTTTAGCAACAATTCGCTCACACAATGAAATTGCACTCGCACTTGCTTCATCAGGCATTGCAGCTAAATTGTTGGAAGGCGGTCGAACAGCCCATTCAGCGCTAAAATTGCAGTTGAATATGCAAAGCAACGAAACTCCGATCTGCAACATTTCGAAGAACTCTGCAATGGCAAAGGTTTTGCAGCAATGTAAATTGATGGTGTGGGATGAATGCACGATGGCACATAAAAAGTCTTTGGAGGCACTAGACCGAACCATGCAAGATCTGCGGAACAATCAAAACCGATTTGTTGGTGCGATTATTTTGTTAGCAGGAGATTTTCATCAAACATTGCCAGTGATTCCACGGTCAACGCCAGCTGATGAACTTAATGCATGTTTAAAGGCCTCCGTTTTGTGGAAACATGTCAAGATATTAAATTTAAGCAAGAATATGCATGTCGAGTTGCAAAATGATCGATCTGGAGAAATATTTTCAAAACAACTCATTGACATAGGTAATGGCAAATTCCCTTCAGACGTTTTGACTGGCTGCATTACCTTTCCTGACATTTTTTGTCAGTTTACTGAATCAAAAACCGAACTCATTCAAAAGGTGTTTCCAAACGTTGCTCAAAATTACAGAGATCATATTTGGTTGAACGAATGAGCTATATTGGCTGCCAAAAACATGGATGTAAATGAATTAAATTTCAAAATTCAAAATGAAATTGCCGGTGAATTGAGGACATACAAATCAGTTGATTCCGCTACTAACCAAGATGATGTCAACTATCCACCCGAATTTTTGAACTCGCTGGATTTGCTAGGATTGCCGCCTCACAATCTTCAATTAAAGGTCAGATCGGTAATCATAATGTTGCGAAATATCAACCAACTGCGTCTTTGTAACGGCACACGGCTAGCGGTGAAAAAATTACTGAACAACTTGATCGAAGCAACCATTCTAAAGGGAAAGTATAAAGGAGAAGACGTTTTGATACCTCGCATCCCAATGATTCCAACTGACATACCGTTTGAATTTAAACGACTGCAGTTTCCAGTGCGGCTTGCTTTCGCTATGACTATAAATATATCTCAGGGGCAGTCATTGAGTGTTTGCGGCATTAATCTTGAAAACCCATGTTTCTCGCATGGCCAATTGTATGTCACCTGTTCCCGTGTTGGAAAACCATCAGCTTTGTTTGTTTATGCGCCAGGTAATCAAACAAAAAATATTGTGTACCATAAAGCATTACAATGAAAATATCATGTAACACAATATTACTAAAGTATTGCAGTGTACGAAATAGAAAACTGAATTTGGTAAATAGTTGTTGTTTATGATTATGGCATTAAAAATACATAGTAAGTATATTAACATAATGCAAATGTATTGTTGATATCACGGCAATTTTTTGTTAGTCAATAAATAAAGTGATCACTCTGAAATACGTTTATATATATATATTTTTTATTTAAATTACACATTTGTCACTGTATAGTATCACAAACTTATCTGTTCTGGTGACACCAGAACTTGACCAGAAAAGATAAGTTTATAGGACTGCCACAGTCCAATAGCTTTTGACAGAACGACGTCTGTCGGGTCAGCTAGTATATTAATGAAAACATTTAATAAAGAACTCATTCACTACGGAAAACAGTATTGTGAAATTTGAAGACAAAATATGAGGATGAAATGGCATGTGGATATATTTTCTAAATTTACTAACAACCATAATTTTTATATTTGTAATAAAGAATTTGAAGATGAAAATAAAAAATTCCTTGAACACAATCATTATCTGGAGAATTTAGAGGAATGGCATGCAAATCTTATAATGTAAATTTACTGCTTTCCAAATTTATGCTAGTTGAAATTCATAATTTAATATATAAATCATTGGTATTTTTAAAGTGGATTTTAAAACTTAAAACAGAACATTGTCAACTTGAATTCATATTTTAAGATGCCAATTGCGCACTTGCATTGTATCAGACCCAGCAATCAATCCCACGTGAAAAGTTGGTCCGCAAGTCAGATGTTACACATTTGTGACCCTCTGAAGGTACATCTATTAAACATTTGCTTGTACGGATTGTACGTCACTCGCCCATTGTACGTCACTCGCACCTCCCCACTGCAGCCACTTGATGTCCAAGCGCAAAGTAATGTATACAAGAGTGAATAAGAGGTTTGTGTTCGTTATGATGGTGAACCCACGAGTGATAGGGCGGCATCTCCAGGAGTGGTACGGAAGACAGTCAGATTGCAACTATTAATTGTCAAAGAACGAGAGCTCCTAAAAGACATGACTGTAAAGCATCATTATTTGTGGCTTGTCAGCTCACCTTTATACTACACAAACAAAAGCGCATGGTGCTTTCTTTGTACTCTTGTTGATTTTCAATGCTAATATCATAGACAACTGCATGAATGAAGATGTTCTAGATATAGAAGAAAATATTGTACTGACGTTCGATGCTTCTTTGCAAGAGGATGATGACAACAATAATGAGGCTGCCCTTTCACCACCATTACATTCTGTGAATATCTCAATTGGTCCTATGGGGCACGGATGTAAAAACAAGGAAATCAGTGACGATGACACCTATTTTGAAGATGGAAAATCATCAGGTACCACTTTTCCGCTGTCCAAAACAGAAGATTATATGAAAAGGGCTGTCACCTTTTAGAAAAATGGAAAGACGGGATATCTGTAAACACCATTGAGAAGAACTTTAAATTATTACAAAAAAGAAGGGGTCTCTATGCGAGGAGTAAATATGTTGAAAACCAGGGTACCTGTCGGCAGACACTATCGAAGGTCAGTACAATGTCAGGATAAATTTAACTATGCATATGGGAACAAGATGATGATCCACTGCGTTAACCTATAGCAGTGGGGCGTGCAAGCCACAATGGACGTGGGCCTTAAAAATTTTAAAGCATCGGCCGGGTGGGTATATGCTTTCAAGAAAAAGCATGGTTGCAATGATAACCCATGTTATTACAAAAAAATCTAAGTAACTTAAAGTCATATTTATTGCATCTGAAGAATTCTTCGTAGACACCAGAGCTATTGTGGAAACAGTCAGTAGAATGAATGTGTACAATATGGATCAGAGCATGTTTAATCTAGAAATCACGCCCGGTTGGTCCTTTGCCAAAAAAGGAATGACACCGTTGTGCAGTCCATCAGTAACTTGATGCACAGCTACATAATAATACCAATGGTATCTGCAGATGGGCACTTGCTGTCGCCTCTCTTTGTAGTTTTAAAAGAGCTGATTGAGACTTTTGGCCCGCGAGTCAAGCAAAGTTTGTTTTGTATGGACAATATTTTGGCAGTCACATCATCTTCTGGATGAGCCAGCAAGGAACACTTACGGATATGGCGAGAGGAGGTGTTTGCTAAAAACTGGCAAGTGACAGGAGAGCAGTTTTAATCATTGACTCGTTCTCCGGCTACAAAAGCTTGTCAATGCATGAAGAGCATGGAGCAGAAGACACTGCAGTTACCATATTGATGATACCACAAGGTGGGACAAGATACTGTCAACTGCTGGATGTATTTGGCTTCCACATATTCAAGGGTTTTGTTTCCAGGTTTACTAACTCAGCATGACTTCTGGGTGTTGATGTGAACTTTGATCAGCATAACAACATCCTTAAAATGCATTAGTTTCTTTACAGGCAGCTATGTGCACTAGTGTTTCGGCCAGTCTTCCAGTATGCTTGGTATTGAAGCAGTTACACGGATGACTGGCCAGCGCACTTTGAACATCCAGTGAAATACTGTTTTGACTTCAGTAACCTGCTTTTTCATTGTCTCATGATGCTGAGTTTTTAATGTGTAGCTGGTGCCAGAGATCTCTTTGCTTTAATAATTTGGATGTTACAATTCACAATTGCAGTGGAAACAAATTGTTTCATTCGAGAAGTAGCGTAGTATTATTTACTTAATATTGTTGTTATGTGTTACTTTCCTTGGGTTGTAAGGCTAACACTGTTAAAGTGAAGTACACTTGCAGGAGTTGCACTATTCTTCAAAATGATTGGCATGTCTACATTGTATACATGAAAATCATTACCTAAATTCCATGCTAATTGTTCCATCACCTACATTTGTACCTTTGGATTTCGAGGCAAATATAGCTGCTCCGGAATATCAATATGTTGTTAAAATTATATTGAACGTATACATGCGTGTGTTTGACATACACCGTATTTATTTTATTTACCTTTTCGTGTAAAATAACAAGTATTCATGAAAGAGACTTCAAAACATGTTGGGCAGACCTGACCCATACCCCACTTTATCTCCCCTTTCTCTCCGCTCACTCATTTTGGAGGACTACTGATTGTCACTCTCCTGTACATTACTTCATGCTTGAACATCAAGTGGCTGCAGTGGAGCGGCACAAATTACATACAACCGGCACATGCAAACGTTTAATAGCTGTACATTCAGAGGGTCACGACTGCGTAACATCTGACCTATGGCCCAACTTTTCTCTCAGGATCAATTGCTGGGCCTGATACAATGCAAGTGCAGTAGTTTTCTCCTTAACATATTAGTTCAAGTTGACAATATTCCCTTGTTAGCAAAAATTATAGACCATCAAATATTTTGTTGAATTCAAAAGAAAATTATATTACTTTTCCAAAAAAAGTTACTGTTGATCAATATAAACAACCTTTTTGTATTTTTTGAGCTGTTAAATGTAATTAAGATTTTTATTATAAAATTATTAAAAAATGCAAAAAAAAAGTATGAGTTAAAATGATTTTCAAAAAGAAAGGTGAAATACAAAATATATAACAATGGAATTCAGATTTGTTGATACTTTTATATTTAATAGCACAAGTTAAGATAAAGAAGTAAAAAGTTAGCAGAAGTAAACAATTGTTATTGTTTAAAATACAAATCGAAACAAGAAATAAAAAATATCGAATTTTTCTTGTAAATTATATGGGAATATTAAAATGAATACCTTATTGCAAAAAATATAATAATAAACATAGCAAATAAATTGATTATAAAAAAATCAAAAATATAATCAAAAAATTAAGGAAACGAAATTTGCTTTTAGTTTTAAGTAAAGGAATTTAATGATATGAATGGATTGATGATTATTCAAAATTCAATGAACAACTTCCAGCAAATTAAATCCATAGGTATTCAACATTAAATGTAAAAAATATCACACTCCGTTTTCAAATTTGCACAAAAGTATTAAAAAATTAGAGGTGGAATATTGATGATCCCACACAGACATATTATTGTTAATAATTGTTATTTTTATGATGGAAAGTGTTACAAAATAATAAAACTTTCAAAATAAAAAGCTATTGAAAAAGGAATATGTAATAGTAAAAAAAATGTGTTA
Organism: Dryococelus australis; assembly: GCA_029891345.1. Classification (NCBI taxonomy): domain Eukaryota; kingdom Metazoa; phylum Arthropoda; class Insecta; order Phasmatodea; family Phasmatidae; genus Dryococelus; species Dryococelus australis. The sequence continues at coordinate 260,543,534 of CM057009.1, read as the reverse complement.
TTGGTGATTTATTGATTTATAATAATTGAAAATAATCATGGGAACAAAAATTATCTAGAACTTTTCGTTTCACAACAGAGGAAGTTTTTAATTTATCCAATGATAATAATTTTACGGATATACAATTATTGTTGATTTATAAATTCCAAACTAATTATATGATACATTTTAGGATTATTCCATGCTGTCTGAACATTATTAGACTAATTATGATAAATTATCAAACGATCCAAAAAAATTGGAACAAAATCAAAATAAATAGAACTAATGCATATATTGAAACTGCAAATTATTGGATTCATTATCGAATATTGAAAGAATCTACTAAGTGGTAATTTTCAAAGATGTAAAAAAAAAAAACTTTTTGATTTGTACAATAGGCTTTGTTAAAACCATATACATATGCGGGGGGGGGGGGGGGACAAATTTACAACAAGAAGTAAATAATGATTTTGATACCGATTTTCGTAAATTTAATGAATAACACTGTTTATGGTAAACAAATGTAAAATATGAGCTATATATGGGATTTGAAATTATTTGATTTTATCAAAAATTATTAACTAATATAGGGATTATGAAACTAGAACTATAATTAATGAAGATTGTTTTGCTATATTAAAAGAATCAAGTTATATAAATGAATAAACCAATATATGGGGAATTTATTATACTTGAAAATTATCAAAATTATTGATGTATAAATTTTACTACAGCATGATGAAGAAATATAATGTTAAAATAAAATTGCTGGGAACAGATACAGATTTTTTATCAGAATAGAGAGTGAAGCTGCTTATAAAGGTATATAAAATAATTTAGAGCACTTTGAAACTTCAGATTATAATATTGACTGGATGCATGTTAGTAGAAAAATTCCAGTATTATGTAAAAATGAATATTTATGAATCCCAATTCTAGAATTTAATAGACTTAGTTATTGAATTTATGCATGCAAAAATTACACAAAAAAATTAGTTTTTTGAATAAATTAAAAATCTAATACAAAAAAAAAACTTAAATTTGAATGAAATAGTGAGACGACAACCAAATCTGTTTGTGGCATTGCTTCAAAAGTTTTTAAATACCTATATATTGCTGAATTAAGGAAAACAGCATTATTGCCACATGCTGATAAAATATTTTGAATTATTAATATAAACACATTCTCAAATAGCTACAAAAAATTTAATCTTCAATGAAAATAACTAGTAAAAAAATTTTTATCTTAAATTTTAAAAAAATTATCAGAATTATATTCCACATGAAATCCATACTCCCAACCATCACAACAATCTAAATATAATCTGAACCATATTCCCCATGAAATTCATCATCCCAACCATCACAACAATCTAAAATGTGAACGTCTTCTTTAGTTTCCAATTTCATAAATATGTAATCACCTATATCAATTTATCCAACAATTTAGAAATGAACAGTTTCATCATAGTGCTTAACTTTATAATGTTATGATCAATGAGCCACAATTATAAAAGTTTAGTGAATGTCTCCATTTAATAAGAAAGATATTTAATCATAAATTTAAATTTTGCTCCTTTCAAACACTAAAATATCTTATAATTGATCATCCGATTTTATATTAAATTTACTGTGGACATTTATTCTATTTGTTACATTATTTGTTTCTAGAACAGTGTTATCTGTTTTGAAAATTTCAAATAAATTTGTATTTATTTTTTTAATGAATCAGTATCAGATTGACCTTTTGAAATAATAACTTCTTTGTTTTGATCAACAATTTTGCTAGTATTATTATTTATATTTGGTATCAAATATATTCTTTGAAATCTAATTACAGCAATAGAATATTCACAATAAAGAGTGTACCATAATAACATTTTTTAAATTAATATAGAAATATTACTTGTTGTATAACTTGAAAACTTTATTCATTGGTATAAATATATATTTATCTATTAAATGAAGATTTATTGGGATGTTGGTGTTTTAATTAATGAAGAAAAATTTAAAAATAAAAAGAACATTGAACTTTTGCCAGATAATATTCGAGCAATTATTTTTGCTCCAAGTATAATGGAAAAAAATAATTTAATAATTAATTTTGTATGTGATTGGTAAAATTGTAGTAAATTATGTGTTCTAAAAGTGTGAATCAGTGGAAATATATTCATTTAATGGAAAATTTTATAGTGCTGTCAGAAATATTGAATAGAGCAATTTTTTAAAAATAATTTTGATGAAATTATTTTCGTAGACAAATGTGAAAATAATTATTTAGTTATATTCACAGATTTGATTTTATATAACCAAAATATTGTGACAAAGTCAAATCCTGGAACCCTCTCCCCCAAAAAATATTAGTTGGTTTGTCCCTCAGTTTTGTTCGGAAACAGGCCTTTTTTGTGTTTTGTTATTATTTTAGTAATTTCATTTTGTCACATTTTGATTATATATTTTTTGGGATTTGCTCAGTTTTTTGTGTGTCATGTACTTAGAATGTTTTTGGCTTTACCTTGATTGTCGTGTTTTTGTTTGTGTTTTCAAAATTTTTAGTTTTTTTTTTTATTTGGATGCCCTTTATTTTGTCTTGTAAGCCCTTTATTTTCCTTTTATCTTTTTTGTTATGATTTTTTCTTTCTTTCTTCCCGCAAATAGTCCATAGGTTTGCTGTTTTGCTGTAGAGAATTCCAGAGAGCTGGTGCTGGAACTGATTTTCAAACTTCCTGAGTTGAGCTCAGCCTAAACATTCCCTTTGTACTGCCTACAGCTATGAATGTTTTTTTTTCATTTACCACTGCTTTCAATCATTTCTTTTCCCAAATTGTTTTTGTGTTGCTCTGTGTTCTGGGAGCTTCACTGATGGTGACGTTTTGGCATCAACAGCTGTGATTTTATAGGTGTTGTTAGGGGAAGGGAGACAGTTTCATGCTGCAGACAGTAGGCAAAGCGTGGGGTGCTCAGGAGAAAAGTGTAATGAGTTGGAGCTGATGACGTGTTTCGAAGCTGTCGCACATGTGCGCGGAGTGTTACGATTGGCTGGCGGCCGGGTGGCGAGAGGTATGATGTCAGACAAGGCCAGACGCTGCGTTGTTGTTAAAAAACCAGCAGACAAGAAGTGGGAGCGGAGAAAGATCGTCATTTTAGACATCGTGAAATCAGTCATAGTGGGACGGTCATGAGAGACAGAAGCAGTCGGTCGTGCGCGATGTGTTCTGGCTGGAGGAGCCTGATTATCTGAACAACATGTAGCGGCTACAATGAGAAGTACACTGGTTCTTGTGTTAGTTGTAGTCTGATTCCAGGGCTCCAGTATGTCATAAAATTTCAGGTAGTTCTTTTACGCAGTTTGAGTGTTCAGTTAAAGTAAGACACATCTATTAATTTTATTTTTTGAAGTACTATGTTAGTAGACATAGTTTCCTATTTGAAAGTTATGAAACAGTTTTTGAAATAAAGTTTAAGGCAAAAGAAGGCATTTGCTTGCTGAAGTTTGTTTTGGCTGTTGTAAAATTTAAGATGTTCGTTCAGTATTTGAGATCTAGCAGTTACAATTCAAAGGAATGACAAGGAGGATTATTTTAGTTTTGTGACGTTCATAGTTGATGCTAACGTGTGATGAGCCATTAAGTATTTTGCTGCTAAGAGTAAGATGAGTTTCAGACGCAATGTTTTCTTTTTTATTGAGTGATGTTTTCCTGCCGTCGATAAAGATTGTATCCCTGTAGAAAAGACCTGTAATTGTGAAGCAGTGTGTTTGTAAACCATTTCTGCTAAAGATATCAGAAGTCCTAATGTTATAAAAGACGTAAATCAGTTCTAATGTCTAAGACCTAGCCTTTGCAATTTTTAAGTTGTATCAAGTTTTAAAACAACACATTATTTGTATTCTTTGGTTTTTTGAATTTTGCAAGAAAACAGAAACAAACAATTTTTATAAAAACATTTTAACCTTATTTATTAACTTTCATTGTGAAAATCTTTTTAAAATTTTTATTTTGGAAATTTTATAAACAACTGGAAAGACTGAATTTGTAATAGTAAAATATTTATGATGTCTGTTATTTTTTGTTATTTCATCTTTTCATTTTGAAAATAATGATTTTAGTACAAATTTATTACTTGACAACAATCTTCTTGCATTTGTAGAGTTTTAGAAGTTCCCCTTTTATCTGGTAAAATCAGAATTAATCATTTGTTTTATTATTCTATTTACTGGACATAATTGGTGCTGAGACAGTTTTCAACGTAATTTATTCTATGACTGATTTTCTCATTTGAATTTAATATTAATTAATTAGTTTCTTTTATTTAATCAATTCCTATTTTTATTTACGTCACTATCACCTGTCGTCCGACTTTTATTTTCACCTCCCCCTTAAAAGCGAGTGCGATAGCTATTCTGAATTATATAGTTTGTGTGAGAGACTATATAGAAGTTTTGTATACTCTGTAATCTGTTAGACGTAAGATTTTATAGGTTAGGGGCTTCAGGATGGCCCATAATTTGAATTTAATGTTACAAAAATTTATTTTGTATATTTAATGTGTAGTTTTTTTTATAAGGATACCCTATGACTTTTAAATTTAATTTTTATAATTATGTTGTAAATGTATTTTTTAATTCAGCATCAAAAAATTATTATAATTAATGTGTCTTTCAAAATAATTTCAAATAGTTAATTTTAAAATATTTCAGATTTTCATTCTGTAGATAAATGTTTTACCTTTGTGAAGAGTTGTTCATGCTACACAAAATATATAATACTCAAGGATACAAAATTTTGCTGTTCTCACAAGGCCAACTGCTTGCTAAAAATAACATATTGATGTATAGATTGCTTTGTATACAAAAGGACTACATCTATTAAAAATACATGATTCAGCAAACTGCCATCTTTTATTCACTTTTAAGATTCAAAATAACTTATGAGAGTTATTGATACATTTTAACTGGAACAAGCTCAACCTGCTGGCAGTGGTTGAAAATACATCATAGTTGGATACAGAAGGTCTACATCTATTACAGATTCACGACTTTGACAGTTATTGATACATTTTCACTGGAACAAGCTCTATCTTGTGACACTGATTAAAAATACGGCATAGGATTGCAGTATGTTCCTAGCCAATTTACACTATGTAGTGATATGAAAGCTTTATTTTTGTTAGAAGGCAGTTAACTAACAGGAATGCATATGGTTGTACGAATGAAAGCTAAATGCATATCCTACATTTGAATCCTTTTTCCACATAAGAAACAACATTAGCAGCCCAAGTTAGATTGCCTGATCTTGCAGACATGCCTACATTTTACGTAATATCTTAAAAACTATGTTTTGTTAACATGAAAAAACACATTTTTTCGCAAGAAAATTCACAATATAGGTCTTTACAGAATTTTCTATATCTCATACCATTTTGAATATATAAACAAACAACTTTTTCATGCCAAATTTTTTTTTAAGTCCAGATGTCTTAAAACTTTTCAATTTCACAGACTACAGTTTATGTTATTTTTACATTTCCATGCACTACAAGTCTTTCTCCTTATTGTTCTTCCACCCAAGTAAAAGGTCTTTCTCTAATGTTACTATATAATGTATTGGGTTAGTTTTTCAAACTGTTAACCATGCAGCAATAAACAAATACATGCCAAGTCAATGTGAACAGATTTAACCTCCTTATTTTAAAGGGAATTTTACAAAGATTTATTTACAAAATGAATTATGGCTCCGTGTAAAATATTTAAACTGACAAATGGTGAAAACCAATTAAAACCCACAAAGATGTAACAACCAATATGATTTGTACACCCCCAATATCTAAGTGTTATTGTGAAAATTGTCCATAAATTGATTATTTGAATTTTCAGTTATTCTCTCAATTTTCTTTAAGCAATCAATGCATATTGACAGTAAGTGTGTCCTGGAAACTATTATAAAACCAACACAAGATTTCAGATGATTTGTTTCAGAGTTTGCCAAATCTTTTAAGATGTTCATTTACCGCTATTTAACAATCTTCCTATTTGTGAAACTTGAAAGAAAATCTACATCAAAATTAATGTATTGTACTTTGTGATTTTTCTGGAAATTATGCATCTGTACTTCAAGATGTTGCACAATGATTCCAATGGAACAATTCCAAGCAATAATACATCCGTTTGCTTTATACAATGTAGATGAGAAAAGCAAAAAGCTGATGCACTTAAACTTGATAGTTATCTCTGATTGTATCGCTGATAACACAGTTACTATTAATTTTTTCCAACACCTCATGATTGACTACTTAATACTAAAACCTGAAAAGCTTCATTGTTTTTCAGATGGAGCAGCATCCCAGTACGAAAACAAGTCTAACATCCTTAACGTGTGTCATGATGAGAAAGATTTTGACATTAAGTGGGAGTGGAATTTTTTTGCTTACTCACATGGAAAAAAGGTACGAGATGGTGTAAGAGGGACAGTAACATTTTTAACAGCATTGGCAATTTTACGTATTGGCGGCGGCTAACAGCTAGAGCCCATGACGTCGCTCACCACACACGTGTCACGTCTCCATGCATGTGCGCAAATAGGCCAATATTATTGAACTCTCATATCAATAATATTTTGCAGTGTAAAACTTATTTTTTATTTGTATTTGCAGAGTTTAATATGTCTTGAAATATTTTTAGTGTTTGTTGTCGTCGTGAAAATTTTTGCTTATGAAATTCAAAGTGCCTGCGACACCGAGATTAAAAACACTGATATTCCAGTGTGAATGCCATAATAATAAAGTATATTTATTTTAATTTTTGCCTCTTTTATTTTTCAAAGTATAAATATTTTACTCGGCATGCATAGCACTTACGCTTATGTGAACCCCGTAGGCGGCCATGGTAGGTCGGTGCGATGCTTGTATCTGGACAGTCTGTCGAGGAGAGCTGGCGAGGTAAGACACTGTCACGTGCGCACTACAACTTTTGTTCACTGATGTAGGTTTCCATAGTCAATTTAGTTTACCGGTTAACCATTGCTTGCATACATTTTGCCAGATAATCACCCAACATAATGCTTCTGTTTAAATAATTTATTTCGCCCTTGTGGTATTTTTCAAACTTAATCGAGGAGAGAGGAGAAAGATGTTGGAGAGGTCACGCAACCCGCGCAACTTGAATCAGACGCCATCCGCCTATGTTAGTGGCATTCCAGTGTAATTTCTGTATTATTGCTACGCGCAATTTTAAGGGCATTGTTTTTATGTATGTATTTTAAGGGTATTTTGATGTTTGAATATTTATTTGCATAAAATTGTGTACGCTACAATTTATTTCAGGGTTCTATGTATGTTTCATTCAGGGTTCAATGTATTTTTCATGTAATTGATGCTTTTTGTACTTGACAGCCATCAGGCATGCTACACGCCTTCAATCACTTAAATCGTAAAGAGGATCATTTTCTCTCTCAGAATAATATTTTGTCTGAATTTAATTTGCAGTTTTCAAGAAGAAATATTGCAATTTCATCTGTACCACGTGGTCCGCTACGAACATTATCCAGCGGCATCCACGCCACCTAAGCTTGTTTTCACACATGTGTGTGTATTGTGAATTCTCATCCCGTACCCCATCATCTTTCAAGGGTCTTTATGTATTTTGTGTAATTTTGCAATTTGTGTATGGTGCAATTACTTCTGTCCTAGCCGGCTCTGTGTATAGGCCGTCACCACACTACCCACGTGCTGGCGGGCGAGCCCAGGCGAGTTTGCTTTAGTTATGCCAAGAAGTCACACGTGTTAAAATGTTTTCATCATGTTGTAATTCACCGTGTCCTGTCTTCAGGGAAAAACCATCTGTCCGCCCTAGTGGCAGTCGGCCGTCTTCCCTTGTGAAGGCTGTGCTTTCATGCACCTCGGTGAGATCATCCATCTAGGCGTGTGCTAGATTAATTGCGGACTGGCGAGTACCCAAGCAGAATTGGCTAGTCATGACCGAGATAATCATAATTTCATTGGCACGTTGATGTGTATGTATATTAACAATAAAAGCAAGCATCTGTAACCTACCTCTTTTATTCAGTAGTGACAGTGTCTTAGCCACATATATTTTATCAAGTGATTATTTTCAAAGTAATGTTTAGTAAAAGTTTAGTATTGCCAATGTGTTTGTAAGTACGTACGGGTGAGACAGACACACAGAACCCACAGCATCCCTGAGAACCCTGAGTCTCAATAATGCGGTGATTGGAAAGCACCGCTGGTGCCCACATTACCAGTAAGTATTTGTGTCTTCGTTTGTCTCATGTTTCACCCAACACCATCAGTATGGTCTATAATGAACAAATCATAAACTGTCCTTGCCAACTGTATGATTGGACTAGCAAAAATATTACCAATATTAGTTTTTTGAATTCCACTAGGAGGATTATGGATCAGTAAAGAAGATTTTGAAGAGTATGTTGGAAGCAGCAAAAACCAATGAAAGGCATTCAGCAATTCCACGGTTACAGTCCTGCGACAGATTAGAGTTTTGGTGAAAAACTTTGACGCATGACGTATTTCGCGCTAGAGAAAGTGCACTCCAAAAAAATGACTTCACCCCTGTTCACTTCACATGTTTAAGTCTCCTGACAGTACTGGAAGCAGGACATGGGGAACTCCAAGAAGTTGACAGAGCCTCAAAACACCTCCTATCCCATGCTCCTAGCTTGTACTGCCCACCAGAATCAAAAGTAAACCATCACGTCATCGCCCTCCCTGAACCAAAGTTATTCTGCTTCATCATGCCCTCCAACTGAAGAGCTCACCATTTGAATTTGGCGCAGCAGAGAGAAGAGGGCTAATCAAAGGGTCACGGCCTACTCAAGCGCCCTGAGCTCAATAGATTTTCACACCAGGCTCCGAGCGACAGGTATGATAAGCATCCATGGTCCATGCATGTGTCATCACTAGCTCCGCCACTAAGAGGCGGGGCCAACCCCCTCGCACCACTTAGAGCGCCTAAGGTCGCAGGAGATCACTTTAAAAGGCAGAACTAACCAGACCCCCAGGGTTGCTCGGGGTGGCTCGCCAGAGTCTCTCATCCACTCCTTAGGGCTGTGAAGGCCGGAGTTGGAACCAGTGGCTGTGATCGAGTCTTGCTACATGCTCTTTGGCTGTAAAGGCTGCGGACATCATCCTGACTAAAAGCTGGACGTCCTGCAACTGTACTGCAACCACGATGACACCATCTCTCCAGAGGCCATCATCCTCAGAAGGATGCCACTTCTGCAGCGCCTCCAGTCGTCTCCACAACAAGCACCTCCTACGTCGACCTAACCAGACCTAACCCTGCACCGTCCAGGTAACCCAAGGTCACTGTGGCATAGTTCCTCTTAAGGCCCTAGCCCGCCCACTCTACCAGTCGAATAGAGAACCCCATTGTGTTAAACTACGTGGTCCCTTGTGGACACACCCCACAATGTCAGTTAGGATTCCTGGGCTAGATTCATAATTAATAAGTTAAATTAATTATTCACCAACCTACTGAACGTAACATAAATGTAACAGGTAGCCTTCAACAGACTTGCACTATTCTATACTGATTAACTTCCGCAGTTAATTGTATTTAAGTATTTCTTAGAAGTGAAGTATTCAATGGTAAAGTTCATTACCGTAACAATTATCATTTCACTTTGCTGTATTAACGTATATGAATGTATTAAGCCACAAAACTATTGAATTCCTAGAATTAATCAACCTTGTGTCCCTTGTGAGTTCAAGTACAAGCCACTGTTTAAATTATCATTTCTTTTTGTGTGTACATGAAGTAATGCCAGTTACACGAAACAGCCAAACGGTAAATACAAGTAACACCGAGCTGTATTCCGAGTTTGGCCAAGGTAATGTACAGGGTATTGCACTGGCTTTTCTTCAGGGGAGCTCTTCACTAGGAACTCAATACACCTTCGTACTGCGGCTGCTCACGTGACCTGCTGTATAAATAATACTTCGGACTAGTGGATGGTAAGTTATGTTGGGTTTATTCGTATACCTGGACATTCACTGTATGACTGCTAATTATACCCGGCTCCACAGCACATATACTCCTTTGTGTGGTAGATTACATTATTCCAGAATTATTACAGTAGATCAACCTCATGTCGAAGAATCAAAAAAGTGGAACCAAGAACAGTCGTAAACAAGAATTGAAACTCCTAGAGGAGGAAATAAATACTAATTCAGTTCCTGAGCCACAAGAAAATAATTCATTATTTTCCTTGCCAACCCGAATTGTGGGTAAATTTCCTTTTGAATATCTAATTATATTACATAGTTGCACAACCCTCAATACTTTCCTCAGAATATACTGCCATCCCTCCACACCCATCCTACGCCACATCAAGCAGCACAAGCACCGCTCCGCCACAGCCAGAGTCGACCACTGTTCCTCAGCCGGCCACCCCAGCACCACCAAAGGAGCAGAGGAGAGCTCCGATGTCTGCAATACGACAGGTAATGTGTCGGCCTGGAGTGCTGCCCAGTGTTTCAAACTTTTTCCCGACATGTAAACCCACACATCTCATGATCTATGCTGGTACCTTGCCCAAGAGAGAATAATCTCACCAGGGCATGCTCTTTGTGATGCCACCCAAGCCTATTGTACACGTACGGTGTATGAGTGTACATTCAAGTTCAAGTTGTTCATCGGGTTTCTATCCCCAAGTCACCTACACCTAACCCGCCACAAGATACCTCGTCTCGTAGCCTCTCCATTCGATGTGGGAAGAACCCATTGTTTAGCTAGCCTGGGACTTATGTGTGATCCCCTCAGGTGACTCTGTAGACGAGTGATTTGCTACTGGTTTACATTCCCTGTGTTATACACAAGTTGCCATCCGAGGTTTTAATCCTCATGACACCAACCATAACTGGTATGGTGCTTTGCCAACATTTCAGGTACAAGGAGAAGTCTCCCCTTGTACCAGGTGGCTTAAAAGTAGAGATTCGTAAATCCCACGTGCATCAGCTTCTCATTTTCAGAGGATTCAAAAGTGAAATAGTAACAGTTGATGACATTAATGATTATATTGACACTAATAATGTTGTCAGGTTTGTTACATGCCATTATTGAGGATCAGAAGGAGATGAAGTAAGAATTATTTTTTTGGAATTACCTGGACTTTCTCCATCTTTAAAATATCCTCAATTTATTGAGATGTTAGTTGTGCATAAAAGTGAGTTATTAAAAAGGGAGATCCTACAACAGCATCAGGAAGAGTTTATTATCTACAGAATGCAAAACTCTAAAAGCAGACAAGGCATTACTTGTAAAATCAAGTAAGAATTGAGAGGTGCTGTGGTATAATGATAACTGTGTCTGATAAAATAATTTTCCTATTAATTTCCTAGGGAAAAACTTTAGCGTAAGTGTCTACTGTTGTTTTGTGTTAAATTATATGTTAGTTTATATATTTATAACGCACTCTTTGTCACATCACTTCTTAGGTACTGAAGTTTTGACAATTTTAATGCCTAATACTGTACTTTATTTCCATCACTCCCGGTCCCAATGAGATCCCACTCTAAAAGTTTTAGGTTTTATAGCTCATAACATTACAAAAAAAAATTTAATTTTACAAAAAACCCTACCTCAGGTGTTTTTGTTGGAACATAAAAATTTTGGAATTGGGAGTAAATATCTGTGTGCATGATATGCAGTTAATTTTTATGCTTGAGAACACCATAGCTTGTAAGTTCAATTCACACAGAGTACTCTCATTTCAAGGAAGTTTGTAGCTTACCTTAATCCTGAAAACCATTAAAAATTGCACCAAAATTAAAAAAAAAAAGTTTGACTTTGTTGCTATAGAAAAGAGATAATACAATTTGTAATTTAACCACAAGGATTACGTTTAATTAAAAAACAATGGCAGCTTTTTTAAATTCTAGCAAATTAAATACTATAATTCAATGTTATGTGAAACTAACCATTAGAAAGTTATTTATTAAATAACTAGTTATTTTATGTAACTGCTTCCGTTATAGTGGTTGTTGAAAATTATCTATTTAGCACATCACTATTCAACAACAGTTAAGTTAGAGTGAGCATGAGACCACAAACCTGCATGAACACGAATCAGACAAGTTAGTACCAATTCAAAGCTGCGCCAGGAAATTTGCGATATTTATTCACTTTATTCACAATAGCTACATGTTCAAAGAGAAATAATTGGGAATATATCAATGTTAATTTACCTTACAAAAATGTAACTTTTACAGTTTCATCTTACTTTTACCCATACGTTTCCATAAACCTCATCCTAGTTGAACATACATTTTTCTACAGTAAATAAAGAAGCAAAAAGAAGATAATTGAATGTATAAAGTGTTACAGGTAAGGTGCTTGAAATGTAAATTTGTTGAGTAAATTTTCCTGCTGATCTTGGCAAATTTGTCATACTCATAAGCAATCTGAACTTAATTATTTGAAATAATAATGTTGATAGATATTTTTGGTTCTGTTCCTCAAATGTACAGTGCAAAGAAAAGTGTTCATAGCATTCATGGGCACATATTAATTTAGCCATCTCTGTTTTATTATTATTATCATCATCATCATCATCATCATCATCATCATCATCTTTGTGTAACAAGCCATTTTATGTAAAGTGCGCCGGCCCATTGTAACTGTATGAACTGTATGAAATGTACATCAAAGAAGAATACTTCTGCAAGCAGTGTGCTAAGTGTGATGTGGACACGAACATGTTTGGTTTTTCTCCTAAGAATAAACAACAAAAAATTGATAGTAATACTATTTCGACTGAATTAATCATTTCTTTGGGTAACAACGATTCTTCTACTTCTTTGGAACTAGAGATGCCTGCTAAAATAGCAGAATCAATGGATTCTTCAATCAAATCTTTGTTTCAAGTGTTATGCGGCAAAGCTGACGATCTTTCACAAGAGGTTAAAAGCCTTAAAGAAGATAATCCTCTTTTACGAGCAATGTTCGAGAGTCTATAAACAACAAAAAATGGGCATTGTGCTTTGTGCGGGGAATTCCAGAATCAATTAAAACTCCTGAGGTCAGCCAGACACACACAAAAAAAAATCTTATAGCGAGGTTATTGGAAAAAATATGGACACGATGGGCTTCAGTTATACGAACAACAAGAGCAAAACCGTGTCGGCGACACACCCTAATTCCAAGGAACAAAGTACGGATCAGCGTGATTCACTGAAGCAGCCAGCTGTTGATGACAACAGTTTTACCATTGGCAGAGTAGACATAGCACAAAGGCTTTGACTGCAAATGGCTCATCAACAAGAAGACCAAAGAAGTAAGTACATGTAGGTGTTCACAATAACATGAACATTAAAACGATTACAAAAACTTTGCATCCACGCATGAAGGGTTTGTTTGTTTCTTGCTTCTCTCCCGAAGTTAAAGATAATGACATTATCTCCTACATAAATGCTGAAATAAAAGTTTCGTGCCTGAAGGTCACCAGATTAAAAACAAAATTTGACTAATATGCATCTTTTTACATGGCCGTGGCTGAAGATGACTGTAACAGCATTTTTAACACAGTTTTCTGGCCTTCAGGATGTCTAATTAGTTCCTTTCATGGCAGATTACTGAATGAACAGTTATTTGTACCAGACAGTGATCCTTCCCTTACAAATACAGAGGAAACAGGTGGAGGAGCTGTGACACAATCAGTGTAATGTTTAGGCTAACGGAGGTGCTTTTAAACTCTGCTTATGCCAGCTAGGGATTTTGAATTGTATTACCAGAATGTCAGTGGTCTTATTACCAAATCTCTTGTTTTTTCTCAAAATATCATTGGTACTAATTTGTTTATCAAAAACATGGTTTAACAAGTCAAACATTAAGTCTCATTATTT